>OZ012690.1:42976576-43064076 GCA_963942565.1 Maea johnstoni
AAGAGCGCTAATACCATAGAGCATTTGAAATTGGACACATGTATATCCTGAAAATATCGCGAAAACAGTGCACTTGTAGAAAATGACTGGTTGTTGTACAAAGCCATAGCATTATAATATTTGTCTTAAAAGTCGGTTTGATATTGAATACTCAGTACATGTTTAAATCCTCAACCGCAATGGCTCTATTTATGTACCGGTATTTGCAACTTCCTCGGTTCCCATTAGCCAATGGTAATACGTAAGATTGGTGATTGCGTTTTCGGCCAGCTTCACAATTGAATGACTATTGGCATTCTCTAACTAAATCAAAATTATTCGGTGTTCAGATTCAGCTAAACATCAACTGTGAGTCAATCCATTAATGCTCACGGCGGCCAAAAGCAGCCTAACATTATTGATGAAATCTTTCAAGCAAAAGAATAGTCGGGAAATATTGATTAGAACACTACCAACATCTCTCCTTGAAACATTTTGTAAAATCATCTTCAATTTCAAAGTTACTGTCAAAAGTACTAAGGATGCAGACGACAATGTCTAGAGGAACTCTTAAGCATGGATGGGTTAAAAGTAAGGAGTCAGGACGATGCCTCAAAGACATTGTCATAAACACATTCACGTCGGTAACGTGCACATGGTTTAACCTAATCGATTGTACATTAAAATATCTTGATAAGCAAATGATGTTCTGAGAAAAAAGTACTTGAATAGTATGCAATCTGTTTTTTCAGTCATTAGGCAATTCGGTAAATAACGTTTGAATTTTTAGGCCAAGAAATAAATATTACCGTCAAGAATGGTTAATTTAAGATCAATCTAAACACGAGGGCTGAACGATTTTGACAAGACAAAATAGTGAGTTTTGAGAGAGAGAGAGAGAGAGAGAGAGAGAGAGAGAGAGAGAGAGAGAGAGAGAGAGAGAGAGAGAGAGAGAGAGAGAGCATACGGGCATTAGAGAATGACTTTTAAATGTTTAGTGACTAATTGATTCAGTTACATGTTTATCCCATTCACAACTGAAACGTATATTTAACAGGGACATATGAACATATCTTAATACGTTCATTTTAAATATTTAGTGACTAATAGATTCAGTTACATGTTTAACCCATTCACAACTAAAACGTATATTTGACCAGGGACATATGAACATATCTTGATAGCAACTAAAAACAATTTGAGAACTTTTTAACTGAAAGTTGTTTTACTTGTTGGGTTTGACAATCTCTCATCCTATATTTTACAAGTATAACTCATTTTGACAAGTTTTGTTTAAAGTTGTCAGACCGTGTGCGTATTCCATAGAGAACGGTTGAATTCGACGAAAACCTATACGGGTTCAAGTTACATTTACTAGGATTAGTATGACATCTAAAGCGTACAGATTACACGGCTTCTATTCGTAGAAAGTATCGAGGTATGAATGACTTTTCTAATCTTCATGAAAGAAAAGCACTGGGTACTTTGATAGTCGGTTTAATCCGCTGCTGGTGTCCCATACACATCCTTCTAAATTGACCATCTAACGGTTGGAACGAACGAACCCACCTTTACCCCCTCCCCCCCCCCCCCCCCCCCCTTCCTCGCAGGAATAAACATGCGACAGTACCCTAGAACTCGCTTTCCTCTGATCTTTGGTTGAAAACAAACCTCTCTTTATAAAGCCAGAACTAGAACAACTGAAAATTATCCCGAACTTTCACATGATGTATCCAATACGCCCTTCGACAATGCCGATCATTTCCTGTGATATACCTTAATGGTATAACAAACTCTTGGTAGCAATCTCAGAATATATTGAACAACTTACTTGATAGTAAAATCCATTTAGTTACCTGGAACCTTCTGTGTCGATGACGTAACAGTAAAGAGTGAAGGTGTGTAAGTGTGAACACTCACTAATGCATATAGCTATATGGTGTAGCTCATACGACAGAGAACTCCCTCTGTATTGATGACGGGGATGTACCGATTTCGTTTTTAACCCATTTGTGTGGAGAGGTCTTCTTCACGAATTTATTATCTGGATCAGTGATAATTTTCAAAATAACCTAGGAATAAATCATGAATGTGCAAATTAATTGGAAGAAAGTTGTTGGCAGGGGTTTTGTTGACGCATCTCCAAAGATTATTTTCTACAATTTGCTCTCCTCTAAGAAAAGATTTCCAAATTAGCTTTTTTGGCCGCTGCAGGCATGAATGGGTGAACATGTGGATGTTGGTCCTCCAAGTACGGATGAGTGTATCAGTTATAATTGCCAATATGATATAGTTAACCCAGTAACATCTAGGACATGCAAATGATCTGACAAATATGAAAATAGCATGAGAAAAGTGCAGTAATTTGAGAAATAGTCGACTGAAAGTTCTTACTTCGGTTGGTTCTAACAAACCCTCTTGAAAATATGTATCAATTATTTTTTCTATTTGATGAGTTTTTTTAAAGTTGGCATACCTCTTGTGTGCTTCGAATGCGAATGGTTCGGGGCATGGGTTTTCAAAACGTTTTTATTTCTTATTGTATCAGAGGTAGAGGTAATGGTTGTTGGGACTTCTGGTGATACGTAGCTTTGTGTGAATATGATGTTTAATTTCGTGATAATGGCATATATAAACAGAGGGTGGTTTAACTATTTCTAATACCAGATACACACTTGCTTGTTTAACACGACTGCATTCAAAAATACCACAGACGACACGCTGGTAGTATAATGAAAACGTAAAACATATGTTATGACTGTTATGACACAAATTAATAAATATCATAATAGTGTATATAGATTAGTGTATACATATCAGTGTGTATGTATGTATGTATGTATATAATATGTATATATAAATAAATATATACACACACACATATATATATATATATATATATATATATATACTTGATGCAAATTTGAAATAATTTTGAGGGAACTCATCTACTTCCCTCATTAACAGATGGATCAAAGTATTTGTTGTCAAATGTTTCGCGGCACATCCCGTGTCGAAGTGAGGAGTGCTACCCCGACTTCACAAACCCCCCATGGTTGGATCTCCTCCGAGGTCACGTGTGCCGGAGGCTGGGTGTGAAGGCCATGCATATTCTTATCATAAAAATACTTGAGATAATTGTTACCTCTCAATATCACGAGTCCTGCTAAAAATACCATTTCAATTAAGTATCAGACGGCAAACGTATTCGATCGCTGTATTTTTCAATAGTACCGGTACTAATCAAGTAATCATTGATGGAAATAACGAGGTTTTATAGACCGCCGCCGCCCGCCTCATTTAACTTTATTTGAGCATATTAAAAGTAAATAAAATAATGATCATCTGCCAGTAAAATATTGTATCCCTGGCTTCGTGTGTGTGAACGCGCTCTGTACGTTGTGTGATGGTCATCTATTGATTTAGAGAATTTGTAACTTGCTGCTGCTGTGAGCAATAATGGGTTAAGCCACAGACATCCTATCTGACCATCAAACTTTGGTTAACAAGTTTAAGGTTATGGGTACCATTGCAAGCTAGATAAAAGGCCCGTCCAAAAACACACCTCACTGTCCCATAATCATAGAACAATGAGTATCGCCAGGTTCCTCAGTGTTGTCAGGTAGATAATATCATAGCCAACCGTCCTTAGTCAACCCATATCATAATTCATTTCAATATTTACAACTTTTCATTCAAATGACATTATCTCATTACTTATGGTAACTACAGGTTCACAGATACCTTAGGGATGTCATTGACTATGCCCAATAAGAAGTAATTTTTTTATTCTTAACTGCTAAAGATTTTTACGAGCCGTAACATTTGAAAATTTTAGTGAGATATCGTGTGTCTGGAGCCTATAACCCAGTGGTGGTTTAGCAAGGACAGGCTTCGTTGATCCCATGTGGGCTATGAACAAAAAACAGTTGTACAAAGACACACCTCAGTGGTCGCGTGTCACAGTCAAAACAAAGGCGAGGGACCGGTTTGCTATAAATAGTTGAAAGTTTTTCTAGCTGTACGAGCCTAATGCACTTGGGGTCAAGATTTCTCACTAAAATTTTCAATGTTATGGCCTGTAAAAATCTTTAGGAGTAAAAAATCAAAAAAATACTTCTTATTGGGCATAGTCAATGATATCCCTAAAGTAACTCTGAAACTGCATTAACCATCACCAAGGTAATGAGATTATGTCATTTGAAAGAAAAGTTGTAAGTTTTGAAATAAAACAGAATTTGGATTGAATAATGACAGTTGGCGATGATATTCTCTACCTGATGACACCCAGGAACCTGGAGATACACCTAGTTATATAGGATTATGCTGCTTTGAGGTGTGTTTTTGGGATGGGGCTTTTAACTGGCTTGCAATGGTACTCGATCATCACCTTAATTAGCAAACTAGCAGTGTCGCCGCATACAAGAAGTTTGAACAGTTAATGTGGATGTGCTGCCACCTTTTGACAGTATTCAGAAGTTTTTTTTCACTCATTGCTGCCTCACGCGTCCCTTAAGTATGGTACAAAGGTATGATCATTTTGGAAATTGAAAATAACTGAATTCTCGAAATACTCAAAGAAGAATGGTAGATTTGGGTCAGATAAAGATTTCTCCAGGGAATATTTTGTGAGGATGTCTTTAATGGAGATATCACAAAAATAAACAGGCCTTGTTGGGTGTTATAGGCATGAGGGAGTTAAGTCTGTGCTGCCATCTATTGGCCACGATGAGTTGCCCACCTGCTGACCTCCACAAGAAACCTCTCATCAAAGCTCCATAGGACTGAGGTAGAAATAAACAAGAAGTAAACCAGAAAGATATAGATATTCATATTTTAACTGATATTTTATTCACATAGCAGTAAATGGGTTTATATCTGATGATTACACTCATAGCATCCTAAATGAGCTCAGTTCCTCAACCCTCATATAACAACAAATAATACATATATTTACTGAGCGTCTATAAAATATTGGCAGTATCGAAAAGTCTCATGATCTGCATCGTCTATATGCTTACAAGTAGGTCAAATACATACATACACACACAAATACTGTATTAAAATTGTCCTTAATTTACGGAAGCTGAGCACAAAAATACATAAACATCCAAGGATAAAATCAATCTAATCTATGTTAAGTGTGACATGGCTTACAAGATCAATGGAGTAACCTAGCACTAAGATTGACTAGTAGCACAAAAGTATAACTTTGACCAGGCCTGTCTATTCAATACAAAGTGCAATGTATATAATAGTGTATATCATATATTAATAGATTAAATGAATTAGATTATCTATTTGCCTAACTGTAAACTAATTTGTAATTTGCAGTTGGGCTAGTATCAGTGTTATTTGAGTAGGGCTAGTAGATTTAGATGCAACACATAGTATCAGGTCCTTCAAGCTATTTTGTTGAACATTTGAAGGACCCTGTGACATTTTTCAAATGCCTGCCTTGAACCTCCCAGTGCTGAGGCTACTTTTGTTCAAAGCACAAGGATGCAACGCTTTTTGAAAACCATCTAATCCCTGTCATATTGGTATTCTCAGATGAGTATCCATTTGCCAGGGTTTCAGTCATTTTTCAATTTTTTGCATCATTTTGTATTGGCCATTTTGTATTGGCTACTCAGCCACTTCTTATCCTTATATATCAACTAGATTAATAGTCTATAGTGTTAAAAAGGGCAATTTACACTTCAAGCACGTCATAGATGTTTTTTTAGGAAAATATGTGATTATTACCCCAAAAAGGTTAAAACTGAAAATTCTTCATGTATAATTTTTTGCCTGTCCAAAAAGGAGGTTTTCAGGAAATTGCCTGTCCAAAAGGCAGACTGGACAGTCCTGGCTAAGTCCTAGTGGCCTGGGATCATTAAGCAGAAGGATCTGATGATGCGGTGACAGGCTGATCATTTTGAGAGGGTGCAGGTGATGGGGTTGCAGGTTCCTGATTGGATAATCGTTCTTCGTTAGATATCCCCACATCCTTCTTGGGTATCTGAGATTTCTCTTTGTCTGCAGAAGGAGAGGGATAGGGTTTCGTCTCCGAGGAAACACTGCCGTCTGCTACCATGGATGATTGTTCTTCATCAGCTGTGAGTAAATCCTCCACAGGGCTCCGAGACTCCTCTTTGTCTGCAGATGGAGAAGGATGGGGATTTGTCTCCGAGGAAACACCGCCGTCAGCTGCCAAAGATGGCGGTAGGAGACCTCCAGGCTTACGGCGACGCCAGTCTACACCCTCGTCCTTGTGTTTGAACATTATATGCCTTCGCAAAATTGAGTAATCATTAAAGCGGTCAGGACAAACTTGGCACTTGAAGGGCCTGTCCCCAGTATGAATTCTCTCATGTCGAATCATGGCTTGCTTCTGAATGAACTTCTTGCCGCAGACATTGCAGGTATGTTGATAATCACCCAGATGGATTTTCGAGTGCATTTTCAGGCCGACTTTACTGGTGAAGGTTTTACCACAAGTTGAACACATGAAATCTCTGGCTTGATTATGGAATGTTGTAATGTGATACTCCATGGATTTGGCATACCTGAAGGTCCGCATGCATAGCTTGCAAGAGAAGGGTCGCTCTCCACCATGAATGATACTTTGGTGCTGCAACATGGAGTGTTTCGATGAGAAGTCCTTCCCACAGACAGAGCAATACCAGCGTTTCTTTTCTGCCCCCTCATGACTGACCAGAATGTGCTTACGTAGCACATATTCTGTGGAGAAACCTTTATTACACACCATGCAGACATGGACTTCAGGTACATAATCAACCTCATGTTTCTTAGCATGAGCATCTCGTGTTCTTTCATTTGAAAATTCCTTCCCACATGTTCCACAGGCAGCCCTTCCAATAGCATGATCTCTTACATGCCGCAAAAAATGTTTTTTTAACCCATACATTCTTCCACAAATTTCACATTTATGTATCTTAGGTCCATGCACGGTCTGCTGGTGATTGTTCAAACAACGTCTATTAGAAGTTTCATAAGAACAGTCCTCACACTTTAATATTTCAGCCTTCTTTTTCGCTTTTCTCATGCATCCACTTCCTTCATGTTGTTTCTTAACATGAAGATCTCGGTTTCTTTCATTACAAAATTCTTTCCCGCATATTGCACAGGCAACCTTTGGGATATTATGCTCTCTTACATGCCGCAAAAAATGTTTCTTTAACCCAAACGCTCTTCCACAAACTTCACATTTATGAATTTTAGGTCCATGAATTGCTTTCTTGTGATCTCTCAGACACTTTCTATCAGAAGTTTCATACGGGCATTCTTCACACGTTAATATTGCATTCTTTTTGGCTTTTTTTTTGCATCCACTTGTTTCTCCCGATTGTTTAGCTTTTCTCTTTTGCGGTTGTTTATTCTGTTTCATGGAATTGTTCACCAGTTCTATTTCAAAGTCAGGATCATCTTTAAGCTGAGCCTCTTCATCACCATCACTATCTGCATCATCATCATCTTCCTCGTCATAACTTTTGGATTCTATTTCAAAGTCAGGATCATTATCTGCATCATCATCTACATCATCATCTTCTTCCCCTTCTTCAAAACCTCTGGATTCGCCAACATTGTAGCTTTTATCCAAGGGACATCGATCAACAGACTTACCAGGTTGATTAGCCTGGGTTTTGTCCCCCTCCTGTTTTGGAGATTTCAGTCCCATTTCAAATTCAACATTCTCACTTTCTAACTGATGATTCCATGATAAATTGCCCAGTGATTGCACATGTTCATCCACAGGTTCCTCTTTAATGGTATTTTGTATTTGATGCATGAGTAAACTGGTTCTATATTGTGCTTCCAACTGCTGAATGTCCACATTAGAGGAAGGAACCTGTAATTGAGACTGGATGTCCCCTCTATTACCAGTACCGTTCTCAGTCGTTTCCTGACTACCACTTTGACTGTCAGTGAGTATATTCTTCTCAATCTCTTGAAATGCTTCATAAGCCCTGAGCACATCCTCCCAATTTCCTTGAATTAGGCACACATTACCATCATTTACTTTGTATGTCACCCCGGTTTGTTGTTGTACTTTGCTCAACACCTCATGACGATCTAAAGGCAGCTTTCTCCAAAACTGAGGCTTCAGGAACACCGAGGTCCAGGCAAACACACCCATGATGTATTTACAACAATAAGCATTAAGTAACAAACAGATTTCAGTTTGAATAAAGATGTATGAAGTTCGAGAAAACAGGGGAGTTTTCGCATGGAGTCCCCTTTCTTCTCTTTCCATCCATCAGATAGGTTCCTTTTCTCACGTCGATAATCTCATTTCCGGAAATAAAAAACACATTTATTTACACTACAAATATGCAAGAAAAATATATTAGAATCATATATTTTCCTTTGCAATAAATTAAACTTAGTATATGGTACATCAGAATACACGAAAGGATAGAAAATAAAGGGGGAAGTACATGAGAGACTAGAGACAAAGCACCTGCACAATTGGAAATCTTCACATAGGAGGCGTGAAAATCTAGCTCGATCATTGACAGCTTGACAAGCCGGCATGTTTCGGTGCAGTAAATTTGCGGCCAAAATAAACCCCCTGACACGGGGGTTGTCAGTGATTTCAAAGCAACATCCAATTAAATCAAGTAAGTTTATTGTTTTGCAGTTAAGGAATGACACGCAGAAACTTAAGTAAATGAATGACCTTGAGTTTATGTGTCCAGCTGATTCGAGACACGGTTCAAATGTCAAACTCAAAGTCACGTTTTCAGTTCCATGTTTATCATCACTTTATCATTTATGACTTCATTGCCTTGGCTTAGCCTTAGGCAGTGACAAACTTCTTTAATATGTTGATCGAACGCTGAAAAACGGCAGAAAGATGCAACTTTATCAGGCACTATGTCAATGTTAACTTGCCTTCTCCATTTCATTGCTAAACCCATAGATGAATTTTTTTATAAAATTAAAAACAAGTGGATATGAAACCAGCCGGTCAACCTTAACAACCAGGCTACGGGCAATAGCCCAGAAGTTACATTCTACGCGTGTTGGTGCGCAGCTTTCTCTATAATGTAAATGATACAAGAGCCCCCATTGGTCTTTGTCTCCTAGTTATGTCACACTAAGGCCAGATTCAAGACTCCTCGGATAGCCAGGTCTTCACTTTAGTGCATATAGTAATTGATCTCTCGCTACATAATTAATTCTTTTATTCATCTAAGCTAAACCATAGGCATGGAAGTTTAATAATAAATATGTCCAGGGGTTTGAAGAAAAATTGCAAAATTTGTTTTGTTGGCAAATTTTACAATGGGACATTTTTCGTAGTTCAGACAAAAAGCATGTTTATATATGCACGACTTAGTGCTCCTAAGATGTTTGCCAAGTTTGAATGTCAAACACAAACTTTTTGCTACAAAAAAGACAATAAAGCTGTCAAGCCAAGCTTGGGTCAGACAGACTATAGTGCTACCTTATTTTGTTAAAGGCAGTTGTTGACTAATTTCCTGAAGTCCTACTTCCCAAACCAGAATGGTCTTATCCGCATGGCAGACTCTGTAGTCTTGTTTACATGATTTTCCGTTATTGTTTTCTTAACCCCCCCCCCCCATTAAAAAAAAGCAACAAAGATATTTCTAAAAATTAAGGGCGAGAAGCCCACAAAACAATCGACCAATTAACACCACAGGCACCCGTCTTGTCTCTTTATGTTTTCCCTCATCTCTTAGTTACAGGGGTTGAACCTTTACAAGTGAATCATGTGCGCGCCATGGCCAATCACCCAGGCTTCCTCAGCAACAGCGAGCTGGACAGGCGGCACCAAGTCTCCATGGACTTCATGACCCCTGCTCAGGGAAGCTGGCAAGACAACTACTCCAACCGTAATAAAAAGTTCAACACACAGCTAGCTGCCAGTCTGGCCTTCTTCGGTATTACAATCTATGCAGTGAGTATCAGTAAATAGCTGGATGCCTTCAATAATTAGTGACAAGTGACAAGAACTTTTTTTGTTTCCTGTTACCCAACCCTATCATGTTTTTACTCAAAAAAATCCCTACCCTAAAGTTTTTTTCACCCTGCTAACTCCCAATCAACATAAAACATGCATTTGAAAAAAAGAATAACCAAAAAACTTTGTTTACCTACCCACCTCCCCTATTTTATGGGACTGTTACCAGAAACAAACAATTTGTTCATTTTAGGCCCAAACATCTATAATTTGAACTAAGGTGGCCCTTGAAATAATTGGCCATATTCTGATGCAAAGCAAAATGATTCATAGAAAGTACATTCCAAAAATGGTAATCTGCACATACATTAGAAATGCAAAATTTAACTTCACCAAAAGCTAGACACAGCCACAAAGACTCCCAGCTGGATGCCTGCTTGCATGCTAAGCTGCCAGGTTCTGCTTGCGTAAGGCCTAAAAAAATGTTGTTTGTTTCCTGTAACCCTACCCTAACAAGTTTTTATTCAAAAAAATCCCTACCATAAAGTTTCTTCCACCCTCCCAACTCCCAATCAACGTAAAACATGCATAAAACACACATTTTTAACCAAAAATATAATGCAAAAAGATATTATTTTACCGACCTACCTACCCTTTTTTTCAGACCGTTACAGGAAACAAACAATATTTTTTTCCTGGCCTTTAAAGCTGCAGAATGTAGGGCTGTAAGGTATTGCAATAAGGCTTATATATGTGCACAACATAAACCAACTGCCTAATAATCAAGGAAGCCCAACCATTAATTTTCCTATAATTTGGGGGAAAGTTCAGCCATTTCCTTCAAAATCAAGTATGTTTGAATTTGTGAAAGGTTTATTCAGTTTTAACTTATTCAATGAAAAAACTGGCATTATCAATGTATCAGTGGTCCTCAAAAGTATAGCGCATACTAATCATATACATCTTTGATAAAAGTAGTACTTAGACTTATATATATTGATGGTACATGGTTTCTCCAGTGGAAAAAACTAATGTCAATCATGACAATCAACATTTTTCATTAGTTTCATTGAGCTTTCAGTTTGATTTGTGTAGGATATACACCCTTTTAAAAGCTTAAAAACCTGAATAGGGTTAGATAAATATATATTGAATGTCAAACTGGAGGGCACTGGAAGTGATGTGATATTTTTCTCCATTTCAGATGTACAAATATGATTGCTTCTACCTGCATACGCAGCCCAAGCTTACAAACAAGCCCAGCTCTGGAGGTGATAAACCCCCTCCTGATAACACTGCAGCCGCTGCTGTTGCCACGGCAACCGCTGCAGCAGCCAGTGAGGAGGAGGCGCCTGCACCCGCTGAGAGCACTGTGGCACAGCCAGCGGTGGAGAAGGCACACAAGGAACTAGGAGAAGATGACAGTAAGTTAATTAGATCTAGGGAAGCAGGGCTTAGGCCTTAAGAAAAAGATGTTTGCTTCCTGTAACATCCGAAAGAAAATTGGGTAGACTATATTTCATTCTACTAACTATTAAAACGCATAGGCTGGTATTTTTGCAATAGTGGTAGCCCAACTTGATCTAGATATACCATAAATGACCTGTCAGGCTTATGAAATGGCAAACCTTGTAGACCTATCAAATGCTGAAATACATTTGCTAGTCTGTGTCTGAAATGTATAACTACTAACTGTTACCAAATGATACTATTCTCATTTAATTAAATACTTAAATACCACATATGTAATTTGGGGTCAGGCCAGTGGGTATTTGAGTATGGCTAACCAATTTATGGAGCTACTCACTATGTCGTACCACTAAACCTTTTCGTAAGATAACCTACTTTATAGTAGAAATCCCACTTTGACATCACCTGGGTGTATTTTTGCCGAATCTTTATTTCTGCTTGGCTGTGCACATCTTATTTTGCCCATTTATTGTAGTTAAAGTGTTTCAAGGACTCATATATTGTTATTTTTTAGACTGCACTAAGCTTGATTTATGACCGTAAAATGCTAAGGATCCAAAACCTAAATGAGACAATTTGCAATCGGTGAAAGAACAATTATGAATAAAAGAACAATGTGTTTAATAGGGGGTAATGTGACATCTTGAGACTTGTTGGTTATCATTGCTGGACCATGACATATTTTGAACTCTCTTCAGAGCCTGCGGAGGTGATCCCTAGCCCTGACTGGGATGCGCTACCTGAGATCCCAGGTGAGGCCACCTACCTGTTGATTGGTGCCGGGACCGCATCCTTCGCTGCCTACAGAGCCATCAGGAGCAAGGACCCTACCGCAAAGGTAAACTGTCACTGACTACCCTTTTCCTATAAACGTACTGAAGAATGAAGTGCATTTTGAGATTAATCAAGTTTTCCAAAATTGCCAAGTGGGGTAGGTTTGGTGAAATCAAAACATTGAACAAGTTGATATTAATGGCAAAAGCTCAAAAATGTGATTGATATTCTTTCGCACTCTTTGAAATCCCATTGTATAAGCAGACCATCCCCAATGACCTTAATGTTTTGGTAATACATGCATATATTAATTGTAGGTATGATGTAGTAAAACATGTCTCTATTGCTGTAGGCTCTGGTAATACATGTATGAGATGTTGTAGGTTCTGGTGATACATGTATGTGATGTTGTAGGTTCTGGTAATACATGTATGTGATGTTGTAGGTTCTGGTTATACATGTATGTGATGTTGTAGGTCCTGGTAATACATGTATGTGATGTTGTAGGTTCTGGTAATACATGTATGTGATGTTGTAGGTTCTGGTAATACATGTATGTGATGTTGTAGGTTCTGGTAATACATGTATGTGATGTTGTAGGTTCTGGTAATACATGTATGTGATGTTGTAGGTTCTTGTGATAGGCCAGGAAGACCATGTGCCTTACATGAGGCCCCCACTGTCTAAAGAGCTGTGGTTCAGTGAAGACAAGGAGGCAGTGGAGCAGCTCAAATTCAAACAATGGAACGGCAAAGAGAGAAGGTAAGATATCTAGGAACCATTTTCATAACAGTTGAAAAGCAAAAACAATAAACTATCTAGGAACCTTCAAACAATTAAATGGCAAAGAGAGAAAGTAAGATATCTAGGAACCTTTATTATAAAAATGGAAAAGCAAAGAAAGAAGGTAAAATATCTAGAAATCATTATTGTAGCAATAAAACATCAAGGATATAAGGTAAAATATCTAGGAACCATAATTAAAACAATGGAAGCAATATGTTCATCACCTGCAAAACTTGTAAGGCCTTTTTCAGAAATCCACTGAATTATTTGCAAAATATCTGAATATGTGGTACTCCTTGTCATTTGCACAAATGTATGCAGGAACTCAAAATATATGATTATTTTTTTTTTGTTCACCTTTTCAGTCTTTACTTTGAAAAGGAGCAGTTTTACATTGAGCCTAAGAAATTGCCTTACCAAGAAAATGGAGGAGTGGCCGTTGTCAAGGGTAGAAAGGTAGGTTTGTAACCAGGCAACCCTCATAGAAAACACACTCTTAATGTAACCTTTAGCTTGTTACACTTAAAAGCCCCCTCCTGTGGCCTCTGACAGCCACAGTGAAAATTAAATCCTATATTTGAATATATGTTACCCTTTTGAAATAAAGATAAGAAAAGCAGTGGTTTTTGCCGGTACTGCACTTTTCTCCACAGCTGGCTAGTCACGACTTAGCCACAATACGGCAGAAAGAGTGACCATAATCAAAAATCTAAATGCCATTGCAAACGTTTGTTTTTCAGGTTGTGAAGATTGATGCCAATAAGAAGAAAGTCTCCTTGGACAATGGCTGGGAGGTGTTCTATGACAAGTGCCTTATCGCAACGGGAGGTGTACCGCGTAATCTCGCCGTTCTAGAGAACGCAGGAGAGGAGGTGGCGGAGAGAACCACTCTCTTCAGAAAGGTAGGTTTGCCTGCTATGGGCATATGTAAGTTATATACAGGGTTTGATTAAATGCCAAAGTTCTTTCCATGCTAGAGAGTGTCAGACAGAACCACTCGCTTCAGAAAGGTAGGTTTACCTACTCTGGGCACATGTAAGGTATATGCTGTATAACGTGTCAATTTTGCGCATGAAAAATAATGCGCTCGGCAGACAGCTGCATTTGATGGGCAGTTTAATCATCGTATACTGGTTTTGAATGACCAGCTATCTGGCATATGGATCAAATGTCCAAATAATGGTGCACAGATTAATATATGCAGACTCAAGGCGTGCACATACATAAATATCTGGAGAGTACTCAAGGTCTGACAATTATGTAAATATTTTGATTACGAAGCAATATCTTTAGAAATGTTTCACTGAAAGCCGTCGTTTCCGTTAGATGTAATAATCCCTCTTCAAATATATTTCAAATTATACTAAAATTAGGTTGTCAGGCCATGTGTATGCTCCAGATATGAATGAGTTAAATGTCAAAGTTCTTTTTATGCTGGAGAGTGTTAGAGAGAAAGACCGTAGAAACTAGGCCTAGCTGCCAGGAGCATTTAAGGCACACACAGGGTTTGAACGTAAGGGGTTCTTTCTATGCAAATAATGCTAGAGAATGTCAAATGTTCTAAAAGTACCAAAAACATCAAATGACTATGTGTAATTCTCTTAAGGTTGAAGACTTCAAGCATCTTGACAAGGTGACAAAAGAGGCATCGTCGGTGGCTGTGGTTGGCGGGGGTTTCCTGGGAAGTGAGCTTGCCTGTGCTCTGGGAAAGAGAGGTAAGGAACCAACAACATAGAAATTGACAACATGTGGATGACTACAGGAATGTTGTCTGATGGTTAGGGATTGGCACCTTAAAAAGTTGCACGATAGATAAAATATTGAAATTTCATTGACAGTACAATATTTCAACGATATTTTTAACGATACTTCCTGCCTCCCAGCTATTTAAATGTTTTAACTTTAATACAGTCAATTTCCGAAAATTTTCTATTAAATAGAAAACTGCCTTCATGTAGAGATGTCCATCTGTAAAACAGTGCTTGGTGGAAAAGGGTTAAAACAATGTTCTTATAGCTGAAAAACGTCACCTTTTGTTGTGCATATTTTGAACAACATTCCTTGAATATTTCTGTAAGTTACTTTTGTAAAGAAATTATTTGCATATGAGTCAGATAGCTGTCTTGCTCTGGACGTGAAAGGGAAATAGCAGTATTTATAATGGCAACTTTATTTTCATATTATTCATTAATTCATATATATTTCAGGTAAAGAATCTGGAATGCAGGTGACACAAATCTTCCCTGAGCCGGGTAACATGGGACATGTTTTACCAGAGTACCTTAGTAAATGGACCACAGACAAAGTACAATCAGGTAGGACCGGGGCAGGAGAATAATGTGACCCCCTATTTTTACAAAGAGATTTGATAACCCTCATACTGCTGGTGTGATAAAAAAAACTGAGAGATGACTGAAACTTTGACAATTGGGTACTCATCTGAGAGTACTAAGTGACAGCTATCCAATGAATACCAACATGACAGGGTTTAGAGGGTTTTCAAAAATCTTTGTGTTTTAGTTCTTTGGATGAAAGTAACTTTAGCATTGGAAGGGTTAATCTCATACAAGTTGCGTTAGTTACATGACGAATGGGTAGATAGACAAATTAATTCCAATCGTCATTTTCTTTTGATAATATGTAGGTAGCAGTTCAGTGCTATCATTTAATATATTTGATGATTGTAATTTAACCCATTTATATATGGGGGTTTGCAAATGGTGTGACAACTTTAAACATGAAAAATTAGAGTAAAATTCTAAAAAAAAAAATTGAAAGGGGATTATTCAAGCCAACAGGCATGATAACCGTGTCTAATATTTTTCAATACATTGTCATCACAATATTTCCATGACTTCTACCATGTATTAACTCTGGTTATGAACGGGATAATCACAATGGTCACTTCTGTGAACAGAAACTTGTTGGGGTTTACAGTAAACATGAAAGAATTGTAAGGTTGATTTATTTGTTGCAATTGGTTTTTAGTCAAAGGTTTCATTTTGATATCACTAATAAGAAGTTTTATTCAAAAATGGGTATTCGGATCGAAATCCAACCCCTACAAAGAAGGACCCGCTTTCCAAGGTTTCACTGAAAGAGGATTTCTTTTTTAGAGGGAGTCAACATACTGTCTAACAGCGTAGTCACTGGTGCTGGCTTTGAAGAAGGAAAGGTTGTACTCACGCTCAAGGACGGCAAAAAGGTATTCTTACAAGAGGTTTCAGTGGCATTCAGTTAATGATAACTAATCATTCAACATAAGATCTTTCTAGGACACGCTCTTTGAATTTATGCCTGCAATGATGATAAATAGATTAGTATCTGAAAAGAATTGAAGAGAGATGATTAAACCAGGGAGATGTATATGGTGGGGGTTGGGGGATAACTTTAAAAATCACACCAGTCCAAGTGTGCAGTGTGAGTGTTTTTGCTTTCCTCATTTTAATGGACCATTATTGATGTGAGGCTAATGTTGTAATGCCAAATGATTTAAAATTTAGAGAACCAATTGTCACATTATAGATGCTATGCTCCAGGACTGATCGTCTGTGCTCCGGGTATTTTATTCTTGGACACCCCTGTCATATATAAATTCTGACTTTTCTCTCTGCCACTCTCTTCAGCTGTCTGTGGACCACGTGGTGGCTGCTGTAGGTCTGGAGGCAAACACGGAGCTGGCCAAGACCTCAGGGCTCGAGGTCGACTCGGAACACGGAGGCTTCAAGGTCAATGCTGAGCTGGCTGCAAGGTCAAACATATGGGTGGTGAGTTGTTGATCATCTTTATATTAATATGAAATTTGAATATGTGCTACCTTTGACCATGAATTAAGAATGATTTTACAAAATATTGGAAGGAGTTTTCTTAGTAGTTTTCTCATTATTAATTCCCTTCCAAAACTTTTCTAAAATGTTCTTTTGACAGGAATCAGATTGATGATAAATGTTTTTGTTGCTAAAATGATTAAATGAAATGTCTACAAACCAGGGTTGATGTGATTTTCTGTCGTCCCAGGCTGGAGATGCTGCGTGTTTCTATGACATCAAGCTGGGGCGTCGCCGTGTGGAGCACCACGATCACGCCGTCGTCAGCGGCAGACTGGCCGGACAGAATATGACTGGTGCAGGCAAACCCTACTGGCATCAGTCCATGTTCTGGTAAGTAGTGTAATGCCTAAAAAACTTGGTTTCCTGTAACGCTCAAAAGCAAAAGAGGACATAAGTAAAAAGTACTTTATTGGATTATTTTCTTTCTTATTCAAAAATGTTGTGTTCTATGCATGTTTTATGTTGATTGAGAGTTGGAAAGGCGAAATAAACTCAAGGTAGCGACTTTTTTGAGTAATAACTTGTTAGTGTCGAGTTACAGGAAACAAACAACTTTTCTTTTTGTATAATAGGCTTCTTTGCAAGGATTTGTAGCTAAGCTTGGCTAGTTTAGGGTTAGGTCGCCTATAGTTTAGCTGAGCATCCCTGCAGCATGAGATCTGGCAATGCCATGAGTGCAACAGGCACAACTCACTACTTCGGGGGTGAAGAAGTCTGTGGTTTTAGACTCCATGCTTTGAAAGTCCACTCCTAAGTCATAACCAAGTGTTGGCATTAACCTCCTGTTGTTGAGTGCAATATTAAGTGCAATATGTCTTTATACTTGCATTGTACCAAACATGTGCTTTATCTGTATACATGGTATGCCCTGCTTTTCGTCCTAAGGACTTGTGTGACAATAAATAACAGTTTCAAACTTTTTACATTCAAAGGTTTTGGTATATTACTCTGCCATTCGTGGAGTTTGAATATTTGCTGGGATACTAGAATTCTACATGTGTTTTCAGGTCTGACCTGGGTCCAGATATCGGTTACGAAGCCATTGGAATCGTGGATTCCTCGCTGCCCACAGTGGGCGTGTTTGCCGCAGCTACCGCCAAGGACACACCTAAGGCTGTGGTGGAGGAGACAGGAGAGGGACTGCGCTCAGAAACAGAATCAGTAAGTACACTTCATCTTATTGGCCCTTTCATGTCTAGAATTACTCATGGGCAGCATCATCCGCTGCTTAATTACTTTCAAAAATGATGTTTCAATTCACACAAGATTTGATAGGGTTTTGTGGGTCAGTTGGTTTCTGAAATTCACTGGTAAATATTTCTTAAAAATGCTTTTCATATTTTCATTTTTAGAGGTTGACCTACAAAGGTCAACCTATATTCATTTCGCTTTTGTTGTCTTACATTCCCGGGGGGGGTCCTGGGAGCTGGTTGATGCATTTTCCCTATGTTGTCTTACATGGCTGTTTTGGAAAATTCTAGCCACATGATCTGGAGAGTGGGGTGTGGTGGGGTCGTTTTGTTTATTGTTTCTGTTAGAGTTGAGTGTGTAGTTTATAATGTTTGTTTCATTTTTTCTGTGGGTTGCCTAGTTTTTTTTTGGTGGATTTTTACGTGTTTATACTTTATGTTTTCTTCACTCTAATACGCTTCTGTAGCGCGTCTGGTGGGGCGGCCGTTGGATGCGCATGCGTGGGTTTTCTGCATATTTAATGCGATCGGCTAATCACGTGACGGTGCGTGTTGGGGTTTCCCAGCACCACGTGGTTTGTCTCTGGTGAATTATCCAATGAGCGGTCTCACTGCCTCACCGTCACACCACGTGGTACTCTTTCCCGCGGTTTATTAACCAATGAGCGGCTATTTGTATCCCTGTTTGTACTATTTTACTTACGTGTTCATTCACGTATTTTTTACATTGGCGAGGTTACGGTCCGCCATTTTGAATATCGGGTTTGACGAAATTTGCACCCCGATTTCAAAGCTTTCGTTTGTGGCCATCTCTAACTCTAAAATTCTGAAACCAAAAGAATTAACAAGCCAAGTATCTATATTATTAAGATTAATTCTTTTGGTTTCGGAAAATCGAAAATATTTTGAGATATTTGTCAACACGCATCGATGGTGACGTGTTGACCATGGCGATGAGTACATTCTCAATGGTACCTCGCCGATTCCTGTCAATTTCATCAAGCTATCACCCCCCGATCACAATATGACTACCTACCTGGATAGATGAGATCCTCATCTATCTGATTCAATCATTTTTTAAATTCAACTTCAGGTTGGAAGCGAAAAAATAGCTTTTCGCTACAACCAGAAGTTGATTTTTTTGACATTAGCGAGGTTACGGCATTGATATGCATTGTGTGCATTTCACACAAAAAACCTACTTTTTTCGATAAATTGTCACGTCGCCGTTTCTGGGTCAAAATTTACAAATGACCCATCAAAGTGTTCGCAACAAATAGGGCTTTTACCCTATTATCATAACTTGTTGGTTATATTTGTAATTATTGAAAAAAATTGGCGACTTCATCGCAGCCATTTTGCCTATTTATAATTCTGAGCGGGATCTTACCACGTGGTTTGTCTCTGGTGTATTATCCAATGAGCGGTCTCACTGCCTCACCGTCACACCACGTGGTACTCTTTCCCGCGGTTTATTAACCAATGAGCGTCTATTTGTATCCCTGTTTGTACTATTCTACTTACGTGTTCATTCACATATTTTTTACATTGGCGAGGTTACGGTCCGCCATTTTGAATATCGGGTTTGACGAAATTTGCACCCCGATTTCAAAGCTTTCGTTTGTGGCCATCTCTAACTCTAAAATTCTGAAACCAAAAGAATTAACAAGCCAAGTATCTATATTATTATGATTAATTCTTTTGGTTTCGGAAAATCGAAAATATTTTGAGATATTTGTTAACACGCATCGATGATGACGTGTTGATTATGGCGATGAGTACATTCTCAATGGTACCTCGCCGATTCCTGTCAATTTCATCAAGCTATCACCCCCCGATCACAATATGACTACCTACCTGGATAGATGAGATCCTCATCTATCTGATTCAATCATTTTCTAAATTCAACTTCAGGTTGGAAGCGAAAAAATAGCTTTTCGCTACAACCAGAAGTTGATTTTTTTGACATTAGTGAGGTTACGGCATTGATATGCATTGTGTGCATTTCACACAAAAAACCTACTTTTTTCGATAAATTGTCACGTCGCCGTTTCTGGGTCAAAATTTACAAATGACCCATCAAAGTGTTCGCAACAAATAGGGCTTTTACCCTATTATCATAACTTGTTGGTTATATTTGTAATTATTGAAAAAAATTGGCGACTTCATCGCAGCCATTTTGCCTATTTATAATTCTGAGCGGGATCTTACCACGTGGTTTGTCTCTGGTGTATTATCCAATGAGCGGTCTCACTGCCTCACCGTCACACCACGTGGTACTCTTTCCCGCGGTTTATTAACCAATGAGCGTCTATTTGTATCCCTGTTTGTACTATTCTACTTACGTGTTCATTCACGTATTTTTAGAGGTTGTTGTACAACAACCTATATTCAGTTCGCTTTTGTTGTCTTGCATTCCCGGGGGGGGTCCTGGGAGCTGGTTGATGCATTTTCCCTATGTTGTCTTACATGGCATTTTTGGAAAATTCTAGCCGCATGATCTGGAGAGTGGGGTGTGGTGGGGTCGTTTTGTTTATTGTTTCTGTTAGAGTTGGGTGTGTAGTTTATAATGTTTGTTTCATTGTTTCTGTGGGTTGCCTAGTTTTTTTTTGGTGGATTTTTACGTGTTTATACTTTACGTTTTCTTCACTCCAATACGATTCTGTAGCGCGTCTGGTCTGGTGGGGCGGCCGTTAGATGCGCATGCGTGGGTGGATGCGCATGCGTGGGTTTTCTGCATATTTAATGCGATCGGCTAATCACGTGACGGTGCGTGATTGGGTTTCCCAGCACCACGTGGTTTGTCTCTGGTGAATTATCCAATGAGCGGTCTCACTGCCTCACCGTCACACCACGTGGTACTCTTTCCCGCGGTTTATTAACCAATGAGCGGCTATTTGTATCCATCTTTGTACTATTTTACTTACGTGTTCATTCACGTATTTTTTACATTGGCTAGGTTACCCTCCGCTATTTTGAATATCGGGTTTGACGAAATTTGCACCCCGATTTCAAAGCTTTCGTTTGTGGCCATCTCTAACTCTAAAATTCTGAAACCAAAAGAATTAACAAGCCAAGTATCTATATTATTAAGATTAATTCTTTTGGTTTCGGAAAATCGAAAATATTTTGAGATATTTGTCAACACGCATCGATGGTGGCGTGTTGACCATGACATTACCGCGATTAGTACATTCTCAATGGTACCTCGCCGATTCCTGTCAATTTCATCAAGCTATCTCCCCCCGATCACAATATGACTACCTACCTGGATAGATGAGATCCTCATCTATCTGATTCAATCATTTTTTTAATTCAACTTCAGGTTGGAAGCGAAAAAATAGCTTTTCGCCACAACCGGAAGTTGATTTTTTTGATATAGCGAGATTAGGGCATTGATATGCATTGTGTGCATTTCACACAAAAAACATACTTTTTTCAATAAATTGTCACGTCGCCGTTTCTGGGTCAAAATTTACAAATGGCCCATCAAAGTGTTCGCAACAAATAGGGCTTTTACCCTATTATCATAACTTGTTGGTTATATTTGTAATTTTTGAAAAAAAATGGCGACTTCGGAAAAAAACGGCAAAAACGGCTTTTTGGAATGTTGATTTAGGAACCCTGGCGAAATTCTAAATTTACTTATTAATTTCGCCACTAAAACCGGAAAAAAAGTTTCAACTTCAAGAAAACAGACTCTAAATAATCCATCCTGCCCATTTGTGGATTTTTTTTGATCCCCACAATCGTAAGAAAACAACTTTGAAAAAAACGGAAGTAGTAAATATTTTATCGCGATTTCAGCAGTCAGTATATATACCCTTCTCACCATGAGTGTAGTATGCAGTCCTGAAGTTAGCAGACCTTTAACCCTGCCATCCCTTCCGTTCTCACTGTTGTTGTATTTTAGATAAAGATATGATTTTAATTGTTTTGGGTGACAGGAAAAGTGTGTACTGTTATAATTTATTGGTCACAAACTTATAAGCCCAAAGAGCATGTAATGCGAATGCATGGGATGGCAGGGTTAATGGTCTGCATACTTCAGGATTGCATTTTCACTCATGGTGAGAAGGGTGTCAAGGGACATAACTGCAGGCAGCACTCATAGAAACTGGCTTCGACATCATACTGCATCTACACCAAAGAGCATCATAGGAACTTGATTCACCTGACAACCCAAAATAGTAAGCATACATTAAATTGAAATAAATACAAAAGTATCAATACAAAACTATCACTCAATATACAATTTTATAAAAACACATCCACAAAATATAGAAACCATGCAAATCTTCACTGTCCCTCAAACAAAACAATTACTGTTTAAAGAAGATATTGTGTCGGTGTGATAATATAAGATTGCATTTGGTGAGATATGTTTTGTGTTGATATTTTTGTGTTGCTTTGATGGTATGTATGATTATTTTTTCAGGTTGCATGGTGTATTGAATTTCTCTGATGTACCTTCAGTCATCATAGGAACTTGATTCACCTGACAACCCAAAATAGTAAGCATACATTAAATTGAAATAAATACAAAAGTATCAATACAAAACTATCACTCAATATACAATTTTATAAAAACACATCCACAAAATATAGAAACCATGCAAATCTTCACTGTCCCTCAAACAAAACAATTACTGTTTAAAGAAGATATTGTGTCGGTGTGATAATATAAGATTGCATTTGGTGAGATATGTTTTGTGTTGATATTTTTGTGTTGCTTTGATGGTATGTATGGCTCTAAATAATCCATCCTGCCCATTTGTGGATTTTTTTTGTTCCCCACAATCATAAAAAAACAACTTTGAAAAAAACGGAAGTAGTAAATATTTTTATCGCGATTTCAGCAGTCAGTATATATACCCTTCTCACCATGAGTGTAGTATGCAGTCCTGAAGTTAGCAGACCTTTAACCCTGCCATCCCTTCCGTTCTCACTGTTGTTGTATTTTAGATAAAGATATGATTTTAATTGTTTTGGGTGACAGGAAAAGTGTGTACTGTCATAGAAACTGGCTTCGACATCATACTGCATCTACACCAAAGAGCATCATAGGAACTTGATTCACCTGACAACCCAAAATAGTAAGCATACATTAAATTGAAATAAATACAAAAGTATCAATACAAAACTATCACTCAATATACAATTTTATAAAAACACATCCACAAAATATAGAAACCATGCAAATCTTCACTGTCCCTCAAACAAAACAATTACTGTTTAAAGAAGATATTGTGTCGGTGTGATAATATAAGATTGCATTTGGTGAGATATGTTTTGTGTTGATATTTTTGTGTTGCTTTGATGGTATGTATGACTCTATATAATCCATCCTGCCCATTTGTGGATTTTCTTTGTTCCCCACAATCGTAAAAAAACAACTTTGAAAAAAACGGAAGTAGTAAATATTTTTATCGCGATTTCAGCAGTCAGTATATATACCCTTCTCACCATGAGTGTAGTATGCAGTCCTGAAGTTAGCAGACCTTTAACCCTGCCATCCCTTCCGTTCTCACTGTTGTTGTATTTTAGATAAAGATATGATTTTAATTGTTTTGGGTGACAGGAAAAGTGTGTACTGTCATAGAAACTGGCTTCGACATCATACTGCATCTACACCAAAGAGCATCATAGGAACTTGATTCACCTGACAACCCAAAATAGTAAGCATACATTAAATTGAAATAAATACAAAAGTATCAATACAAAACTATCACTCAATATACAATTTTATAAAAACACATCCACAAAATATAGAAACCATGCAAATCTTCACTGTCCCTCAAACAAAACAATTACTGTTTAAAGAAGATATTGTGTCGGTGTGATAATATAAGATTGCATTTGGTGAGATATGTTTTGTGTTGATATTTTTGTGTTGCTTTGATGGTATGTATGATTATTTTTTCAGGTTGCATGGTGTATTGAATTTCTCTGATGTACCTTCAGTCTACCTGATGTTTAGTGCTGCCTGCAGTTCTGTCCCTAGAAACTCTTCTCAACATGAGTGAAGTAGCAGACCTGAAGTATGCAGGCTTCTACCCTATGATGCCGATGCTGGTCCCATACCCCTTCATGACAGTCAATCCTTAGTTACTTTTTTTTTTGGTATTTCAGAGAAATTCTCTCAGTTCTCTGCACTGCAATGGCGGTTTTGAACAGGCATGTTTCTGTAGCAGAGATTCTGCTCAAGGCTGGAGTACAGGTGGACTACATGAATGCCAAGAAAGCCTCAGCACTACACCTGGCTGTGCAGCAGGGCGATATAATTGTTTTGGGTGACAGGAAAAGTGTGTACTGTTATAATTTATTGGTCACAAACTTATAAGCCCAAAGAGCATGTAATGCGAATGCATGGGATGGCAGGGTTAATGGTCTGCATACTTCAGGATTGCATTTTCACTCATGGTGAGAAGGGTGTCAAGGGACATAACTGCAGGCAGCACTCATAGAAACTGGCTTCGACATCATACTGCATCTACACCAAAGAGCATCATAGGAACTTGATTCACCTGACAACCCAAAATAGTAAGCATACATTAAATTGAAATAAATACAAAAGTATCAATACAAAACTATCACTCAATATACAATTTTATAAAAACACATCCACAAAATATAGAAACCATGCAAATCTTCACTGTCCCTCAAACAAAACAATTACTGTTTAAAGAAGATATTGTGTCGGTGTGATAATATAAGATTGCATTTGGTGAGATATGTTTTGTGTTGATATTTTTGTGTTGCTTTGATGGTATGTATGATTATTTTTTCAGGTTGCATGGTGTATTGAATTTCTCTGATGTACCTTCAGTCTACCTGATGTTTAGTGCTGCCTGCAGTTCTGTCCCTAGAAACTCTTCTCAACATGAGTGAAGTAGCAGACCTGAAGTATGCAGGCTTCTACCCTATGATGCCGATGCCGGTCCCATACCCCTTCAACCCAGTGCTCGGGCCCAGGCAGCATCTCCCTGCATTTGTATCGCCCAAGATGCAAAACAAACGAAAATACTGATCAAAATAAAGGGAAAATTACAAAGTTTGTGTTTCTGATGTATTTTTTAACACTATTAGGTATGATAGAAAGATAAAGAAGTTCAAAGAATGGGAATTTTTTTTGAAATTGTTCTAGACTGATATTTAATGTACATTCACAAACTGGCTCTTATAGTTGTATTTCTTGGCACTATTAGGTGTGATAAAAAGATAAAGAAATTCAAAAATAGGGAAGTTTTTTTAAGTGCGGATTTAGATAGAAATCTTATGAAAAGTTTGGAAGATATGTGTTTCAGATGTATTTTTTGGCACTATTAGGTGTGATAAAAAGATAAAGAAGTTCAAATAAAAGGAAATTGTTTTAAATTGCTCCAAACTGATATTAATGTCTATTCACAAACTTGGTTTTTGATTAAAAAGTCTGTAAGTATCATCAGCAGCATTACAAGTGTGTATCAGTCTATTTTAGGTTTAAGTACAAAGTTATTGCATGCATATTGGGTTTCTGGTAGTGCTGGACCTGCTTTAGTGGCGGAAGATCATGGCCAGGGGCATATGTCCCTTAAGGGGCCATATGGTTGATATTTGTGCATGTTTGCATTCAGGCAGTGTTTGGCCATTTTCATGTAAAGGTAAGTCACGGACTAAAGTTCTTCAGGCAGCAGCATGTTAGTTGTGGCAAGCATGCTGCTGGTGGGGTTTTGTTGGCTGTCATTTGCAGTGCTGGTTGTAGGCTTTTCCCATTCATGTTTGGTGATCTACTGGATTAGTGGTGGTGAGTTTGCCATAGTTTCTTGGATAGCTAGGAGTGGGTTATAGTTTTCGAAAATATTTGAGGGAGGGTTTTAGATAGAATTCTTTTGAAAAAATTGAGGGATATGTGTTTCAGTTGTATTTTTTGGCACTATTAGGTATGATAAAAAGATAAAGAATTTCAGTGGAAGGGAAATGTTTTAACTGTCCAGGTTTGGGGGTTTTGGAGCATTTTTCCAGGGAAAAAATTGAATAGTTTGTGTTTCTGATGTATTTTTTGGCACTATTAGGTATGATAAAAAGATAAAGAAGTTCAAGAAAGTTGAATTTTTTTTAAAATGTTCTAAGCTGATATTTAATGTCCATTCACAAGCTTGGCTCTTATAGTTCATCATCAGGTAGCAAAATCACATAATCCAGGAACATATGCCCCTTAAGGGACCATAAGGTTGATCCTTGTGCATGTTTGCACTCAGGCAGTGTTTGGTCATTTTCATGTAAAGGTAAGTCACGGACTAATGTTCTTCAGGCAGCAGCAGGTAAGTTGTGGCAAGCATGCTATTGGTGGGGTTTTGTTGACTCTCATTTGCAGTGCAGGATGTGGGCTTTTCCCATTCATGTTTGGTGATCTACTGGATGAGTGATGGTGGGTTTGTCATAGTTTCTTGGATAGCTAGAAGTGGGTTATAATTTTGGGAAATATTTGGGGGAGGGTTTTAGATAGAATTCTTATGAAAAAATTGTAGGATATGTGTTTCAGATGTATTTTTTGGCACTATTAGGTATGATAGAAAGATAAAGAATTTAAGGAAAAAGGAAAATGTTTTAAAATGCTCCAAACATATATTTAATGTCCTTTCACAAAGTTGGCTCGTATATTTTTTCATCTGGTTGCAATATCACATGAACCAGGGGCATATGCCCCTAAAGGGTACATAAGGTTGATCCCTGTTCATGTTTGCTTTTAGGCAGTGTTTGGCCATCTTCATGTAAATGTTTTGTGTTACTTTGATGATATGTCAGATGTCAAATTTTTAACCCCGCCCCCCATCGCTCTCTTTTTCTGAAGTATGTGTGTTAAAATGTTCATGTTTATATTTGGCGGATAGGCTTAGTGATTAGTTTAGTTTGTCAAAAGTTGCATTTTATTTATGCGTGCTGAATTTTAGGTTATGATGAAATTTTTTATTCGCTGTTTAACTGTTGGTCTTTTTTAATATTTGAGAGCCGGCACTTATTTTAATGCATGGGCTTTGTTGTATATACTTAGCTTATGTGTTAACATTTTGTGTTGTGGGGGAGAGTCACAAGCCTCTGTTAAGGGGGAGTGGATTTTTGGCTGTTGGCAACATGTTTGATTTTGATGTGGTGTTATTTGCAGGCAGCCAGTCAGTTTGTTACATGCATCAGTGATTGACTTTAACATTTTCAGACAGGAGCAGATTTGGCTCCCAGGATTTTAAGTGTAGGGGCTATTAAATTCCTGTGCGGCCACCACGATGGTATGGTTTTGCCAGGGGTGCATTGTCCAGGTTTGGGGATCTTGGGGCATGCTCACAGGGAAAAGTTTGAAAGGTTTGTGTTTCAGCTGTATTTTTTGGCACTATTAGGTATGATGAAAAGATAAAGAATTTCAAAAAAAGGAAAAGTTTTTAAAATGCTTTAAGCTGATATTTAATGTCCGTTCACAAACTTGGCTCCTATAATTCATCATCTGGTAGCAAAATCACATGGTTCAGGGGCATATGCCCTTTAAGGGACCATAAGGTTGATCCCTGTGCATGTTTGCATTCTGGCAGTGTTTGGCCATTTTCATGTAAGGGTAAGTCACGGACTAAAGTTCTTCAGGCAGCATTAAGTAAGTTGTGGCAAGCATGCTATTGGTGGGGTTTTGTTGACTGTCATTTGCAGTGCAGGATGTGGGCTTTTCCCGTTCATGTTTGGTGATCTACTGGATAGGTGATGGTGGGTGGTGAGTTTGTCAAAGTTTCTGGATAGCTAGAAGTGGGTTATAGTTTTGGAAAATATTTGAGGGAGGGTTTTAGATAGAAATCTTATGAAAAATTTGAAAGATATGTGTTTCAGATGTATTTTTTGGCACTATTAGGTATGATAAAAAGATAAAGAATTTCATAAAAAAGGAAAATGTTTTATAGTGCTCCAAACTGATATTAATGTCTATTCACAAACTTGGTTTTTGATTAAAAAGTCTGTAAGTATCATCAGCAGCATTACAAGTGTGTATCAGTCTGTAACCACTAACGAAAAAACACAAAAATCAGAAAAATTTCAAAATAGCAAAATATTAAAAAAACAAAAAATTGCAAATGATTAACTACAAAAAGACATACAAGGAATCAACCTCTTGACGCCACTGGCGTCTATCTTGTTTACATTGGCGAGGTTACGGTCCGCCATTTTGAATATCGGGTTTGACGAAATTTGCACCCCGATTTCAAAGCTTTCGTTTGTGGCCATCTCTAACTCTAAAATTCTGAAACCAAAAGAATTAACAAGCCAAGTATCTATATTATTATGATTAATTCTTTTGGTTTCGGAAAATCGAAAATATTTTGAGATATTTGTCAACACGCATCGATGATGACATGTTGATTATGGCGATGAGTACATTCTCAATGGTACCTCGCCGATTCCTGTCAATTTCATCAAGCTATCACCCCCCGATCACAATATGACTACCTACCTGGATAGATGAGATCCTCATCTATCTGATTCAATCATTTTCTAAATTCAACTTCAGGTTGGAAGCGAAAAAATAGCTTTTCGCTACAACCAGAAGTTGATTTTTTTGACATTAGCGAGGTTACGGCATTGATATGCATTGTGTGCATTTCACACAAAAAACATACTTTTTTCAATAAATTGTCACGTCGCCGTTTCTGGGTCAAAATTTACAAATGACCCATCAAAGTGTTCGCAACAAATAGGGCTTTTACCCTATTATCATAACTTGTTGGTTATATTTGTAATTTTTGTTAAAAAATGGCGACTTCGGAAAAAAACGGCAAAAACGGCTTTTTGGAATGTTGATTTAGGAACCCTGGCGAAATTCTAAATTTACTTATTAATTTCGCCACTAAAACCGGAAAAAAAGTTTCAACTTCAAGAAAACAGACTCTAAATAATCCATCCTGCCCATTTGTGGATTTTTTTTGTTCCCCACAATCGTAAAAAAACAACTTTGAAAAAAACGGAAGTAGTAAATATTTTTATCGCGATTTCAGCAGTCAGTATATATACCCTTCTCACCATGAGTGTAGTATGCAGTCCTGAAGTTAGCAGACCTTTAACCCTGCCATCAGGATTTTATGTTTAGGTGCAAATAAATTCCTGTGCTGGCACCATGACGGTAAGGTTTTGCCAGGGGTGCACTGTTTAGGTTTGGGGATTTTGGAGCATGCTCCCAGGGGAAAAATTGAAAAGTTTGTGTTTCTGGTGTATTTTCTGGCACTATTAGGTGTGATAAAAAGATAGAGAAATTCAAAGAAAGGGAATTTTTTTTAAAATGCTCTAAAACTGATATTTAATGTCCATTCACAAGCTTGGCTCTTAATATAGTTCATCATCAGGTAGCAAAATCACATAATCCAGGGGCATATGCCCCTTAAGGGACCATATGATTGATCTTTGTGCATGTTTGCATTCAGGCAGTGTTTGGCCATTTTCTTGTAAAGGTAAGTCACTGACTAAAGTTCTTCAGGCAGCAGCAAGTAAGTTGTGGCAAGCATGCTACTGGTGTGGTTTTGTTGACTGTCATTTGCAGTGCAGGATGTGGGCTTTTCCCATTCATGTTTGGTGATCTACTGGATGAGTGATGGTGAGTTTGTCATAGTTTCTTGGATAGCTAGAAGTGGGTTATAGTTTTGGAAAATAATTGAAGGAGGGTTTTAGATAGAAATCTTATGAAAGAATTGAAGGATATGTGTTTCAGATGTATTTTTTGGCATTATTAGGTATGATAAAAAGATAAAGAAATTCAAAAAAAAGGAAATTGTTTTAGCTGTCCAGGTTTGGGGATTTTGGTGCATGCTCCCAGTGAAAAAATTGAGAAGTTTGTGTTTCTGATGTATTTTTTAACACTATTAGGTATGATAGAAAGATAAAGAAGTTCAAAGAATGGGAATTTTTTTTGAAATCGTTCTAGACTGATATTTAATGTACATTCACAAACTTGGCTCTTATAGTTGTATTTTTTGGCCCTATTAGGTGTGATAAAAAGATAAAGAAATTCAAAAAAAGGGAAGTTTTTTTAAGTGCGGTTTTAGATAGAAATCTTATGAAAAATTTGGAAGATATGTGTTTCAGATGTATTTTTTGGCACTATTAGGTGTGATAAAAAGATAAAGAAGTTCAAATAAAAGGAAAATGTTTTAAATTGCTCCAAACTGATATTAATGTCTATTCACAAACTTGGTTTTTGATTAAAAAGTCTGTAAGTATCATCAGCAGCATTACAAGTGTGTATCAGTCTATTTTAGGTTTAAGTACATAATTATTGCATGCATATTGGGTTTCTGGTAGTGCTGGACCTGCTTTAGTGGCGGAAGATCATGGCCAGGGGCATATGTCCCTTAAGGGACCATAAGGTTGATCCTTGTGCATGTTTGCATTCAGGCAGTGTTTGGTCATTTTCATGTAAAGGTAAGTCACGGACTAATGTTCTTCAGGCAGCAGCAAGTAAGTTGTGGCAAGCATGCTATTGGTGGGGTTTTGTTGACTCTCATTTGCAGTGCAGGATGTGGGCTTTTCCCATTCATGTTTGGTGATCTACTGGATGAGTGATGGTGGGTTTGTCATAGTTTCTTGGATAGCTAGGAGTGGGTTATAATTTTGGGAAATATTTGGGGGAGGGTTTTAGATAGAATTCTTATGAAAAAATTGAAGGATATGTGTTTCAGATGTATTTTTTGGCACTATTAGGTATGATAAAAAGATAAAGAATTTAAAGAAAAAGGAAAATGTTTTAAAATGCTCCAAACTTATATTTAATGTCCATTCACAAAGTTGGCTCGTATATTTTTTCATCTGGTTGCAATATCACATGAACCAGGGGCATATGCCCCTAAAGGGTACATAAGGTTGATCCCTGTTCATGTTTGCTTTTAGGCAGTGTTTGGCCATCTTCATGTAAATGTTTTGTGTTACTTTGATGATATGTCAGATGTCAAATTTTTAACCCCGCCCCCCATCGCTCTCTTTTTCTGAAGTATGTGTGTTAAAATGTTCATGTTTATATTTGGCGGATAGGCTTAGTGATTAGTTTAGTTTGTCAAAAGTTGCATTTTATTTATGCGTGCTGAATTTTAGGTTATGATGAAATTTTTTATTGGCTGTTTAACTGTTGGTCTTTTTTAATATTTGAGAGCCGGCACTTATTTTAATGCATGGGCTTTGTTGTATATACTTAGCTTATGTGTTAACATTTTGTGTTGTGGGGGAGAGTCACAAGCCTCTGTTAAGGGGGAGTGGACTTTTGGCTGTTGGCAACATGTTTGATTTTGATGTGGTGTTATTTGCAGGCAGCCAGTCAGTTTGTTACATGCATCAGTGATTGACTTTAACATTTTCAGCAATATCACCACCAACAATAAAACATCAAAAAATACTTATGGGTGACTTTAACATTAACATACAAAACAAACACATAAATACCACAGAAAAAATTTGCAAATGTATAGGAACAAACCAACTCATAAACAACCCAACAACAAAACAAAACACCATAATAGATCACATTCACACCAACCTTACAGAATACCATTCAACAGGTGTCATCAAAACGTATTACTCAGATCACGACCAAATATACATAACACTTAAATAAGTCAATCCAACAGAAAAAGCAAAACCACTGTAACCACTAACGAAAAAACACAAAAATCAGAAAAATTTCAAAATAGCAAAATATTAAAAAAACAAAAAATTGCAAATGATTAACTACAAAAAGACATACACGGAATCAACCTCTTGACGCCACTGGCGTCTATCTTGTTTTATCGAGAAATTTCATCAAATATTAAATGACCTGCACAGCCAGAGGCATGCCTCTCTTACTAATTCATTTGTATTATTTGGTTAAGATACTTTTGGAAATGATAAATTCAAAGATATCTGTGTTTGCTTTTAATCTATTTTCGCTACTGAACTTTGAATTAATATGATGAATTTTTCAATATTTCGATATCTGAAAAGATTTGAATTTGAAGTATTAATACAATCAGATTCAATGACAGCCCTATCTGTGCTTATATGAAATTGTAATCTTTGCGAAATTCATTTCTCTATTTACTATATGAATGCTTATTCCAAAATTCATTTCTCTATTTACTATATGAATGCTTATTCCAAAATATTAACCATGATATATATTTGCAGGTAGCTGAGGAAGCTCCAGAAGCTGCACCGGCTGCAGAAGCTGCACCGGCTGCAGATGCTGCACCGGCTGCAGATGCTGCACCGGCTGCAGAAGCTGCACCGGCTGCAGAAGCTGTTCCGGCTGCAGATGCTGCACCGGCCGCAGAAGCTGCACCGGCTGTAGACAAAAGTGAAGTTCTAGCTGAAGCAGTTGTTCCACCTACACCCTCACCAGAAAGCGAAGACTTTGGAAAGGGTATAGTGTTCTACCTCAAAGACAAAGTGATAGTAGGAATTGTGCTGTGGAATGTCTTTGGAAAGATGCCCATTGCCAGAAAGGTAGGAAATCATTAGTAATGAGATAGCTACTGTGAAGCCCTTTGTAATTGCACCCTTGTTTGTGTGTGATGTGCCCTGCTGGAGCTGACTGAGGCCATTATTATGTGCATTAGGAGATTCCCTGAAGTTACATGATATGAAGAGAGTTTATAATATGATTTAGAGACGTTGTGTTTTGTGTTTTTGTAGATATATCAATAGCTTGTTGTATATATAGTTTCATATTTATGTTGAACTGGTAGGCAATCAATAGTTTTACATTTAAGTTCAGTTTTGATAGGAATTACAAAAAAGATCCTTGGTGACCCCATACTTTGTAGCAGAAGGGCACATACGCATATACGCAATAATTGTCACTATGTAGGTCAGAATCTCATGAAGAACTCCTTATTGGAATAGCAAGGACAAACGCTGACTGCAACTAAAAATAGTGATATGTATCCTTTGATATACTTGCTTGGTGAATTTCTGAGAAACATAAATAAGCAAATACATGCAGTTGGCATATGGTTTTAATCCAGGAAATTTCTCTCCAAATATTTGAGATTTCTAAGATACTTTTAAAAATCATAACTGGTACGGTTGATATGTGTTTGTTCATGATTTCTTATATAGTGTAACTTATACCTAAAAAATGTTAAAATAAATGGTCGGTTTTCAGGAACATCAATTTTGCGTTATTTGAAATGACTTTTCATCTGTTTGGTGACAGAGCATTCTGTGCCTATGCACCACGCCTTTGGAATGAGCTCCCTGACAACATCAAGGCTGCTGATAGTGTGCAAAACTTCAAGAAACAGCTGAAAACATTGCTATTTTGAAAGGAGTTTAATTGACTATATGGACCATGACAACTGTCCAATGACTCTAAAGCGCTTTTGAACATTATAGGTGGAAAGGGCGCTATATCAAATATCAATTATTATTATGTCTTTTCAGATCATCAAGGATCAGGAGCAGCATGAAGATCTCAGTGAGGTTGCCAAGCTCTTCAATCTCCATGGCGACGCCCCTGAGGAATCACAATCATGAGAATGACAATATTCTAGAAGAGATAAAGCAATACTACTTAGTATGTAGTGATATTAAAATAATTGGAACGTTGTTTTTGGAGTGGAACTTGCAAAGGATGATGTATATGTGTAGAATGTGAAAGCTATGGGAAAATCTTGAAAAGGAAGGTGAAATTTGAATTATAAACTAAGTAATAAGTCTGTTTCAAAGAAAGGATATGTTAACCTTCAATCAGTACTGTTGAAATTCACCCAGTTTCCAAGATTTGTGTATCTGTCACAGAGCCCCTGAGTCTTGATTGCATACATGGTCTGACAACTTGGAACAGTTTGAAGATAAATCTTTGCATTGGGCAAAGAGGAGGAATCTTTGAATTCACCAGAAGCGAAAGCTTTCTGTCATTTCTCAAATATTGCTTTGTTATCAAGTTGTTGTCTGGCCATCATATGAAAGGGTGAAGTGAAGTTTCTGTAAGGGTGATATACTGACATGGATATGACCACCTTGAACCTATTACGCACAAAAATTAATCACTTGAGTAATTATAAAACCTTGGATTTTCCTTCCCATCATGCCCAGAGCAGTCTGGCTGTGCAACCCATACATAACTGCAGTGTTGACAGTCAATTCCTGCATTAAATGCCAAGTCAGACCAGGCATTATATACAAGTCTATGTTTTTTTTCATGGAGTGGATTTTGCAGGGATACAACAGTACTCACCTGACGTCAAAGTTAATAATAGCTTTGACAGCCAACTATGTGGGTCATAATTATGCATGCCTAATTATCTTGTCCTGGTAACCAGGTGAGTGGTCTTAGGCAGATGAGCAGTGGACTAGTACAGAGAAATTAGAAATTGCTGCTGTGTGTGCTAATGCAGAACCTCCAGAGAAAAGTGTCATATTTACATCTGACTCAACTTGGTTTGAAAAATATGGATTTCTGAGAAATAATTTGGCCTAAGTTGTTGTTCCTTTTGTGATTACCATTACCAAGTTATTTTGGTAAGTTGTCAGGTCATCTGTGCTCTCCTTGTCAAACTACCGCACCGGCCTGGGTATGAGTAGGATCATAGAGTCACTTGCAGCTGAGATAATGCATAACACATGCTGATGACATCCAGGTCATAAAGTAGTAATTAAGTTTATGAAATGCATAAATCTCTCCAAAATGAAATTCAACCTTTGTTATTGATTGAAAATCAACTGAATGAAAGCACTGCACTGGTTATTCCACAACTTTTCTTAGTAACATCTCGCTTGTTGATTTATCAGAAAATATAACTTCTCTGTTATTTATTGAGTTATCTATTTTGATTGCCATCTGGATCTGACAAGTTTGACATAACTTGACAAGTAGACGTTTGAATGTTGATTGTTTAACAAACTGCAATCTTAACATTTTAAGTCCTTTCTTAATGGAAATATTGCTTTGCTCTCGAGATATTGCCAGACCACTTGTTCCCTCCAGATGTGAATTGTTTAATTCCTGAATAACTGCAATTGTTTGGGTAGGGATGTCATATTTGGCTTAATTCCATAATAAGTGTAAATCTACGAAGAAACGGCTCTGGTTGGTTGGAAAGGTTGTATGTTGCACATTTGCTTATTGGTTAAAAATAAGCTTTGCGCCAATGTCTTATCATAGGAAATGGAGTATGTCAACTTATGTAACCAAAGATAAATTAACCTTGAGTTTGACAAACGTGACCTGACCCTTCCTTTGCAGCCACTCAGAAAAGTGTCACCAAGAAGCAGAGTTGTTGGTAGAGTACTGGGCCTACTTGCACCTACGGGACTTAGGCTCTAGATTTAAACTGTTTGGCTACAACAATTATTGCCATTGTAGTAGACAATGACTTAGAATAAATAAGTCAGTCTTAAGCCTGTTAGTGCAACTGGGCCCTAAAAAACCTTTCCCTTTGAATAGTTTGTGCAATATACATTGTTGGAGAGATGTTACCAAAATTGCCTGATACTAAACTAAGAGGCTTGCATATCTACCCAAAGGCAGTGCAGGTACTTTGCATATTGTAATATGTAAAGTAAAGTTGAACGAGGGTATATCTTTGTTATGATTGCATAACTAGAAAACGAGTTTGTATGGTATGGCGACATCTCATAAACAACTAATGAAAGATACAATCATGCTGATCAATTAATGATATTCATTTTCATGTATGCAGTATCATGAATTGGAATTTCATATTCAAAGTATATTTTGGATGAAATAAATCTTTTACAAAGATACTTTTTGTTCTTGTGTCATCTATTTTTTGTACTTTAAGACAGTTGTTCCAGTCGACAATACAATGTATCTCACAGCCCACTGACTGTTATAACTCTGGAAGAATGTACTTACTTCAAAACATGAGAAGTTTGATTATTCCAGTCTTTGACCCACCTGACCACTAAGTTTATTTTCCCCTGGGGATTTCTGTACCAATGGACTTTCGGCTACACTTAGACATATAGTTTTTGAGGGTAATCTTCTACATTAAACAGTGCTCATTTATAATGTAAAATCATTATCTGGTTACAGGCAATAAATTCAATTTAACACCAAGGTTGTAAAAAATAAAATAACAACTTTTGTCACATTTCTCTCATTTATTGAAAGTTCAACATTAAAATGACATACAAGTCATAGTGTAAGATAATTGTACAAGACTTAAATTGACATCTATTAACAGTGTGTGAGTATTCCTCTTGCATCTAAGTTCCTAAAATCAAGTAATTTTTTCCATTTATATTACACACATATTGCCTAGGATGTGACTCAAAACTTACTATTAATTCAATCTGTGCTTAAAAGTCTTGACCACTTCTTGGATAATCACAAATTAGTACCATTTCCGAACAGATGCAAAACCTACACGAGCAGGCTTGCTCAATAGTATTTCAGCACTGTGGATGCATTTGTGGTAAGATTCGTAGATAATGGTTGGTTGAAAGCGTTAGATACAATATAGATGAGTGCTCCACACACACAGTCACTCCTAAAGGAAAACTCCTCTCCCTTGTGTGGTCCATTGTCCTACTTGTTCTTCAGTGCAGGTTGAGTGTGTAAATAGAAGCAGTCTGTCTTGTACATCTGTAAAGTAATGAAAAAATTACACTCTAGTGAACTCATACATGAAGAGAATAAAACTGGCACATAAATACTTAAGGTGATAGTCTAGTACAGCAAGATCATAACCACTAGGTGGCGTGTTTGATGGGCCCCTAGGCATGGATATCAAAACAAATGATTGCACATGAGGAGTGGTCACCCGCCACGAATCTCGACCTAGCCAATTCCTATTGTTGTACGACCACGAGAACAAAGGGTGGCTCCCTTAGGGCCCTCCGCGTTAAATTGGTCCCAAACAACATGGGTGTCTGCTTCGACCATGCAGATTCCTTCGAGACAAATATTTTCATCTCGTTTTTTGGCTGAAAGTGAATGACGATACAGTCTTCGAAGCCATTGTTTTAGGATATGACAGATATCAACCCCTTCTAGGTGCAAGGTCCTGTCATAAGTACCTCGTATTATGACAGGACCTGAAAATCAGCATTAGCTACGTAAACCACGTGCTGTTAGCAATCTTGAGGCATATGGGAACATTCAAAAATGTTTTTAACATACTCATCGTGCAGATTTCCGGTTTAGGTAGGACCTTGCACCTTGCCAAAGACATGAATGATCAAATGGTAGAGTTTGGTTTTCAAGCAAAGGGTGAGTCTTGACATTTTGCCAAAAAACGAAACACAGACAGATATGTGCGTAAAGGGTGCCATATCAACTCCAAATAGCTAATTATTGATAAGTTTATCATTATTCTGTAACTATGAGATGTAAGCTATGCAATAGCATAAGTGCCGTTGTCTACATTTAACTCAGTTTTCAGATATTTAATTTTTAAAAATGACCCGGGTATCGGGTAGGGTTCTACCTTAATCTATGTGATGTAAGTTTATATTTGAGACATAAGGCCATTCTTGCCTAAAGATCAATTAGACATCCATGGGTTATTTGGATATATAATACTTATGAAAATAATGCTGTCCCCGAACTAAGCACAGATTTGAAAAGTATTTGAAGCGAAGTTGTTAGTGTCTGATCTACATCTCTCAAGTAATTGATGAAAAATTGCTTTTGTATTAAGGGAGATATCTTCAAAATAGTCAAACAATTTTAGCCAAAAGCATGAATGGGTCAATTAAATATATGTTGCATGTCTTCAATAAGTTAATAGATCAACTTATCGAAAACATGCAATGCATATCTTATATTTACATTTAATTGGAAGAGGGTGATATTCTTATGACCTTTACAAATAGGCCAGCTCATTTAAATCAGGAATGCTTTAAAAGTGTATTTTCCACTATATATCTTCTACTCACAGCAAACATTGTGACTCCGAAGAATGCGAATGAAAGGGCGAGCTGGATGTTGAACCTGGTGTTTCTCTTGTTGTAGTTCTCCTGCCAAGACCCCTGGGCGGGAGTCATGAAATCCATGCTCACTTGATGCTCAACATCTAGTTGGCTGTTGGGCTTGAATGCGACGCCGCCCATGCATCGTGTCACCTGGGGTCCTGAAGAACAATAAAATGCGGAGGTGAGATTTATTCTCATGATCACATTATAGGAACTATCCTGGTGTTTGCCACAACAATTTCAAAATAGAAAAACACTTTTATTTCAAAATTGTATTTCAATGATCAATACTCTCTCAGGGTGCAACAAAACCACTTGCCCCGTTGCAAGTGAATTTTTGGCCAAAAACTGCAATCAGAACAAGACCCTACCTTGCCCTGCTCGGCAAGTAATGATTTGAGGATAGTCCTATATTTGTAATGTAAAATAAGAAAGGGGGAGGTTTTCTGGGTAGGACAAAGATTTCCTAAGAAATATTCCCCCCCTGAAGTAGGGGCGGGGCAAATTTCCTAAGAATTGTATCCCTGGGGCCAACTGTCCTAGAGAGAAAAAGACAGATTTTATGGTTCACACTTCACAAGTATTGCTTAAGGGGTATATTTAAATTAACTGCTGTCTGCCAGTGTCTGGATATCTCTGCAGATTGCTATTTATTTGTGAAATTTATGAAACTGACACAGAATAATTCAACAAAATTTGGTCGTTGGGAGGCTGGCTGAATCCCTGCCAAAAAGCTGTTAATAGTGGTGGGACCAGTAATCGGAAGCTTGAGCTTTCGGTCACTGGGGCCACTGATCCGACCTCTTGAGTACAAAAATTGTTCGCTCGGAAATTACGAGCTGATGACATTTTAATAGCAGCACGTTTATTATTAAGGCCTAAAAAAATAAATTATTTGTTTCCTGTACTGGTCTGAAAAAAAATAGGGTATGTAGGTCGGTAAAATATATATTTTTTGGTCAAAAATGTATGTTTTATGCATGTTTTACGTTGATTGGGAGTTGGGAGGGCTGAAAAAACTTTAGGGTAGGGATTTTTTTGAATAAAAACGTGTTACAGGAAACAAACATCTTTTTATTTTAGGCCCAATAGCAACCGATGCTTCTGATGCATGTGTGGCCTAACGTAGCCGGGCCGACTCGAATACTCATTTTATATATTGACGTTATTGGTATTAGAGTCGGGGATAACCCCTATATGCTGCAATGTTATTTTCAAACTTTCCCAAATTTCTCTGTCGGTGTCAAATTTATCTCATACCTGACTGCACTAGGATGACTAATATGAGCTAGCAATGTGTGCCGCTAACTTCGTGTGTCGGTAAAATCACTTTTAACAGAACGGTAGTCCAAAGATTTCCTGAGAGTAGTGATGGGTCGATTAATCGTAAGCTCGATTAATTGGCTCGGCCCAGGCTGAGATGCGAGCGCTCGATCAAGTCTGAATTGGTCGAATAAAACGAGCGCTCGCTGACAAAACATGATCATCGAAAATGGTGAAAAAACACGCAAAATAGCGTGGCAATAAGACCCTTTCCCCTCTATTTCAATAATATGTAGTTCACTCCCGATCTCCCCGTACATCGTGTTGTGTATTTCACGGCAGTTCATTCGTGTTTTCATCGTGCAAGAATCCAAGATGGCGTGGGTAAACAAACAATAATACTCGGCCATTTCTTCTCCGATTTTCATGCGTTTTTTTTGTTGTATTTCTCTTTCAGTTTCCCCTCTATTGGTCGACCATGGTCGATTAATCGCTCGAAAATTTCGGCGATTAATCGACCACGAAAATTTGGCCGACTCCCAACACTACTTGAGAGGGTTTGTTTATCAAATGGTCACCACCATCTTGCCGAGTTTGCGAGAGGTCAGAGCGAGATTTAATGAAAGAGCTACTTCTATTTGTAATTCGGCATATGCGGCAGGCCCAAGACCATTTTCATAAACAATAGGCGGCATGTGCCGAATTACAAATAGAAGTCGCTCTTTGATTAAAGGGGAACTAAAGGCTCACATACATATTAGCTTATATGAAAGTAATACACTTCAAGAATAGGATGCTGTCCTCCTTTTTCTCTTAGTGAGCCCATGAGGGGAGAATTTTGAGTTTTGCTACCAGCTTCAGCCAGCCCCTAGCAGCCCCTGGTAGCAGCCATGTTGCTCTACTGCTATCAGCTGCGACCTAAATGGGTGGCAGCCCACTTGCTGTGCCCTAGCTCTGGGCAGGCATCATAGACTGTAGTGCTCTATACACCAAGTCTCTTTGAAAGTTGCATAAAAACTTGTATGAGTATCAAACAGGTAAATGGTAAAATCATGAGCAGCAATTGGTTGTACAAAAAGACAGGGTGGTAGAGTTATTTTTCATATATTTCCTGTTGGTAAATTCAGACAAAAACAGTGGCTAGCATCACTGAAACTAGTAAATCCACCTGTCTTGAAGTATTCAGTTCTATGTTCAGACCACTTCCCTGACGCATATTATGTAAGAAATCACAAACCACAGTCAGGATTGCTTATAAAAGGGGAACTTGGGGGACAGCAAATCATAAGGTTATTTGAAAATTCATGAACATAGCTCAACATCTGCAAATAAATTGTATACCTGTGAGACTATGAAGGAAGGGTTGAATAAAAACAATACTTGTATATACATCAATCATCCAGATTTTCAGTATTTGATTTTACTTGAAGCTAGCTGTTCTACAAAAACTGTTTTCTTTCATGTAACCTACACAGATACTAAAGGAAATGATTGCTGTCCCAAGTACTGATAGCTATTTCCTGCGTTGATTAACTTCTGTCTCCTGGGATCTAGATGTGTAATGCCACAAGGTTATAATTAACCCTTTGTTTATCCTTTTCCTTTAAGGAGTTGTTACTTCCTTTTGTTGAATGGCACAGCACCATCCTGTTGAGTATTCCTGACTGCATTTTTGATTTCTGGTATAAAAAAAAATCAGCCAAGTGGTCTGAACATAAAATTACATACATGCTTCAGGACAGAAATTCAGTGATGCTAGCCACTGTTTTTGTCTGAATTTACCAACAGGAAATATATGAAAAATAACTCTACCACCCTGTCTTTTTGTACAACCAATTGCTGCTCATGATTTTACCATTTACCTGTTTGATACTCATACAAGTTTTTATGCAACTTTCGAAGAGACTTGGTGTATAGAGCACTACAGTCTATGATGCCTGCCCAGAGCTAGGGCACAGCAAGTGGGCTGCCACCCATTTAGGTCGCAGCTGATAGCAGTAGAGCAACATGGCTGCTACCAGGGGCTGGCTGAAGCTGGTAGCAAAACTCAAAATTCTCCCCTCATGGGCTCACTAAGAGAAAAAGGAGGACAGCATCCTATTCTATAAGTGTATTACTTTCATATAAGCTAATATGTATGTGAGCCTTTAGTTCCCCTTTAAATCTCGCTCTGACGGTCTGACCTCTCGCAAACTCGGCAAGATGGTGGTGACCATTTGATAAACAAACCCTCTCGAGAAATCTTTGGACTACCGTTCTGTTAAAAGTGATTTTACCATCACACATTGCTAGCTCATATTAGTCATCCTAGTGCAGTCAGGTATGAGATAAATTTGACACCGACAGAGAAATTTGGGAAAGTTTGAAAATAACATTGCAGCATATAGGGGCGTGTGTCGATGTTCATACCATATAGTCAGTAGCAAAAAATTATAAATATCAGGGCATGATCATCGCTGTCGGTTAGGCCTAACGATGTCCAAAATTCCCCATTTTGCACCCGATTTCCTGATATAAAATGTGTTTTCTTTAAAGGTCTCTGTGTCAGATGTGTATTACGCCATTATCTGGTGCACCGATTCTCAATGCTGCTGTGCACCGTATGTGTGTATGGCATGTGTCGGCCAAGGGCCCAAGGCACAATTTTGTTTTATATTGTTCGCCTTATGATCTTGTCAATGGGGTTTTGGTAGTTTTGGTCGCTAGATTTGCCGAGCGTGCGAGTTAATTTTTTTGGGTCGAGTCCAAGCACTAGCTGTTAATATAGTGTATCATTTCAAGGAAATAAAATAACTGTATCATATCACATAAGGCCTGGTGCCAATCCCTAGATGTCATATCTAGATGGCCTGTGCTGTGTCCTTGGTTGACTCCTGAATCAGTGAATGTAAATGTCATTATATTGTTTTCTCTGCAAGGCAGACTCAGGATAATAAATGACCTTAACTGCACAACTGACTTTCAGTAAAAAGGACTGTTATAAGTTTAAATGTTTGGTTAAATTGGACAGTATGATCAACGTCAATGAAATACCTCGTGCATTCTACAACTTCAATCACAACAAAATACGTGACTGTTTCCGCCTGCAGTCGTAGGTGAAGGTCAAACAAGGGCAGGTAAAAGTGACGAAAAATGCAAATAAAAAAGCACTGGTTAAAAAGAAAAATAATTGATAATATCAATTAATATTCAGAATGATTGTAGGACCATATCAGATTATTCGATCTTCTTTTTAAAGTCTCTAATTTAAGTACTTGGTTTTACAGAAAACTTTGTCATGCCGGTGTAGTTTTATGAGATAGGCGATGCATGACCCTCGACAACTTCACCCAAATCGTGGTAAATAAGAAAAGCGCTTCTCTTACTAAATGCGTCATTCAACACCCTATCATTCAATGGTGATTTCACTTACTTGCAACTGAACCCAAAGTTCTGGCAACGGGGACAATCCTAGCCAACATTTTAGCTGCCGATGCTGTGTTCAAAATGCAAAATGGCGTCTGCTCTAATAGAAAGGGCTGGAGGTAGAACGGCTATTTGATTGGCTGATAATCATTATATTTTTACAGGTGATATGATCAATAAAAAATAATGGATGCATACATATGTGTACAAATATTAAATAATTTTAAAATTTAGCTATTTTTGCCATTGAGAATAGCTTTATTGTATTTATTATAGCTATATTATGATGCATAGAAGTGCCGCAGTTATCTAGGAAGTTGTTTTTCCACTTACAGCAGTTTGACTCCACAGTCTGACAGGAAAACATGGTCACAGTCACAGTGCTTTGAGTAAAGATCTGAGGATGGACAGGTTTGAGTGGTCAGATGGCTTGTTGGCCCCTGCAGAGATGCTGGTAGCTCAGCAGCCTGGGGTTCGTGTTTATGATGGGGAGGACAAGGTAAAAAATCATGATGTATAGAAATAGACAAAAAAAAATTTGTCTAATTTCTTTTTTTTTTTGGGGGGGGGGGGGGGGGGGGGATCTGGGGAGGACCATAGCACTGTTGAAAAAAAAATCATGTTTATGGCTCTAGAACTAACATTTCTAAATCATATAAAACCAGTCCCATGGATATTTATCACAGCCAAAGATGGATGTTGTAAAATCTAAATTACCAGATATGATAATGTTTAAGTCTTAGAATCATAAGGCATTCCTGAAAGTACTAAGTAGGGGGTGGTGGATGAGCATCAGTGTCAGTACTCGGACAATATAATGCAGGCAGTTTGTCTCAAGGTGTCTCATGCCGTGTTTGTAAGATATTAAGGGAGAACCATGATGCTGCTGGGGTTGATAAGCATCATTTAGGATCGGCAACCTTTCTTGTCTTTCCCAGGCCACTCGGCAACCCCTGGCCTCTTGTCTCCCGATGTGATACTAATACCCCACCCCCAACACACAGGTGGGAATTGACATGTAAAGAGCAATCGCTCATTGACCTGATGATATATACTCTTTTTGCCTTGGGTAATAGCACAATAGTCACAATTCAGCTTTGATTATGTATCATCTGAGTGTCTGCATGAGACAAACAATGTTTTGATGTAGGTACTTAAGAGAATAGATTATTAAACCTTTCATGCCTGGATTTCACTGTGATAAGTGTTTTCTAGATCTACCTAGATATATTTAAGGTATTAAATGTAAAATATAATTTGAAGGGGAGTTGGTAATAGTGTCTTGAATCTCTTGATTAGCATTTCTTTTTCAGATATTTTCAAAAATGGGCTACTGTTCATAGGAGATTCTCAAAATTTTCAAGTGTTTTGGCTGCTAGATCATTGATGGGTGAAGTTAATGTGTGTAAATAGAACTTTTGAAAAATCAGATATGATTATGGCAAAGCATTTTTCATTGGAAAGTATATGAAAATATTAGAATTGTTGGTTATGGAATATACACTGCATTAAATAAATGGTTACTTTAGTGTATATATCTACTTGAGTCATAAGACCCCAATAAAAAAGCCTCCTTGATCTGTGATGATGAAGATCTATGATAATCTATGGTTTATATTTTTAGCCTAAAGTGGAGTCAGGACCCTAAAAATTTTAGGGTCCTGACTCCAGAATATAACTGATAAATTCAAAGCAGGCTAACATCAGGGGTGTCCAACTGTCGCATTCAGCATTGTCGCACCAGCGTGCGACAGGGCCTTCAAAACGTGTGACAAGCCAACAATTCTAAGCACTGTTTAACTTGAAATTTTTCGCAAATTATGACCTATTGAGCCTATCACATATTTCACTTGAATTATTTTTGATATAAATTGTTTTTATAAACTAGTGAACTCCACTAAGTAATACTGTCTAATGATTGGTCTTGGTCTTAACCATTGCAATAAGGGCTGATATGGTAGGGCCACCCGGTGACAATATTAACAGCTATTATTGAACCTCGGTCACCAAAAATTGCTGTGCTCCAGGATGTATTGACTGTGCTCTGGCAATGAAATATTTGGACACCCCTGAACATGTCTCTGCACTTTTCTTGGTTAAACAAATATTTTCATTTATTTACGAACATATTATGTACAGATATATATATATATATATATATATATATATATATATATATATTCCTTATAATTTCAGACTTCATTTGATTATGGCAAGCTGATCTTGACTACTCATAAACTAATGTGGAGAGATGCAAAAGATCAGGTAAGGTATTAACTGCTAGGGAAAAGGGGTAGCAGGTCTGTATATTAAAATAATTCTAACTTCTAATTATATATATCTGTACCCTAAATCTAATTTGTAATATCTACATATATTACAAATTCAATGAAATTGATGAAATAAGTTTGGATGTGTACAAGTAAAAAATAAATAATTTGATACATTCTGAACTTGACTTTAGAGGACAATGCTTGAGTGAGTGAATTTTGAACTAATCAGAAATAAGAAAACACATACATTCTTGCAGTCCAATAAGGCACTTCTGCTAGAATTGAAATACTCACTGCTGCTTGAACTAAAGCAAAACCCACAGCATACAAACTGGAGTCTAAATACTGTGTAGTATTTCAAGCTTCTTATTTATAACTATCAGAAATGAACTCTCTGTGCTTGTAGGTGCTGTATGATTTTGATGATTTAAGTGCTATATGATTTTGCTGATGTAGGCTGTAAGATTTTGCTGATGTAGGTGCTGTATGATTTTGTTGATGTAGGTGCTGTATGATTTTGCTGATGCAGGTGCTGTATGGTTTTGCTGATTTAGGTGCTATATGGTTTTGCTGATTTAGGTGCTGTATGATTTTGCTGATGCAGGTGCTGTATTATTTTGCTGATGTAGTTGCTGTATGATTTTGCTAATGTAGGTGCTATATGATTTTGCTGATGAAGGTTCTGTAAGATTTTGCTGATGAAGGTGCTGTATGGTTTTGCTAACGTGAGTGCTATATGGTTTCTATTCCAGAGGTGTATCATTGCACTGCCTCTAGCACTGATTGTTTACACAGAAGAACAACCCTCTGGCTTTGCAAGAAGGTAGGCAATTAATATATATTGCTAATTAAATCAGTTCATGTTTATTTCTATGTTGGTAGATTCTTTTCTTTTCAAAAAAAACACATTCATTTTGCATTTTTAGCAAATTATTTAGACACCCTGCGGCTATGGTTACAAATTGATAATATAATATACAGTACAGCTATATCTTAGTATTTTGGTAGGAAACTGTTTGTATATTGCTGGCTTTTTGTTGTACTGCAATATCATACAAATCTTTTGATTGTTTCTTATATCTAAATCCACATAAGTTATGTAAAAATATGGATATTGTTGATTTTTACACAATCGCTAATGTTTGACCTATTTATGCTTCTGTTTTGTATATCTATTTATTGTAAAACTTATAACATAGTAACAATCTATGCAACACTGAATTTAACTGTTATGGATCCTACATTGCAATGAACATTTATGATAGATTATCAGTATTTAGGTCTGAATTGAATCCAATAATTGTGCTTCAATGCAGTAACTATATAGAAAATCATTTCATTGCGGTCCCACTTTTAAGTTCCATGGAAATCAGTTATAACTTCTATAAAGGCTTGATTCTTGTTATTGCATATTGAGTCGTATAATTTTGTTTCTCTTTACATTTGATGAAATCAGGTTTTGTTGCTTCTAATTGCAGTTCTATGACAGCTTTTCATGTGTGCTATAGTCCTCATTTAAAGTTCTATTTAAAACATATTTCATTTTCTACACATGATGTACCATTTTGATGTCTTTAATTGCAATAATGCTCTCGTGATAGATTGGGCCAGCCTTTCATCGTAGTCCTGTTGTAGTCTTGTGATATCATAGACATGGGCAAAGTCAAAGTTCAATATTTTCCCTTTCAGTCCTAAGATAGTTTGCCATCTGAGTGCAGCCCCAACAAACAAGCCATCGGGACCAGCGACACAGAGTTCTCATGCTCATGTCAGGTTCTCCTTTAAGGAGGCTGGAGAGACAGAGGTAGGTTAGGAGCGGGCACAATGGTTATTATTCTTGTGAAATATTGATATACAGCTTACTTATGTTTATTGTGAAATTTAGTATATGTATATAAGATATATGTATTCCAAGGAGTGGTCAGAATTATCGATCCAATCATATATTGTCAAAGCTGATTGCTTTACACACTTCATTTTTTGTTATATATACCTTTACCCCGTAACATACCAGATCCAATGATCAGAGCAGACGTGCTTGAAAATAAACAAAAAAATAAAATGAAACTGAAAAAGTACTCTCTATGGAACTCATACAGATAGGTCAGGCAAGAATTATAAGCAAAATTTCTTAAAAAAAAAGATTAAAGGAAACCAAGGCCAAGCAACTTCACACTCCCATCAACACTTTGACACTATTGGCGTGGCTCTTGTAAATTGATTTCTCTGTGTATTTTCAGTTCTATCGCTGCCTCCTAGAGGAGCTACAGCATAGAAGATGGGAGCATGTGGCCCCAGTCCCTCAAGCCACACAAAACCAGGTAAGCACACCTTACTCACATACTGTTCGTATGCATATATACAGAATGTAGAAGGCCTAAAATGTTTGTTTCCTGTAATGGCCCGAAAAAATAGGTAAGGAAGGCATTTAAGGAAAAAAAATTCAAAAAATATTTTTCATGCATGTTTTATGTTGAGTGAGAGTGGGAAGGGGGGGAAACTTTAGGTAGGGATTTCTTTGTGTAAAATCTTGTTAGGGTAGGATTGCAGGAATCAAACCACTTGTTTTAGGCCTAACTGTAGGCATATACGTTAGATGGGTAGGTTGGTATGTAGGTAGTAAAATGTAATATGTATGTATGTGTATGTATGGGTATTTGTGTACATTTGTATGTATGCATGTGTGTGCACTCATATTTTCCCGACAGCTTTGTGGTCACAAATATATTACCAACAATGGACATCGTTTCTGCAAAAACATGCAAGAATAGGTTAAATTGATGTTGATCCCAGTTTTGAGATATCCATTGCTATAACAGCCCTTCCTAATAGTTTTGTATTGTGTTTCAGGCAGTAAGAAAAACCAGGGCTGGCATAGTAGGAATTGAACGATCTATGAAAGAAAAGCACAGAGCAACGGATAAAAATATTTCTGTTGCCTTTGAAGATCTCAGCAAACTCATGGAGAAGGTAGGTACATTTTTGTTTTTGAGATATATCAGATTCTTTGTATCATGTTTGTTCTCATTTCCTTTACAAAATATCTTTATGAGACAGGATCTGTGTGTGATAGTTGGGGGTAGGAAAAAATTTAATCGTATAAGCAAGGATTTTTTTCATTGATTTATTTCATTTTTGCCACAGGTCAGAAAACATTAAGTTTCTTACTTTTTTCCTGTTTGTTTCATTCCCAAGTTCTAAATATTAATGCCATAGACTTTCTATTACATTCTTCTAGTCCAGGCTAATCATAAAAGTTCAGTGTCTACTGCCTTAGGTGTTGCCCTTGAAGGTTTTCAACGTATTCACTATATCATTGTTTATATCTGTGTATATGCTAATGCTGTATCTTTGGGAATTGCAGGCAAAAGAAATGGTTCATTTATCAAAATCTATTGCCAACAAGATCAAAGAGAAACAGGGTAATATAACAGAAGATGAGGTGAGTCTGTATTTTGGTAATTGATATTTATCCATTCATGCTTCTTCTTCTTCTCCATCTCCTTCTTCTTCTTCTTCTTCTTCTTCTTCTTCTTCTTGTTATTATTATTATTATTATTATTATTATTATTATTATTATTATTATTATTATTATTATTATTATTATTATTATTATCATTATTATTATCATTATTATTATTATTATTATTATTATTATTGTTATTATTATTATTATTATCATCATCATCATCATCATTATTACTATTTTGGTATCTTCCTGACAAAATCATGTTATGGAAGTAAAGATGTTAATAACAACACAGAATAAACAATATTTTATGAATTTATGCTATCTTTTTTAAGTTATAAATGCGAGAGCTTTTAGATTACCCATTCTAAGAGTAACATATGAATAGAATATGGCTTTAGTATACAATACTGTGTTCAAATAAAGTGATTTTCTCCCTTCATTATCTTTCTAAGGGTAACACACATGAGTAGAATATGGCTTTAGTATACAATCCTGAGTCCAAACAATATGATTTTCTTACTTCATTATAATTTCTATGAGTAATGTATGAATAGAAAATGGCTTTAGTCTACAGTGCTGTGTCCAAACAAAATGATTATTTTTACTTCTTTTTCCTTTTTAAGAATAGCACATGTATAGAATATGGCTTTAGTATACAATACCATGCCAAGAATATGATTTTCTTACTCATTATCTTTCTAAGTGTAGCACAGGAATAGCAGATGGCTTTAGTGTACAGTGCTCTTTTCAAACAATATGATTTCTTTACTTCATTATCCTTTCTAGGGGTAACACGCGAATATGATATGTTTTTCCATATAATACTCTTACCAAAAATATACTTTTCTCTTCATTCCTCTGAATATCAAAAAGCTTCTTGGACCTGAGCCCTTGGTGTAACATCTGCCAAATGCCCTTAATCATAAAAATTAGATCTCAAATTTCAACAGTAATGGGAGTAGACAAAGGGAAATATGAAAACCTTCTAACCTCCAGTTTAAACAGTTGAGAATGTGAAAATAAACTGTGGTTGGTTGTGCATGTTGAGAATTGTTTTTAAATTTTCAGACGATCCGCTTTAAATCATACCTGCTGAGTATGGGAATTCCCGATCCTGTTACCAGGGAAACGCACGGCAGTGGAGATAACTATTACAAAGAGTTGGCCAAACAGCTGGCTTCTATACTTGAACAGCCTATTGAGGTATAGTACACACTTATTGCCTGGGTGGTTGGTGGTGAGAGCAAGTTATACTACCATATTCGTCCAAATAGGCGCAAGTATGAGTACCAAGTTAGGAAAAGATTTGCCAGAAGGGGTATTGGTGATCGTCCATTTAGCCACACCCTACGTGCAGTGCTGATTGTGGCAACAATCCATGGCCACACTCTTTTGTCTTTTGTTATGCCAAAATTGTCCAATTGGATGCTTAATCAATGGCGTGCCAAGGACTGACAGAAATGGTGGAAGACCATTAGCACAAAGTGTCCAAGCTCGAGAAAATAAGGACAATATACAGTCTGTACCAGTACCATTTGTAAAGATAAGGAAACCATTGCGTTTGCTGAAGATTGGGGAGGTTAAGAAGGCCAGAAAATAATGTACCTTTATGCATTTTCAGTACTCTATAATGTGAATGTTCTATTTTGAATTTTATAACTTTATTTAATTTTTTTTAAAGAAGTTTGTGATCAAACACGTAACAGTTTGTTTGTCAAATTGATAAAACTAGACTTAGAAGCATTGATTTTTTATCATTGATTTCTCATTTTTCATTGTAGGACTGTGGAGGCATGATGACTCTCACTGATGTGTACTGCAGAGTCAACAGAGCTAGAGGAATGGAAGTGAGTCATGCATGAGTCATCACCATTGATAGATGAAGTGCAGTACTTTGTTCAGGCTAGGGGTTGGTTTATCCCTTGAAAACATGCCATTATAGAACTTAATAAGAAGCATTCTTAAAGGTATTATGAAACAAATCATTTTGATCAAAAATACTAAATATGGCATAGTGACAATATTGCAATGACGATGATTATTTTTATCATTTTCACATAACTTTTGTCATTTCTTATGTGACAGGTAATTCAATTTCATTTTGAGACCTAACTGACACCTACTTCAATTTCATTTTATGACCTCACTGGAAAGTACTTCAATTTTAGTTAGAGATTTACTGTCATATACTTCATTATCATTTTGAGAACTACCTAATTCCTTTTTTTCAGTTATTATCACCAGAAGATTTAGTCAATGCCTGCTTCCAACTAGAAAGTTTAAAGAAACCAGTGCGGCTACGGGAATTTGACAGTGGAGTCCTCGTTTTACAGCTGCAGTCTCACAGTGAACAGGAAATCATACACAACACAAAACTGGTGGTAAGTTAACGCGTTAATGCTCACAACAGCCAAAAGCAGCCTTACAATTATGATGAAATGTTTTAGGCAAAAGCAAAGTTAAGAAAGTATTTGATAAGTAAATGTTAATTAGAACATTACCTACAACTCTCCTTCAAATAATTTGTAAAATCATTCTTAATTTCAAAGTTATTGTCAAAAATATCATAGATCCAGGCAATAACTGGTTAAGCAGTCTATGCCTCAAGATCTCTTTGACATGTGTTTTCTGGATACAGGAACTTGGCCAGGACCAATTAGGCCTGTCTTATGAATATTCAGTTTACGGAAAAACACTTTTTCAGACAGGCAACAATCTTCAAAATGAGCAATTATGACTTTTTTTGTGGTAATACTGCAATATTTTTCAAACAAACTATCTTCTAATATATACATGAAGTTTAAATTGGCCTTTTTGTCACAATAGGCTATTAAATTAAGTTGGTATTTGAAATAGCTGAATAGCAAACTCTGGATGGGCAGGAATTTTGTGATTGCTATTTCAGACAGGCATTTTTATCAAATCCAAGCTAAACCCAAGTCTAAATCTACAGCATATTTCATAGTAAACTTTTGATAAATCATAGATTGGAAAAAATATTAATTGTATGAATGGTGAGTTTCTCTCTGATAAACATTTCGTTTTTGTTTTGCCTGTCCAGTACACTGGCATCTTTTAGGTCCGGCAGCTGACACCACTTTTTTGCCTGTACCATTACTATGATAATTTTGTCTTAACTTAAATTGTGCATGTGTCACTGCATGTGTCACTGCATGTGTTAATTTCTTAATTGTTATGACTTTTTAACGTTTATAGGGGTTTGATTCATATAGGATGTTTAATTTTAGGCTTGTCCATCTTGTTATTTTAGGTGGAGAGTGCTGGATGTCTTACTGCAGAGGAACTCTCACGGACTGTGGGGGTGTCAGTCGTATTAGCAAAAGAGAGGTATGTTGAAAAGAAAAATATTGCTACTGTGAATCTCTTTATAATCATGTGATTGCAGACATTAAGTAATTGGCTTCAGGATTTTCCATTAATAAGATAATGTACCACATGAGATTACATTTAAATGCTAGTAAGGCCTAAAAGAAATTGTATATTTCTTGTAATCATCCGAAAAAAGGGTATATAGGTAGGTAGGTATTATTATTATTATTTTTTTTAATACAAACTTATAAGTGTCGGGTGGAGGAAACAAACACATTTTTCATAGGCCTAATATCAGTGCTATAATCCTATTAGCATCTGCAGTGCACATATAAGAACATAACTCATCTAATAAACTCAATTTTGAAAAAATATTTGGGGAGAGAATATTGAAACAAATTAAATTGAAATGCATAGTCTTTAGGTAATAATGGCAAAGGTTGCATTTAAAAGTGAGCATTTATAAATATTTACTTGACATTTATTTCTGGTAAAGATAATTATCCTATAAATGTTTTTCAACATCCTTGCTTTTATTTTCATAAAATGTTGCATCAAGAGGATCTCTCACTGTGACAATTTAATGTTTAAAAAATCATAATTATATAATTACTACCTACTTATGACAATCAAAAGTATAATAGCCTCACTCTATCAGCTTGATTGTTAATATGTTTGTGTGCTTGTTTATATATAAGTACTTCCTACTTATGTCAATCAAGATTATAGTAGCCTCATTATCAGCTGTATAGTTAATTTGTTTATGTTTGGTTGTTTATATAATTACTACCTACTTATGACAATTAAGATTATGAAAGCCTCACTCTATCAGCTTAAGAGTTAATTTGTTTGTTTGTTTTCAGATTATTGGTGACAGAGAAATCAGGCGAAGTATGTCGTGATGAGACTTCTGAAGGACTGAAATTCTATCCTAACCTATTCCTAAAGCAGCCTGTATCATAGGATTCACAACGTTCACATACTCCTCTTATCAAGAAACCAATTACTGTCGGATGGGTATTCAAAGAATAACTCATTTGTGGCTGTAGGGCTCCAAAAAGACTGGACTATACTATGAAATCTTAAGTGTAATGGCATTATGGAATATGTATTGAGGAGAGGGCAATTTCGGTGAGATAACAAACAATAAATCTCCTTTAAATGTTTTACAAATGTATGGATAACTGCTTAGATATGTTCAAGGGTATCTTAGCATGTAGACACCATTTTAAAGATCAAGAGAAGCTAAGCATGAAAGGTTCAGTAGCGACCAACTCAGTCCTATAAGACCATTGTTTTCCATTGATTTCCATTATCTATATGTTAAGGAAGCCCTCACTTGTACATTAATTTTGGGTTATGCTTTTAAATAAAAGCTCTCTTTTGTCATTTGAATCTAGAGATTAATTAACTTCTGAGAATAAATATCTACAACAGTGTGAATTGGTAATGATGATTTATCATTTTAATTACAGACATCAGAAGAGGATTGTTAAGGATTGTATCAAAAATGAATAAAAAAATTATTATAACACAACCAAAAACATCTCATTTTTTGTTGCTGGTGATGGGGTTTATTTGTGAAATATAGTGTTATTTCGGGACTTTTACATATGTTAAAGCCTACACCGTTTTCCTCATTATCAGATCAACTCTGACTGTCTAGGCCTTCACTGTGCTGAGTAAGGGACCAACTATCACACAAGCTCCAATAGGCTTGACATTTGTCGAATTTATAGCCAAGAGCATTTCAGAGGGAAGGTATCACATTTTATTTCCAATTTTAAATTGGTTTAATATTTATGAAATCTTAGATTTGAAAAAGGCACGTTGTCAATCACAACAAAAAAACAAAATAAATGGTTATAAAAGTGAATGAAGTAAAAGTTAGAAAACAATGGGATAACATTTAGTCCGCACAAATCTTTCCGCCACTTTTGTGAAATTTAAATCATGAAGAGGAGCTCTGTTTCGAAACACTATGCATGTTTCTAGTACAATACACCAAAGAGCTTACAACCGGCTGGGAGGTTACTTTTGTTAGGCTCAATGTATTTCTCATTATAGGATCTTTCAAGTCAGGTACACTTGGTAAAATTGTCAAATATTAGCAGGGTAGAGGGACAATTGAGACTCAGAAATAAATCCCATAAGCTACCTTAACTGGTAACACTGGTTTATACCTACTTTCAGTGTGCTCTCTTTATTATATTTATTCATTTTAAGATATTTTCTAAGCAACACTTATTAAAAAATTCATATGTGGATTTTCGAAAGTTTGTATCCAAGATTACTTTTCTGGGTGGTGCAATATGAGATGTGGAATACATCAAGGAGGGTATTTGTCTCTTTTAAAGAATGCAGACTTTTAATCCTCCTAGTAGAACTTCAAAACAAATTTTATGTTGTGCTATCCAAGTACCTCAAAAATAAGATGGAAAATGTTTTAGGTTTGGTTGATAGTCTTAGCAATAGATGGCGTTAAAGGTTTAATGCTAAAAAGTGTGTGATTCTTGTTTATGATGAAACCCATGGAGAAAGAACTTTAACCCTTCCAATGCGGAGGCTACTTTCATCCAAAGCACAAACATGCAAAAAAAATTGAAAACCATCTAAACCCTGTCATATTGGTATTCATTGGATAGCTCTCGCTGAGTACTCTCAATTGATGTGCCGGGGTTTTAGTCATTTTCCATTTTTTTTGCTTAATTTTGTATTGGCCAAATTAGCCACCAGCAGCATATGGGTTAAATGCATCACTCAGAGCAATTAAAATGGGAGAGAAATTTATAAAGGAAAATTATCAACTCATTAAGTTAGCTCATAAAAAAATCCTAGAGGATGCAATGGTATATTCCGACACATTAAAGATCTTTTCTTTTCTTTTTGGTTTTGATTTGCCACCGTTTTGGAATAAATTGCATACATGTAAAAGAAAATGTACATACTCATTTACAGAAATAAAGGTTCTGAGTTTGTAATAAATGACAGACTATAAAGTATGACACATATATCCTTTATTCATGATCTGTACAACATATATTTTGACATGTAACATTAATACTATAGAGCTATGCCTCAACCTGCAGAAGTTATCAACTAATTAACATAAAGGCATTGTGGAGTAGATATGGCATCTAGCCTTGTAAAAACCTTACAATTTTTTTAATATATTGTATATGTGTATGTACAAACCATGAGTAGCATACATCACACAAATTATCAATACGCCAAACAATCACATTAAGCTACATATATGTATTTACATATACAGTTAAGGCGTTAAATGCCTGCACTAAAAGTGTGGGCTGACCTGTCATTTTACCTGACTGTATGTTCAATCACAACATGCGTGCCTGGTCATAGTTAGGAGTACATACCCGTGATGTTACTGTTACAGATAGCTTTACCACTGAGGGGTCAAGCATGTGTGTGCCCAATATTGTCAACCGCACAGCTGGACATGTGATAGATAGACCCCAAGGAAGCTGTGGTGTATGTGATTTACTCGAGGTGTTACAAGGCGGAGCCAAGGTAATCTCAAGGGTATCACATATACCAACAACTTTCAAGAGGTCTATGTAGCTTGGACCACAGTTGACTGCCTTCCACCAATTACAGGCTGAGAAAAGCTTGGCAGAGCACTCTTGCTAAATTCCCTTGGGTAACACCTTTGGGTTTAGGTAGCTTATAGAACAAAGGCTTGAAAAGTGTGTGTTATGTCCCATAACCCTACACTTCTCAAGGCCTCTGATTGGTGGAAGGCAAGCAACTGTGGTACAAACCAGACAACCCTACTATCAGGAGCTAACAGATGACTATAAGTTAAGTGTTTTATCGTTTTAGAAAGAAAATTTCAAGTGAGAACTTCTGCCATTGCTTGCTTGATGTATGATCCTCTTTTGCAAAAACGTTTTAAGTGTCTATGATATACGTAAAAAGCGTATAACATAAGCATAGCTAAGTAGCAAACGAGTTAAATATGTTTGAAATATATACATGCATGCACAATGGAGATTTACATTGTTGGGTTAAAACCTACTTTGACCCTAATGAGGAGCGTGAACCCCGATTGTCTTTATCTAAGGATTTCATCCTGCCCATGTTTATGGAAGGCCAAAGTGGACAAAAAGGGCATTTTCTAATATTAATAAATCATTTATTAATATTAATAAATCATTTATTAATATTAATAAATCATTTATTAATATTAGAAAATGCTGAGAAGCACACTGCCTGTGACAGCATCTCTAGTTAGTGTGCTGCTTTCCTGATCAGTTTGATCCCGTCCACCATTGAAGGATGAGTGTTATCAAGATCATCTGGCAGAGGTCGTGATCACTCAGCGTTGTGGGTGGGATGAAGTTTCGCAGTACAGCAGAAATTGTAGCACATCCTCACCTCCTTTCCTACACATTCAAGGACATGTAGTTTGTATTGTTTGGTTAAATCTAGCTTGATTGCTTCGCAGGATGTAAGTGTCTGTAAGGAATTTTTATTTTATAGCAGTCTTACAAACTTCTCTGGTATTCGGATTCAAAGAGTACCATACTGAATGTGGCTTATTCCTTTTCATGTCTGTACAGAGATATTTCAAGGATGACTTATTCATGGCATCAGCTTGGATCTTGTCTACCCAGACATTCATCAGCCAAGACTTTGGGAGCACCTGTACGCATCATAACAGTCTGTCTGACCCAAGCTTGGCTGACCGATTTTCACTCTTTTTTTGTTACGTAACGTTTGTAATTCCTATCCAAACTTGGCTAATCTTTTTGGATAATTGGCCTGTATCTATATACTTACTTTCTTTTTCAGCTCCTTGAAATGTTGATTTTGCTCATTAGGTGCCCATAGTAACATTCAACGTGAGATTGTATACATTTAAACTGTTTGTAATGGGCAAATTTTACAATTGGACCTATGAGCAAAATCAACATTTTATGGAGTTTAGACAGAAAGTAGGTATATAGATATAGAAGTATAGGACCCAGTACTCCTAAGAGGTTTGCCAAGTTTGAATGGCAATTACAAACTTTAAGTATCAAAAACTATAGCATACATAAGAGATTTAGAATGGAGGAAGTTTCCACTTCAAATCTTCTTCCTTAAATAATAAAACACTTAACCATTTTCACCTGCTGGCTTGGGGGCAAATTAACAAGTCAAACATGTACATAATTGAAAAGTATGTCTGGGCATGTGAGAAATACGCTGTGGTGAATTCACCGAGCAGTGGCCAATTTTTAACACAGCTGGGCACAGTTTCTTGAGGAAGGCCATACAGGCAAATCAGTAAAATGAAAAGTTTGTCTGGATAGAGTCGCAATCTGAGTCTAGCTGGAAGACAGCTAACTGTGGTGCGAGCAACTTAAAACATACAGTCCATCTGCCCCAATCCACCCTTCACGTACACGGGACTTCAATGGGGCGGAATCCCACCATTGATATAACTATCGTTTTCTTGAAAAAATGATAATATCCCAGGAAGGCTTCTCTTGCTGCCACTGTCCGTCTCACTCGGCTTGTCCTCTGTTGGAGGGCTGAATGGGATCACATGCTCGATTCTCGGCTCCCCGTTGACAGGGGGAGGTGAGAGACTGCTCAGTGAGCTGCATCTACTCGAGAAAACTGAGCCAGCTTTGGTTGGCGTGGAATGAGGTCTGGAGAGAGCAATTGATTCTGGAAAGTGGCGATCTCGGAAAATGTCTTCTCCATTGTCTGGTATGATATAGCTGGTGGTAAAGGTAGTTGAATCAGGACTGTACGGTTCTGTCAGGCAAACGTTACTTGTTGGTGTCTGCATCTGTCCCATCATTGCGAGAGGATAAGGCTGACGGTCGCATTCCGCCTGCAGGACAGAGACAGAAGAGACAATAATGAGAAGAAGATGAAGAGGAAAAAAGGAAATAATAATGCTTATGATGATAATAATAAAAATGAATATAATGATAATAAAAATAATAACAATACTGATAATAATAGTAATAACAATGATAATGATAATAAAGGACAGGTTGTGGGGAGGTCTTATGTAAAACCCTCTTATTGAACCTAAATCATTCTGATGGAGTATTCACCCTTTAAGCATGATGTCAACCTGGAAACTTGCCCTTAATGAATAATTTGAATTGTTTTCTTAAATTGTTATGGGATTTCATATAGTACAGGGAAATATCTTGGATAATAAACATTCTGTAGACATAAGAATAGCAAATAACCATATTTGATCTAAAAACGCCTTTTCTGAGAAAAACAGGTTTTGGAGATGTGCTTTTAAAGTGCCCTCTTCTCACATTGGGTTATGGCATTAAAAGAAATAATTCGATTATTCATACACATAAGAATGAGAGATTGTGAGGGTATTTATCTTTTCAAGTTCCTTCTATCTCTATTATTTCCTTATGTTTATCCTACAAGCATTTATTACAAAAATACACAATACTTTTGCACATGTTTTAGGCAGAGTGGCTAGTCACAACTCGTCACAATATGGCAGAAAAAGTGACAATGATAGAAATTCTGATTTCCAGCACCAACATTTCAGATTTATTCTTAATTTGGGGTGTGTTTTGCTTTGTTTCTAAGAAATACTTACCTCCATAGAGCGAAGTTCATTCATTAGATCTGGAACCTTCGCTTGGTCGGCTCTCTTGCCAAAATCTCTCTTGGGGTCTATGTTATCTCTTTGCTGATAAACCATATTCCGTTTGCTTTTCATTTTGTCCTCCAATTTCCTCCTTAGTTTTTTCTGTACTTCAGATATTGGAGTCTTCTTGAACTGCAAATGGTAAAGAAAATGTTTCACTGCTTCTGGTACCAATACTACTACTATTATTATAAGGAAGTGTATATATATATATATATATATATATATATATATATATATGTGTGTGTGTGTGTGTGTGTATATGTTTTATTTGACTGAACCTTATACTATACGAAAGCTACATGCAGAAATCAACATATAAAGTTAAGAAATTATTGTAGGACGAAGATATAAGAACTGAACTTGAAACATGTATAACGTTGGTCAATATTTATTATTATTAGTAGTAGTAGTAGTAGTAATAGTAGAAGTAGTAGTATTTAGTAGAAGTAGCAAAGGGAGTAGTGTTAGTAATAGGAGCAGCCATCATCTCAAATCCAGTGTAGAACATATGTTGTTGCTATATTCCATCGATAAAGGCACACAGTACAGGGGAATAACAGCCCATTTTTGCAGATATATCAGTAATACCTAAAGCGGGACTTACCGACTCGCAAGTGCCCAAACTTTGAGTTTCTTGTTCACCAATAGGACTTGGAATCAGATTGTCTTGCATCGCTGTCGCTGTAAAAAAGAATTTCATAATTTTATTTTTAACAGTGTGGATATGTGATAAGTTTTCACTAGTTTGAGGAAGTTGGTCGGGTTTTCTCTTTGGCACATATTCACTAGCAAGTTGACCTGTATGTTTTGCAGTACATGTATTACGATAATATGAATCATAACCAACAGAGAACATTGCAACTTCTCCAATTCTTAACACTGAGGAGTACGCTAGGGTACATAATCATAAAGGTTTTCCGGGGATCAAATTGTGATAAAATGGAGTTCACAGTTTCGTTTAATTTATTCAATTATCATTTTCGCATGTTCTTGTGTTCTTTTCTAATCATTGAGAGACATTCCTGATGGGTCTGTTGTTGTAGTCTGTGACTACAAACCTGGCGTCCTATCATTTATCCTTGGGAAAAAGGTACATACCATGAGCGAGGGGCAGGCGGAAATACTATGCTTGCCATTGACAGAGGCTATCTTCATTATTAATCGCAACATGAAGTTGAAGGAAAGTATTGGCTAAAATTATCTGCTTTTCTGCTTTTCAATATTAGTATTAATAATATAAGTATTACTAATCATTTAAATTGTGTTTCCATTTATACCTTTTTATCTGTGCTTTGAAAGTGATAACTGTTTTTGAAGAGAACCCTTGAAACATAACTATATAACTATAACTATATAATATATATAGGTAACAACAGCATGTTTTTGCAACAGAGAGTTTTACCCGTCACAGAAGGCCTTTTACGCATTTGGGATTGCAATGTAGAAGAGAAACAAATAACTTGTAGGCATACCATCATGTCTAGGTTTTAGATCCACTATGAAGTTGCTCTCGCCGACACTGATTTGCAGGTGAGACTCGCTGCTTGTTAGCTGAAGTGGACCTTCATTCCCATCGTACGCCATGTCCATCTCACAATCTACTCCGATGCTCTGCTCATACTCTTGAGGCGAGTCCCTGGCGGATATGTCCGAGTCCACGCCATCGTCGCTGGCTGTGGACGCGGTACCCGTTGACCCGTCATCGTTCAGGCTCAGTTTCTGTGTGGACTCCATCAACTCTTTCACCTTTTTATGCTGTGCTCTCAGTAGACTTTTACCATGCGCTTGCCTGTAAGAATAGATTTCTTTTAGCAATCGCAGATGGTGTGCACACATGATCTGACAACCTCAGTGTCGACTATGGAGGTTTGTAGGTATTTAAAAAAATCAGCATGTGTTTATGTATGTGTGTATTGTGTATGCATGTATGTATGTATGCATGTATGTTTGTATGTACATACACATGTAGATACTATGTACGTATGTACATACATACGTACTTATGTATGAATGCATGCATGAAAGCTTGTAAGTATTTATGTAACTAAGTATTTATGTATGTATCTAGGTGTTTGTCTGTATGTATAAATGTATGTATGTACATACACACAGATACTAAATACCTATGTACGTTTGTTAGTATGCATGCATGAATGAATGTATGTAAGTACATTTATATGCGTACGTAAATACACATGTATGTATGTATGTATGCATGCATGCATGTATATGCGCGCAATTGTATGTACAGTGCCAACATTTAATTTCTGCACTAAATACATGGGCAGCCCGTGTATGATATACAACCGCACGCCCGACTGCCACCCATTTTTTTGGCCATGGATGCATGAACGACCTCACAACGCAAGCCAAAGTGGGTCATTGATGTGGTAAATTGTGATAGATATTTTTATATGTTATCCATGGATGTTTGTACAACCAGGCACTGGCAGACGTCCGGTCGACTGGTGCAGGAATTAAACGTCTGTACTGTATGTATGCGCAGTTGCATGTTGTTATGTATGTAGTTATGTATGTGCGTATACATACATAGATACTACGTATGCATGCATGATGTATGTATGCGTGCACGCATGCATGCATGCATCATAAATATTCTTGCAAGGGAAAGATTAAACAAAATAGTACAATGGTAGCATATGAAGGGATCATTCTAAAGCAAATCATGTTGAGAGTCGCTGTAAGCAGAAAGAGCACTCACGTCAAGACTGTGTTGACGCTGATGATGCACTTAGGTCGTGACGTCCATGAATCCAGGATGAAATGCGACTGAGACTTGATGAAGACTGTGTTGGACGATCTGGTTATAAGACGAAACACAGTGCACGGGATCTCGCCAGTCTGCATGACTGTAATGAAAAAAGTGAAATTCCTGCTGTGAGATATTGAAAAGAACATTTTCGGCGGTTTATACGCTTTTTATTTTCGTATAGATGGCCAAATGTAGGGACCTCAAATGGTACGTGCTTCAATAGCCTTCTGAAGACTTCATGGTCGCGTAGCCAGCAGACATGAAATACATCTTATCGTTTCAACGTATGCATGTACGTCCAATCATTGAGATGTTATAAAATACCATAAATAAAAAGAATAGATTAAATTATTAGCGTTTGCCTAGTTTGGTAAGTACTTTTGACACAAATAAAAAGTAAAATTATTTATATGATACTCCCACAAATAAAAGGTGATAAGATCTGATCACAGAAAAATCATTGAATAAAAGAGCTGATGTACATGGTGTGGAAATCGTTTTGTAATCATGGCCTAGAAGTGGTCAAGGAATTGGATTCACTAAAATAAGGTCTTCAGGAAATACGAGAAATGACTGATATGAGCGTTGATCAGATCGATATCGCAACTTATCAAAGCAGTAGAACAATCACCGTTTTTCTTAAATCTAGGAAATAAAACTTATGCGTCATATCTGGGAACAAACATATGGCAATGATAAAAATGATTAATAACCCTAGAGAAATATTAAAAGAAATTAAACATATTAACAAATCTTGTATACCAAAGATAAAAAACAAACAGCACTCAGCTGCTATAAATGAAATGGGATCTAAACTAAATAATTTAGATACTGGCAAAATTGAAATATACAAGAAGGAAATTACATTTTATATATATATATATGTATATATATATATATATATATATATATATATATATATATATATATATATATATATATATATATATATATATATATATATATATATATATCATAGGCGGATCCATTTTCCAGGGGGGGGGGGAAGATTTCGTGGTACACCGGACCCAACCTGGCCCCCCCCCCCCCCCCATGATAAATTCCTGGATCCGCCCCTGTATATATATATATATATATATATATATATATATATATATATATATATATATATATATATATATATATATATATATATATATATATATATATATATATATATATATATATATATATATATATATATATATGCTCTAGGTAAGAATGTGAAGATTATCTGTACATAATTATCTAATCTAGAATTATCAGCATGCATAACAACATAAGGACATGGAACATGCAAATGAATAAAAGGTAGGGGTCGGGTAATACAATTAAGTTGCCATAGCTAGAGTACATTTTATAGCCCTAGAGAAATAAAGTGTATTTTCCCACGCTTGTAATATATCTCTACTTTGATGAATTAGTTCATGGTATACGGTAAGAGTTAGGTTAACAGATTCTGTTTTAAAGTATTTCTTATCAATAGATATTTAGGCACAAGCCTTGTTTTCAAGTGACCGAAAACGCATGTTGTTTCTCAAGTATGGCAGCAAGTGGGTCAGTTTAACGCTACAAAAAATCACAAACGGGGAAATTATTAAATTGTAATGAAAATTGCAGCCAATAAATATACAAACATACATTTACATATAAAAAGAAAATATGAAGACCACCTGCATGCATGAGGGCACCTTTTGGCAATTTCCTTCCAGTAGGAACACATGTTATGACATATACAGGACACCTTGACAAGATTGCAACATATTTTGAAAATATTTGACTCAAAATGTGGTTCTTTCATTGTTATACAATCTCTATTTATATATGTTTCACATAATGGGCCTGCTCTGATGGCCGTGTGGTCTAAGGGTTTGCCACTGAATGCTAGCTGTCTCTCACCACTATCTGTGTCCAACACCTACCCGGGGCATGTAAGAAAGTTTGCAGTAACGTGGGGTTAGGCTGTGGTTTTCGCCGGGTAATCCGATTTCCTCCACTAGTTACAACTGGCATGTTGCGAAAAACAAAATTCCAAATTGTCATGTAGTATTTTATTTGATGAGTTATGTTCAATGTTGCCATACCCAGCGAGCACTCCAGATGCACACATGTAAATAGATTATCTTCCTATAATGCCATGCAGCTATTTTACCTTAGATGACCAAACACAAGCGGATTTGAAACCAGCCTCAACCAGTGTCAACTAATAGCCCAAAATGTGTGCTCTGCGCATGCCCAATTGATGTTGGCGATCAGGTTTCTCTGTAATGTAATCGATACGAGAGCCCTGATTGGTCCTTATTCCAATGTGACATTGCACTGATGCCATATCAGTGACTCCTGGCATGAGTCCAGCCCTTCACTATAGCGCATATTGTAATTGGTCTCTCTCTCTACATATTCATCCTTTTCTTCATCTAAGATGTTACACAGGGTTAAAAAAAATAAGAGGAGCACTGCACGGATGGCCATCCCTCCATAGATTACACATGAATAGTGGAAAGGGGTAAAAGCACGGCGGTTACTCAATTTATCTAATACAGGGGTCAGGATTAGGGTGAAATTCACCTCGTAATTCATGGTTCATGTTTTACAAGGGAAGGGTTTAACGTGTTAGGATTCTTTACGACATCCAGCGACTTACTACGCTGATGGGCTACAGCAATGCATGGTACATCAGCTTCTACAATATACTTATAGACAGATTGACCGCACATTTCATACGGGAGCAAACCCGTTATATTACAAGACCTGAAAGTAGAAAGTTAGGAAAAAATGCAGAGACAACTAAAGGAAATCAAGAAACCCGAGAGTTACTGCATACCCCTTTCATGTCCGCATAATTTAATAGCCGCTGTTAGAGCAAGTGGGCAATATCGCGAACAAAAAGGGACGCGAAAATAAAGAGGTAAACATTATCTAGCCACAGTAGGAAGAAATATGAAGGCGTGAAGGAGAGTAGGTAGAACGCATTCTGACCCGTAGTGGGCTGATTACTTAATACAGAGCCACAGCAACCGAGTGTACCGACAACCTTGTGAGAAGCCTACTGTCAAATATATTGATCGCAATCTAGAACAAAATGCCCAGATATTGAGTCTTACCTGTATCTAAACGCTTAAAATCTAACCCGGATATTCACAAAATGTAACAAACCACACATTTAAATCCTCTTAGGATACAATCATATTCATAACGAAGTATCTAAGTACTTAGACAAATACTAAGCGTTTAATTTCTAAACAACTTTTAAAAGACTACTCTTTTGTCCAAGACACAAGGACACAAAGATTTGATAAAAACATCTAAACCCTGTCATGTTGCTACTCGTTGGATAGTTCCCACTTTAGATGAATAAAAACAAGTGGATATGAAGGAGGTATACCGGATATATATATATATATATATATATATATATATATATATATATATATATATATATATATATATATATATATATACATGTATATGTATATATATATATATATATATATATATATATATATATATATATATATATATATATATATATATATATATATATATATATATATATATATATATATATATATATATATATATATCATGAAGAATAAATGTTCAAACCCGCTCACTTTTTATGATTATCATCATACCGAAGATTATTTAATGAATTGGAGATTAAGCAAGGTTTGAGGATAACCTCTATCATAAGCGTGCCAATCTTCCCGGACAATTGACGATAGCACTCTGCGTGGTTGATATAGAGAAGTAGTCCACACACTTTGCTTAGTGTTACATGTAGGTATGTGAAGTATCACACAGGTGAGAGATAGATTAGTCAGCTGAGATCAGTGGTAGATTAAGTTAGGAAAGTAAACACCCATCACCAAAGTCACTAATCCAAATAAGGATGTCACTTACGCATTTGATGGTGTGCACCTATGATAACCAAATCTGCCTTATGGATTATATTATAAGGAGATAATCCCATGCTCTCATTAGGGAGATACCCTGAGATAGTGCAAGCTCTGAAAATCAAAAGTGTGCATGGCCATCATTTAAAAGAGCCTTGTGTATGATTCAACAGTGGAACATAAACATAATAATGAACAAGTGGTGAGTGTTTGAAATGGAAAGGTTTATAACAATAATAGCAAAAACTGGCGAAATTCTAGCACTTAAAACTCATAAGATAAAACTTCATTGTTAAACAATGTTGATTAAAAGCTCTCAAAAGGCAACAGCTTAAGATGCGTTCAAGCTGTTTGCCGGATATATATTTCCTTCTTATTTCGCACCTCAATAGCAACTTCAACAATAGAATCGCTTTATATCTTAAAGCTTGATTACAAACTCGGAAGCATGGCAAGAGACTGTATCAATTTCTGTTCTTACCTATGATCCGTAAAAACAATCTTCCCGTCCATGTCATGTTTAGTTACCCACTCTAAGGGGTTGGAGTCCATTATAGGAGCAAGCTCAAGAATTGGCTCTTGCGAAGCTATTCTCCCAACTGCTACAAGATACTTTCCAGAGGGTATTTCCTGTGAATCTGCAATTCATAAGAAAGAAACTCTATGTTAAGTGATGTATTACATACATTTTACAAGTTGAAATGTGTCATAAGTAATACACCGATAGAGGTACGAGTAATAGGTACAGTACATCTTTTTCAATGGATTTAAAGCTGCCAAATAAATAGAAAACACGATAACTTGTTGTTGCATCAGTCACTATGGTTTTATATCACAGGCTACGATCTGGGCATCTAAAAATAGTATGCACTTAAAATGAGCCAGTTATCATCTTTTCTGCATTTTAAAAAGTGTACAGACATGATTTATCCATTCAGTAATACGTACATTTTGATTTTTTCAAAAAACTTACTAATGTTCATAAGATTGTTCCTCGCTTTTGATTGGGTTAAATGGCCAATGACGTCGACGTTGGTGTATGTCTTTAGTTGCGTCTGTCGCCCCACACACAGAAACCGACACCGAAATGACCTCTGTAAACTGCTATCAATCGCAACATCCGGCCCTTAAAATATGAAAGCGAATATGAATGGAAATAGAAATGATAAGTATGCAAGTCATTTATTAATGGAGTACATTAAGGAATCCACGTAAGTAAGTGACATGTTCAAATGTTGAAACAATCATCCTTCCTGCTATGTATTTCTAAGAAGCAGCGTGTGCAAGTAATGCCTGGTTAAGGTTTTGGCGCTCTGTTTTTCCCAACAGCACGGAGGCCTGTCCTGAGAGCTGAGTAGTCTATGGCCTAGATGTTGACAACGTGTGGAAGAAACTGACATCTGGTCTAAATTGGCGACAAAACGCACCAAAAAAGCAAGTCACTGGCAACTTCCTCACATGTGCTAAGTAGGATTTGAACTCAGGATCGAGTGGTAATACTCCCATCTCACTTGAGTGTGATTCCGTTACGATCTGCTATTTTCTCCGAACAACGCCCTAGACCACTCGGCTGTTGGACCGGCCCCCGATTTTCTGGGGAACAATTATATTCAAACAACGTTTGGTTTGAATCATCAAGGCTTTTAAAATACACTCTACGTGTAAAGGACAGCATGCACACGTCTCAGCATGAATGTTATTAAGATGCCAAATTGGGCGCTAGGTAAGCATCGGAGTAGGAACAGTTATTCAATCACAAGTAACGTGGTTGATGATTTATACAGTACTGTGCATCTCATTTACAGCTGATTCATGGCCATTGTAAGTACACACACGTTTCTAGCACCTAAGACAATGTGTCCAATCAATACTAATCACATACAGCATAAAGTCTGTTAATTCGTTCTTACCACCAGATAGTAAGTACCAACTACCCCTCCCCCAAACCTATCTTTAACCCAAACATGTAGTTACACGTACTTATATCACCCATAACTAATACGTATAATCAGAGACATCGATTAAGTCACTGGTATGATACATAGTTATACATTAAAGAGGATGTTTGAAATATCCAGAATTGTGGAAGGGAACTTTCAGGGTATTTGACGTCGTTGATGGTAAGTCATACATTGTACCAGTTCATAGTTTTTTAGAGCTTTAATAGGTGTTCATTTCTAAAAGGCCGGATAAACACTAGCATGCCATAGGTGCATGCACACTGCAGATGATGTGTTTTATATGCATCAATGCCTTTGGGCTGCCATTTACCGATAGCAGAGTCCATACCCTGATATTTCTCATTTTTGCTATTGACTATATGGCATTACCAGATACTATTAACATATAAACTGAATAATAGAGTCAGTCTGGGCAAGGGTATTTACAATACAATGAGTTTGGTGTGCCCGAGGAATTGTATAGTAGTTACATGCTTGGTCGCATACTCCAGACACTTCCCAACTTGTTTGACCAGCCCGGAGAACCTGATCTGCCTTTCGTGAAGCTGATGCAAGGGTGCTGAACTGGGGCAAAGGCTGCCTGTCAAGGAGATGTCACTGGGTTCATATGGAGCATTGTGTCTGCTGTCTACCTGCCGTACCCAGTACCCTAGGGTTACATGGGTTAATTACGGCCTGCTCGCTCTGTCCGTCATTGGTAGAATAGCCATGAACTTGCACGTAGCACAGTCGTGTCCATGGATAATATCACACAGTTATTGATGATGGTGATGATGAATTTTGAATTTCAATTATCGTCATGTTTTCTGTCACATTAGGATGAATTGTGACTAGCCATGAAAAAAGATTGATTACCCGTCGAAACCACCACATTAAGGTGATAGTCTACTACAGCAAGATCATCACCACTAGGTGGCGTCTTTGGCTGGCCCCTAAGCATGGATATCAAAACAAAAGATTGCACATGAGGAGTGGTCACCCGCCACGAATCTCGACCTAGCAACTTCCTATTGTTGTACGACTACGAGAACGAAGGGCGGCTCCCTTAGGACACTCCGCGTTAAATTGGTCCCAAACAACATGGGTGTTCTGCTTCGACCATGCAAATTCCTTCGAGTTAGACCATTTTGACCAATATTTTCATCTCGTTTTTTGGCTGAAAGTGAATAACGATACGGTCTTCGAAGCCATTGCTTTAGAATATAACTTATATGAACCCCCTCTAGATGCAAGGTTCTGTCATAAGTACCTCGTATTATGACAGGAGCTGAAAATCAGCATTAGCTACGTAAACCACTCGCTGTTGCCAATCTTGAGGCATATGGGAACATTCAAAAATGTTTTTAACATACTCATCGTGCAGATTTCCGGTTTAGGTAGGGCCTTGCACCTTTCCAAAGACATGAATAATAATAATATTTATTTGACTGTAAATCGCTTTACAAAAGGTAAAATCAAATGGTAGAGTTTGGTTTTCAAGCAAAGGGTGAGTCTTGACATTTTGCCAAAAAACGAAACACAAACAGATATGTGCGTAAAGGGTGCCATATCGACTCAAAATAGCAAATTATTGATAAGTTTATCATTATTCTGTAACTATGAGATGTCAGCTATACAATAGCATAAGTGCCGTTGTCTACATTTAGCTCAGTTTTCAGATATTCAAGTTTTAAAAATGACCCGGGTATCGGGTAGGGTTCTACCTTAATCCAAGCCATTGGTAACATTTCTACATTTCTTGCTTGGATTGCAAAACAGGCAGTGGTAAGAGATAACGAGTAGTCAGTGACACTGCCTAAAACCACTAGGATATCAGGGTTGGCACATGATTATAATGACGGTGATGATGATAAAAAATTTGATTATGATGATGATTATGATAACGATGATGATTTAATTCGGTACAAGCCCTTATGTCGCTAAAGCCCACTCAAGAGGTTTTCCAAAGTTTCAGAGAGAGAACAACAAAACGTTCATAGCAGATACTTTATTTTGTTAATATCCCTGACTCTTCCTCATAACCTGTCCCTGAAAATATTTCAACACAGAAAATAATTCATAATCAAATAGGTAGGTTCTACACATGGCCCATTGTAGATCATCCCAGTCAAGAGTATGCTAACTTTGGCAGAACAGTGATGAATGTGAGCTTAATTACATGGCCTCTGGCTAGAAAACTAATTTTGATATATGTTGACAAGCCACAGACTGCTAATTATCTGACTGGAAAGGAAGAGTGCCGGGAGCCATCATTAGTCAGCGAGGGCTGTTACCACGCCATGGCACTCGATACGGTCCACAATCTCACATAGTGTCTTTATCCTTTCTAAAGCTTAACAAAACTCTCTTAGGCAAACATGATACTATCGACAATCTCACATAGTGTCTTTATCCTTTCTAAAGCTAAACACAACACTCTTCAGCAAACATGATACTATCGACAATCTCACATACATGTATTGTCTTTATCCTTTCTAAAGCTAAACAAAACACTCTTCAGCTAGCAAACATGATGATACTGTCGACAATCTCACATAGTGTCTTTATCCTTTCTAAAGCTAAACAAAACACTCTTCAGCAAACATGATGATACTATCGACAATCTCACAAATTGTCTTTATCCTTTCTAAAGCTAAACAAAACACTCTTCAGCAAATATGTACTATCGACAATCTCACATATTTTCTTTATCCTTTCTAAAGCTAAACATAACACTTTTAGGCAACCATGATGATACTATCGACAATCTCATATACTGTCTTTATACTTTCGGAATCAAAACAAAACACTCTTCAGCAAACATGATGATACTATCGACAATCTCACAAATTGTCTTTATCCTTTCTAAAGCTAAACAAAACACTCTTCAGCAAACATGATGATACTGTCGACAATCTCACATACTGTCTTTATCCTTTCTAAAGCTAAACAAAACACTCTTCAGCAAACATGATGATACTATCGATTTTTTTATTTCGCTTATCGATATTTTTCAGCCATTTTATGCTGCAGAGCTAGTAGGTTGTTGATGGTAGAGGGTATTGGGTACCTGAGAAAAAACACCGACTAACCCTAGGGCAATGGCAACTTTGTTACATGCCGAAGGTAGTCCCAGACTCGGGACTTGGTACTATGGTGAGACAGTGTGAGCAGTCGGATTGCAGTGCACTAGACTACGCAGTTATGGAGGCAGACCCTGTTCAGAATCGCAAAGTGATCAAAGACAAAAGAATGTGTTGGTAAAGATCAATCGTCAGCTTAATCCTTAACCCAATCACGTTCGATGCATCATGATAGAAGAGGGTTAAGTTGATGTCCGGTAAACAGCAAAAAATTACAAAAGTCAAATAACCGGTTGACGAATATTTCAGACGTCCGTTTGCTGTCCGATGTATCGGACGACGAATGTTCCTGTGCATTATTTGTGCACTGGAACATTTGTGCACAAATTGTCAACCGAATATTTGTGCACAAACGGTTGACGAATAATTTGGACATCAGTTTGCTGTCCGTTTGTTCACAAACGGTTGACCGATATATCAGAAGGAAAGGGAAAAGAAAATTCAATGAAAATCAAGAAAATAAAACTTTAGGCGAATGCAAAACGGTCGCATGGGCAGATTTATATCAGTTTGCTGTCCGAACATCGGTCAACCGTTTGCTGTCCGCTTGCTGTCCATTTGCTGTCCAAATACTTTTGCTATGTAACTTTTATTAACATCACGTCCCTTTAAACCAATAATATCCAGAGCGTCAAGCCAAAGTGGCACAACGCCAACAGTCTGGTAAGCTGTTGGTGTATAGAAATACTGAACAATTACTTTTTAAGTCAATAAGTATACATATATACATGTATACGTATATATATATATATATATATATATATATATATATATATATATATATATATATATATATATATATATATATATATATATATATATATATACATATATATATATAACAAATATATTGCTAATTCTTGTAGAATTGTTCGTGTATGTATGTATCTATGAACGTAATATACATATGTACATACGTACACCCATATCCTATTATGATAGCTGTGGCTAAGCTAAGGCAGCATTTTTATAAATTGCGCAATCATGGTCATCTACATCCCGCTGAAAACGTACATTGGAGTACGCGTGTATACAAACTGCACTTGGGCATGCCAAGAATAAGTTAGTGGACTTATGTGAATAGTCATCCCATTGAAGTGCGATCATGGGTGATAACTTCAAATAGTTTGTCAAAACAACCCCTGGTGACACAAACGGCAAGGTTGTTGCAGTTGTGAAATGATATCACGATGGACACGCTCCCATTTTGCAAGCGAGCTTTTATCATAACTTGTCTAATATAGAAATATCTGAAAAGTGTTTTAAGGAGGAAATGTGTTGTTAAATCCAACAGGAACAACAGGCGTTGCTTTGAACGAGATATTTTAGACTGGGTTTAGGCAGCTTTCAGTGGATGAATGGTGAACCATCTAGTGCTTACAGTTCACTCATAACAGTTATCTGCATATATGACACTTTGCAAATGGCTTCATAATAAAACACGACTTCACAACATAATTGTAAGAGAGTTAGCTTTCCGAGGATGCGTTGATAGTATCTTATCACAAAAATTGCTCCAGATGTGAGTGCGTTATTCCATTCATGAGTGATAATCCCCCCCCACCCCATATTGTTGGTAATGTTTTTTTTATAGTATTTCTCCTTCAAATAGTTTCCAGTAAAAATTCTGCTAGAAATATTTCTCCAAGATGTCCGGCCGTGTTGCCGCATTAATGTGAGCATTAATGGTTCAGTGACTGAGAGATAAGAGGATCATGAACATGACTGATGAGGAGAACTACCCAATGTACAGGTCACCTTGGTTCACCGACTCACAGAGGTATTTGTCCAGGGATTCACGGCCAGGTGGAGTTAAGTTGATGTCCGGTAAACAGCAAAAAATTACAAAAGTCAAATAACCGGTTGACGAATATTTCAGACGTCCGTTTGCTGTCCGATGTATCGGACGACGAATGTTCCTGTGCATTATTTGTGCACTGGAACATTTGTGCACAAATTGTCAACCGAATATTTGTGCACAAACGGTTGACGAATAATTTGGACATCAGTTTGCTGTCCGTTTGTTCACAAACGGTTGACCGATATATCAGAAGGAAAGGGAAAAGAAAATTCAATGAAAATCAAGAAAATAAAACTTTAGGCGAATGCAAAACGGTCGCATGGGCAGATTTATATCAGTTTGCTGTCCGAACATCGGTCAACCGTTTGCTGTCCGCTTGCTGTCCATTTGCTGTCCAAATACTTTTGCTATGTAACTTTTATTAACATCACGTCCCTTTAAACCAATAATATCCAGAGCGTCAAGCCAAAGTGGCACAACGCCAACAGTCTGGTAAGCTGTTGGTGTATAGAAATACTGAACAATTACTTTTTAAGTCAATAAGTATACATATATACATGTATACGTATATATATATATATATATATATATATATATATATATATATATATATATATATATATATATATATATATATATATAACAAATATATTGCTAATTCTTGTAGAATTGTTCGTGTATGTATGTATCTATGAACGTAATATACATATGTACATACGTACACCCATATCCTATTATGATAGCTGTGGCTAAGCTAAGGCAGCATTTTTATAAATTGCGCAATCATGGTCATCTACATCCCGCTGAAAACGTACATTGGAGTACGCGTGTATACAAACTGCACTTGGGCATGCCAAGAATATGTTAGTGGACTTATGTGAATAGTCATCCCATTGAAGTGCGATCATGGGTGATAACTTCAAATAGTTTATCAAAACAACCCCTGGTGACACAAACGGCAAGGTTGTTGCAGTTGTGAAATGATATCACGATGGACACGCTCCCATTTTGCAAGCGAGCTTTTTGTTGACTTGGTGTTGCGCATGCGCCTGATAACACACTAATCTAAATTCTCGTGGAAATTTTTCAAATCTTATCTCAAATAACTCGCTCTAAACATTTCTTTACTCTGTGTGACTTGCTGAAAAGGTTCGTCCTTATCACCAAGACGGCACACATCACGCTGGTATCTCTCAAGTGGGTCTGCTTTCATCATTTTTCGACCTTTGAAATCATCGCTCAGGTGGATGAAGGAGATTTTCTCGCCGTTGCTATTGACACAGGTACCCTATTATCGCTCATCGCTCATAAACGGACATTCAAGTAAGTCTTATTTACTTACTCCTAGTAGTAGCTGTAGATAGACAAACAAACCATGAAGATTACAACCTACCTCTGCTTCGTCACTGCTGCCCTGTTATGGATTGTATCTAAACATGAACATTTGCCGCCCGATAGAATTGCAGCTCTGTCCAGGACGTCAACACCCACTGTGAGGCCATGCCTAGTAGGGGCTATTTCCCTGGCCATGACCAGAGGCAAAGCCTCACCAAGTAAGAGTTACAGTTCAACAACACTACTGTATTTGTCCTTGGTACTATTCGAGGCATCGTGGGACATTGAAACCAACCCAGGACCTGACCCTACCATCTATCCATGTGGAGTTTGCACTCAGCCAGTAACTTTCACAAGTGGTTGGTCTGTTTGTTGTGACAGCTGTGACATCTGGTCACACAAGGACTGCCTGGGGATGACAACTACTCTGTTTGAACACCTGAAAAAGCCTGATGTGATGTGGATAAGTCCAACATGTGATATGCCAAATTACTCTGGAGTGCTGTATAATGCTCCCATTGCGGATTCAAGTGACAACTATTATTCAGTGCTGGCTAATTCTATGAGTCTGTTGAACTCCAGACACCTTAGTATTGACTCGGACATGCCAGTCCCAGCATCCTTCTCCACACCATCGTTCAGTTCTACGAGGTACTCCGACATAGTTACTCCACCCCATCGAGAGGATATGTCATCGTGCTCTGATCCCATAGGTTCACCGATAAACGCTTCCTCGCCAAAACCCTTGATTTACCAACCAAAACGGAACAAGCTGACTGATAACTTCAAGATCGCGGTTATTAACTTCCAGTCAATCCGAAACAAGGTTATGGAACTTGGAACTTTTTTGGATGTCACAGAACCTGACATTGTGCTAGGCACCGAATCCTGGCTCAAACCAGAAATAAACAACAGTGAAATTTTTCCACCTGGCTATACTGTACACCGCAGAGACAGACAATCGGGTATAAAGAAATCCGGCGGTGGTGTTTTCATCTTGGTGAAAAATGAATATACCAGTACAGCAGTCGGGCTGGATACAGACTGTGAACTTGTCTTCGCTAAGCTTGAGCTGAAAGATCAGCAGGATGTATGTATTGGTTGCTTCTATCGCCCCCCTTGGGCTGACGAGAAATACATGCAGGGCTTCACAAATGCTCTGGACACTATAAACCCAAATCGGGATGGAAACTTATGGATAGGCGGGGATTTCAACCTACCAAAGGTGGACTGGCAAAACATGTGTTCAACCACAAATAACAGCTTAGAGGATCAACTGATCGAGTGTGCCAATGATCACTCTCTAACACAGGTGATTGATGGTGCAACTAGGGGCAACAACCTGTTAGACCTATTCTTTACTACGACGCCTTCTCTAGTAAATAGATCTGGTTGTATCCCTCCATTGGCCGAAGCTGATCACGAGATCGTCTTTGTGGATGTCAATACACGGGCCAATATCCCAAAACGTTCACCAGGAAAGCGTTACCTGTACCACAAAGCAGACTGGGACAGCATGGCAGATGAGTGCCAAAATTATACTGTTCCTGAAGGAAATACCCAGTCAATGTGGGACAGTTTAGAAAACTTTCTAAAAAGCCTTGTGGAGAAACATGTACCAAGTTGTCCGGCTAAACCACAGAAGCAGAAACCGTGGGTGACATCAGAACTTAAAGCTCTCTTCAATAAAAGAGATCGCTTACACAGAAAGGCACGGGCCACCAAGTCTGAGAAACATAAGAACTCTTTCCTCGACTTGCGCCATCAAGCCCAGAAGGCTGAGCGATCTGCCTATAAACAATATACCGACTCTATCTTCGGTTTAGGGGATGTTAATACCCAGGACCCCACCGAAAGGCAAAGTATCTGCAAGCGCTTCTGGTCATACATCAAATCCAGGAGGAAGGATTCGTGCGGAATAGCTCCCTTGAAATCGGAAGGAACTCTCATCTCCGACGCGAAAGGCAAGGCAGGTGTACTGAACAAGCAGTACTGCTCGGTATTCACAAACGAAGACCCAGTAGCAGAACTTCCACAGATGGGGCCAAGCCCCCACAACGCAGCACCTGACATTCATGTGACAGTCAAGGGCGTGGAAAAGTTACTGCTGGGGCTGAACCCAAATAAAGCGAGCGTGCCCGACAGAATATCACCACAGTTACTGAAAAACCTTGCAACTCACCTGGCGGCGCCACTGGCCCAGATTTTCCAAACTTCAATCAGCGAGGGCCAAGTTCCCTATCAGTGGAGGACGGCGCTTGTGAGTCCCATCTTCAAAAAAGGGGACCGTCACCAAGCAGCAAACTACCGCCCTGTGTCGCTAACAGCCGTATGTTGCAAATTATGCGAACACATCGTGTCGAAGTCTGTGTTGGAACACTTTGAGGATAATGGGATTCTAACTGACAGCCAGCATGGTTTTAGGCCTAAACGCTCATGCGAAACTCAGCTTCTGTCATTTATGGATGAGTTATTCCAATCGGTGTCGGGGGGGCAACCAAGTAGACGTCGCCGTGCTGGACTTCAGCAAAGCTTTTGATGTCGTCCCGCACAGGAAGCTGCTACACAAGCTGCAGTTCTATGGCATCAGAGGTACCACTCTACGATGGATTTCCTCCTTTTTACACAACAGAACTCAGCGAGTGGCAGTGGACGACGCTATATCATCGGAGGCCCCAGTCACCTCTGGGGTCCCCCAGGGCTCCGTACTTGGACCGATTCTCTTCCTAGCCTTCATAAATGACATGCCAGAAGTGATCTCCTCCCAGTGTCGACTGTTTGCCGACGACAGCATCGTTTATAGAGAAATTGCCGGCGTCGAAGACTGTGCAATCCTCCAAGCAGATCTGGACAGCCTGCACGAGTGGGAGGTCACCTGGGGCATGTCGTTCAACCCCTCGAAATGCAACACTATGCACATCACCAGGAGAACATCTGTGATAAAGAACACTTATTCATTGAAGGGTGTTAACCTAGAGTCTGTGTCGACGGCAACCTACCTAGGTGTGGATATTGCTGCGGACCTCTCCTGGAATGCCCAGATAAAGAAAGTGGGAGCAAAAGCCAACAGGTCCCTAGGATTCATCAAGAGGAACCTAAAGGAAGCCACTAAAACCACCAAAGCCATGGCTTTCCAGACGTTGGTTAGGCCCCAACTTGAATATTGTGCCGCAGTCTGGTCGCCATACCAACAGAATCACATCCGCACCCTGGAAATGGTCCAGCGTCGAGCAGCCCGTTTTGTGTGTCATCTGTATGGCCAGCAAAGTGTCACTGCGATACTAAGCCAGTTACAGTGGGAAGAATTGGCCCAACGGCGACTAAAGGCCCGGATGATAATGTGCTACAAGATCACCAATGGGCTAGTTTGTGTCCCTTCTGATCAGTTTTCTACAGGGCGCTACAGCACGAGAAGCAGAACGAGGGGAGGTTTCACTCAACTAGTATCCGCCACAGACTATTATAAACATAGTTATTTTCCTGCCACTATCAGGGCATGGAATACACTACCAGCAGACCTCACAGGGGCAACATCACTAGAGCAGTTCAAGACTGGGCTCCGTGGTCTCTCCCTGGAAGTGGAGAAACCTTACTAGGCAGTCACACGCCTATTTTAACAATTAACACATTACTTACATCCTAAATCTTCTCTATTACCTTTTCTGTCTTTCTATCCTATATTTTATGCGGATTAACAAAATTAACCCTTTTAGTATGCGCTCGCCATAATACTCTAAAGAGAGTGAGGCGATATATGATGATGATGATGATGATCATAACTTGTCTAATATAGAAATATCTGAAAAGTGTTTTAAGGAGGAAATGTGTTGTTAAATCCAACAGGAACAACAGGCGTTGCTTTGAACGAGATATTTTAGACTGGGTTTAGGCAGCTTTCAGTGGATGAATGGTGAACCATCTAGTGCTTACAGTTCACTCATAACAGTTATCTGCATATATGACACTTTGCAAATGGCTTCATAATAAAACACGACTTCACAACATAATTGTAAGAGAGTTAGCTTTCCGAGGATGCGTTGATAGTATCTTATCACAAAAATTGCTCCAAATGTGAGTGCGTTATTCCATTCATGAGTGATAATCCCCCCCCACCCCATATTGTTGGTAATGTTTTTTTTATAGTATTTCTCCTTCAAATAGTTTCCAGTAAAAATTCTGCTAGAAATATTTCTCCAAAATGTCCGGCCGTGTTGCCGCATTAATGTGAGCATTAATGGTTCAGTGACTGAGAGATAAGAGGATCATGATCATGACTGATGAGGAGAACTACCCAATGTACAGGTCACCTTGGTTCACCGACTCACAGAGGTATTTGTCCAGGGATTCACGGCCAGGTGGAGAGTGACCCACGCAAAAGGTCCAATGCAATGAATTTCTGTCCGCGTTAGCTTACAATGGACATAATTGAAGTGTTTGAAATGAATGTCAAATCTGTGATTTTCTTCAGACAAAATATTTCTAACAATAAATGGAAGTTTGAAAAAAAATCAAAGTTTTTTCAATAAAAATGTGGTTTCCTTCTGGTTGAGTTTCCCAGTTTTGACCGTGTAAAACAAGAGAGTTCGATTAGAAAAAAGGAACGTTTTTGAATACCACCACCATTTTAAAATTATGCGATCTCTTGATCTCACTTCGCCTGAACGAAACCCCGCAAGCGGCACACCTTATGGTGTGCAATAGGAGTTGGCACCTCCAGGGGAACCCTAAGCTGGTGGGCACCCTGCTCGCCTTATAAAAGAAGGGGGTGTGCGGATCTGTCTATGGATACCGACTCCATCTAAACTTTTCGTTCGTCCTCTTTGGATCTGAAGGCTCTGCTCTTACTCTCCCTCTTTATCTTCTTTCACATAGAATAATAATGCTTTGTCATTGTTCTTCAACAATGACAATGGAACTATTTTATGGCACTAAATGACATTTGTGTGTCGATGTGCCTTTAAACACTCATATAATCATTCACCTAAATGAAATGTCCGTACAGTCGCAGACATCCATGCCTACATACACTGACAGTCACTAGATTTCGGGAAGGCATCACTATTGTCGGGAACATTAAACGCACCTTTGCATAATAAACTTTAGTAGCTTTCAAGACCTGAATCATCTTCATTTTCAACAATTACAGTAAGATGAAAGTAGGGATTGATTACCATGACAAATGGGTTCGCTCGCACCACGGCACAACGCAACGGAAAATAAGAAGAGCGAGTGAGGCGAGTAGTACATACTGCCTTTGTCACGTAACCAATAATTCCAATACCCCTTTTCATATTGCACGTAAATGGAGACCGCTTTGAGTTGGCTTCAGAAATGATGACCTTAACTATGTTTGCTGAGCTTTATTCAAAAAAGATAATTAATGAAACTGTTATCACTTTGCTACAGTTGCTTTTTGCGGTGGCTTTTGGAGCATTCGAAATATATATATATATATATATATATATATATATATATAAATATATATATATATATATATATATATATATATATATATATATATAGATAGATAGATAGATAGATAGATAGATAGATAGATAGATGGAAACTAAAAGGTACTTCGTTTCATTGTAAAGCATCAAGCGTCTTTGTTCCGTGTGGTTTGCTACTCATCCTCTTTACATCCACTTGACCGCATGGTGCGGCCCTCGTAGATGTTGAATGATACTATCTAACCATGGACTTTCAGCATATGTGATCATCAGCCAGCTTGACCATGAATAGCCCTAAGGTGATTATCATTATAATTACTCACTCACGTCAAGACAGGTCATCATGTATGACCTACATGACCTACATACGTGAGTGGACCTTTGCTTGTTTACAGATTTCACTGCAGGACGAGAGGTACTCCTTTAAGGATGTGGTGCTGGTGACATACTCTCTCCTAGTTTAGCCCTCCAGTCCCCTTTCTAACACTAGTTGTCTAATCACTGAGGTCTAGGTGTTTCAAATATGTTTCATATATAGCGACCTGCTAAAGGCTTGGTCACCAAGTTCTCATTGACTTGCTCATTAAACTCTTGACAAATGTGGTCAGATCTAGATTTATTTTCAGTAGAAAGTTGATTACCGTTTCTATATCTTAAATCAAAAGTAAATGAATATTAACACTTATAACTTTATTTAAATCATTAGTACAAAAAACATTTTAGGACAGGGGGGGGGGGGTTTTGTCCGGGGATATTGTCCAGGGGGATATTTTCTTAGAACCCTGCTAAATATCCTAGGCTAGGGCAACTTATTGGACAATTTGGGGTTCCTCACGTAGTAAAATTTCAGCTTTCTAGGATCAATATTGAGTGATTCAGAAAGCTGTGTAAACGCCTAAGAAACAGCAGCTTTCAATTTCTACATTCTAAAATGACTTTCTTCTGCCTTGTAAAACTTTCAGGGTTAATTTTGGACATGGATGTTATTTACCTGTATTGGCAGAATGATTTGAGTATGCATTAATTTACTCCGTACCTGAATTACTGGAATAAAAAGGGATTTTTAGAGAAGATTTGAACTGTTTCTAGTGGTGCAGGCATTGCTTTGCCACTGTCATCTGAACTAGCATTCCGCAGTCTAAGCTTTCTTTAAAGGGCAAATGCACCATCAAGATGATTTAGGTTTAAAATGTGCCTATACGTGTCACCTTTCAAATAAGACCACCCGCAAGTCTGTCTTCCTCAGCACTCCTCAGATATGGCTTATGAAAGTGAGTAAAAACTGGCCTGAGTCTGGACATAGAGGCTGACATTACAGGGCAGGGCACAAATTTAAGCACCATTTTGATTGGTCGAGAGATATCAGTGGCAGTCACTTCTTGCCACTGATATCTCTCGACCAACAAGACAAGCTGAAATGTCTTCCTTGTCTGGGGAGATATCCGAAGAAGATTCTTTTCCCTTATTTATGAGAAGAAGGTCTCTCTTAACAGGTCGACTCCAACCAGATTTGACAGTAAACAGGTATGTATTCCTCATCTCTTATATTCGCCATATCTGGAGAAATTTTAGCCTTCTTTATGAGTAGATGATATCTTTTAAAATGTTGTCTCAAAAGCAGCTTTGTAATCATGATATCATTGTCTGGTGAATCTCTTAATCCGTGTCTCAACAGGTGAACTCTAAAGCATATTTGACAGTAAAATAGTATGTGTTCCCTATCTTGGGAATTTCTACAGCCTTCTTTATGTGTAGGTGGTCTCTCTTATGAGGTTATCTCGGAAGTAGATTTGACGGTGTCTTTTAAACAGGTATATGGAAAAAGAAACACACCATACCTTTTGATCTTTCACTTGTGTTTGGTGACTGAGGTTCTAAGGCAATGACATCCCTGTGAAGGAGGAATTGCTTCTTTATAAGCTCGTGATCATCTGGATGGACAATCCTATCGATAGGGCGACCCATGACACTCGTCTGAAAAAGCACACAGACCCTAAGATACATACACTGACATCAAACGACTTACATCCATCTGGGCCCATCACGATCAATACTTGACAAAACAACTGATGTTAGAGGTAAACCAGTAAAGGCTGTGATAAAGAGTTTAGGATGATGTACCGAGCAGGTCAGCACTATACCAACTCATGTTGCAAGGTGCGTGTGTGATATATACACTCATGTGCCATGTACGTGTGTGATATATACACTCAGATGTGCCATATAATCGTGTGCTATGCAAGCTTATATGTACCATGTACGTGTGTGTTATGCAAACGTAGATGCACCATGTTAGTGTGTGGTATATAAACACTATGGCATGCCAAAATGATATTAATTCAACTTCACAAAATATCATGCAACTTTCAAAATATCGTTCAACTTGGTTAAATATATCATGCAACTTTCAAAACATGGTGCAACTTTTAGCAATATATCATGCAACTCAGGAAGGGTATATATTCTTTCTGAACATGTATAATGAACTCAGAAAAGTTATGGGTGTTGTGACCAGGGCATGCACTTGTAGTGGGGAAGGTTGCTGGTAAAGGGGAACACAGATGTACCATGTACGGGTGTGCCATGCAAGCTTAGATGCACCATGTAAGTGTATGATATACAAACTTAGATTTATACCGTATACGTGTGTGCTATGTGTGTGCTATACAAGCTTAACTCTTATCCTGCTGGTGGCTAATTTGACCATTACAAAAAGATGCAAAAGTAATTGAAAAATGACTGAAACCCTGGCATATGGGTACCCATCTGAGAGTACTCAGTGAGAGCTATCCAATGAACACCAACATGACAGGGTTTAGATGTTTTTCATAAATCTTTGCATTCTTGTGCGTTCGACGAAAGTAGCCTCAGCATTGGAAGGGTTAAATGCACCATGTTAGTGTGTGGTATATAAACACAGATGTACCATGTACGTGTGTGATAAATAAACTTAGATGTACCATGATGTACTGGTCAGTGTGCACTATACAAACTCACATTACCACGTACGTGTGTGATATAAGCACAGATGCACCATGTCTGTGTCTAATATGCATAAATATAAACTCACCATTTCGTGACCCAACAGAGTCAAAGCATTCTTTGAAATGTAAGCAAGTTGGAAATATTTCTCTGCGACGATAAACAGGAATCCATTAATGCCCTTTTGAAAAGAAAAGGAAAAGAGCCACAATGCTTTACAGAGCCCACTGTAACATGAAGAGGAATACAATGCAAACAGGCTTTTAATTCTAGATGTTACCAGTATATTTGCTTTAACCATAAACTAAAATGGGAAAGCTAATAAAAACATTGTTTAAGTAGGAGTCAAGGGTATACTAGTACTTATTTCGATAATATCACTGATTATAATATTTCAATGATCTATTGAAAACATACTGACATTGGCGTATCTTAAAAATAGAATTTTGATCAATGTAACTGGGATAAAATTGGCAAACTAACACTTGCACTAATCAATGTGCGGCAATAACATTTAGCTTGGTCTAGGAAATATTTAGTTAAGATATTTAAGCCATAAGTCATTTCTTCCTATAGAACAAAAACTTTGACGACTCTCATTATTCGCTGGATTAATCCTTAGTTTTAATGTCTAGTGATGAACACATACCTCTAGTATATTTCCGCTCAGTTCCTCGTCATTAAAGAAATCTGGTTTCCATTTTTTGCAAGGACTTTCTAATCGACGTAGATCTGTAAACATAACCAGATATATCTAAATAAGTAACAGCATACCGACATAATTTTGACATTTGAAAAACACACTGTAGACTAGATCACGTATATAGATGTATCGATTCTTCTCCTGGCGTACAAGTGTTTGCATGGAACTGCACCTTCTTACCTGAGGGAAATGCTGAAAGAGTATGTCCCACCACGGACACTGAGATCAACATCCAAGAACTTACTCTGCGAGCCGAGAACCAACATGAAAACCTACGGTGACAGATCATTTAGTGCCTGTGCCCCAAAACTATGGAATCAGCTCCCAAATAATATTCGGGCAGCTGGGAGTGTGGCAATCTTCAAACGACAATTGAAAACACATCTGTTCAAAGATGTATTTATCAAATAACTATGTGGATATCAACATCTATCCTCTGACAATGAATGTAATGCGCCTTTGAGCATGTTTATATGGAAAGGGCGCAATATCAAATGACAATATTATTATATTATTATTATTATCGTCATTTTGAGTAGTTAGGTTGTTTAGGTAGCAACTGCATATCAACTAAGACAATGGTAGTAGCCTGAAGCCTGACATAACTTTCTTGGTGGAAGTAACCTTGAGTTGTTTTGGCAAATAAGAGGGAGCATAATGCGTATGGGAGATCCAGAATCCATAGTTGTAATTTTGTTTGGCTCGGCTGACAAGAAACAGCTCTTATTGCTAGTGACTTTGTGCAGACTGTTGCTCTATGATTAGCTCTGTAGTACCGGCCTTTTGGTTAATCAAAGTATTCTAGATTATGCTTTACATACTCAGTGGGCATATAGGGGTCTGGTGACTGTAATATTGAAAATGATTCCAACAATTTTTTCATCGATATCTGCAACTCGGATGTCAGAGGAAACAAGTTTATTCACCGAGTAAAAAGTTAAGAGTAAAAAGTTATTTGCTAAAAATTATGAGATGACTGTGGGGGCATATCAGGCCGGATCGCACTTTAAAACAGGGCGTAACTAATAGTACAATAATATGTTGAATGGATATTGTTCCTACCTTTATGTAACCTCAGAAAACTGACCGCTAGACGGAGGATACTACATTTATCCAACTTTAAAGAGGTTTCAGCCAATGGCATTTCCTTTGCCAGTTCGTTGATGAAGCCATTCAGGCGGTCCCTTCTGTTCTTTTCGCTTTCATTTCGTGCTTTTCTGAGATAAGAAATATAAAAGGTATACTAGTATATACTTAAGTACGCTTAGAACATACCAATGATATATATATATATATATATATATATATATATATATATATATATATATATATATATATATATATATATATATATATATATATGTATATATATATATGTATATATATATATATATATATATATATATATATATATATATATATATATATATATATATATATATATATATATATATATACACACATATATTGTGGAAGGTTGTCGATGGTCCTTCTGCAATATGTCAACTATACCTTCCTTCCTTCCATATACACACGCACATGCATAGTATGCAATGCAATGCGAAAAACAGAAGTTAGGTGCAAGGTTATGATATTGTTTCAATACATCGTGGATCTAAATAATAACAACGCGTGGACTGTGATAATTCGGTCGTGAACGATGACACGGGACGCATTACATACTTGTTGCTATGGCTATATTACGTAAATGTAGTGTTTGATATGGACACGACTGCAGGAAAATACAGAGGAAAGAGGATTATAACCCGATTGCTGAATGGCGATCATCAGCTTACGAATAGAAAGCGAGGCAGGTAGAAAGACGCGTCGTTAGGATGAGTGTTCGCAGTATGGTTGTATATATAGTGATTGATTGTAGAAGACTTCAAAAATTACACATTCATAACATATATCTTTACAAATAATAATAATACTAACATTAAAGTTATTGATTGGTGAGAGATATGAATGAAAATTCTGTGCTTAACACAGATTACATCACTTTACTCAAAAATACTCCTACGCATATCATGCGTTTATTATTTAATTTACTATTGGAGCATGTCTGAGGTATGGTTATTAACTACAGCAGGAGTAACGTATAGCATGTAGAAGGATATATACACTTCTTAAATGGGCTTCTTACCTCCTATGGACGTAGAATACATGTAGACAAATTTACAATTTTCTGTTAGTGCATCTAGGAAAGACTGCAAATCTAGACTACCACGTTAAATAGCGATATCACATTGTATATATGTATGTATGTTTAAGGGGAAATATAACAAAAAAATAATGAAATTAAAATAATGAACGTATATGAAAAACAAAATATAATACATTGGGGTTCGGCTGTACTAATCAGAGGATTATCCTACACCTGTCCATTTAATCTAACCCTTGAAAGCACTTACCTATCTCTGGCTAAATAGGACTTATCCTTAGGTACATGTTTGGAGGCAGTGAATGTCGAAATGCCGTTGGCCTCCATCTTCAAGAGAGTGTTTTTACCGGCACAGTGTAACCTGTAATAAAACAGAGAGAGATATAAATTCATAATAGAACCCCTGTTGATCTCAAAACGAACGGTATTACGAACGGGTGATATAGAAGAGATGAATAAATTCATCATAGGACCCCAGAAAAGTTTACAATTAAATATACTGCCAAATTACACTGTACATTTTAAATCATGGCCTTTGGGATGAATGTTACTAAAATGTTATACGCATTTTTTTTAATGTTTTAATACCAGAAATGTTATAACTAACACGCAGCCCAGCAATCATATGAATCTATCGTACCGCATGGTTCCTATCTAAACATATCACTTAAATATATGTACAATTTACTCTCACCCTTACGCTGTTAAACCCACGTACACCTGTATTAAAAGCCTCGTCTGATAACTTTGCGATACGTAAGTGTAATGTCTAGGACTGTGTAAATAATAGAGGTCAATCATGAACCCGCTGCCTTGATTTAATTACCGTGTATAGGTTCTCATCCAACTTAAAGAATAAGTTCACCATTACTCAGTTCTTTGAGGAGTTTCCAGGACAAAATAACAGGCTCAGATGAATTATCAATGGTTGGTGACCAAAACTTCCACCATCACTCAGTTTTTTGCGGAGTTCGCTTCATTTCGCCAGGACAAAATAACGGTGAATTATTAATGGTTGGTGACCTAAACTTCCATCTTGATAAAAAGGCTGACAACACCACCCAGAAATTCACTAATATGCTAGGGTCGCTGGGTACAGCATGTCAGTAAAACCATTCACATGTCTGGGCATACACTGGATGCCATCTTGTGTCGAGACACAGACAATCCTATACAAAAGGTCCAAGTGGGTGATATGATAACAGACCACCACTTACTGTTACGCAATATCCATCACCCCAAGCCACACCTCCAGAAGACAAAAATACCAGGGCTTTTCGCTCCATTGGCCTACTGCCCAGAGAAGAGACATTGCACAAGGGCTGGGGGATCTTGATGACAGGTTCTCGGTCTCAGATCTTTAGTATTATATATGAATGATACACAACTAACCGATGTACTGAATAAGCATGCACCATCAATGTGAAAAGTCTATTGTAATAAGACCATGGCAGCCTTGTTCTCAAGTGACCTCCACCAAGCAGAATATGGAAAAAGAAAAGCTGAAAGGCTGTGGAGGAGAACTGGTCTGACAGTTCATTGTGAAATCTTCAAGGAAAAAATGCCAAATACAACAAGCTCCTTGCAAGTTGTAAAGTGTCATATTACAATCAGAATATCAATGATTATGGGCAGGATTCAAAAGACATGTCCCAGACAATGAATGAACTCCTCCTCTTGCAGATAGGTTTTTATGCTTTTTTTCAAGAAAAGATTGATAAAATTAGGGATAACCTCCCTGACTGCTCTGTCATCAACCTGGAAATAGCAGTCACTACCGGTTTTCACTCTGAATGTTCTGCGGAATACAACAGAGGAAGATGTATGGAAAATAATTTGCAAGTCTCCTGCAAAAAGCTGCATGCTCAATCTCATCCCAACATGGCTCATCAAAGAAAGTCGAAGTGAATACTTCCAGTAATGACCAACATCATCAATTCTTCTCTCAGATCTAGCCAAGTACGGAAATCCATGAAATCAGGTGTAGTCACACCGTTACTAAAAGAATCTAGCCTAAATCCTGATATTCTAAAGAACTACCGTCCTGTCAGTAACCTTTCTTAAATGTCAAAACTGCTGGAGAGGGTTGTGGCAGGGCAACTAACTGACTACATGACTGAAAGTAAGTTGCACAAACATTTACAATCGGCGACAGATCTTTTAGTGCCTGTGCCTCAAAACTATGGAATCAGCTTCCAAGTGATATCGGGCAGCTGGGAGTGTGGCAATCTTCAAACGACAATTGAAAACACATCTGTTCAAAGATGTATATATCAAATAATTTTAAGGATACCAACATATATCCATTGAAAATGGAATGAATGCGTCTTTGAACATGTTTATATGGAAAGGGCGCAATATCTAATGACAATATCATTATTTTTATTATTATTATTATTAATAATGTCTACATATTTGAAGAATGATTGATAAACCAACAGGAACAGCAACTTTCAGTCAATTGTTTATCACAAGTTTGATATTAGACAAGACATGAGCACATATACCATGAGACCATGGCTACAGCTACAGGTCATTAGTGATTGGGTTACACAACTTTTACCTGTGTATAAGACGGCAACATCCAGAATTCCTTTGGTTATTTAAACCTTGACAACTCCAGCCAACCAAAAGGCATTCACTCCTCAGCTATTATATTACACAACGTCCTCTGCACATTTAAATCCCCTTTTCTGGTCAGGTGAGCTGAACCATGCTTTATTCCAAGCTCCAGTCTCTACCCTAATAGGGGATCAGCAAAGGTCAACCTTTGACCTCACCACTGACAGGACCGTATTTAGATTTGATCACTGAGTCCATAGGCAACAAACTGGTCATACATGTTACCTGTTTTCATCTATTTATGCCCAAAATGCTTTTTTGAGAAATGTCGCTTGAGTGAGTTCTGAATTGTATGTCTTCCCAAACCATTTTTACGTTGATATAAATTGCAAAGGCAGAATAGCTCTCTGCATGCATAATATCTTTCTATGTAGATATGTATGTAAATGGTTTGCATATAGCACGATGTAGATGGC
>OZ012690.1:43066576-43111576 GCA_963942565.1 Maea johnstoni
ATGTATTGTCTTGGTATGAAATGAATCTGGTCCCTGCAGGTGAAAATCTACTAAATGTGGGATTTTTTAATTTCCTATCCATGAACTGTCATCCTACGAATTATGACTAGCTCTAGCTTAATAATGTTGTTTCGGTGAAAACCCAAGAGCACTCATATAAGGAAAATTAGTTATGTTTGCCCACTTCTATGACGTGCTTAATCATAGAATACTAGTATAGAACTGTAAAGATCGCAAAAAATCATGCAATTTTAGGAATTTGCTTCTGAAAAGTACACCTTTCAAAGAAGATGTTTTAAAGTAGCCACACATACGTTCACAGAGATACTTATGGCTCTGGAATATGTTGCAATACTTCGAGGTTAATGTGATCCCTGCTATGAGTGCTATTTGGGTAAAATCTTTTAAAAGTATGTGAATTTTGTAATATTCATATGTAAAAGAGTATATCAACTACGTTTTAAGTGTGATAAAGCAGTACCCATATGCAGATAGCACACAAGAACAGTATATGTCTTTCGAAACAATAATCTCGATTTTACATCTGCAACAACCGTTTGAGTGTTATAAAGACATGGCCCTCTAACTGTCAGTAAGCAAAAAGACATGCAAGTAGTAACACACCCTTTTACTTCGACGATTTTTCATTTGTATATATTTCTCATCAAGTATATATGGGTTTTTGTAGATACATGTATAATTGGAAACTCATGCAAAGGTATCCCCGGTTTCATTTCAATTGGCATTTAGGCAAAATTCCATCTCCGCATATAGCAAACGACATAATATGATAGTTATGGTATGGCTAGGTATGTGTTATTCTATTTGATTTATTGTCATATTTTCTGTCATATTAAGGCTGAGGCCTGCCCTTTTAGTCTATAATGATGAATGAATCAGGTCAAAGGTAACCATATCACTTGCCATGCATTGGATGAGAGATGAGAGACAGCAGACAGTCGTTGACAACATCTTTAAGCACTATGGTAAAGTGTCATCCCTGCTAGAAGAAAAAGCCATTGTCATGCTAACAAGAGAATCACATAATTCCCTACCTAAGGTTATATACATAACATATACAGGGGTGTCCTCTTGCCACCCGGCAGCACAAGAAAGCCACAGACGTTTCAAAACGTGCGAATTACTAGTAGTTCCTGTGTAAGCTCAGAGCTCAACTGTTTGATTATTGGTGTTCAGCCAAGTTATTTAAGGTGTTTCTTTGATAAGAATCATGACGCCTAGGAATCTTTAAAGATTTGATCAAGCACGAACTACATCACTTGATTAATGATTGATCCAGCCCTTTATCACAGATATGTTTACTTTGTCAGTATAATCTGATGAAATTTCTTAATAACGAAATGACGCACGTCGATCGATCACCAAAACGTTCTGTCCTCTATGTATGTATGTATGTGTGTATGTATGTATGTATGTATGTATGCATGTATGTATGTATGTGTGTGTGTGTGTGTGTATGCATGCATGCGATACAAACATACAAAATACAATACTAAACTATCAAATAATGCACCAGTCAATTGAATCCCCGGGAGGGGGGGGCGGGAAATGGCCGGGCGATGCCGGGCTTATCCTGTTTAGTACACCAAAATGCTGCCCCGCAGGGTGGGGACATAACTAACTAGTAGAGCGACGATATAGGCCGGGGCACGGGGGCGGGGATAGTGCATACCACCCAAATCCTCCTCATGCCAAAATCCTATTTACTAAATGATTAGCCCAATCTGCCGCCTAGCAGTGGATAGACAGATGGTATGAGATATTGTCATGATGATACGACCGGCACTGAATGTGGCTAGTAAAGTTATCCTTTTATATAAATACGAGGAAAAAAACAAGAATTTTAACAAAAACAAACCCATTGATGATTACTGAATCTCGTTAAATTTGGAAGATAACACTTTAATTATAGCAAGACTACAAAGCAAAGCTTTAAATGCTCGCGAATCTCGAAAATATTTTGAGAAATAACCACACGGTATGAGTAGTGATTGTCCAAAAATTAATGGCACAACAATTGCTACGATTTCAACCTGTCCAGCGTGCAAAATAACCACTTGTCCCGTTGCAAGTAAATTCGACAAAAAACAGCAATCTGGCAAGCAGAACAAGACCCTTACTTGCCCCGCTTGGCAAGAAATGTCTTTTGGCAGAGCCCTCGCAATGTAACTCACCTTAGTTAAACAGGGTTGTGGGACAAGTGGAAGTGCCAGCGTGGGCAAGTAAACGTTTTAGGGGCAGCTTGTCATGCTCAGCAAGTAATGTTTTGGAACCTATGTTGCACCCTGCTATCGCAACATTGTCTGTTCACAACAGCTTTAAAAATATTAAATGGCAAGTAGAATGAGTTGTGGCAGTTATAAGATTCTAAACTGCATTAAAGTTGACCCACAGAGATGCAGATAATTTATCTTTTTTGTGAACATAAAGAACATCGCCGTGGCAACTTTTCCCGCTACTATAATCATGACGGCGCCTGAGCATTTGTTGCACTGAAGATTTGGTGCGTGGTTGCGCATGTTGCGTGGTCAGTGGTGGTCAAAAGTATGTGCAACACACTAGTGCGTTCCCTAATCATTCCGCATTATCCTTTAAAGCAGTCACAAAGTTACGACGGGATTCTGTCTCACCGTGACGTCATTCTTTCCCAAATTCTGCGGATAGAGGTCGCCGCTTTTGTTTGGACTTTGCAGATACAAGTTGCGCAAAAAACTTGCGCACATCGCAAATTTCGTCCAAATGAACTTCGAAACTGACCAATCCATTGGAACTGTTTTCAAGGTATCAGTACATATGCTTATGCCAGTCATGAACACTTCTTTGCAGAAGGGCTGCACAAGCTATTTCATGCCAGAAATATCTAAAAATGAAATAGCCATTTTAAAATCCAATCGTGGTAGTCTTACCAGATAAGAATTGATAGTTTGCATGAGCATATGCAGTGGCTGGAATTTCTCACGGTACCACAGACCAAGCTGCTATGGACTTTTCAACAAAGACAATCTTCATGAGGTGCATGAAGGCACTCAATATCAGTTTTTTCTAGGATGTTCCTGCATTTGTACAAATCAACACAATAAAAGTTTATTTTCAAATTCATTTATCATATGTTTGATCCCCACATGGATAGAAAATATGGTTGAAAGGGGAACTTGGGGAAGGTTTATATGAAAGATCCTGAACATAGCTCAATATCTGTCATAAACAGGGAAGTCCTAGAACTCCACACAAAGAGAAACCTAAAATTGCAATTAGTGAATAGCACCTCCTCTGAGCCAAGGCCGCCGCCATTGTGAATCCGGGTCATCAACCCCTGCTGTGGTCATGAGCTTAGTGGTGCATGAGACAGGCACAGAGCTAGGGCAGGAAGTGATCTCTGCCACCCAATTGTAAAACATGGCTGCAGCCAGTCGCTGCCAGGGGCTGGGCAGGATGATGGCAATATGCAAAAAACTCCCCTCATGGGATCACTGAGAGAAAAAGAAGGGCAGCATCCTGTTCTTGAAGTGTATTACTTTCATATAAGCTGATATGTATGTGAGGCTTTAGGGCCCATTTTAAAAAATGTGCCCCGGGGGGCGGGGATTAGTGACAAAAAAATGTGCCGCGGGGGGCGGGGACTATAAAAAATAGTGCAGAAGGTCGGTTCACTATCCCCGCCCCATCCCGGCCCCCCCCTCCCGGGGATTCAATTGACTGGTGCATAACATGTACTGGGACACCCTGAGTTATTACAACTAAGATGTGGCGAAAATGATTTAATCTCACACAGGGGTTACGTGAATTGGGTGAATTTGCAATTAGAAAAGCACATTATAAGCACTCTAATAAATAAGATTAATTGTTGGAGAGTGGAAAACATTGCCTTAACAACGATTACCACCAATACGTTGCCAGCCACAATAGAATTGCTCAAATGTGATCTGCTAAGAGGTCTCTATGTCCACTTACAAACAACTCTGTCTCTTATGCTTCAAGTTGCATATCAGCTATTAACAAAGAAGGCCTATCTCGTCTTTTGTTATACATACACATTTCATTCTGCCTCGATGGCCAGACTGTGGCGCGCAGCCATGCGTAATGGCTCTGAAATAATCAGACTGGTAGGAGTATCAAATTCCAAACATAGCTAGACCAGGCAGATTCACATGCCATACAATAGCTAAGTTAATGATTCATTGTATCTCTCCATTTACTGATAGATAATTCCTTATTTTGTCCCGTTCTATTTTGTTTTCGTTTTAACTATAAATGACTATGTTGACGCTTGTATGTATGTATGTATGTATATATATATATATATATATATATATATATATATATATATATATATATATATATATATATATATATATATATATATATATATATATATATATTCATACATATAATAATAATAATAATTGATAATAATAATTGATATTTGATATAGTGCCCTTTCCACCTATAATGTTCAAAAGCGCTTTAGAGTCATTGGACAGTTGTCATGGTCCATATAGTTTTGCACACTATCAGCAGCCTTGATGTTGTCAGGGAGCTCATTCCAAAGGCGTGGTGCATAGGCACAGAATGCTCTGTCACCGAACCTTTTCAGATTAGTGAGTGGTATCTGTAATAAGTTCTTAGTGTTTGATCTTAGAGTCCTTGTATTAGCTTGTTTGACTAACAGTTCCCTCAAGTATAGAGGGGCACATCCTTGCATGCATTTGAAAGTCAAAAGCAGAATCTTGAAGTCAATCCTTTTCCTGATGGGCAGCCAGTGAAGATCTTTTAGAACTGGTGTAATGTGATCATACTTTTTGGAGCCACTAACCACTCTAGCAGCATTGTTTTGGACTTTCTGGAGTCTGCATAGCAGCTCATCAGTAATTCCACAGAGAAGTCCATTACAATAGTCAAGGCGTGATGTCACCAGTGAGACGATGGCACTCTTGGTTGTATCAGTATTGAGAAATTTCCTTATTTTCCCAATGTTCCTAAGGTGGTAATTTGCAGACTTGATACCTTTTGATATATGTGCAGACATATTCATGTTCGGATCAAAAACAGCGCCCAGATTACCGACGGGTTCATTAAGAACTGGTACTATTACACCATTTACGGTAATACTAGGACTGGAGATTTTCGCCCGCATCTGTGGGGTACCCATGACCAGCACCTCAGTTTTGTCTGCATTCAATTTCAGTTTATTTTGAGACATCCATGTATAGATGTCAGTGAGGCAGTTTTCCAACTTAGCTACTCCTTCGTCCACTACACGCTGATTGATAGGTTTGATAGAGATGTAGAGTTGCGTATCATCCGCATATAATACAGTGGAACATGCCAAATTGAACACCTGTGTACATTTAAAACGTACAATGAACATTTTTTCATGTCCCGGCACACTCCCATGGAAAATAAATGGGAGGCTATCTGGATACATTGAACACCTGTCTACCTTGAACATTGGACACCAAATTTGTTCCCGTAAGCGAAATCTAACCTGTTGACAGTGAACATTATTCCTGCACTGATTTTTAAACTTTTCACTGTTAATCAAAATGCATTCAAAACTTGCTGAATGATAGAAACTTGCTCAAAATAGATTGGACTAAACCCCGAATTAATCATCAATGAGGATATGCATGATAATGGGTCTATAGTAACGAAGTAATGAGTATTCTTTTTACAAAACGAACAATTAAATGGATATCATTTACCAAGTCAGCTTATGTTTCACATCCCTAACACCTGGTGTATTTCAATTGCCTGTTTTCATAAGCCAAGCCAAAACAAAACCCACACGTTAGTTCTACATGTCAATTAGTCCTTGTATCAGTTATCTGAATCTTTCTCCCGTCTTCCACTCACCTACGTATATGCACATTATTTTATGATGTTCTGAATGCGTCCTTTTTCATAAATCATGACTCAAACATGTCTGTTGTTTTAAATGTCCTGATACCATGAGTTTGTCTTGACTACACCACACCTTTGTTGTGTGCTACTGCCCACCTGGACTTCCTCCTCATCTCTATTCGTCATGCATGCTAGTTAATACATCCATATCTGGAGTGTACACATGATCCAGCGTAAATTAACGTCTTGACAATAGAGCCATTTGAGAAATATTAGACTGAAAGGTGGTGTTTCCATAAGGCTTAACAATTAATCATAAGTGTAGTTCATGATATATTGTATTTATCAGACACTGTATTCAATAAAATAGAAATGGGTAGAACAGTTAACATCGCTCGAAATGAATCGTGTTGTCACCTGTTAGTATCGCGTTGTACGAAGTTTGGCAAGAACTCTATTATGCCATTCAATCAAACATATATGTAGTGCAAATATGGTTTGACAGCCTTGCACATACCACACACAAACACTGGTGATGTTTGAGAAGTATGTGCATAGGGACTGTTACACACCCACAAAGAATGGATAACGTCAGTCAAATATTGCTGAGTTCAATTAATCAATCAAAGAACTGAATTGAGTTTGGTTTTGATTTGTCATGTGTGGCAGGTCTGGTGATTGTGAATGAAATATATTTAAATGGCCTCATTCCAGTTTCCAGTCTACTAATACATTGTATAAGTCAGCTCATACTATATATATATATATATATATATATATATATATATATATATATATATATATATATATATATATATATATATATATATATATATATATATATTTATATATATACATTATTACTTATGGTCTAAATTGGTGGATATTGTAATACCACGTAGGTAATAGCAAAACGTTTAAATATGGACATCATCGAAGGCAGTAAACCCGTCATACCTAGTAAAGAGGAGTTGCTTTAGTGAGTATTCAGATAAGAAAGCAGTGGTGCGTTTCACACTATTATAAACTAGTACACCAACACGTTTGGAATGAGCTTTGGACCATTTGACCAGCCGCTGGGGATGTTATCGCACTGCTAACATGACCAGCCCACTCCTAGGTCCAGCACAGTACAGTAGCAACACAGTGCTTACCGATATGGTAATGCTTACATGTTGATATATATATATATATATATATATATATATATATATATATATATATATATATATATATATATATATATATATATATATATATGTATATATATATATATATATGTATATATATATATATATATATATATATGTATATATATATATATGTATATATATATATATATGTATATATATATATATATATATATGTATATATATATATATATATGTATATATATATATATATATATATATATATATATATATATATATATATATATATATATATATATATATATATATATATATATATATATATATATATATATATATATATATGAGCAACACAGTACTTCAGGATATGGTACATACCTTTCTCACTAATGCAGATTTATAACCAACGCCTTGTTAGCATTTAAAAGGAATTCCCACACTGGCTGCAAACTGGAATACGGGCAATCACTTGGCAATGTAATCCTTTTTTTGTCTTGTATTTGTATTGGGTTTGATATTCATGTCTTTACGTATCGGCACACCTCATCTGTACGTACGCAGTGCTCCACTCACCACTCACTCGCTGGTGTCATACTGGCTGCTAGCGAAGTGCACATGTCAGCTGCTGGGCGGATCGTGTTAGGAGGAGGCTACTATCATCACTGGTTGGCGTGGTAACTGCAACACACGGCTCCAGCATTGAACATTACGCAACAATATGTCCGCCAACTTGATACCTCATTAGATGATATCCTTGCGGAGTACCACGGCCCGCTATTAAGCGCAGTTCAAAATGAATCCTCTTCTGACTGCTTACCAACCACATCTGCCAATTTTCTTAAACCTAATGACCGATCTTATTCTAGGTCAGAGCAATTTTACGGACCCAAAATAACTCTATTGACCATAAATTCCTCACGCCTGGATGATGGACAATACCTGAGGCCATAAACATAGCGAGGTAGTATGACGAGACTCACCTTCGTAGAGGAGGGCAGTTTCTCATGCATACATTATGTGGGAGGAGTTTTACAACAAAAGTTAGTTAGATCCATATAATTGTGTTTCGTGTCACTGTGGAGTTTTTGCACAAAAACCTGCAATGCGTAGAGGAGGGCAGTTTCTCATGCATATATTATGTGGGAGGAGTTTTACAACAAAAAGTTAAATCCATATAATTGTGTTTCGTGTCATTGTGGAGTTTTTGCACAAAAAACCTGTTATGCAAATGAGTACATGAAATGTCATCATTGTGGTTCATAATCTGCACGTTCTATACTGCTTTCTCACGTTACTGTACTACTACCCATCCAGGGTGCGCGGCAAGCCACGAGAATCCAAAGACTGAGTGGAAGTAGTTTCATTATTCAACTCAAAAATGGCTACAAATAATACGGTTCTCATATACTTACATTCTATACAATAATGGGCAATAACACCGTCCTAACTTCAAGTCCAATGTCCTTCGTGTCGTTTCAAAAGTGAGTACTGATATCTGCTTATTCATATGTATCTAGTGCTTTTTGTTTTGCTTTTTACAGTATACTGGTAATAATAATAATAATAATAATAATAATAATAATAATAATAATAATAATAACAGGTTGCAACCACCTGTTAGGGGGAATGCACCATCAAGATAACTTAGCCTAAACGTGTAGTGCTATGGTATCTGTCAATTGCCCCATTCACAGGTCCATCCCCAGTATCTGATGAAGAGGAAATCGCATTTACCAGTGAGGCCAAGATTCATAGGGGCATCCGTTTTGTGTCACATGACCTCATATCCTGACATCTACTGAGCACCACAGGAGTTCTGGCATCACTACAGTCAGTGCTCAGTTCTCCTGTTCATGTTTGGAATACAGGTATTTCTATCCGTATAGTGATCCAGCGATTGGCGGTATTTCTACCTGAAAACTGGTTGTATGAAAATCCTAAGATTATGCTGGTGTGAGTCACCCTCTTAGAAAGCCTGACATGAAGTTCCAGCTGTATCTATATTATCTACATATCATCTGGGTATATAATTGATATATGAGTAACAGTCAGTTTCTCTAAGTGGCATTTAGTCCATTGCAATCAACACAGCTGACCACAGTCGTAATGTATTGCAGAATGTTTGGTTTATTTCAATTGATTTCCCCAGTCTTAGCATACAACTGATTCCTCTCAAACTTGTTCCTGACTGTATTTCTTTGTTGCCCGTCTCTAAAGCCTCTCTAAACTCATTTATCCTGTATCTGCCTTCTGGTCAAGCCCAAGGCACTATATGTATTCCTATCACTTCCTGCAACTGCTATTTCGTGACCAATGGGAGCATGGTACTCAGGCTATGCAGCAAGCCTACTCAAGATGGACGCCTCTATCTGGCCTGTTTTTTTTACTCACTTCCATATGCCACAACTACGGATTGCTGGAGACGACATGTTTGTGGAAGGTCTTATTTGAAAGGTGACATGTATACGTAAAAGCTCATTTTGAACCTAAATCATTCTGATGGCGCATTTACCATTTAACAGCTTGTTAATTGTTGTTCTATGCTACGTCATTACTGCATGGTATTGCACAGTATTGTTCTAGAACGACACGTACCTTCAAATGATGTAACACAGCTACTTACATCAGTGGTGGCCAAGGTGTTGATTGGACAGATCAGCTTGTGATACCATGTTTGTTGATGCTTACGTCAAGTCAGCCATGACAACATGTGTCGTTGTTGATCACTTTTAAAACACAAGCATCCTTACAATGTTGACGAAGTCATGCAGCAAAGTTTGGAAAATGGTTAGGGATAAATATGTATTCGTAACATTGCCAACAACGCACATTCAAGTATGTTGTGAAATCATTTTCTATATAAAAGTTTTTATCAGAAGTAGTATAGATCCGGCCGTTAATATCTGGAAGAACCATTGAGCACTAATGGGTTTAACAAAATAATTCCGCAAGACACTAAAAAGGGTTTAGGTCAACCTTTGTCATGGCGAGTTAGATGTTCAAGATTCAAGTACCAGACATGTTTCGAGACTCAGATTAGATAATACGATATGGGCCTTGAGGCAACCTTGAACCACTAAGGCGTATTTCAATTGTATCTGAGAAATACGGTCATTGGAATCATATCAGAACATGCTGAAGCAAATTTGCAAGATCATGGTGAGACATTATGGAATTTGGAATTTGCATCACCTTTCCTGTCACTGTGCGGCTATGTCGTGACTGACGGCTGTACATTTATATGTAAGAGTTCTTATGAAGAGCACTGCAGTATATACTAATATACTGCAAGCTTCAGAACAAGTGGATTTACAAGTTTCAGTGATGCTAACCACTGTTTTTTAATCTGACTTTACCAACAGGATATATATGAAAACTAACTCTGCTAACCTGTCTTTTTGTACAGTCAATTGTTGTGCACACATGCTTTTGACATCTTCCTGTTTGATACAAGTTTTAATGCAAATTTCGAAGAGAGTTCATGTGAAGAGCACTGCAGTCTATGATGCACTGCTCAGAGAGGGGGGGACAGGAAGTGACAATGCCACTCCTTGAGTCACAGCTGACAGCATTTGGAGAACATGGCTGCTAGCAGGGGCTGCCAGGGGCTGGGCAGGCTGATGACAATACGCAAAATCCTCCCCCCATGGGATCACTGAGAGAAAAAGGAGGGCAGCATCATATTCTTGAAGTGTATTACTTTCATATACGCTAATATGTATGTGAGGCTTTAGTTCCCCTATACGTGCTTAGAGGCTTTGATTGCTAAATGTAAAGGTGCATTTGAAAATGATCAAAATCATGCTGTGAAAAGAGTACAGGGATTCCTTCCACCTCTACCAAATGTCTGTGCTTACTATGCGCTGGATGCGTCTAGAATGGGTGGTTGAAGTAATGAAAGTTATCTATTAGGACATGTATGGTAATGCGGGATGAGGACACAATGAAAAACATTTCAGTTGAAAAAGCTGAGAAGTTTTTACTGACCCCAAAGTGTGTTATACCAATATGTTGCAGAGTCCTGTGTTTGAACTCTTTAAGTACAGCATGTGACCTTCACCTATATTAGAGGTCAGCAGACTGATAAAAAGATTCTGCACGCTATTTCATTTGTCAGAAGAAGACAATGTGAAGCATGCTGTCATGCAGTGCCCTGCATTGCTGGGAGAAAGCGTGGTGACATGTTTGATATGATGAATCATTTAGAGGGCGGGTAGGGATCACAGTTTCTGTGCTCAAGGAATGATATCTTACAGGTATCAGTTGGTAAAGTAGTCTCTGGTCTATCAAAAGAACAGGTGCTCCAGATATGGCTACTATCCGGTAGGTGTTTAAGAAATATATGTATATATATATATATATATATATATATATATATATATATATATATATATATATATATATATATATATATATATATATATATATATATATGTATATAGGTGTAGTGTAAAGCTCGGGGGAGACATTGGTTATATGCATATTTTACTGCCGGCGCAGCGGTTGAGCTCACGGCTTGGACTGTTTTATGCTTGCTGATAAATGGTCGACACCTCTATTTTGTTTTGCGTTAATTTATGTCTGATGGCATAGTCAATAAAGATATAATACAATACAATACAGTTATCCCTGAATCTTGTAACATATACAGCTCTTTTGTAAGTAGTTTTTGTGGCATGTCTGATCGCTCCCTAAATACGTGCATACGTTAATTCTACACTTCTGCCAATTTGTTGGTGTGTGTTACTTGTTATGTTCTTAAAAATGTCTATATGCCAGGTTTTGTACACTCGGTTTATGGTACCCTGCGCTGCCCTACAATGCGATGAAAATAATGAAGTGGGCCAAGATGTTGTTTCAAAGAATGGCTTTAGGGCATTTTGGTCATTGACAGAGATTCTTGCAATACGGAAAGAGAAAGACTCCTACAGTATATTTCCTCTTAATCGTGAGTATCAACGCTTGCAATTTATTGAAATTTCCAAAATGTAATATTTATTTCTATTTGAAGTATTTCAGGGAAATTGTCCTTTTTGAGACTACGGAATCGAGGGTTTAGCCCAAAAAAGTTTGCTATAAGCAGGCCCCCTGAGGGACAAATGGGCATTAAGTGATCCCAGGGGTGTCCAACACTAGCATTTTAGCACATTTGTGCTAGTGGAGTGCCCATTTTGTGCTAGTGGGCAAGTGGCTGACTTCCACACCACCTAGCGACTTTTTTTTGGAACTACCCAGTTCCCCACCTAGCGATTTGATCTGCACCACTGAGAGTAAAGAAATACTATACTACTATACAACCTTTCAGACAGGCTCACTGAGCATGCTCAGAAACCACAGGTCAGAGGTCATTCGACAATAACAGCACACCAGCTGCAGTCTCTCACACTGTGAGAGATAGGGATATTTGTTAAAGAGGGTTTAAAAAGGGAATTCTTGAGGGAATTATGACAGTCCTGCTATTAGTCCCAGTTAAATACTCACTCAGTAACCTGATACTATCAATATCAACCACCTTCATGGATGTGGATTACAAATAGGAAGGCCCTGGACCCTGATGGGGAAAGGATGTCTGGCCCTATTATAACCGTGTCCAAACCTTTCATGTTCCAACATAATAAAGTGAATAATACAGGAAATAGCCCTTCATCTAAACTCTCATTTCAATTGAAACCCTAGACCATTGTTGGCCCAACTACATCTGGGCCACACAAGCTCCCGGTTCACCATAGGTTGGATATTTTTAATGCTGTTTTCAGCTGAAACGTGATGAAAACAGAGCCTGGTCACCAGTGAAAAAATCGAGCAGTCCCACCACTTTTTTCTCTTCAAAACTTCATCTTCTGTCTAATCTCCATAGAAATATTCTAGAATATATAATCAGTATTATGGCTAGGAAATAACAACAGTGGACTTAAAGACATTGCCATTTGTTATGATTTAATACCTTTTATTTATACAAGTGTCCCCCTGGTGGAGAGTTTTAGAACTATAAGTCACTATAGTGATTGTACCGTGCATTAATTACCCCACCCTGCGGTGCGTATTCTTCTCCCACTCCCCTCACCCTGCAAAGCTTGCGCTAATGGTCTTGTAACATTGCGCTACTGGAAATCTGAGGTTGGACACCCCTGGATCCCCGTTGTTTAGATCATCGTTTGATCATAATAAATTAAGGACTATCTAAATAAATTTGAGAAATGAAATTTGATAGTATCAGAAATTTCATCAAATTCTATCTACAAAAAAATATTGCTTAAAATAACCAGTTGGAACTCAAGGGGCCTCAGTGCTTCTGTCCCGTACCTTAGGGTACTTATGGAATCAAGTGACATCTTATGTTTGTCGGAGCACTGACTCTTCGAGAACAATCTACACAAACTTAGAGAAATCGCAACTGATATAAACTATGTTGCACATGCAAGCAGCCGCTCTAATGCAGCTGCATATGGTAACAGACGTGGACAAGGGGGGGTAGCCGTATTATGGAAAAAGTCAATTGCAGGTGTTACCCCTATTGATGGTCTAGAGCACGAAAGGGTGTGCGGCGTACGTATACAGAGTAGCTCTGGTCAGGTAGTTAATATTTTGTCAGTATATATGCCGGCTAAGGGGTGTGAAGGAGATCTAGAGGAATGCCTAGATGAGTTAAGAGGCATCCTGGAAACGCGGGAGGATGGCTCACTTACGATAGTGTGTGGTGACCTAAATGGGGATATGGGATGCCTGGGAGGGCCTAGGAACTCTAGACAACCTGATAGTAGAGGGAGACTAGTACACAAGTTCGCAGAATCTTATGATCTCATAGCAGCTAATGTGCAGGAAAGTAGTTGTGGTCCTATAAACACCTTCCATGGGCCCTTTAGTGAATCGTGTATAGACTATTGTCTAATCCCAGGGAGCCTTGTCAAATCCATAAACACGTGTATTACAAATGCAAAGGAAGCTCTAAACACTTCCGATCACCTGCCTATCTGTATTGACATCAACCTGGGGAGTCTAGATAAATGCTACACTGAGATTAACCCTTCTAGTAAGCTTAAATGGGGAAAGATCAGTGAACAGGACCTCTTTAATGAATATACAATGCCAGTAAGCGACAAACTCTACCAGTTAGGGGACCTCATAGAGGGTCATACGCCAGACTGGATGTTTATTGATGGGTGCTTTGACACAATGTGCAATATACTCAGGCAGGGGGAGAAATGTTTACCTACTTCTAATTTCAAAAGGAATTTAAAACCTTTTTGGTGTCCTGAGTTAGATTCCCTCAAGAAACATAAGGTTGAATGTCACAGTAGATGGGTTTCGGCAGGCAGACCCAGAGGGCGTGGAAGTCAATTATGGTGCGAGCACTCTGATGCCGAAAAAGCGTTTAGGAAGAGGTTAAGAAGTATCAGTAAAGAATACGATAATGAAAAGATTCTTGAGGCATCACGAAGTGCGGACGCTGATAAAAATACCTTTTGGAGGCTTTTAAAAGTGAATAGAAACAACTCAGGTGCCAGAGTGCTTGCCATTAAAAATAGCAATGGAAAGGTTGTGTATGATGTAGAGAGTGTACTTAACACATGGCGGACGCACTTCTCTAAATTATGTACACCTGTTGAAAACCCCACTTTTGATCAGGCACATTATGACATGGTAACAAAAATGGTGCATACATGGGCAAAGCAAGATGATGCTGATCACTTTCTCATGGAACCATACAGTGAGGCAGAGATAGAATCATGTATTTCGCAGTTAAATACAGGTAAAGCTCCAGGACATGATATGATTACCACTGAGCACATAAAAGCAGCAGGCCGTGGAATGGTGTGCGTCCTAACAAAAATTTTCAATATCATTGTAAGTTTAGAATACATCCCAATTAATTTCCGCAGGGGAATCCAGATTCCTTTATTTAAGGGAAAGAATACGTCATGTATAGATCCAAACAATTACAGAGGTATAACCCTCTTAAGCAGCTTTAACAAGCTTTTCGAGATTGCAATTTGGAAGCGAATTAAAAGGTGGTGGTACGAAAACCAAATAATTTCACCCCTGCAAGGTGCCGCTCGTCCTGGAGTTTCGTGCCTACATACCGCCCTACTTTTACAGGAAGCTATATCAGTTAACTTAGAAAAACACAAGAAGATATTCGTTTCATACTACGATGTATCCAAAGCGTTTGATGGGATATGGGTAGACGGGCTTTTCTACCAACTTAGGCAGTTAGGTGTGCGTGGCAAGGTCTGGAGACTGTTATATTTGACATATCAAAATTTCCAATGTAGAGTACGTATCCAGGACAGGATGTCTGAATGGTACGTAATGAGGTGCGGAATTCACCAGGGGGGATATCTCTCCCTGGTGAAGTACGTGGCTTTTATCAACTCGTTAATTGAAGAGTTGAATTCTTCCAAACTATGTTGTAAGATATCCTGTCTGGAGGTGACCCCCCCCCCCCCCCCCCGGTTATGCAGATGACCTTGCCACCGCATGCATCTCAAAAGCTAGGTTGGATAAGGTTAATAATATCATATACAACCATGGGACAAAATGGAGGTACAGTTTTAATGCCGCTAAGAGTGCGGTACTTGTGTATGGGGAATCGCCCTCAGAATCTAAAAGAAACACCCAATTTAGAACCTATCGTCTGGGCGACAAACCAGTTAAGGAGAGAGAATCATACGATCATGTAGGTGTCAAAGCCTCAATAAATAGGAACTCGACAGAGAGGACTAGAGATAAGATAAGCAAGGGCAGAAAGTCCCTAAATGCTGCATCTAGTATAGGGATAAAGCGTAACGGGGTGAGCATGGGAGCATGTAACGTGATATTTTGGAGTATGATAGTTCCCATTGTCACTTATGGTGCAGAACTGTGGATCCTTAAGAACACAGATATAGAACTTTTAGATAAATTTCAACGCTATGCAGGCCGGAGGGTACAGCGTTTCAGAAGAAGGACGCCTAATGAGTCTAGTTTTGCAACCTTAGGTTGGATGAGGTTGGAAAATTATATTTATGGCAAGAAGTTGCTCTTTATTCGTTCAATCACTGAGTTAGATGCTGACAATATCTACAGGCAGGTTTTTGTGAAACGCTTTAAAGACTTCTGTAGTCAACCAGAACAGGGTATATCCAATATATACGAAAGTCCAATATGTGACATGACGAGGATAAGCATCATTTTTAAGCTTTTTGAAAAAGTTAAAGGAATGGTGTTAAAAAACCACAAGTACAGGAAACAAGTATGGAAAGGTTATGTATGGGACAAAATATGGACATGTGAACACGAGGATTGGCAATACAGGGTTAGGTACTACCAAGATACACACCTTCTTAGCAACATATCATGTATGCCCACATATTCCAACTGGTGGTCACTCGCTGACAAAGATTGTGATAAGATGTCAATCAGTGAGACAATGGTCAAAATCATCTGCAGATCGAGTGGACTGAAGTCAGACCACTATGAATATAAGGAAAAATCCCTTCTGGAGAGATCTTGTAGCAGATGCATTACTTTAGAGGAAGAGAACATCTTTCACTTAGTCATGCAATGTGAAGCGAATAGTGACAGTAGAAGGAATATGTTTGCAGACGTGAAAGAGAACTCATACCTGGACATATGCGAGATTTTCAGAAATGACCCACTAGAAATTTTCTATACTGTTCTTGGGAAACCAATAGCGGGTGTATGCACATCAGATATGAACAGGTTATGGAGTATCTCCGGTGAATGGATACGCAGGATGTATAATGAAACGATAAAGGAAAGAAATGGTATAGGCTGACCACTCACTAAGGAACTCACTCTGTACAAAACAAGGCATTTTGACCTGGAAACGTTAAAGGATTTCCCCACAGCCTATTAAGAGTCCCTCTTATGGATACCCTTAACTCTCTTTTGTTTCCTTATATTGATTGTATTCACCTCTTTTGCATCTTCTGCTCCTTTTTTGTTAACTTTTTGTGTTGTTAATAGGTAGTAATACAATGCGTCCTAAGTATAGCGAGCATGTTTACACCTTTGAACCTTCAGTTCATTCGCGTTATTGCGCATTTCCTATTTTTCTTTTTGTAACTGTTTCTTTATTTCCATGTCCTTCTGTGCTGTTAATAGGTAGTAATACAATGCGTCCTGAGAATAGTGAGCATGTATACACCTCTGAACCTTAAGTTCATTTGCGCTTTGTCGCATTTTCTTTATTATTTGTATTTGTATACTTTTTCCATGCTTTTTTGTAATTGATGTTACAGTCAATAAATATTATTATTAGGTGAATTCGATTTTGAAATTAATCTAACTCGATTTTTTGGTCGATTTTGGGGTTATGTTTGTGGCGAACATATACAACTTACAAACGCATGCACCTTAGGCATTTACAAATGATGTTAGCATGCCAACGCCAAGTTTGACTAAAGTATGCCTGAATCACCCTAAAAAGTTCAAATTGACCGTATATCAATTAAATACCATACGCCACTTTAACCCTTCCAATACCACACTCGCATATGCGCCGATCTAAAGGACCCCCTTCATAGCTTGTAAAATAAGCCATTGGGCTGACAGAATACTAGTATTGTGCTCGATCCAAGGTTTATTTTGAGAAGTCACATGGCTCTGGTGGATTAGAATTGTACAGGATCGTCAAACACAAACAACCTGGTACTGGGTGCTGGCCAATCATCCCCGGCATTACAATTTGGCATCTGACGGACATTCGTGGGCAGAATTACAATTTGGACTCACAGGGGTTCAGTGATACTCGTAGTGGAAGCACTGTTCATGATATTTCTCTTACCTTTTCCGCAATAATTTAAGATTGATTACAAAAAAGTAATATTGTATAAAACATGTTTTATTACAGAAAAATATATGCAATCCTTAGATATATACCTGAGGTGAATAACATAGGTTGGACTTAGCCACGAGTATGATACTAGACCCTGTAAAAGGCTATTGCACAGCTTAAGGGTAATCTTTGTCCACGCAGCCAGGGATGGGGTTGGAGAGGGTCCGGTGGGAGTGAGAGAGTGGGCCACGGAGACTTTCTCATAATTTTCACAAAGGTCTCTAGCTTCCGTAGAATGTAAATCTCGCCTATTACCCACACGTAAAAACTTATCTATACCAACACGCAACTGGTCTTACTCTTCGATCCGCTCGTAATACACATTAGATCCAGCCTCTTGGCGTGAAACAGATGAAAATAACCCATGCACAAAGCATTTACTTACTTACATAGAAGTATTTCACATGCAATCCCATACTTGATAATCGTACATACCAACACTTAAAAACCGTTCACTTATATATAGCCTATTAGGAATTTATAATTTAGTTTATCTTCACGTTTTCTGCCATATTTAGATTAAATCGTAACTAGCCATTTGTAAGTGGTTAAGAAAACAGTATTACCCGGCTAAAAAACGCCTCGTCCAAAGTCTCTGGCACCTTTCTCGCATGCCATGGCCAAGATTCGGGGCATTGATGAGGGGCAGCGAGCAGTAAGTGGCAACACACTAGACTACTCAGCCATCAGGGCAGGCCAGCATGCTATTTCAGAGAGAGTACCCTCATCTGAACCCTTAACTCTGTCATCCTTCTGTCACGCTCGGCTGTCTAGACGACCATCACGTGGCCTCTATTGACCGTGAAGAGTGCGTCCTAAACCTGTTTTAGCCATCGACACCTGAATTGCGTACAGGTCCTGACAGCTTTGAACGTTATTTATCAAAACAGACAATATTTGAAAAATATTTGAAAAGGAAATGTATTATTCAACCGGAAACACAATTTTCTGTCAAATATTACTCAAAACATACATTGTTTTCAATATATTTCCTTAAGTGCCCGACCATGTGTAGGAAACAGATATGAATAGGTTAATGTTGAAAAACACTGACAAACACATACACAATTGGAAAGTTATCACCGAATGATACTGCATGAAATACTCTGTCTAACAAAAGCTATAAAAATGTTCATTTAGGGCAGGCAGGGTGATTTATTTTTCGCATATGATAGACAAAGAGTTGAATATGGAGTACAGACCGTGGACATGCCAGATTTCTGAATGTTACAGTTTATTTCCTATCCGAATGAAGTGGATCATAGCCTTGTTCGCGTAAAACTTCCAGGGGTAGAAATAGCTGTTCAGGTGGAGGAAATTCATTCCAGTTCCTCCATTCCCATCCTACAAAAACAAATGGCAACATTCATTAAATTATATATGTATACATATTACGTGTTATCCTTGTGCAAATGGTATAGGGTAAGATGTTTGCGAGGGATATCGCACAGGGCCCACAGCACAGCCGAGTGCGATATCGCTGGCTGAAGGCAGACACCTGTTTTTACAAGGATAAGGAATTTATCATCAGCTACCCCCCCCCCCCCCCCCCCCCCCCCCCCACACACACATAACAATTTTGAATTACAATAAGATATATAGGGTCAAAGTTGAAAGTGCTTGCAGTTGACATGAGAGAATCAGACTGCATGGGCTTAGGTAGATCAAGTGACTCGCGAGGACTTCTCACTCTAACTCCCGGGTTACATACCTAAATCCCTCTTAATTACCTTCCTGCAAGTACTTCCTGCCATCTTATCTTCCAGATATATATCATGTTGGCAGATTGTAATGCGCGAGTAGTGTTTTACCACCTTAAACAGTTTCTGGAGATATCAGCAATGGCCGCCATTTTGAAATCCCTATGTTGCTATGGCATGCCAATAACAGTTGCCATGTCACTACTGGAAGTAGTATATATAGATTGGGCGTCCTAACAGTGAAAAGTATTTTTAGGATCCCAGTAAAGGATTAATATTGGGCTCCTACTATTGACAATAGTTAAGCAATGTTAAAAGCCCAGTTCAGACTAGCACAACAAAGAAATTGGCCAATCAGCTGCTAGAATCAGAGTGGAGCTGATGATAGATACATATATGTGTGAATGGGCTTACAGCCATACATGAAAGCAGATGATCTCTATCAGATACTAGTACCTGCTAAAACGTTGTAGCCGTCACACATCTTGATAGGAATGAAATATTTAGAAAACTATTTTGATAAGTTAACGTTCATGTAGGCTTTAGCAGGAACATCTCTCCTTCAAATAATCTTTTCATTTTTCATATTATTTAGGATGAAATTTATGTTCACAATTGTAAAAAAAGGAGTGTACTCCAAATACGAATTGATTGGCGAATTTCATTTAAAACGGAGATTTACTTCAAAATTGATTATCAGAGATGTTTAAGTGCATCCCATTGGGACATCAATGAGAATAAAGCTGCCCAAGTTGACACCTCCTTACGTTGAATACAAGAAATGGGGAATCACCTAATCCTGGATGTATATGTTTTTGAAATGTTTATCATCGTCTGCCCTACCAATGATAAATCGTGTCTAGCCAGTACCCAAGGAAAACCGCCGATGGACCAAAAGTTAAGTTAATGTCAACATTTCCCCATGCCTTGAGCCGGATTTGAACTCCGCAGTTTTGGCAATGGTGAAAGACATTGGATATTCGAATTGCTAAGGTTTAGACCACTCAGCCATGGGGGCAGCCTCTTCCTGGTTGATGAGTTACGCTAATCACCTTCACATTTGTGTGGTTCTAGGTTCTCTGGCTCCGGCCTGTGCTCTATGTCCACTTCTCCCTGTACGAAGAGCGTGATGTAGTGGTACCCTGTCTCTCGTCTCACTGCATTCACAACAGCGACGTATCTTGGGTCTTTCATCTTGAGACCAGTTTCCTCCAGCAGCTCTCGTTGTGCGCACTCCGTCCACTCCTCCCTATAAAACAACGTAATTTGCATTTCCGGTACTGAAAATATGCTAAAAGTCAGTTTCCAATTTCGACGTGGGTGTGTAAACAAGAGTAAAATCAGTCAGGAAGCCCTACTAATGTAACAACAGAAGAAAGCATTTCCGAATGCGAAGATATGCTGGAAGTACAAGAAAATGTCCAACATCGAAACGAGATCATGAAACATGTCAAGACAATGTGTAAAAGCACGTGGCTTGACAACTGAAATGAGAAATATTAGTTTCTGGAACAAAACAAATGAGGAATGTGAGGAATGCCTAGATTGAAAAATACAAGATATCCATTAATCCTGATCTTTTTCTAGAAATTTGTATTTTCTATGCTCCTCGGTCCGAAATGTTGGGCTTTGTTTAAACTTACTACCCTGCAGGGAGGACACTTCTGTTGGAATAAAGTGAATAACGTGTATTGTTAATATTAGTATTAGTAGTTATCCTTGTTATGGAAATTGTAAACGGCAAGATGTCTGGGAGAAGCTGAACGCAGACATCGATTTTCACAAGGATAACGAATTTATCAGCACCACTCACATTAATTTTGAATTGCGATAGGCACAAGTTCAAGGTTCTTGCAGTGGACATCAGAGAAATTAAATCTACTTCGTCAGACACGAGGCTCATGCACATCGAGCGATCCGCAAGGATTTCTCACTTGAACTCTCGAGTTACATACCTAAATCCATCTTTATAACTATAACTTCCTGACATCTTATCTTCCAGATTTACACCATGTCGCCAGATTATAATGACTACTGTTAAAAGCAACATTAGAAGCCCAATTCAGTCCAGTACAACATAGAAATTGACCAATAAGCTGCTAGAATCAGAGTGGGGCTGATGATATATTCATGTATATATATATATATATATATATATATATATATATATATATATATATATATATATATATATATATATATATATATATATATAGATAGATAGATAGATAGATAGATAGATAGATATATATATATGTGTGTGTATGTATGTGTGTGTACTCTTTGTTTTTTAAAATATTTGTTTTAACAGCAATTCGTCATACCTATGAGGAGTTAATCATGGTCTGAAACGACATGTATTTATTCACCCATACTGGCATTCTTGTGCTGGCATTCTCCCAACAAAACACATTGCCTTGGTTCCTACTGCATACATACACTGTTTATAGGTATTGTAATACACAGGTTACAGACGCGGGCTGTTGGGATATGAAGCTGAAAGATTTAGGAATAGATGAAGAGGGCCAGGTTCGTTAAATGTGTCTTTTCATCCGTGGTTTCCCTAATCAGTCTTATCGGCAACTGGCCATGGCGACCCTTCACGACAGATAGTGACAATGATGCTCCAGTTCTCAGTGCCTGGCCAGACGATGTTGATTAACATGCAGGCAATCCTACTAGTGAGAGAGCAAGCTACAGGTAGTAGATGGACTTGTAATAGCAACCTGGTTTTGTGCGCTCCTTTCTGTATGTAGCTTTTTGCATCTATAGCCATATATTTAAAAAAAAAAGATGTCTTACGTTCAGGTATGACAGTATGACGCCTGTATACAAAGCTTAGATGAATAAGAGAATGGATATGTAGCGAGAGATCAACTACTATATGTGCCATAGTGAAATGTACCAGGCGTCTCGAATCTGGCATAAGTGTGTCGTCACTAGGAGACAAAGACCAATGCGGGCTCTCGTATCGCTTACATTACAGAGAAACTTCAGCACCAACATGCACAGAACCAGCATGTTCAGGTTGACTGACTTGTTTCATATCCACTTTTTTTATTCGTCTAAGTTACAAAGTGAAGGGAAAACTATGGTATTGAATTTGTTGCCGTCTTCGTCTTATTTATTTCATATGGAACTACAAAAAGTAATCACGATTCCTGATTTTTCATTTAACGTAACTCCCAATCCCTGTCCAAACCCCACCCATTTCCCTACTTTATTAGAATGATTTAAATTGGATATATTATTACATATATATTTTTGATATTTACTCATTGTTTATCCCTTAACAGTTTCATTCTCCATATTGACGGTTCATGATTGAAGCCAGTTCTGTTCAGGGTTCTCCAATCAATCTTAATTATAGAAGAAAGTGTCTTTCTTCCCATATGCTTCCCACCATCCCCACCCCTCTTCCCCTACTTCGTCTCTTTAACACGTTATCCACTGTGTCGTTCATCCCCTCACATTCCATCATTACATGTTCCTCATCCTCCACATTCCCATCCTCAAACACTTGACAATGTGTATGCAATATGTTTTTTTTTCAATATCTGTTTTTTTAGCATTAACGCTCGCACCCTAGCCCTGCCACCCACAGTCCCCTCCTGCCCACACCTCTAGTCTCTCGTAGGTCAAAATTGAGCGTCCATTGTTCTTGTTGTGGCATGTTTGTACCATTCTACAATAGATGAGACTTTAATAAAATATTCTTATCCTATCTTATCCTTAACGATCACATGTCTCACAAGCAAGAATAGCCAGGTTTTCCTATCTCGCAAACGGGATAGAGATAGATAATTCGTCAACGGTATGGAATGCCTAAGCAGAAAATATATGGCAGAAGCTTAATATACATGGGAGGAACCAAATTCATAGGTCAGCATTTTGGAAAAATACGTGTTTTTTTAAGTCTTATTTTTTTTCCTTTGCTGGCTTGTTCTATTTTCAGCTTAAGTATAGAAGACATGCCAAAGTTTAAAAAAAAATCAGAACTACAAAAAAATCAGTCCTGACCTACCTAACAGTAGGTGGGTCTGGTATAAATTCAAAACACTGTTCTTTATTTCCTGAGAAACTCTCAAATTGATTCTTAATAGGGCCCTCTCCTATATATATCCTGTGTCTGGTTAACTAGTCACCTGTATATATGATTTGTCTGTGTGCCAAATGCTGTGAAACATGATGTATACATCGTACTAGACCGAATAAAATCAAATCAATCGAATCAAGCTTCTGTCACATATTTTCTGTTGGCATTCCATAAGGAAGTGATGAGACAGTAGTGTCATCGACCTTTGCGTGGCACATCGATCTGTAAAACTAAAAACACAAGCATGCATTTGGTAAACAATCAATTATCGCTCACTGCCACGTGCGATCCATGCCTGTTTACAAATTACCCGAATTCCAGGTGCCCTCCTGGCAGTGCGAACTGTCCGCTGCCCGTGGAATTCTTCCTGACTCCGCCCAGTATGCAGCCTGGGTGTCTCGGGCTGGTCACGAGTACACCAACGCCGACGCCGACTCTCGCCCGATCGCTCACGCTGCTCGTGGTGGTGGTTGCCATGTCGTCTATGGGATACGGCGTGGGAGAGAAGGGCACAACAGGAAAACATCCGGCTTGGGACTGGCGCGGGTCGAGGTCAGGGTCGCGATCAGGGTACCTCGCCAAGTAAAGGTGGTCGGTGCCTCGATCAGTAGTCCCTGGGAGTGGCTACTCATCCCAGCGTGCTCAGTGTTCAGTACTGTAATGATGCCATGAAACAACCCCGACAAAATAATGCGCTTATTCTCTAATTACAATCTAAAATGCTAAGCTTTATGGCAAACCGAAGTGCCCTAAAGTAAGCATTTATGGAATTCCATAAATGATTCATGGAATTCCATAAACCATTTATGGAATTCCATATAAAACCATTTATGAAATTCCATAAATCGTTCATGGAATTCCATAATTAATAAATGTATTTATGGAATTCCATAAATGATTTTATATAGAATTCCATAATTAAATGACATTTATGGAATTCCATAAATCATTTATGGAATTTCATAAATCATTTATGGAATTCCATAAATAAATGGTATTTATGGAATTCCATAAATGACTTATGGAATTCGATAAATGTGAGCATTTATGGAATTCCGTAAATGCTTACTTTAGGGCACTTCGGCTTACCATAAAGCTTTAAACTTTAAAGTAAAACCACGGATTACCAACTCAGTCAGATTTTATACGTCTCTAGTTTAAGGATGCCCGCACCAGTTTCTTTTTCGATTGTTGGAGACGTCCCATTGTTGCGCATATTACGGGGGTCAGGCAGGAGTGACATGAACGTCAGGGATAGATGGGACAATCATATTGCCGTAACGTACTATTGAGGGTTAATTAGGAATTACCTTTCCGCCGCAATACACAGGCAACGAAATTTACATAATAAAACATAGACTCACCACCATATGTGTGCGTGAAAGGAGTGGATAAATTATGCTATATGCAGTGATGTTCGCCATTCAAATTAGGGTCTTCCGACAATTTTAGAAATTTGAGTTTAGATTTCAGGAAACTTAGCATTCATGAGTAAAGAACAAAGCACAGTGATCTTCAAAAATAACTTTTATTCATGGGGTCATCGACTTTTGAAAAAATAATATAATTCATGTCATGAACGTCTCATTCTCACTAACTGGTATCGTTCTTTGCTACATTTATCCTTTCAGAGATACTGTAACTGCCTAAAATTCTGTTCTGCCATGTTGAATTGTTTGTGTGTTATATAGGAAGTATGGGGCAAAGTCAAGGAAACAATTTTAACCCAAAATTTGTATAAGTCAGAATTGCCGGTTAAATTTTCACCAATATTTGTCTAAACTATCTATACAGTGCTCTTAACAAGAAGACAAAGTAAATGACAAGTCGTTTGGTTAGTTTTCGCTCCACAGACGGTGAAACTTTGTGGAATAAGATTTTTTGGTGGGCAGATTTTGTTTAAATGGTACAGAAGAGTTACCCAGTTCGTAACGTATTTGTTTATTCTTACATAAGATATTGTTTAGCAAGGGAACCCCCTTTTATACATGGATGATTGATCATACATATTTTCTAAAAATGCTTCAAATCATCACATACAATGAATATGAAAATCGTTGTATCCAAAACATTGTGTTATAACATATCTCTTAGGCTACTATTTAGAATTGGCAGGTATAGTCCTAAGGTTATATACTTGATAAAGGTCTGTTTTGTACCAATTTCTTTTCAGAATTGGCGATAGTGTCAAGTAAAGTATAATGAATTATTTTGGTTAGTCATAATGTCCAATACTCAAGAGGTGTCGCCGTTATTGAGTATCGTCGGACCTTAGCTTCTAAAATTGCCAACGGTTTAGAGGATCATGAAAACCGAGAAAGTATTAGCATTTTTGAGAGGGGTCATATCAAACAACCATTATTCAACAATAAACAAAAGTCCAACACTGGAACCCCCCCCCCCCCCCCCCCCTTTGTTCTTGTTTTTTTTCTTGTTTTTTCTTTTTTTGGAACAGCCATGAGCAGATTCAGGGGCGTCTAAATATTTTATTGAGTTGCGGAGCATAGTCAAACCATCCCGGAGCACAGCAACTTCTGGTGGCTGTGGTTCGATAGTAGCTATGAATATTGTTACCTGGTTGCACTATTATATTAGCCCTTATTGCAACAGTTAAGACCCAGAACATTCAATAAATATTTTTCACTAAATTGATTTCACTGGATTTTTAAATACAAATGTATCAGAAATAATTCAAGTAAATATATTTCAAAGGTTCTATTGGTTATGTTTTGCGAAAATTTGCCGGGTTAAACAGTGCTTTTATTTTTGGCTTGTCGCTTGTTTTGAAACCCCTTTCGCACGCTGGTGCGACAATGAGAGTTGGACACCCCCTGAGAATATAAAAACATGAATATAAGCACATGATTAGCTGACATGGGTAGAGACTGTTCGTAATGAACCACACTGGCTACTCCAACAAAGGGAATTTCCCTATTGTTGCCACGGTACAAGGCCAATTTTATTTGCGAAAAAGAAAAAACGTACCGTATCACTCGTAGCTCTGTAGCAGGAAAAGTAACTCGGAACACCCCCATTATTTTTTGGTATATCGAAAGCAAATTTACAGAGCAAGAACATATCAAAAAATAAAAAAATTCTCTGGACTAATTTTTTTTTTTAAATGTATTATGTGTGACATAATGCCCTATATTGGCGTCATAGGAAGCGGGCACGACTCCAACAAAGCGATTTTCCCGCTATTGTTGCCATAACAATAGGGAAACAAAGGCCGCGTCATTGTCTTTTTATGTCATTAAAAAGCAAAAAACGTACCCTTTCAATCACAGCTCTGTAGCAAAAAAAGTAACTCGAAACACCCCCAATTTCTTTTTCGCATATAAATGCAAATTTACAGGGCAAGAACATATCAAAAAATAAAAAAATTCTCTGGACTAAACTTTTGTTTACAATTCATTATGTGCAATAAATTGCCTTATATTTGTGTCCACTTTTGAGAAGAAATAGTTCATTTTTAATTCAACCCCTCGGGATTAATTTCATGCTGTGCCTAAGAGAATATAGGTTTTGAAATACAGTTTGCGCATGCAGAAAGAGGAACTACTCCATTACCTGCATGCAAATTTACGTTTATAAAGATTGACAATTTATTTTCTGGCACACGCACAACCCAGAATGAGCGGAAAATCAAAATATGCGTGACGTGACGGCCCTTTTTCTCTCAAATGGCCACTTTTCAAAAATCACAAATTTGTCTCTATCAAAAAAATACAGCCAAACAGCCGATTTAGTTTTACACTTTCTTTAGTTTTGTCCCACAAGGTATAACATATCCAAATATTACAAAATTCTAAGGACAAAAATAAAACTGGTGCGGGCATCCTTAATTTTCACCCATAAATACATGAGTGGACTGAAGCAGCCAGCTAACATTTTCTGCGAAATATTTTAGTGGAAAGCTTGGTTGGGAAAATATTTGATGGAGAACATTCTTTAAAACACAAGCAACAACTTCAAATACTTGTAAAATTATTTTTAGACCTTTGGTTTAGGGGATAAGATCTGTCGCTGAGCATTGGTGCAGATTTATAGCCGAGACGTTGGTGATTGTTGCCAAAGCTGAGGCCGTCAAGGCCGAAGCTTTACAACAAACTCAATGGTGAGGATATAAATCTGCACCGATGCTCAGTGGCGGATCTTAATGGCTATTGTAGCGGGTTTGAGTCATAAAAATATATCATACAACTGTAAAAATGACAACAAAATCATCTTTTCTTATAGTTGCTTAGCCAGGATGTGGTCCCGGCTCAGTTGGTTGCTATGGATCCGAACCGGGACCACTTTAAAGTCACAGAAACAGCTTCTCACTGAACGTAGTGTATAATCCAAGCCCTGTTAATATTGCCATAGCAATGCGCTATAATTAGTGGCAAAAGTGGCAAAGGTCCCGAAACGACAATATCTGGAGAGACTCACATATGCATATGTACGCTAATCCATTTAACTTCGAAGCTTAATGATTTTAATGAAGTATTAAAATGAAGAGATACATTCTATAGTATATAGTTGATAGGTTTTAACTTTAATTATTTGGATAAGAAAAGGGTACTTGCACTGCAATTCTATTTGACTTAAAGCATTCAAGCATATAACTCAAACTGAAAGAGAAAATGTAGAGAAAGGCGTATGATTAAATGGATACATGAATTGTCAACGAATGAGAGTTGATTGGATTGAAAATCGCGTTTTTCACATTGAACACGCTTTCGGCATACCTATATAGTCCGTGAGCTGACGTTCGAAACCCTCCCCCCCCCCCCCCCCCCTGGGGAATTTCGGAGACCTATATTTTCAAAAACCTTATACCCTCAGCTGTTCAGATCAGCTTGTCTGCACTTATATCGCGGGTGCGTTTGCCCTGGAGGGCCAATTGAAGGTCAGTACCTCCCTCATTTTAGGGGTGGGGGTGACATTTTCTAAGTGGGGGTGGTATGGACACTTGCAATTATCTGGGATACTCCAAATTTGTTGTGCTGGTCAAGTGATCAACAGGAACAATTACCAAATACCTTTCAGAAGCACTGTATTACTATCCATGGAAAAAAAATCAAAAACGTCTCAAAAAATGCCATTTTTTTGAAGTTTTTTTGAAAATTTTCACAAACTTTAAGTTTTTAGTAGTCAAATGATTGTAAAACCACCCCATATTATATACCTAAATTACAAGCAACCTCTTATCTGCATAATAAAATAAAGATGAGCTCCATTGGTTGTTCGAGCGTGATTTTACAGGACTTTCTTTTCCCCTACCCCTATGTTGAAAAAATAACCGAAAAATAGCATAAAATACTAAAAAATATTTTTAAAAATCCAAGATGTTCCTTTAACACATGTTTGGTACTGGAAATAGTTTGAACATGACAAAGACTGATTGGGCTGAAAAAAATGGATTGCCCAGTTGCCCGGGACAACCAAATTTTACCAAAATTTGCTAAAAATCCAGTTTTAGGCTAGAAATCAGAGTTTGAATAACAATATGACTACTGAAAAGGTGTTTAAAGCTATTATGTGAGACTGCAGGTGTTCTATAGTTGAAAATAGTCATAGCTGGATACTTATCAATTGTTTTATTTCAGTTCAACCCTATTTAGAAGGTAATCTAGAAGGCCAAAGGTCTCAAAATTGGTTATACTATAATAATTGTAGTAAGTCAATGCCGGTGTGTGGTTTTAACATGGTCAGAAGATCAGGATAGACTGCTGTTTGGGCCTTAACCTACTGGGGCTTATCAACCTGGTAGCCCAGTTGCCTGGGACTATTGAATTTTACCAAAATCTGCTTTAAATCTAAATTATAGTGTCAGAACTCAAGTAATTTTGAGAAAGTGACCCTATGTGCAATATCAGACCTCTTTTGTGACATGATGCTGTTTTCCTGTTGTTTGCATTCTTCTTGTTTAATGATTTTGACCACTGGACATATGTGAGGGAGCCCCATCTATTATCAGAAGGAAAGCATAGGACATTTTTGTGCCCCATAGGACAGTTTTGTGCCATAAATCGTAACTGTAACTCACAAAGACCAACACACCTTGTTGACAGGGAACATTTAAACCATAATACCTGATTATCAAACACACCCAAAAGTTCCTTCAATATGCCTGAATGGGCACAAAAATGAACACACGTATCCCCAGCTCCCCCTCCTATACTAGCTATTTGAGGTGAACAAACAGCCTTTAGGTTGGCATGAAGCATTCAAACTACATTGTCTGAATATCAAGCTTTTTCAGAAGTTGTCCTCAACACATATCCTATCCTTCTCTGTTTTCCTCAACCCTGAGAGGTGTGATACCTACATATTATTCCAATCTACTACCAACAGCCCTAAAAGCTGCGTACATGTACCTCAAGAGTCATTCAAACCATTATCCATATCCCTAATCAGCTGGGTACCTTTATCTCATCTGAGCCATTGAGTGGAACCCTTAAAAGTAAGTGTCATTAGCTCATCCCTGCTATACCTGATAGTAATGTTTTCAGGTAACAAGCCTATTAAGCTTGAGGGTATAAGGTAGGATGGTATACAACTACAAAGCCTATTGTTGTATAGGGTAGTAGCAAGGATAAGATGTCCTAAATGAACTACTTTAGCTATGAGATATAGTTACCTAGCTATTAATGTTATGGTATGAGATATAATTACTTATCCTGTAAGGCTTGAGGGTAATAGCTGGTATGGGAATCAAGTATGTAATATATGAAGATGTAGGGTAATAGTAGATTGATGAGATAAATGTGCTTATCTGTCATCCTGTGTGTGGGGGGGGGGGGGGGATTATTGCTGGTAAGGGAAACAGGTATCTTACATTTTAGGGCTAGGGCAATAGCCAGAATTGGACAAAGATACCCTGCCAACTAAGGTTAACTAATAGTTCTATCTGGTATAAGGTGGGATGGAGGTACCCAAGCTCTTGAGGCTGAGAGCAGTTAGCAGTTATAGCTGGTATGAGATACTCATATATAACCTAAGTAAAGGAATTGGGATAATAGCAGGGAGGGGATATAGATGTAAGAGGTACAGGCTCCTGATTAACTTATTAGGATTTAGGGTAATTGCTGAGTAGAAATGGGTAAGGATACAGATACCCAATCCATGGTACCCAGTCTACCAAGGTCTTGGGCAGTAGTTAGGATGAGATACAGGATCAAACATGATAGGTATCAGGGTAAGAGTTTAGGGTAGTAGGATAAGACAGGTAGCCAGCCTATAGGGTAATAGGATATACTGCTATAGTGACTCATGGAAATACGCCAGATGAGATGCAGGTACCCAGTCTACAGATATTTAGAGGCAATGGTTGGAATGGCATAGTATTACCAAGCCTATAAAGGATCAGGGTAATGGATGGCATGGAATACTGGTGTCATACATATTAGGAATATGGATGATATGTGTTCCAATAAGAAACAGGTAGCCAAGCTATAGGAGCTCAGTATTATAGATTCATGGCTATGATGAGTGTTTACTAGGGCTGAGGGTGGTGGCATGGAGGAGATACATGTACCCACCCTGTACAGGGTAATAGCTAAGATGAGGTATTGCTTCTCACCTGGTAGGAATCTGGTCAAGTGCTGGTATGATACAGGTACCAAGCTGGACATGGATCAGGGTAATAATTTGGATAAGATATATGTACTCAGCTGATACGAGATGAGGGAAGTATTTGGGATTGGATACAGGTACCCAATCGCTTAGTGTTGATACACACAGAGGGGAAGGGATAAGATTAGGTATCCATCTTTGTGCCTTTTGAGGAGTTGGGGAATCTATTGAGAGTGGTTTATAATCAGACATTGTGTTTTAAATCTTTCTGCCAACTAACTTAACTAGCTGTTTGTTTACCACAAATAGCTAGTATGAGGGGGGGGGGGGGGTGGATAGAGATGTCCATTGTTGTGCCCATTCAGGCATATTGGAGGAAATATTGTGTTTGTTTGATAATCAGGTACTATGGTGAAATTGTCCCTGTCAATAATGTGTCAATAACCCTAAATGTATATATATATATAAATATATATATATATATATATATATATATATATATATATATATATATATATATATATATATATATATATATATATATATATATATAAATATACATCATACTTGATTCTCATACCAGCTATTACCCTCAAGCCTTACAGGGTAGGTAACTATATCTCATACCATAACACTAATAGCTAGGTAACTGTATCTCATTGCTAAATTTGCTCATTTAGGATATTTAATCCTTGCTACTACCCTATACAACAATAGGCTTTGTAGTTGTATACCATCCTACCTTATAGCCTCAAACTCAAGATTTGGTATCTGAAACCCATACCAACAGGTCTAGGAGGGATGAGGTAATGATAATTACTTTTTAGGATTCCGGTCAATGACTAGGATGAGCTAAAGCTACCAAGCTGATTAGGGATATGGATAATGGTTCGAATGAGGCATATGTACCCAGCTTTTAAGGATTGGTGGTATTAGATTGGATTATATACAGGTATTACACGTCTTAGTAGGGTTAACCCTGGAAAAGAGAGAAGGGATAAGATACAGGTATCCATCTTTATGCTTCTTAGGAGGGTTGCGTCGAGTTCAATTTTTGGTACAGCTTGATATTCAGACAATGCAGTTTGAATGCTTCACTCCAACCTAAAGGCTGTTTGTTCACCTCAAATAACTAGAAGGGGGGTAGGGGGGGGGGGGGGGGGGAGCTGGGGATACAGGTGTCCATTGTTGTCTATTCAGGCATATTAGAGGAACTTTTGAGTGTGTTTGATAATCAGGTATTATGGTTTGAATGCTCCCTGTCAACAATTTGTGTTGGTCTTTGTGAGTAACAGTTACGATTTATGGCACAAAACTGTCCTATGGGGCACAGAAATGTCCTATGCTTTCCTTATGATAATGGATGGGGCTCCCTCACATATGTCCAGTGGTCAAAATCATTAAACAAGAAGAATGCAAACAACAGGAAAACAGCATCATGTCACAAAAGAGGTCTGATATTGCACATAGGGTCACTTTCTCAAAATTACTTGAGTTCTGACACTATAATTTAGATTTAAAGCAGATTTTGGTAAAATTCAATAATCCCAGGCAACTGGGCTACCAGGTTGATAAGCCCCAGTAGGTTAAGGCCCAAACAGCAGTCTATCCTGATCTTCTGACCATGTTAAAACCACACACCGGCATTGACTTACTACAATTATTATAGTATAACCAATTTTGAGACCTTTGGCCTTCTAGATTACCTTCTAAATAGGGTTGAACTGAAATAAAACAATTGATAAGTATCCAGCTATGACTATTTTCAACTATAGAACACCTACAGTCTCACATAATAGCTTTAAACACCTTTTCAGTAGTCATATTGTTATTCAAACTCTGATTTCTAGCCTAAAACTGGATTTTTAGCAAATTTTGGTAAAATTTGGTTGTCCCGGGCAACTGGGCAATCCATTTTTTTCAGCCCAATCAGTCTTTGTCATGTTCAAACTATTTCCAGTACCAAACATGTGTTAAAGGAACATCTTGGATTTTTAAAAATATTTTTTAGTATTTTATGCTATTTTTCGGTTATTTTTTCAACATAGGGGTAGGGGAAAAGAAAGTCCTGTAAAATCACGCACGAACAACCAATGGAGCTCATCTTTATTTTATTATGCAGATAAGAGGTTGCTTGTAATTTAGGTATATAATATGGGGTGGTTTTACAATCATTTGACTACTAAAAACTTAAAGTTTGTGAAAATTTTCAAAAAAACTGCAAAAAAATGGCATTTTTTGAGACGTTTTTGAATTGTTTTCCATGGATAGTAATACAGTGCTTCTGAAAGGTATTTGGTAATTGTTCCTGTTGATCACTTGACCAGCACAACAAATTTGGAGTATCTCAGATAATTGCAAGTGTCCATACCACCCCCACTTAGAAAATGTCACCCCCACCCCTAAAATGAGGGAGGTACCGACCTTCAATATTGGCCCTCCAGGGCAAACGCACCCGCGATATAAGTGCAGACAAGCTGATCTGAACAGCTGAGGGTATAAGGTTTTTGGAAATATAGGTCTCCGAAATTCCCCAGGGGGGGGGGGGGGGGGGAGGGTTTCGAACGTCAGCTCACGGACTAATAGATCAGAGTACCATATGTGGCCGACATTTTACAAGTGCCAACTTTGAGAAATGTGTCATGGGATCCGAGATAAGGATGAACTACTACTTTATATCATGGCGGCATAAAGAATACTTTATTTTACCGGTAAGTCAGAGAGCAATATACGTGTAGTATTTAATTCCCTTGGTAAATTGATGGATCTGTCGTGACTTAGTGGTCATTATGCATGGCGCCTGAGCGTGAGGTCTCAGGGTTACCCAGGTCGCTATATAATTGCGCAGCATTGTGGATAGCTGTCTAGGTACCTATGCAACTGAAAGACCACTTTGAAATATTCGTGATGAGATAGGGGTTTCTTCCCGGTTATGGGTTTTTATCTTGTCGCATTATGACCAAAGTTGTTGAAGGAGACGTAAAAACCAATCCCTTCCTTTCGTTAAATAAATAAGTAAATAAATAATTAAAGCTTGACATCTTTAATGACTCGAAAACGGTGCTCAAGGTCTCTGTCACAGAGTATTTCTAATAGTCACATTGATATCCATGAACTAACTGATGTTTGTCTCGGCAATTAGGCGGAGAGATGCTAAGCGCACTTAATATTTCCGTTTTAAGCGAACCTTTATTTTAAGCTATCGCGAAGATGTTATACATGTGTGTGGCATGAATATATGCATTTATTCCATGACTTTAGGACAGTGGCTGCCAAACCACCCATCCTGAAACCTTTGTTCGTGGTAATCAGGAATCCTGGCCCTTCACAGCTCCTGCTGCTGCCATGGTTTGCTTTTCCATGGATTCAAGATGGGTCTGAAACGTTTTTTCTTGTTTTTTCTATATTCTAGAGAAAGTACTGTCTCACGCTCCTGCTTGCGCCATCTATTTTCTGAAGTACGCACTATTGAGAAGCGTGGGATTTGAAAGTAGGTGTAAAGTGGGGTTTGAACTAAACATGTTTCACACGGCCCTAAATTAATAGACACGTCAACATTAGTGATACAGTTATATTAATGTTCGACTGAGACTGACATCCCCCCTGCCTATAAATTCAATAGGAACATGACATCTGTTCATTAAGCATTTCTATTCCGGCCCCACAGCTTTGACACAGATAACAATAATAAGAACCAAAATTATCAGAGCTATGAACACAGGTCCTTGAAATTTTAGAACAAGAAAATTGCACAGGGGGGGGGGGGGGGGGGGGGGGGGGGTGTTATTAATGTTCACACAAAGGTTATCACAAAGTATTAATAGTTTTGGCCAAAATCATGTCTAAGCCTATCCATGGAGACAGTAAATAATCTACAAAGTAACATCATGATCATAAAGTACTTCTTTATTCTTTTAATCACTCTTTCAAGGTACACTGAATCAGGGACTTAGCCAGGACCCGTCCTACCTGTCTTTTGGACAGGTAGTTTCCTAAAAACCTCCTGTTTGGACAGGCAAAAAATTCTATGATGATTTTTCATTTTTGACTTTTGGGGTGTAATAACCAAATATTTTCCTAACAAACTATCATCTAGGACATAGCTGAAGTGTAAACTGCCCCTTTTGACACACTAGGCTAGTAAATGTAGCTGGTATAAGGATTTGAAGTAGATAAGTAGCTCAATCTGGACGGGCAGATATTTTGAAATTGCTGTTTTGGACAGGCATTTTTGAAATCCTGGCTTAGACCCTGCACTGAATATAATCTATGACAAAGGTTATTATAAGATTATAGTATTCACTTTTGTTATCAAAGCAGCTTTATTTGAGAATAACTCCACTGGACATAGCTGCATCCGATTAAATATTCAAAGTACAAAGGAAACCATGTTAAATTTGTCATTTAGGTAAAATATAATTCAAATGAACTGATACATATTTCAGTAGGTTATGTTTTCTCAGCGAACATGTACAGAGTGAATGTTAGATTATATTTTTTATATAGTTCCCAACTTCCAGTGTCATCCTCTAGAAGCAAAAATACTTTTGAAAATAACTTGGAAATAAACGATATATTACAAAAATATTCGAAAAAAAAGTCTAAGGCAGAGTCCTAATCAACATTTTTTCTTTTTCTTTTATTTCAGAAAGAGGTTTTTGTCAGAAAAATATCATTATTATAATTGGGCCTTTTGAGGCGCTACCAGCATGAATGGGTTAAGTATATTCAAGTGTATTCAACATAATTTACCTGTTTAATTTGGTGGCATTTCTTCAGATACACTAAAAGGCTTAACTATTGGGAAGTGTCTTCCTTACAAAAGCATATTTTGGGAAAATATAAAGCTAGTCATGCATATGTCTGCTCGCAACTGAGTTGTTGGACTGAACCCAACATTTCAAAACTTCAAAATACCAAAAATAACTTGAAATCATTCAATCGTACACAAGAATTACAAACAACTTTATTAATGGACAAGGCAAGAAGATTACCCTTATACCATGATTTCTTAATGGTGGTCAGTTTCAAGAGAGCAACTATTTTCGTTTATGTTGTATTTACATGATGCAGCCTTTTTGTTGAATGTATAGGGAGTCAAAACGTTACGATTCTCTTTCTAATGAATCTATAGTATAGAGAGAAACAATTGATTTAAAAAAGATGTTTTACATAGATCAATTTCATTCCCCTACATGTCGACTAGATATCTTAAAAGCAAGCAAAAACAATGTTTTAAATTATCTAAATAATAAATGAATGTTAACTTGATCTGAACATAGTTTGTACATCTAATGAAAATAAGAATAATCTTTGAATGCCTTAGAACACCGAGACATGAAATGGTAAACAGTGACTTTAAGTATCTAACGCTTCATTCTTTAGGTTAGTCAAAACAATCAAGACTTGGTTGCACAAGGTTATTCATGCCAACCACACCAGCTCCATTGATATCAAGCCCTATCTTTGCATGGCTTTTTACATCTGCCTAGTATTGCAGCAACATAATTTCAGTATTTCTGGATCTTCATTTCATCTTTGCCTAATATTTCGGCATCTTCATTTCAATATTTCTGGATCTTTGTTTCATATTTGCCCAGTATTTCGGCATCTTCATTTCAGTATTTCTGGATCTTCGTTTCATCTTTGCCTAATATTTCGGCATCTTCATTTCAGTATTTCTGGATCTTCCTTTCATATTTGCCTAATATTTCGGCAACTTCATTTCAATATTTCTGGATCTTCATTACATCTTTATCTAGTATTTTGGCATCTTCATTTCAGGTGCCCCCTCGGTGGCCATGCGCTTCCTCTTGGAGATGATATTTTGAATTTTCTGCCATTCTCTCTCCAGCTGTTGTTTCTCATCCTTGGGGCCAGTTCTGCGAGTCTTACGACCGTCGGCCATCTTGACTCCATACTGGAAGGCAGCCCTGAAGAGAGAAAAAGAAGGTTGTAAAGGGAAAATGCAATGAAGGCTACAAAGGGAGTTTTACTATCGTTGTATACAGGAAACACTATACAAAAGGTCAACCCATATAATTAGAGTTAGACTAAAGTGATAAATATTTCTCTTCTCTAAGTGCAAGCACTAAGACTGATATTTACAAAAATGAGAAAAAGATTGCACATATTCACAACTGGAACAATTAATAGGTGTCCCTCGTTATACCTCAAAGCTTTAAGCTGATAAATTCTGATGGTTACTGTTGAACCATAATCTAAGCCAGCAGGGTTCCTGGCTATTATTTGAACACCCCAAACACTCAAAAGATCACCCCTGTGCATTCATTTGGACAAATACAGTGATTTTATGTAGCTGGTCTTTCGAGTGCGCTACATCAAATTCCTGAGCATGACAATGCTGGTGATGCTTACTTTGGCAGCGCCTCCTTGTTGGACATGTATGAACTGTACTCCTCCTGGGTGTCGAAGTCCCAGCGTCCTATGGGGCCCTTCTTGTTGCCCTGGTCCATCTTGGTGTAGTCCACCTCGTCGTCAGAGTCATCAATGGCATCCGCAGACTCAGCCATACTGAAAATAGGATTACAATTAACAAATATTCTCAATGTTAGCGATAGGGTCAAAAAGGTTGCATCATCACTCAGTACCAAGAGCCAGAAAATCCTATTTCCTGAACTTGGCCACAAATGGTTGTCATCTATCTGAGCTAACATTTGTGGTCACTTTGAGAGGGTTAGGGGGTAGGTAAATGGGTAGGTTTCTTTACCAAACCTGTGCTGGTTGTGCTTTTGCTTACATAATGAGTAGCAAAAAGAACTGTCATAAAGGGAAATTACTGGGTTCTTATTGGGTATTTTATGCGTCCCTGTGGACGAAGACATTAAACACCTCTGCATGCATTACACAAACATGCCTATCAGAACACAACCAACAACTCTCAAATATTTTGCAAAATTCCAAATCTATTGTCATAAGTATCATAGATTCAGATGACAATTTCTAGTGGAAATCTTAGATAGGGGTGGGTAATTTTAAGTTATGGCTAAGACCGTGAGTCTGTGTTACACTGGCTAACTGCAGCTTACCCGGGATAGCACTCTGCATAGCTGTCAATCTCCATCTTGTGTTTTTTCTTTGTCTTCTCTTTGGAAGTCTCTGGCTTTTCCTCAGGCTCACGGAAACCAGCCTCTCTGTCCAGATCAGCTGGAGCCCAACCCTGGCAGGATACAAACAAACAGTTTAATATAAATCAATACCATTTCAATCATTGGTTCTGGGATAGAGATAAGAAACAGATAGGCCAAATACAGTAAGACCTCCAAAGGTGAACAACTTTAAAGATCAAGACCTCAAAGTTGTGAACACCTTTAATTTAATTTTCAAGCAAATAATCATCAATGTACATTAATCAGTTAAATGATAACTTGAATGTTGAACACTATCTAAAGATAATGCATTTATCTACTCACACACACACACACACACACACGCATTTTTTAATATACAGAGAGTCCATTACTTAATGCTACTTACCTTAGAAAACTTCTCATTGATGCTTTGAACCAACTCTTTTGCTGAGGTTGGCACTTTCTCTTCTTCCTAAAAGATGAAAACAATGACAAGTTACAAATGCACAACATATTGTATAAGATAGATTTAATTCTAACTACTATATAGAAGAAAATATTCAAAAGCAATTCAATAGAGCAAGAAAGTCTAGGAATTAAATAAATACTTGTGTAAGGTATATCCAAGAACCTGAAGACATATACCCCATGTTGATACCTTTCAAAACCATTTCAGTTTTATAGTAAGGAACAGTACTTGACTACTTACCAATTTCATTGTAATATCTTGTAATGATGATCAGTTATCAAATTAAACAATTTCGATTTCAACAAATTTAAACACTGATAAATTAAAATACTACCAGATGAGCCCTCTTTCTAAATTGAAACTTAAAAAGTTTACCTCTTCAGCCGGCTTCTCGAAGTAGGTCCTCTTTTCCTTCCTGTCCCTTTCTCTGTCACGGTCATAGCGGTCACGGTCCCTCTCGCGGTCCCTGTCTCTATCTCCTCTGTCTCTGTCCCGTCCCCTCTCACGCTCCCTGTCCTTCCTGTCCCGGTCGCGCTCTCTGTCCCGGTCGCGTTCACGGTCCCGGTCTCTCTCACGATCACGCTCCTTCTTCTCCTTCGGGCGTGAATAGTCAGGCATGTAGTCTGCAATATCGCCGTAGATACTGAAAAGATAAAAAAAATATCATCACTATTCATAATCAAATCAACAACTTTACGGCAAAAAATAGCGCTTAATTCTATTTTATATGAGATAAACACTTCTGGCTCAAATTTGAATAAAATTTTTAATGATCAACTAATTGACAAAAAGAAGAGAACCTGATTAACACTGGCATTAGCTATACATGCAAGAGAAGTGTGCCATGGGTTCTACTTATGCTTCTAATTATTTACCAACACTAAATTGAGTCTTTGAACTAGTGAGTCTCTAAACTGTGTTCATTTGCATATGTTTGGCTAAAAGCACTTTCTTCATAAAACACCCATCATTTATGGAATGGTTTTAAGACCAATGTTATAGGACATCTACAACAATCATACTCTCATATCTGCTTCAATGTAAAGAGACTTCGTTCATTGACTTGCACTAGCAATCCACCCTACTAAGTTTGTAGCTGCCCCATACGCAAGTTGTCCCACCACTACTGATTGGAATAGAAACCATTCAAATTTTTGAAAAAAAAACTGAATGAGTAGAGGGTTAGAATACAGAATATTTTCAAGCACTTACTCCACGTCAGCGTGCATCTTATTCCTCTCCTCTTCCTTTTGTTTGCCTAAAAAATCAAGCAATTAAATTTAACAGAAAATCCACACAGAAAATATGCATTAGTAGTTCAACAAATGGAATAAGCCTTTTTTATCCAAAACATTTCTACAAATGAAGGAACATGTGAAAATAACTAAGTACACCCTGAACAATTATACAATTATAGAATATTTGATAAGGCCTTAACATTAAGAACCCCTTTTCAGAATAAATGCTGATGTTCATAGAGTCATGAAAATATATATAAATATATTTATAAATACTCACAAATTTCCATATAAATACAAACAACCAGTTCATATAGTCATGGAAATAATTTGTTTATACAAACATACATAATTGTTAACATCAACATGCATAAATAACAATTTATTCAAAGTATTAACCATAAATTGCTCCTTAATAAAAGAAATTGTGCTCCTAGAGAAAATCATAAGGTACCTTTCTCTTTCTTTAGCTTCTTCCTCTCTCGGCGCCCTTGACGAAGGTAGGAGAGAATCTGGGTCAGTTTGTTGATGACAATGTCATTAGTAGTTAGAGTGGTGGCGGACTGGAAAAGATATGTTAAATATTTGTAACAGCAATGACAGAACTAGTAGTAATAGTAGTGGTGGTGGTGGTGGTGGTAGGTGTAGTAGTAGTAGTAGTAGTAGTAGTAGTAGTAGTAGTAGTAGTAGTAGTAGTAATAGAAGTTGTAGTAGTAGTAGTAGTAGTAGTAGTAGTAGTAGTAGTAGTAGTAGTAGTAGTAGTAGTAGCAGTCGTAATAGTAGTTGTAGTAGTAGTAGTAGTAGTAGTAGTAGTAGTAGTAATAGTAGTTGTAGTAGCCTATGGTATAAGTTGCCATAATGTTGAAATCTCTCCAACAACTTAACCAAATTATATGTTAAGCAAAGTGCTACTTAGAATTTGCTAATTGATGAATTGATACTCCCCTGGTGCACTATCAGTGCCAACATGAAGTGGGCTTTGTTATCCCCTGAAAAGGGTGCTGTCCCTTTCATTACATCATTCACTAAAACCAAGATTTACTCATTTTGGAGTGTATCTGGTCAAATCTGTGTTTTTAAACACTGTCTGTAGTCCGTACCTCTAAGCTGGGACAGTCTGCCTTGCTCCTGATGGAGGTTGTGGGGATGTCATCGTTCTCTCCATACTCATCCGTGACGTCCACAACATAGGCCATGCGGCCCGGCAGGAAGAGCTCACTCCGCTCAGGAGCCTTGTTACGGAACAGCGTCATGTAGATGTTACGAGCTGCAAACACAAGCAGAATGGAATTACTACTAAGAGGATATTCCATTTGGAACTACAGCTTGAAAGATAATTAGAATCGAATCACAATTTGAAAAATAACATCACTTCAGCAGGAAATATTTTGTTTCAGGAAAAGTAACATTCAGAAAACACAGTAATTGAGATGATTTGACAAATTATAAGAGATTGAATTATTAGTCTAACTTTGTTTTATACTGCATATAAAATAAAGACAATACACTAAAATAAGTTTCTTCAAGAGTGTAGTTTTACCTTTGTCATTGTGAATATCATTAACATCATTATAGGAGATATCAGAAGGAATGTGTGTTTGTGTGTGGTTATGTGTGAGCGTCTTGTCAGTGTGTGTGGTTAATTTCATATGCAAGTCTACCAATCTGTCGAGCAGAAAGAATGTCCTACCCATCTTGGTCTTGAATTCTATCTGTGGTTCTGCTTCCTCCTCTTTCTCTCTATAAAAAACAAAAGAAATCAATCAGAACAAACAATAGAAACTGAAAATTATACTAATAATCAAAATTTTCTTTGAGTGTCAATATCAAGTACATAATTGGAAATTTTATTTCATTGCAGATGCTAGAATTTATTTTAAAGATGGCAGGCCTTTTATGAATAAAAACTTGTATCTATGATTGTTATCTGAAAACTCTGTCACATATTGTGACCAACAAACAAAATTTCTGTGATACTATTTATAATCACATACCTTTTTATTTGCAATATCTCCTAATAGATCTCAATGAAGCCATTTAATAATACACACAGGGACTTTCCCTTTATTAACATGGAGTACCACATGCTGTAGATGAGTCAAGTGTGGTGAGTTATAGAAATTGTGCAAATATAAAAGGCAAATAATTATAGAAGGGTTTATGATGTACTTCACATATGAATATTAAAGCAGAGAACCGTATTCTAATAGAGGAGTTATACGTACTTCTTGTTGACCACTTCCTCCATCTCTTCATCTTCCTGTTCCTTACTACAGATCTCAGCGCGAACCTGGAAGATAAAAACAATCTTAATTGTCTGAAAAAAGCGACGAAACACCACTGAATCAAGTTTAATAAGTATTTTGTAGACGAGTTTCTATATAGGTTACTGCAGGCTTAAACTTTCATTTCTATACCAAACCATCATCTTATTCAGAGGTCATGCTCAGAATGACTGAAAATGTGTAGCCCAAAACAAATCTTGCAATCCCACTGATATCATGTGGGATATCTGGGAGATGGAAACTAGTATAGGCATCATTTTAAAGATACATTCTATGAACTTGACATATTAAAAGCACTTTAAGGCAATGCACTCCTTGCCCATGTGGCAGTGTTTTTTTTTATTTTTGAACCTATTCAATGTGCATGTATAAGAACTTATTACTTTAATGTTGCCTTTCTTTGGGTGAAAAAAATAAGATGTTGAATATTCTGGTCTCTGATCAGATATCAAATTAAGTTTGATACCATCATCATTTGAACACCCACCTTCTCCAGGAGGGCATAGTCCAGGCCTTTCACTAAATGGGTATGCTCCATGTCACCTCCCAGATACTTGGATTCCTGGATCACCTGCTTACGGCGCTCCGCATAGTTGTCACCCCTGAAAAATACAAGAATAAGTCATGAATAGCCAGGCATTAATAGTGGATGAAACCAGAGTACCCTTGGAAACCGCTGACTAACCCTTAAGTCCTTAGGAACTTTCTCACATGCCTTGAGCTAAGTTTGAACCTGGGTCCTGATTTTTAGTGGTGAGAGTCAAAAGTCAGTCAAAGCATACTGCTAAAATGTTGAAGAACATTAGGTGGAAGTAATCACTTTCAACCTAGACTTAGTGTAACTTGCCTAGAGTTAAAGAACATTAGGTGGAAGTAATCACTTTCAACCTAGACTTAGTGTAACTTGCCTAGAGTTAAAGAACATTAGGTGGAAGTAATCACTTTCTACCTAGACTTAGTGTAACTTGCCTAGAGTTAAAGAACACTAGGTGGAAGTAATCACTTTCTACCTAGACTTAGTGTAACTTGCCTAGAGTTAAAGAACATTAGGTGGAAGTAATCACTTTCTACCTAGACTTAGTGTAACTTGCCTAGAGTTAAAGAACATTAGGTGGAAGTAATCACTTTCTACCTAGACTTAGTGTAACTTGCCTAGAGTTAAAGAACACTAGGTGGAAGTAATCACTTTCTACCTAGACTTAGTGTAACTTGCCTAGAGTTAAAGAACATTAAGTGGAAGTAATCACTTTCTACCTAGACTTAGTGTAACTTGCCTAGAGTTAAAGAACACTAGGTGGAAGTAATCACACTTTCTACCTAGACTTAGTGTAACTTGCCTAGAGTTAAAGAACATTAGGTGGAAGTAATCACTTTCTACCTAGACTTAGTGTAACTTGCCTAGAGTTAAAGAACATTAGGTGGAAGTAATCACTTTCAACCTAGACTTAGTGTAACTTGCCTAGAGTTAAAGAACATTAGGTGGAAGTAATCACTTTCTACCTAGACTTAGTGTAACTTGCCTAGAGTTAAAGAACATTAGGTGGAAGTAATCACTTTCTACCTAGACTTAGTGTAACTTGCCTAGAGTTAAAGAACACTAGGTGGAAGTAATCACTTTCTACCTAGACTTAGTGTAACTTGCCTAGAGTTAAAGAACACTAGGTGGAAGTAATCACTTTCTACCTAGACTTAGTGTAACTTGCCTAGAGTTAAAGAACACTAGGTGGAAGTAATCACTTTCTACCTAGACTTAGTGTAACTTGCCTAGAGTTAAAGAACATTAGGTGGAAGTAATCACTTTCTACCTAGACTTAGTGTAACTTGCCTAGAGTTAAAGAACATTAGGTGGAAATAATCACTTTCTACCTAGACTTAGTGTAACTTGCCTAGAGTTAAAGAACACTAGGTGGAAGTAATCACTTTCTACCTAGACTTAGTGTAACTTGCCTAGAGTTAAAGAACACTAGGTGGAAGTAATCACTTTCTACCTAGACTTAGTGTAACTTGCCTAGAGTTAAAGAACATTAGGTGGAAGTAATCACTTTCTACCTAGACTTAGTGTAACTTGCCTAGAGTTAAAGAACATTAGGTGGAAGTAATCACTTTCTACCTAGACTTAGTGTAACTTGCCTAGAGTTAAAGAACACTAGGTGGAAGTAATCACTTTCTACCTAGACTTAGTGTAACTTGCCTAGAGTTAAAGAACATTAAGTGGAAGTAATCACTTTCTACCTAGACTTAGTGTAACTTGCCTAGAGTTAAAGAACACTAGGTGGAAGTAATCACACTTTCTACCTAGACTTAGTGTAACTTGCCTAGAGTTAAAGAACATTAGGTGGAAGTAATCACTTTCTACCTAGACTTAGTGTAACTTGCCTAGAGTTAAAGAACACTAGGTGGAAGTAATCACTTTCAACCTAGACTTAGTGTAACTTGCCTAGAGTTAAAGAACATTAGGTGGAAGTAATCACTTTCTACCTAGACTTAGTGTAACTTGCCTAGAGTTAAAGAACATTAGGTGGAAGTAATCACTTTCTACCTAGACTTAGTGTAACTTGCCTAGAGTTAAAGAACACTAGGTGGAAGTAATCACTTTCTACCTAGACTTAGTGTAACTTGCCTAGAGTTAAAGAACACTAGGTGGAAGTAATCACTTTCTACCTAGACTTAGTGTAACTTGCCTAGAGTTAAAGAACATTAGGTGG
>OZ012690.1:43116576-43246576 GCA_963942565.1 Maea johnstoni
CGCCCCTTTTTATTCACGCAATTTCCGTGTGAATATGATCGCGGCCATTTAATTACACGCATCAACTGTATCACCGCTAGATGGGACATTGTAATGCTATTTTGAACGTATATCAGCGCCAGTAATATACGCGTTATCATCACCTAGAGCGAAATGCGTGAAATTAAAAGGAGCGCGATAATAATGGATTTTACAGTAGGTTAATTATCGCTCACTACCATGACAACTGCAACACGGCAGCGACATCGTCGGAAGCCGCTCTTAATGTCCCAAGAGGGTGGTTAATAGCAGTTGAACTCGCTGGGAGTGTTATCTCTTTGTGTGATCTCTTGGGGTACCGCTCTCGACAAACAGGTCAAGCAGGCAGTGAGTGATAAGTGTATGGGCCAGTTCAGGTTTGCAGAAAACCTGAACATGTATATGTTGATTTCCCGTTTTTTCAAGGAGCTATCGTAAAAATAAGCACTTTCCAGGTCAAAATGGGAGGTAAACAAAATTCAAGCACTTTCAAGGTTTTTCAAGGAGCGTATGAACCCTGCAAATGCTTTTGAACACTATATAGTTAAACCCTCTGACATTTAAATGGAACTAATTAACACAAAACAAATTGCACACTCCAAATCTGGGGAATAGGTTTTCAATAAAAAAAATATTTGAAGGAGAGCTGAAAGAGTGGATTTGGATAATATACTTTCTAAAATGTTTTTACTGAGAAGATATCCACATATAATGAGGCATTCCCGGTACAATCCAGAAATGTACGGTTTAAACAAATAGTCATAACTTCATGAGAATTGCTGCCAGCAGGATTATTATCGAGGGGTAATTACTTACGACTTGGCATCTGGGGCCACTGCCCTGTAGTCTGCTGTTGTGCTGATAATGTCTGTCTGTTCATAATCCCTGTTCAAACCTTCACGTCGTTCACCAGCCTGAATAAAAGGTATTTAAACATCTTTACCATTTGCTGGCTTAGTGTATAAAGCAATGACAGTTAGAAATGATAATCATGAATCATAAATACACAATCAAAATGATATACATATGATTAGTTCTAGTTTATTATTACTACCCATATGATTTCTTGCAAACTCTACCTTTGTTGAAATACTGTTCAGAACTTAAACTTAATAGTATTTAAAACTTGTGAAACTCATAATCGAAAAATGCCTATGAAAGCATGCTCAGTATGCTATGTTATTTATCGCAATAGCTTGGAAATAGAACATGATTATGATATCTATTTCAAGGAAAGTTATCATTGGCAGTATTGCAATGACATATCTCTTTTAAAAAAATTCCATGTGATCATATGATGCCATCCTCGGAGAGATATTCCTCAAATTGAAAAGGTCAAATTTTGCACAAGGGGATGGATGGGTCAATAGGAGTTATGCAGCACTCACCCTATCTCTGTATTTCTCTGCTAATTCTTTCTGTTTTTCCGCCTCCAGTTTATTCAGCTTAGCATAGTAGCTCTTCTTCTTTCTCCTCCTCGTGGCAGGGTCCTCCTCCTCAGTGTACCTACTAGACTCACTGCAAACACACAATGGGAATACATGTAGATCAACAGTGCTGCCACCTATATCGCACCCCATGCATTACAACAAGGCTGCAACATATATCGCACTCTATACACACTCCGTTTTCTTATGATTGCTTACAACAGTGCTGACATCTATAGCCAGGGACTTAGCCAGGACCTGTCCTGTCTGTCTTTTGGACAGGTAGTTTCCTAAAAACCTCCTGTTTGGACAGGCAAAAATTTCTATATATATATATTTCAATTTTGACATTTGGGGGGTAATAACCCAATATTTTACTAAAAAAACATCTTCTAGGGCATAGCTGTAGTGTAAATTGCCCTTTTTGACACAATAGGCTATAAAATATAGTTGGTATAAGGATTTGAAGTAGATTAGTAGCCCAATCTGGACAGGCAGAAATTTTGAAATTGCTGTTTTGGACAGGCATTTTTGAAATCCTGGCTAAGACCCTGTCTATAGCACACTGTGCACACTCAAATAACCTTTTTTTCCCTAAATCACTCACAACAGTGCTGCTACCTATAGCACAAGCCATGCACACTTGAATACACAATCCCTTCCTTCAGTTTTTGATAAATAGATACCAAAAACTTTATGGTTGCCAATTAAAAACAGTTTTAAAATACTGACAGAGGTCTGGTCCTGCATATAAAGTAGACAGTATCCTATGGTATTTGCTTTAAATGTATTTTGAAAGTCAAGAAAAAACATTTGGGAGGCCTGATTAGTGTTAAGTGCATGTGTATCAAAATGATGTGCTGTAATTCTGCTAGGTTAAAGCCTAATCCTGAGGTCCATTTATAGAGGGTGCTTAAATTTCAGTGGTTTAAACACTGAGTACATGTGACCCACATTTCCCACAAAAAATCAACTGTTTACCCGAAGTATTTTACACACAACACTTGGAAAATGATAAAATATTTGAACCTAGCACCAAATATTTATCAAGTTTTAAATACATTCATTTACCTAAAAAATATCAATTGTCTATTTAAATTATCATACTCAATCCATTTTTAAGTCATGAAAAAATTATTATAATACCGAGAGAAAAGATCAACAAGATGAAGAGACTGTGTACTCACGGTGACTGCTGTCTGGTGCTGGTTGAAGCTGCGTAGCCCATCTTCCCTGAGGAGGAGACCCTGGGAGTCATCATCAGCTTACGGAAGTCCTCATTGGTAAGAGGCTGCGCCCTGAAAATACAAGACATATCCATCAATATGATTTGAATCTATTATCAAAAACCAAGCATCAATTCTGTTAGTAGCTGATAGTGAATTGTAAAATTTGGAAATTACCTAAAATCATCCCTCTCTGTGCATATATGGAAGCTAAATTATCACTTGCTTAACCCATTCACACTTAGAGTTTCTCTAAAAAGTGTCGTCTGCTACTCTCATATTTTTGAAAATATCTCTTGAATAAAGCAAACAATCACAAAATATTTGAAGGAGAGTTCTTGTTTGGCTTGTGATCAACATTTCTTCTTCAAACGTTTTCAATAAAATGCTTTTGTAAGTATAATATTTCCCAAATCGTCAGGCCTCTTTTGGCTGCTCTGAGTGTTAATGGGTTAAACTTTGTAGATGTGCCAGAGGAAAAAAATTCAATGAAGAACTTTTAATTTTTACTTTTTTGGACTAATAATCATATCTTTTCATAACAAACCATCTTTGAACAGGGTTGTCTAACTGCGGCAGGGGCTTCAAAATGTGTGACAAACCAAATACTTAAAGCACTGTTTAACTTGGGAAATTTCTCAAAACATGACCAATTGAGCTTATCAGATATTTCACTAGAATTATTTTCATACAAATTGAATTAAAAATCCAGCGAACTCCATTCAGTAATACTGGCTATTAACTGATCTTGGTCTTAACTTTTACAATTAGGGCTAATATAGTTGGTGTCACCAGGTGACAATATAGCTATCGCTGTGCTCCAGTAACTTATTGACTGTGCTCCAAGACTTAACTATTTGGACAGCCCTGTTCTAAGACATGACTGAAGTGTAAAGTGCCCTTTTTGATAAGATATGCTATTAAATGGTATAAGGATTTGAAGGAGCTGATAAGGCTGATCTGGATGGGCAGAAATTTTGTTAATTGTTTTTTTTTTTTGAAAACCTGGGTAGCTAAGACCCTGGACCGTATGTTACTCACTTATCATCCTCCTCCTCCCCTGGGGCCTGTGGAGGAGCCATAGGGTTGGAATAGGTCTCTGTGGTGTCCCCTGGAATATAAAATAACATAGCATTATCTTGTACATTCTGATGATTCTCATTCAAGTAACACATGTGTACGTAAAAAAAGGGAAACTAACCTCAACTAGAAACAATATACAGCATAAATACTACTATTAGGGCTAGTACGATCAATCGGCGGCTCGAGCTATTGCTCGTATCGTCGCCGGCGGCGAGCACTCGAGCCGCCATTACAGCTCGCCGAGTTTGGGGAAAATGTAAATAAAGCCACATCGTCAATCATCCACCATGTTTTTTGTCTTGCTTACGTCTTTCCCACGTGGGATCCTGTCAAGATCGCACGATAGCAGGACATGATTGGCTTAGGCAGGCATGGGCCTGTTCTAATTAGCGTGATTGACAGCAATTTACGTTGCTCATTGGCTTAGGCAGGCATGGGGCAGTTCTAAATTAGCGTGATTGACAGCAATTAATTTTGCTCAGCTGTTGATTTCACCACATGTGCAATGAGTAATTGAGTAGTTACGCGATTTTGGTGGAAATTTTACTTACGAAAGTAGGTCAACCTGTTTGAGACTGGCTGTCCAGTGTGACCTACTTTCGTAGCTAAAGATTTCCACCAAAATCTCGTGCTCTAAGGTATTCTCTTGCAGAAACTCCAAATTTGCCTTTCAGTTGCCCTAGCCTAGTATATTTAGCAGACATGTATGGTATTTATAAATCAAATGAACTTTTATTGATCAAGAAAAACTCATTTGAGGTAAAACACTGTAAAATTGAAAATGTGTTTATGTCAGCTCAAGCAGGTAAGTTAAAGAAAACTTATATTTGAAACACCAAGACCTCAGGGATTAGATAACTATTGTTAGAAAGGGGACAGGAGTGCTAAACTAGGAGTTGTCATATTTTGAGAGTTTCACCAGCATCACAGCCTTAAAGTCAGTAATCCCATGTAGTTAATAAAGATATTATTAACTTCCATTTCCAATTTTGATTTTGGATGAGTGCTTTTCCGAAGGTCAACAGTAAAAGTTGACCTTCCCATTTAGATTGAATGCTATACCCGAACGGGATATAGGAGAGGGCCCTATTAAGAATCAATTTGAAGGTTTCTCAAAGAAATAAAGAACAGTGTTTAGAATTTATACCAGACCCACCTACTGTTAGGTAGGTGAGGTCCTTGTGTTAATGCTGTATGGTTAGTTGATGTGGATCCCCCACCTTAGTTCCTCCTTGAGGGCTTGGAAAATATGGTTCTCATATGTGTGTTATTGAAACAAGGGCCCTATTAAGAATCACCTTGATTTTGTTCTAAAAGAATGTTTTTTGTAAACTAATTGACTTCCAATTTTTTTTGAAATTTAATTGAATTAACAAACAGACCAAATATTAACTTTTAATCATTCTTATTTGTAAGAAAGAGGCAAGCCTAGGTAGGGTTAGATAGTAATTTCAGTTCCTTGTTTTCTGTGGAAAAATGGAAGGCTGTCAATTTTTGGCCATTGCAGCCTTCAAGTCTGTGGCTTGGTCATCACATCACTACCTTCCTCCACCAAATTTGTTAGTTATCAAATAATCTCAATTAGATTTTCTATAGCCCCAAAGTCACTTGTATTCACACAGGAAATATCATGATCCTACATATTGTGATGACATATCCACGGGAAGAAAATCAAATTGATTCTTAATAGGGCCCCCGATTCTTAATAGGGCCCCTCAGGGGCCAGTTGCACCAACTCAGGCTCAAACTCAGGCTCAAGTCTCAACTTGATTGTCTACAACAATGGCATCTATTGTTGTTGACAATTACGTTGAGCCTTGAGTCTGAGTTTGAGCCTAAGTCACGTTGGTGCAACTGGCCCCAGGGTCTTAGCTGATATTTGGAAACAGGGTGTCCAAATAGGTTTCATAGACTTTTTGCGTGTCCAAAGCAGGGGCGGATCCAGGGGGGGTTCGAGGGGTTCGTCCGAAACCCCCCCTGGCTGGTGAGTCACTTTGCACCACCACGCCACCTGTGGACAGACATCAAAACTAATTGTTTTTCTTGCCCCGGTCACCAGTTCCTTTGTTTTCCCAGACCTTGAGTAGACAATAGGCTGATTGGTGTCAGCCATGGATGGACGTGAGTGGATTAACATCCTGCCTGAGGAGATTATCTGCCGTTAGCCGGCGGATACAGAAGTACAATCCAGCCGTTTGCAGACTAAGAATAGCTTGGTTGGAAAACATGAAGTTTGTTAGTAAAGGGGGGGGGGGGGGGAGGGGGTTCGTTGATTCTCAAACCTCTAGATCACTTGATCTCTTAGTCTAGTGGATACGAAATTACAGTCCAGTCGTTTGCAGACTATGAATAGCTTGGAAAACCTGAAGTTTGTTAGGTGAAGGGGGGGGGGGGGTTCGTTGATTCTCAAACTTCTAGGTAACTTGACCCCTTAGTCTAGCGGATACAGAATAACTGTCCAGTCGTTTGCAGACTATGAATATCTTGAACCTAAAGTTTGTTAGGTGAGGGGGGTTCGTTGATTCTCAAACTTCTAGATAACTTGATTCCTCCAAAACCTATGATGACGAAAAATACCTAACTACATGTACTAGCCAACAGATATATAAATAAACACATTTAAACACATTATAAACCAACAGATATATTAATAACCACATCTTATCACCTTTTGAGGTGGCTTAACAATCTGGTCACTCTTAGAATATAGGTGATAACTTAAGTGCCGGTTATTTGTTTATTTGCTGACTAAGTTTAACTGATGTTAGTCTTATTCATTTGCAAAAAGCATATTATTCGGGGTTAGTTTAAGAGTGGTTTGATATGCCTTCAATATCCTAATGTACATATGTCTTATGTCTTGAATGTAGAAAATACAAAATTTTGTAGGTATAAAATGGAAGAATACAATTTAAGGTGTACACACCTTCTTAGAAAACAGAAAAAAGACAAAGAATAACTTCCATATTTATCTAATTCACCTTATAAGCAAACTTGAAAGTGTTTGATTTCTGAGAAATCGACCAGCGCAGAAGGGGAAATTTACTGAATGGCTCTCATAACTGGTGTTTAATCCATATCACATATGAAAGAGTCTGTCTCCAATTGACCCCCCCCCCCCCCCCCCCCCCCCCCCCCCCCCCGATGCATGTATTGCAATTATGCTAACATCAATTAAGCATAGTAGACGAAAGTCTTCCCTCATCCCAATGATGTTCACATTGTTAAACCTCTCCAAAAGATAAAATATATTCTTTAAATTTTTGCAAGTGCAAGAGGTCCCTTCAATCTTGCGACCAAAAACAGGACAATGTGGCATCACCATATCCAATTTTGCATATCATAATTTTTATGAAATATGCGTTTTAATGAAAAGAATTCCACTCTTACCCCATAATATATGTTGTTATACCTCTTATGAGATTATTTTTTTTTTGTTATTTCTCATGAAATTGTCATTATTAGTTCTCTGCAGTTGACTCCTGGTGGTATCTTCATAAAAAAGTGCTAGTGGCGCCACCAGTGTCACTTTTCGGAACTAAATAGAACCCCCTCTTCTCAAATCCTGGATCCGCCCCTGCAAAGTGTGGTACAAAATACATACTACTAATAAGATAGACCCTATACCTATACCTTTAGGTCAGATACTGCTTTGTGTGTCTTATAAAAGTGACACTACAGCTTCTACATCTTCTATCTTCTAAGAAAAGTTATCTTCAGCAAATTCTGACATAAACTTTTGGGTGTCCAAACTGTCAAAAAACAGTGTTCTGCGTGTCCAAATGACACGCTGGACGCATTGCAGCTAAGCCCTTGGGGCCCCTTCCGATACTTATCCCTATTAACCAGAAGAAATGTGGTTTAAGAAAAGTATCCCGAACGCGGTAACCATGTCACAATCACATTGATGTGAACTCTTCAGATGTGAGGTAAAGATTAATCTTATCAATTATTGAGCTGGAGAATCATCCCGATCAGGAGATTTCTCGGGACAATGAATCCTGATTGGGAGATTTCTACCCATCGGGGTATTTAACCGGACCTGTACATGCTGATGCTATCTTTTGGTCAGAACGAAAATAGAAGTGAAATTATCTGAAGCTTCGTGCTCGCTTCCTGGCCATTACAGTTCCAATTCATGCATGCTCATAGTCCCACTTAAGAAGCGTGTTATCTGTAAATTTTGAGAATAAATGGGAATCCATTGCAATCTGTCGATGCGACGCAATAACTGCGACACGCTCAGAGTTAAGTACGTGAATGAACAGAACAGAAGCAACATCAGTCATCATTCATGATAAATAGAGGCCATGGAATTTAGAGGAAATTTAGTCAAAGTCCTCTCGACTGTGACTTAATTTAGGTATATTTAGCGATACTTACGTTCCGGCATATTTGCAGTTTATGCAGGACACCTTAATTAAAATCTACACTTTCAGAAAAGCGTGATATTTCAGTTTTCCTTCGCCACAAACTGAGGTGTAGAGGAGAGGAAACTCTGAAATGATGCGTTCACTTCATAAATTTTTATTCGCCGGTTCGACGTCGAACATGATATTTTTACGTTGTACCCATTGAAATAGATATATTTGGATTGAAATTATATTGCAATACTTCTTCTGATAAATCAAAGGATATAAAAATGTATCTAAAGTATGAAAATAAAAGTTCCAAATAAAATATCGGTTCACACTTTATTATGAAATGAATGCGATCAAAACCACTCAAATAACGTGTTGGCCGTGAGCTCGACGAGATTAATAAATTAGTACGTTTGTTTGACAATAGATGTCGCTAGCAGTCAAGTTAATTAAAGGGATAGTAAACACAACAATTATGAAGTGTCTGATGGAAGATCTTGTTTCAACAAAAAAAAGGTTTAAAATGAACCCTCATTAACAATGAAGTGCACGACAGTTATATTTAGTAATTGTAATTTAAACCCATATATAGGGGAAATAATCTACATTTGAAAATAACCTGTCTAAAAATTGGGGGGAAAATATTTTGTCTCTGAGTACTTCAAAAAAATAATAATAATAATGATAAATAAAATAGATTAAAAAAAAAGAAACATCCATTGAAAAAATATATCTGTCTTCTATACCAACATTTAAGTTAAACAAGATTCAAACATGGCTACTACATTTGAAATTCCCCCTGGCAAGCTACTAAAAACAACACATTCTTTGAAAAATTCCACCCATACAAATACGAGTATCGTTATTATGAATGTAATTCTCAAAATATAAAAAACTATGACTAGAATGTTTGAAAAAAGACAAACGAAAGAGTAGTTGCAGATAAAGAACATCTACTTCAGTTCTTGAGAATATATCTAAAAGCTAATATACATGCAATATGAGAAAATATGATCATCAAAAACTTAATATTTCATCATTTTTTCCATGCTTCTCAAATTATTTTTAAAATGTCTGATAACCTGAAATATAAATGATGTATCTGAAAATTTGGAAAAAATAATGTTGAAAATCTGAAAAATGTACATGCCCCCCCCCCCCCCATGAAGATCAAATGGTTGATGCTTAAATTGTTATGAATTAACATTTCTCGAAGTTAAACTACTGCAGTTTTATGTGTGAATAGCCTACTCCCCGATATCAATAACCCATTTATTCCTACAACTAAATATGACTGATTGAAATTAAATGTTATCAAATAGGCTTTATTTATCATTGGCTTGGAGGAACATAACCATTTTTTTGTCAATAGAAATGTGTTAAATTAAAGGAAAAACTTGTTCTTAATGAAGTGATAAATTTGCAGTAATTATCTTTTTTCAGAGGGATCTTCAGGAGCACACTGGGGTTTGTTTGAGAGAAAATAAAAATAAATGATAGACTACATATAATTTTATTGCATAATGTTCACAGCTCCTGTTATTTGATTTGAAGTACAGTGAATAAACAAGGAGAAATGTCAATAAACATGCAATTTAACATGGTAATATTTTATTCAGTAATTATTTACAATGTCCCAATTACTTTGTTATAAATGTACGTTCATTTGTACATTAACACTTGGAGGGTATGAATATTGAGACATGAAAGAATCTTGACAATGAAAAAATATTTTAAATAAATATTTGACTGAAAGCAGTTACTTGATGTATGTAACAGTTCTTCTCCGAAAATGCTATGTGATCCATTTGTTTGTGATTTTTATTCTAAATTGTCATACCATGTGTCAATCTCAGATGTGAAAGTTATAAAAGTTTAAACTGAGAGTTAGTTTTCACCAGCACAGAGTGTGATCAAAGAGCCTGCTTCAAGCATAGGTCAGAGGGCGATTCAACAGTAATTTATGAAATACCTGGTGAAAAATAAATAATAGGAAATGAATGAAAAAGGGAATATTTCTTGAAAATATTTTTCAAAGTGTATTAAAATAAGGATTCTTTTACACCTGCACGTTATTCAACAGATATTTGTGTAATTAGTCCATTTTCATGCCCACCTGTGCTGCAGAATGGGCAACTGTCTTTTCAGAATATAAATTTCAACATTTAACAAACGTAAAAGTGAGAAATATTGAAATAAAGGATGCACCAAGAGGTTTTACTCAAATGAATTATCCTTTTCATGACTTTTTGATCAGGAATCTTTGTAGATTTTAATCTAATTTTTGGATTTCTATCACCTTTCAGACTATCTTTAATGAAAATCTTAATTTTTAGGGGAAAGTAGTATTTAAAAGGGGATAGCAGACCCTTTTTTAAAATAGGTCCATTCCGCTGCACAGGAAGGGACAAACTGTGTTGAGAGGTGTATGAATAGACAGGAAAGGTGTGTGTTTGGACAGGATAGGATTTATAGCTGTCTGGGCTGCTCCCTCTTTCCTATTACACATAACAATCATGGCTATGTTACTAATTGCAAAAAGGGTACCATTTCCCAAATAGCAATAAACCTTCATTTAAGTCAATCTGACGTGTGGGACTGGATTACCTATGTGTTACTACAGCTGATTCAATTGTTTGCAATTCCCTCTGCCTTTCCTTATTGTATGGCTTCCTATTGTCTGGGTCAGAGGATACCTATGCATTGTGAATATTGAGAAGGTTAATCTGAAAGGGAAACTTGCCACTGTCCAGCACATAGAGAGAAGCAGTAAAACCAGGGAAAAGATAAGAGCTATCCTTGAGCCCCATGAGAATTTGAAAGAGGATAGGACAAGAAAGCAGATGGATGCTGAACAAACAGAGGCCCAGGCTGAACAAATGCCTGTTGCAAACAATATGAATTCCCAAAGTCATTTGATCTCTTCTCTGGTAAACGTGGGATATCCACATACCTTCATTTCATTCTCTATATTATCAATTTTCCAGTACAAGGAGTTGATTAACTAAAGAAGGTTTTCACATTCATTTCATGATATAATTCATGCTTTCTGTACCACCTGCATGTACAAAAAAAAGTAATCCTCACATATTAAACTGATAATTGTTCTAGAATTTTGTAAAATATTTCTTTCTCAAAAAAGTATGAATTTGCACACAAATATGATTACTTCTTATTAGCACCATGGACCTGTTTCTCTAAAATGGTCATTAGAATTTAGATTAAATGGTTAAAGCAAAACATCAGTGTACTACAAGACAAGGTGTAACTTGTAATCCCATTTTAGGGCAGGTCTTCAATCTCAGTTGCAAAAGATTAAAAACAAAATTCAATTGTGGAAGACGTATGTGATTTTTTGAATTCTGCATACCTATGCATTCTCTATACCTTTGTATTATGTATAGGGGTGCTTTCACTCTGACAGTACAATGATGCAGATTTAAACTCTTAGAATAAAGAAAAGACGAGGGGTACACAATGCAATGGGTTAATGAGGGTAGGAGTCCTGTTCATCTTTCCACCTTTTAAGTAATGTCTTTATTTCAAAACCAGACTTTAGGTTGGACACCCAACGTTATTCAATGTAAAGGTTAGTTCCTTTCTGTTATGACATTTTTTAATGGATACTATAACAATTACATATACGTCTGAAAAATTTTGAAAGGATCATTCTTATTGTCATATTTCTTCCTTTTTGGGGGATATATTGAATTCCTCAAAAATGTATGTCAGAGCTGATGAACAAAAATAATCAAAAGAACAGTTAAATATTATTTTTGAATGCCACCTCAACCAAAATTTTCAGTTTTTCAAAATTCTAGAAAAATAAACATGAGCATTTGTCACATTACAACCATGTTGCTGGTTTATGTGTCACTCTATTCCTATTGCGAGAACAATGAGTGTGATTTCTTTTCTGTTCTGACTTTTGAGCAGGCGCTCGCACTTTTCGCTGAAGATCCTACGCTGCGTCTGGACCTGCTCCTCATTGCCCATGACGGGCGCCATGTTCATGGTCATGCACTGCATGCTCCGGTTCAGCGCTGCCGCACGCACCATCTCCAGAAGCTTCTCCTGCTCCAGGAAGTTAAACAATGTATCCAGAGAGCGCAGCTTCGGCAGCCGACCAATCAGATCACAGAGATGGCTGATATCACCGCCGTTTATGCTATTGTTCTGCAAGGCGAGCACCATCAGATTTTTAAAGTTGCTGAGAGAGTTCAGCAGTGTTTGTGGGGTGAAGGAGTTTTTGTTCAGGCCGCTCAGGTGAAGCTCACATAGTGATTCTGTGTGTTTACTGTTCCCTAGATACTGCAGATCCTGTTCATCCAGACCGCAGGAATTTAAATTGAGGTACACAAGTGGTGAAGTCAATGCATCCAGTAAGTCTGTTAGACATTTACTGAGTATGCTTTTTTGCAGGTCCAAACGTCCTAAGTGAGAAAAGCTACTGAATAGATTTACCATTCTGCTGCGTAAATCAGTCCGCACTCTTGTTGTGCCAGTTATGTCTATACTGCAATTGCCTATGTCTAGTGCATGCAAATGTTGGAACTTGGACACCACATCTGACAGATACTGGAATGCTAGATCTCCCATATTACCCAACTTCAAACCTTGCAGAATCTGAAAGTAAGAGAAAATCTTTCACTGGAAGTGTCAAACAGGGGTACTAAATTATCACTTAGTCATAAACTTTAACAATTATAAATTTGATTTTGAAAAGCTACTAAAACAAAGCAAACTGTAGGTGGTAAATAGCAGCACATTCATCACTACTGATTTTGCAGTAATCTTATGATAATTTAGCTTGCCCCAGACAAATCTTAAAGTTAAAACAATCAACTGGCTAATCTAGACCAGGAATTTCTGACATATTCAATTTTTAACTATTCTTAAAATATCTGCAATATTTTCTTTCATATAAAATCTGGAAATATATCAAGCTGTCTAAGCAAGTTCCCTTACAAATAAATAGACCTTAAATCATACCACATGTGTAAAGTATACAGCAGGTTCATCACAGATAAGTCATCAGAATGCGAAAAGTCAACTGGTTTCTACACCAGTTTTGTGGCAAAAACCTGGCATACAAGTGCTTAAAAGGAGGGGGGTTGGCATATATGGGTAGATATTTCACTTACTGAAGGGTCTTGACCGACCAGGGATATGAAAGGCGCTAAGGAATCAGTTAGTCGCTCGTCAGTATTGAGATGAGTAGATATAGTTAGGTTGGTGGTCTCCAGGTGGCAGGTTGTGAGGCCACGAAGTCCGCCCATCAAAAAATATTCCCCGTAACGATTGCTCTTCCTACTGAACTCCAATGAGTCTACTTTGATACAAATCTTTTTTCCTGCAAAAAATAAAAATCAGTAGTGAGTGGGTGTGGGTTAAGATCATGCAAATCAAATTCTTAATTCATCCATGCTTTAAGTGCTCCAATAAGGTCCCAAAAAGGCCTGGCTTTTTTGATAAATTTTTTAGAGATATCATATTTAGAAAAATATTTAAAATATACATGTTAACCTAATTATGCCAGAACAATTTATTTCTTATCTATTTTCCTGAGTATTGTAGGTTCAGATGGCATTTGTCAGGATCTCCAGGCATAAATGGGTCATTCAGGAACCAACCAAACACTGTCCATCAAATAGTTTGCCACATTTTGAGTATTACTTATCCATTTTCTTAATTATCATCTATTTTTTTATAATAAGTATCCAACCATCTAACGCTTTTGTTTGAGTACTTAATGTTTATATGACATGTTTTAAGGGGATCATTGGGCATGGAAGGGTTAGAACAGGAGACAGCTTTGCGTAATACAGTAACAATTCGAGGTCTGATTGTATTGCTACCTGCGACTCACCTTTGGGGACATAGATGAAGCAATCAGTGAACTGAAAAATCTTCTTTTCCAGGACCCCCTTCAGATCCTCACCTAGGGAGTTGTAATCTGGCCAGGACCCTTCCTCATGCTCAAAAGCTGAAAACATAAAAAAATAAACAAATAAATAAGTAAATAAAATAGATAGATACATTTTAACCATGCAGCCTAAGCACAGGGAGGAGGATCTGTTCCTGTAAATATTGTTATAAGCAAAAAGTTCACACTGAACACAATATACAATTCAAAATGTCTATCCATAAAACATGCAATGACCTTACCACTTACTCAAACAATGATTATACACACAAGCACAAAAACATTAACATATAGTTCAACAGCAGATATGCTTACAGAAAAATGCTAACTGGTGACTATGTCCATGAGCAGATCCATGAACAATGTGTGTGTGGGAAGTTCAATGAACATTAGAGGGAGGTTTGATGAACATCTCGAAACCTCCCCTTTAATCACAACTTATTTTCTGAAGACCCAAATTAAAAAAATCCTATACAATTCTGGCTGATTAACCTATCCACTCACTTGTTTGGTCATCTGCAGACCAGATGCTCAAGCCCGATTCTCGTAGAACTTTCATGACACATTTAAGGAGGTCCTCGGGATTTCTTTTCTCCTTTGGAATGGACAGCAGGGGTAAGGCGCCGATCAACACCTGGCAGAAAACATCATCTGAAACAAACACAGCAGCCATGAACAGCAAAAGATGAGACAGGAAAGTAACAATATACTTGCTGTGAAGCCTGAGGCTACAAAACCTTTAAGCTGATCTGCCCAATCAAAATTGAGTACAAATAAACATAAAAGGGTGCTCCCCAACTTGTGACAGCCATATTAGTCCTAAGATAGTTGCTAGAAGGTGCTCCTAGGACTGCTATATATGGCAAGACTGGCCTCCTTTTATTCTAAGTGTGATATTTGCCACCAAGTTATAACAGATAAAAAGATAAGGGTGACATTTCTAGTGTCCCTATATCGATAAAAGGATAAGGGTGAAATTTCTAGTGTCCCTATATCAGCCAAAATAGAACTAGTATCGAAACCGGAAGTGGGCTGCGCCATTTTGAATCTTAGACTTGTTAACAACACCCACAAGTATAATTCACTTGGTAATCTGCGTGCGGCAACAAGAATAAACAAGTAAACAACACATAAGGTAGGGATATTCCTTTATTAGTATGAATAGCAGCGAAATGACTAGTCAGGTAAGTTGACTATGAGGGCTATGTGGGGAAAATTGTTAACGAAGTTAGCGATGTGGGAGATAATCTGAAACAGATCTAATCAATTTTCCAGAGCTTTCAATTGGTTATGATATTATCAGTGAATATAGGCCACGGTGTCTGAACTTTGATTGCTATTATCGTTAAATCTCAGCCACCATTAGCCAACGAAAATTGTAATTAATAAAAAGTGTCCGATATTTGCGAGAATTTACGGTAGCCAGAATGGCATAACAGTGACAATGAACTAAATCATATTCCCTGCCAAGTTGGCAAACAGGTGATCCATTATATAGGGGCATAGCCTGTGGACTAGTTCATTTAAAATAAACGTTTTAGAGGCTCGACATTTCTGTCCAGATTTGATATTTCACCCCTTAACGTTTATTGCAGATATGGTCTTTTATCATGAGCACTCGGCTCTGAGGACACTTACGTTGATTTCTCCAACTGATTCGTTTTCCCCGACGTCCTCTGCCAAGTATTTCTTAGCAGCATTTAAATAGATAATGTCCGCCGCACAAAACACGTCTGATTTATTCTTTTGAGAGGTAAAATTCGTTTTAACTTACTGTTACCTCAGTCCAGACGGCAAGACTGTGTTGTGTCAACCATTTTGAATCAATGACGTCACGTAGTCTCTCGCGAGATTATGGTTACAGTGTGTGATTATAAATCTCGGAATTCATTAAAAACGGAAAGTTTTAAAGAAATAAAACAGTGTAGTGAGAAAAAACACTTGAAATATAATTTTCACATGATTTTTCCTTTAAATGATATCATTTTGTATTGTTGTGGTTCTTTATTTTTGTACATTGTACTATATATTCCTTTTCATGTTGATTCCGTATTTCTATGTAATTCTGGGACTTTCATGCAACTGCTCACGTGCGAGTCTTGCAGAAAACAAGCATGGCTTCCCTTTGACTTCGTTTCGAGAAGTCTTTGTGTTTTAGGCCTCAAAACCGGATTTATACGCGACGACATTGACAACCAAGCACACGGATTGTTTAAATACATATCAAGGACATTGGAAACGCAAGTAAATATAAACAACTCAAAACAAAAAGTACATTTTGCGGCCGTTTTCGTTCCGCCTAAGAATCTCGGCGGAATGCTGCTCAACTGTTTTAATACTACTTTCATTAGACTCCGAAAGCTGGACATAGGAACAACAGTAATAAAAACAACCAGCGCAGGAGGCTAATTCATTGGACTATCTGTGGACCTGTCCAGCCTGTCTTTTGGGCAGGCAGTTTCTTGAAAAAACTCCTTTTCAGACATGTGAAATTGTCAATCATGACATTGTTGGGTTAAATAACTGAATCTTTTCTTAACAATTCCATATTCTAAGACATGGCTGAAGTGCAAACTTTTTGACAGGCTATTAAGTACAGTTGGTATAAAAATTAATTTGAGTAGATGAATCTGGGCAGGCAGAAATTTTGTGATTGCTGTTTTAGACAGGCATTTCTAAAATCCTGGCTAAGACCTTGGATCCATACTTAGTTTATAGCCACGCAGGTCTATTGTGTGAAGCTTTTGTGCCTTGTCCTGAACACTCTCTCGCCGCATCAGACCCATAAAGATGGCCGTGTCCACCTCCATGGTCTTTTCAAAGAGACTCTTAGAACCCTCTGGATGGATCTGTCTCATCTCTAGAGACTCCAGCGGCCATTCCGAGACCAAGACTGCAATCGCTGAAAATATATGATGGGTAAGGTGAATACAAGTTCATATCAAAACTTTCTAGCATATGCTAATTGTAACCAGAGCACTTTTATACCAAAAGTACAAAGATATTACATAGCAAGATGGACCAAGAAACAGACATTTTCCTTTGAAGTAAAATGGGGAAACAAACATGTTTGTGTATGAGGTAATGAAGGTTTAAGTAGAAATATATTTTCAAATAGAATTGCAGCTGGAACTTCAAATCACTTAGTTCTCTAATAAGGCCAAGCTAAATGTCTCATTGTTGACTCTGTTGAATTTCAGATACACCTGAAAGCTACTGATAATAATCACTGAGATCCATATACTCAAGACAATATTAAGGCATCATTTGAAATCTGTTTTTCATCTAATAAAAATATATTGTGGCCACTCCTAGATAGTTCTGAACAAATTTACAGACTAAATGATACACTTTCAATTATATATGGCAGTCCCTGGCTCTAATTGCTTCTGCTTATTTAGAGTAACACTTGGCTGGATGTGCATATACTCATCAGAATCATTTCAGAATACATAGTGCATTTAAAACATAAATTTATCCAAAGTTACGATGTGTGATCTTATGAGCATTCTTCAAGCTTCATATGTTTCTAAAATGATTATATTTTAGGTAAGATACTCCCTAAAGAGTTCAAGTCATCTCAAGAACTTGGGATGAATTACAGGATAAAATATATCCATGCCCCTGATATATACTTACAAACAAAACTTCTCGTTTTGATTGCTTCTCTCATCAATGTATTGGCTAGAAAACATGGAAGAGCTTCCAGAGCATGGCTAACTCTGTCAGTATCCTTGACAATGGCCTTTGCAGAGAGTTCTACTAGGCTACTTGGGTTCTTTTTTGTGTCAGTCTCTGACTTTTTGTTGACAGCAGGGGCGAACTTGGCATACTTAAGCTGGCTGTAGTCAATATGATCCAGAGCCAGAAAAGTGGCTTTAAACAGCAGCCTGGCATGAACCAGGTCATCAACACTGGAAAGAGAACATAAATACATTGATAAATAAGTAAATCATTTAATAACAACAACAGGTGCATTTCATTACAATGTATATAGCAACGAAAGCTGAGAATTTCCTATTATGATGGATGTTTACAATGCCTATAATATAAATCTGCAGGCCATGGAGACCCTTCATAAAATGAGAAGTTATTTAAAAGTATGCTTGTACTTTGCAGAAACATGCGCACATAGTAATTTTCTCCCAAATTAATTTCAGTTAGCTGACGACACATGGCGGAACATTTTTCAAGGTCTCAGTGTCTGCTCACACATTGCCATCAACATGGCTGCACAGTGGGGCTCGATTCATCAGCTATTGCTTACAAGTTTGTTTGTTTTGGATCCATTACCGCATTTGTCCGACGGGCTCAAGTATCAAGGAGTACCTTCGGAGAGCTCCCCTAGGCCACTCGTCACCCCCGGGCCTTATCTCTCTTTATGTTTCCTGTCCCCCTATACTTATGTCAAGCATCCTGCATCAGGTCTGTACCCTCCCCTGTCCTGTACAGATATCCTACCAAGTATCTGGTCTGACCCTTCCTTAATTGTCTTCCCGTCATACACATATATTTAAACCCCACAAATGTGAACCCCTTAAACTCATCAAACCCCACATATAAACTGTGTTACTTTATTACTTCCAATAAAAATACACCAACAGTGTTTCCAACTCCAAAACACCTCCGACCCCTCATGTATCCTCCATGGCGTCCATGCCTACCTGTTCCAGCGCCCCTCCCTTAAATAAGTGGCTCGATCCTTCCTCTTTATCGCTTAGTATGAACCAACAACAACTGGGTTAGACAGTGTTGATAACATACATGTAAGCACACAAACATTATTACTGTAGACTTCCCCTAGGAAATTCTCATGATGAATTGGAGTATTTGAGCTATCTCTACTTGCCAAGAAATTGCATAATTTGATGGTCCTTGATATGTCCCTATCAAAGACCTATATTTACCCCTATATTCCAAGTCTAACTTCTATGGGCTGGTTTATAAATATCTAAACTTTAAGTCAGGCAGTTAAATGATAACCATAAATGTTATTGTAATAATATCATTTTCATATTTAACTTTAAATGAATAAATCAACTCATTTATCAAAAGCTGACAGAACATTTGTCATCATTTTTTGACAAAAGGTGATCCTCCATTATATAATAAGCTCATTAAGTTGAATGTTATGTATTGATCTTACCTCATTGGAAGTTTGCGTTCTGGCAAATAGTGTAAATATTCAGTTTAGGCTCAGCTTCTTTTTCCTAACTTTCCCAGTCAACAGTCTCAGTGAACACACAGCAGTAATATTCTCATCTCACCAAGCAGGAGAGTCGGGTCAAAGCGCCATCTATTAAAAGTATACCAAACTAAACACAATTGCCACAAATTTAGGATTCATCACCTGCTTTCTCTTCAAAATATGCTTGCATGGAACATTACATTTATAATTGATATGAAAATCAATTGCAATTTTATAAAATCAAATATTATTAATTTTGCTGCATTGTACTAACTATTATAATGCCCATTACAACAACAACAGTGACAGTGATTGTGACTGACTGTCAGTCAGTGATAACCAGAGACATCAAAGTCACTGGTGATAACACAGACTACTGGATCAGGTGTCATGTTTCAATAAAAATATTTCAAATAGCTTTTAAGTGCATTAATTTGACTAAATATTCGATAACTAATAAAAGTCACATGGATTTTATGCATAACAGTTATTTCTATGTAATGAATTGGTCAGCACAGCCCCTATAAATTTGATTTTAATTGTTTATTGTATCAAGCCTTTTTCTTTGATTGATGCAACTTATTTCTGCAGTGATGTCCCATTATTTTGTGCTTGAGTACTCTATTGTTTGCACATGTAGGACTTATGTATGGAAAAAGCATTTTAACTAACTAAACCAAACATAATGTGTGACAGTTTTAAATGCTCAGAAAAGGGTTGCTGGTTCCATATAGTTGGGTGCAGATAGCTCTGGACCTCATTAAAAACATGATGGGACTCTCGTGTTTAGTTTTTTTCATCAAGAGTTGTTCCAAAAAAAAATGTACTTGCCAGGTATAAAATAGATAATCCATCAATAAAACAAAATTATATCCTCATACTAAGACTCTCCTTCAAATTAATTCATTGAAACATGAATACATGTATAAACAAATATGAAACACTCTCATGAAATTTATAAAATGCCTCGACCATATATCTCAACCAAAAGGTCCTCATAGTATTTTAAGTTCATATCTCTGTGAAACAGCAGGTGTACCTATGTCACTTCTAATGGAAATTTATCTTTAAATTGGATCTAGCAAGAAATTATATGATATCCAGGATGTCTTATCAGGGTTAGTCGAGTCAGTCCAACAGCATCCCTATCTTCTTGCTCTTCCTCCCAGACTGGCTTGGGTTTTGTGTTTGACATTCAATTGACAAGGGCACCATTTTGCAAAATTGGTGATTTTCTTTCACATATAGGTTGTTAAAGTATACTATCAGCAGAATGGACAGGTTTGTAGGTGGTTAGCTGTGGCTTATCATCATATTATTCACTAAAACGTATTGGGCCTTAACTGCTAAGTAGAGGACATCAACTTATGAGATCATCAGTCTGCAAAATTAAATAATAACCATTTTAAAAAATACAAATAACATCCAATAAAATATGATAATAATGCTTTTTAGTTTAGATACAAAAGAAACATTTCAATATACTATTTATAAAGAGTTTACTCAACAGTAAGAACTTATTACAGCTTGCACACACTAATCTGAAAAGGTTTGGTGACAGAGCATTATGTGCCTATGCAACAAGCCTTTGGAATGAGCCCCCTGAAAACATCAAGGCTGCTGATAGTGTGCAAAACCTCAAGAAACAGCTGAAAACATTCCTATTTAGAAAGAAGTTTATTTGACTATATGGACCACTGACTGTTCTTTAAAGAGCTCTTGGACATTATAGGTGGAAAGGGCGCCATATCAAATATTATTATTAATATTACTCAATGAATCCATGGACTTGAGTAAGGATCCTTCCTCAGTCTTACATCACAACAGTAAAAGGTCTGCAACTAGGTGAACATAAAAATCATTCAAACAAAATACTCCCACAATTTTATTCAGAAAATAAACATACACAATAAAATTCAAATTTGGAATGCATACTAACAAAGAATGGCAATTGTAAATAGTATGTCAACAAATTATCCAGCACAAACATGACCCAATATATACAAAGTAACAATTTTCAAACCTTCAAAAAGACTTAAATGATTGCATACACAAATATGTAAGTATTGTTTCCTATCATTGACCTTTGGTGCTGACCATTGCTGAGTAAAAGGCTCAGCCAGACATTGCATAGCTTGAAATTACAAGTGAGGCAATGCCAAACTCTTTATTGAGTGTAATGACCACATAGATATATCACATATTATCACTTCAGATCTAAATCCTGGTGTAAAGGAATGTCATGTAGCAATGAATTTCATAACACTATAAACAATCATAAAAAAGTGTTTTACCCTTTACATATTAGTATAAACTACTTATCATATAGTTCCCCTAAACATAAACTAAAAAACCACCCCATTAACAATCACAGAAATTCTGTTTAAACTCTGAACTAAAACCAAACTATCAGTTATTTCTCATACTACCCAATTACTATATCATTCATATAAAAATACTATATATTTGTCCATTGTTTATTTTTGTTACTCACATTTAAATCCTTTGTACAAAATCTAATATTGTTAGGTGCACTCAATTCCCATTAAAACCAACATTGAGGAAATACCAAATAATAATTTCAAAATATATTCATGTCTTTCATCCTGATTTTTCATATACAAAACATATAATAAACATGTTCACAAGGTGATCTCTCTTCCCGATTCTGTAGTAATCAGAAAATAAACAAACAATAACTAGGACTGTGTACAAGAAGGAATATCCTGAGTGAATCAAAATCTACCCAGAAGCATGGGTAGAGTAATATCTTTGGTATCACATGCTGCTTTATTTTGGTATCTCAAGTCCTTCAACATTTGACATATCCTTGGTCATGGGAATTTTCTTATAGTTGCCTATTAAACATAAGACTATGATATATAAAGAATGGTATTAGTAATAATTGAATTGTTACAAAATAGATTCAAATTATAGCACAGATCACCAGAGGCCAGTTTAATTAAACTGTCACTGCCAAAAGGTGTTTTGAACATTATTATACAAATATGGCACTTTGGTTTCGTGTCAATATCAATTTTTATTGCACTCAGAAAAATGATATTGCACGAGGCGCTTGCGCAGAGTGCAATATCATTTTTCAGAGTGCAATAAAAATTGATATTGACACGAAACCAAAGTGCCATATTTGTTTTATTATATGCCTACTGCTCATTCAAATAAAATACTTAACGAATCTAAAGAATTATGCACCCCAATATCAATTTTGTAAGGTGGTCATGTGACCATGATCTGACCAATCACAGCAGAGAATGAGCAGTAGGCATATAATAATAGTACATACTCATACATTTCAATAAGTTAATAACATTTTATTAATAAACCCACCATAGTGCAAAACTATCATGTTAACCCTCTCATACCCCATGTTCTAGAAAATAACATAACAATGTCCCCATAATGGCAAGTTAAGGTCTATGGATTGTCTTTTTTGTGCGATGAAGTTCACAATTCATCCAACCAAGCACAAGTCACTGTTTAACATTGCAAACATTTACTGTCAGCTATGGAATGCTTTATAAGCTATCTTTACATCTAGCAGCCTTTATTTTTGCAAATAAAGAATTCCTATACTCCAGCATGCCACCCACATCTTTATGTATGAGGAGATCTGCCATAGAGAGACATGTGTACTGGCTCAGATCTATACCCACTCCTTCCCCCGCACCTCCCACCACCTGCAGCATCTTCAGGGCCATCTCGAAAGACGCTGTCATGGTCGGCATGACTGGAAACAGTCTAGCAAACCAAAGGTTCAGAGGCTTCTCAGTGGTTTTAAATATCTTCTCAAGACCACCGGTTAGGTGAAATGCTTGTATGGTCTTACTTAGCGGTTGTTTGAAGTATGTAAGATTTTGCCATGTTTCCGATGTGGCTTTCTTTTTCAAGTTGTCATTGATACCAAATAGGATGGTCACAAACTTCTTGGTACCCTCGCTTTTGATGGAAATGGAGTGCAGGAAGGTGTTGTCAGGGATGGATATTGGACTGTCAGAATCTCCTCCAATGAGGGAGCAATTACTGACGATGCAGTTGACCCCACAGTGAACTGGGACATCAAAATCACAATACTCAAATACTGAGGTTGGAGGAATCTCAGAATTTTCAGGAAACATGCTATGCATAATACAGCCTTTAACAGTGTTCTCCCCTTTCATTACCTTGGCTTTTTGACCCCTGACTTCAGGAAGCAGGTGACTGAAGACAAATTTTGAAAGGGACATCTCTTTGGTAAAGGTTTTGTCTTTGCAGAAATGATGGATGTATTCCTTCGTTGTACCAATATGATAGAACTTGGAGGCTTTCAGCAGCATGACTGTGAGGGGGGTTCCCTCTAGTACATGAAACACTTTCTCTCTCATAGGAACGAGATCTGGATGAGGAAAGCTAACATTTGAGATGTTCTTTGTATACTGGATAGTTGCTCGTGGACCCAAGGCTTGTAAGAAATCCCCATATGCATCAATCTCAACCTGAAGGGGCTTGTGTTCCTTGTAAAATCCAAGTAGTTTTTGTGTGATGTTGTGATCAAAGAAGAAAAGGCTGTCAGTGTAGACAACCCTCTCAATATCTGCAGCAGAATCCTTACTCAATGGAAGTCCATCCGGAGACACGATTGCACCTTTAGTATACATCACCTCTTCTGAGGGTTTTTGGAGCACCTCAACACACTCTACTGCCTCCACAAGCTCAGAGCTCAGTTTCGCCTTTGGAGAAAGGACATAGACTCCATGTGTGGTGCCAATCTCTATGGTGGACGGATGAGCCAAAGCTGTGAAACCTTCATCACTGAATTTCCACTCGCCCTTCTCTCCAAGGTCAAACAGTTCTATGCAGTCTGGACAGACCAGGAACACACCGGGTCCTATCTTGTCAACAAATGGCTGGTACATGATGAACAGCAGCTCAATCATTTGATACATAGGATCACCCAGGGGCAAGGCTGTGAAGATTTTACCCAGGACGCTGGCACTAGGCATCCGCTGACTCTGACCACCTGCATGGGCTAGCAGAACTTTCTTCTCATACAGGGAAGATCCATACACTTCCTCTAGTTCATGTAATGCTTGAAAGGTGGCACCACCATTGCCTGAAAAATAAAAGGGTAATTTAGTTACAGATAAACATCTTTATAACCCTGAACAACCTGACTTCATTTAACCATCAAACTCCTTCATTCATTCAGAAACTTTCTTTAGCTTGTCTGTACAATTGTTTAATAAATATGTATGAAAGTATTCCCTACCCTTGACTAATGGAGAGTCAGACCATATAATGTATTAACTATTAAATGTAATAATCACAAGAAAATCACACACAGAGGTGGCCACTTAACTTTCTGGCAATTGTAATTTCTATGAAAGAAATTAGTGTTCATCTTACTATATCAATCTTACACACACACACACACATATACTAACCCATCAATTACAGTACCATTAGCTTAACCCTTATGCTGCTGGTGCCTAATTTGGCCAATATAAAATGATGCAAAAAAACTGAAAAATGACTGAAACCCTGGCAAATTGGTACTCATTTGAGAGTTTTCAGCAAGAGCTATTCAATGAATACCAACATGACAGGGTTTAGATGGTTTTCAAAAATCTTTAAGTCCTTGTGCTTTGGATAAAAGTAGGATCAGCATTGGAAGGGTTAAAGTATCAATGTAATGGAGATATCTACATACGTGCAGTAAAGGTTTATCAGACTTTAACTAAGATATATATAAACCGTCTTAGGACTTATCGGATTCTTACCTACTTTGACTCCAGGAGGGTCAGATATAACATGGTACTCAACACCACTTGGGATCTCTTTTCGCGTCAGCTTGTCCTGTATTTGGGCTAAATAGGCATCTTTCTGATCTTCATCTGCTGTTGTCAGGACAACAATATCCCAGAAAGGTACATCCATTTCATTCTTTGATTTACCTGGGTAACAAAATTGAGATATATGTCAGCAAAGAAAATGATGATTTTCTTTTATTTACAGAGTTGTGGGGTGCTCATATTTTTTTTCTAAAGAATAAAAGACATGCAGGGCTTATTACTACCTCCTCCCAGAAGCCTTATTTCTTCCAGGTCTATGCATGTTTGCCTTGTATCTTGTACTTTTTTTGTTTGCTTTTTTTAAACTTTCTTTTACAGTAAGGTGCCAGAGGCGGTGAGCAGTCTGAGCACCTAGTAGCACAACGATGGTGAGGCCATGTTCAAAGACTGAACTCAACGGTAACGTCACAATGTGTGGAAAAAGGTGATAACAGATGTATAGTCTATGGTACCCGAGCAGGAGATGTTTCCTCCAGAATCTACCTCACCACCTTGATTGAGAATGACAAAAATATCATAATATTTTTCTCCATTTACTCCTTGAGAATTTTTTTTTTGACCATTTGGATTCTTCAAACTGATTGAGAATATCTTATATTGTTTTGTTAATCAAGTAGTAAAAAATTAAATTTAGACAAAACTTGTATCAATGCCAGGTGACTGCTAACACCCCTCAATAGGGACCACTTCCTTCCCTAGACATGGCCAAAGACTGTAATGCAACTCTAGCATCTGCACTCAAACTCATACTTTAAGTGCTTGTATAAGGGAATCTTGCATTTTTTTCATAAGTTGTAAAATGTGTTTCTACAGTTAAATCAGTCAGATAACATTTAGTTCTTAATTGGACTTTGTGAGCACAAATGACTTTGAGGAGTCAGAGGGGACATTACTCAGGTAATGTGTACCTCTCTCACTGCTCTCTGGGATCCAGATTATAGCACTTTGATGTCGCATTGACACATTATATTTTGACGATTTCAAGTGAAACAATGCCTAGGCCGGGATTCCATGCAATGCCTTAAGGCCAGGATTCTGTGCAAAGCATGTTGCCATGGTAACGAAACATTCAGCCAGAAAAATTGAAGAAATGAACATAATTTTGCTTAAATGAAGTCTTGTATAAAGCTAACTATAAATTTTCTATAAAATGAACCCATTAAGGACTTAGGAAAAGGATGATGAAAAAAATAAATGCCCCCCAAAAAGCAGAAGTGCCCAGCAGGTGGCTGTTTCTCAAGTCTGCTGACACTATCAGCTCGCCAACAAAACCACGACCTGTTGAGCCTTTATTTGACACAGAAAAATTCAAGAGGCACAAACACTGACAACACTTTCACCATTATCAATAAATGATGCCTAGCACAAGTGGGCGTTGCCGGATATACACGTGGATGCAGTTCTATTTTTATCCTGTTATGCCGGGGGGGGGGGGGGGAAGTCCCCTGCTTCATGTAAACCTGTCCCGAGTTCAGATAACTTTCAAGACGGAACTAGGCCTATTCTCTTTTTGGGTAAAATAGTAGGTGGTTCTCATGCTTCTATAAGCGTGATGTGCCCCACCTCGTATCCGATCAAAGGCAGCAACCATTCGCTTGAACGCGGAGGGGATTCCGTCCATCTTCTCCAACGTCGCCATCTTCCAAAATGACGTCACATTCCGAAGTATTCCGAATAATTAAACCAAACTTTATTTGATATTTGCGTTTGTCAGTATCTCCAAAACATCTACATATTTTATTTGTTTGTGAAGTTACAAGGTTTAAGATAATATTGAATTTATATCATTGAAAAGTAGTTATATAATCTAGTCACATTGTACTCGGGCAGTTCCGTAAACATCTCTCAATGGCTCTAGGGTAGATTGCGCACTCACGAACAACCTGGGGATGCCATAAGGCATTAGCCAATCAGATCCCGCGTTACAACAGGAGGGGCATATGACATCCTGGGGATGCCTTAGCACCGCCATGCCATTTGCCAGCCGCCAGCTGCGTGTAGGCATAGGCCCTTTTATTCACATATCTCAATCGGACATCATCTGTTCAATATTATGAGCCCCTGTACATGTGGCTATAGGTATGAATTCTATAATTCATTGGAAGTACTGCATAAGAATTTGTATTACTCGGCAATAGCTGGGAAAAGAGGGATTGTGTTTTTATGATTGAGTGTGTAACCAGAGATTTTCCATTATAAATAGAATCTCCACGGTGGAACTAAGAAACGCTTTTATATTAGCTTAGATGACCAACTGATATGTTAGTTCAAGATATTAGTATGGAAAGCAGAACTGTTTTAATCCCTATTTATGAGTATTAATGCATTATTTTCCAATATTCATGAATCATTTTTAAATATTTGTAATTTAATTTTCAAATACCATTTATGAATGTTGAAAAAAATATCTCATAATTTTTCAATATTCATGATTCATTTTTCAATATTCATGTATAATTACCTTGAATTATAATAACTTAATTATGTTAAGTGATCTCTAGGATGCCATTTAGGTAAAACTAGCATCCTGGGGATGCAGTTGTTATTGATACCTATATGTCCAGTCATCTCTAGGATGCTTTAAGATTAAGTCATCTCCGGGATGCCTTTTAGGTTAAAGCATCCTGTGGATGCCTTCAGGTCAAGTCATCTCTGGGATGCCTTTTAGGTTAAAGCATCCTGAGGATGCCTTAATGTCAAGCCATCTCTGGGATGCCTTTTAGGCAAAAGCATCCTGGGGATGCAGTTGTTATTGATACCTATAGGGTCAGTCATCTCTAGGATGCTTTAAGATTAAGTCATCTCTGGGATGCCTTTTAGGTTAAAGCATCCTGTGGATGCCTTCAGGTCAAGCCATCTCTGGGATGCCTTTTAGGTTAAAGCATCCTGAGGATGCCTTAAGGTCAAGCCATCTCTGGGATGCCTTTTAGGTTAAAGCATCCTGTGGATGCCTCCAGGTCAAGTCATCTCTGGGATGCCTTTTAGGTTAAGGCATCCTGAGGATGCCTTAAGGTCAAGCCATCTCTGGGATGCCTTTTAGGCAAAAGCATCTTGGGGATGCAGTTGTTATTGATACCTATAGGGTCAGTCATCTCTAGGATGCTTTAAGATTAAGTCATCTCTGGGATGCCTTTTAGGTAAAAGCATCCTGGGGATGCAGTTGGTATTGATACCTATAGGGTCAGTCATCTCTAGGATGCTTTAAGATTAAGACATCTCTGGGATGCCTTTTAGGTTAAAGCATCTCTGGGATGCCTTTTAGGTTAAAGCATCCTGGGGATGCTTTAAGGTTAAGTCATCTCTGGGATGCCTTTTAGGTAAAAGCATCCTGTGGATGCCTTCAGGTCAAGTCATCTCTGGGATGCCTTTTAGGTTAAAGCATCCTGAGGATGCCTTAATGTCAAGCCATCTCTGGGATGCCTTTTAGGCAAAAGCATCCTGGGGATGCAGTTGTTATTGATACCTATAGGGTCAGTCATCTCTAGGATGCTTTAAGATTAAGTAATCTCTGGGATGCCTTTTAGGTTAAAGCATCCTGTGGATGCCTTCAGGTCAAGCCATCTCTGGGATGCCTTTTAGGTTAAAGCATCCTGAGGATGCCTTAAGGTCAAGCCATCTCTGGGATGCCTTTTAGGTTAAAGCATCCTGTGGATGCCTCCAGGTCAAGTCATCTCTGGGATGCCTTTTAGGTTAAGGCATCCTGAGGATGCCTTAAGGTCAAGCCATCTCTGGGATGCCTTTTAGGCAAAAGCATCTTGGGGATGCAGTTGTTATTGATACCTATAGGGTCAGTCATCTCTAGGATGCTTTAAGATTAAGTCATCTCTGGGATGCCTTTTAGGTAAAAGCATCCTGGGGATGCAGTTGGTATTGATACCTATAGGGTCAGTCATCTCTAGGATGCTTTAAGATTAAGACATCTCTGGGATGCCTTTTAGGTTAAAGCATCTCTGGGATGCCTTTTAGGTTAAAGCATCCTGGGGATGCTTTAAGGTTAAGTCATCTCTGGGATGCCTTTTAGGTAAAAGCATCCTGGGGATGCTTTAAGGTTAAGTCATCTCTGGGATGCCTTTTAGGTTAAAGCATCCTGGGGATGCATTCCTTATTGATACCTATAGGTTTAGTCATTTAAGGTTAAGTCATCTCTGGGATGCCTTTTAGGTTAAAGCATCCTGAGGATGCAGTTGGTATTGATACCTATAGGGTCAGTCATCTCTAGGATGCTTTAGGATTAAGTCATCTCTGGGATGCCTTTTAGGTTAAAGCATCTCTGGGATGCCTTTTAGGTTAAAGCATCTCTGGGATGCCTTTTAGGTTAAAGCATCTCTGGGATGCCTTTTAGGTTAAAGCATCCTGGGGATGCTTTAAGGTTAAGTCATCTCTGGGATGCCTTTTAGGTAAAAGCATCCTGGGGATGCTTTAAGGTTAAGTCATCTCTGGGATGCCTTTTAGGTTAAAGCATCCTGGGGATGCATTCCTTATTGATACCTATAGGTTTAGTCATTTAAGGTTAATCATGATTGAAAATTCTTCATAGACATTCTGCCTGTCTGAAAAGGTGTTTTTCAGGAAACTACCTGTCCGAAAGACAGGACGGATAAGTCCTGGATAAGTCTCTGCCCACTAATTAGTCGCACATTCTCAATCGCCCCAAATAACTCTTTTAATTTTGAAAAAAACTATCCTAAAGTTGTTCTCCTCATCAGAGAATGGTGACATCATATTCTGGATATGATGTCAGTCTTCAGTGGTAATTCACCAAAGAATGTCAAAGTTGAATATGAATTCAGAATATATGGTAAGGTCTTTTCATGAATGTTAAGACAATATTTCTGATGTACCCTCATTACACAGGAATCAAGCAAAATATCATTGGCAGTCCTGAATTAGAGAAGATATTAAAGCAACTCAAAATTCCTAATTGTAAAAACACCAGTTTCCCTAGGTTCAAGACTGGTATTCACGTGTGAAAATATAACTAAATTTTTGTTTGCTATTTCCAAGCTTCTTTTTGATGAAGGAGAGGCTCACTTGAAAGTGGTTCTTATTTAATAAAAAAAAGACAGGCCCTCTTTGCCTGTTCCTTAAGCCAATGGAAGATGAATGCAACTAATTTCTGAATAACACAATGTTTGCATGCTATTTCCAAGCTTCTTTTTATGTAGGAGATGCACACTTAATATTGCCTCTGAATAATAGAAAATGACTGACTTTGTTGTGGCATAGAACAAGTTGAAGATACTCCCAACTTAGTCCCAAGTCATATATGACAATGACGTTCTCCATTGTCTTTAATTCTATAAATTGGGTTAAAGATTGATCAGAAATGTGCATATATAGCAACATCAAAATGGGTTTCCTGGTATGCACTGATTTTATTGACCCACTCATACCTGTTGCATGAAAAGGCTGACTGTTTTGGTGATATCTTTCTATGACAAAATAATCTACAGGAAAAAGATTTTGAGGAAAAATATTAATGTGAACTCCCCCAACTATTTTCATTCAACTATTTTGCAACTGCATGTTGTATTCGTTACTTATTGTATAAAGTATCATAGCATCATCATGACAATTAAAAGGGAATTTTAATCACAAATGGGTATATTTATGGGATAGGCCAGTAGCATTAGAGCAGCATTGTGAAAAAGGCTCCTGTTGTCTATGGTCAATGGTAGAATCAAATCTGGTGAGAGACATCAATAATGGAATGACTTAACTGACTACTATATAAGATTTTCTTCTCTAAAAGTGATACAGTAAAATATGATATCAATCTTACCATGCAGATTTTAGGACCAAACTTCCTAGACAGGTGTTTTTTTGATTTTATTCATTTTTCAGGATTCCCGCATCATTTTTTGTTTTGGCCAAATTAGCAACCAGCAGCGTAAGGGTTAAATTGATAGTTAATGAATGTATTTTGACTGACGAATATGCAAGTTGAATAATTACCTGTAGCCTTATCCTGGGGACCCCTCCCATCATCATTTAATATAGCAGGTGAAACTTTATCACATACAAAAACTACATAGTGTTCTTATATAAAATGTAGTAACCAAACCTTTTTTCTTTTCAGTTCCTTCTGAATCCGCCTTTAGACATGTGATGTACCTAGTCATATTTTCTACAAGAACGTTGTTCCATCCTTAGCATCCTTATGGCTGTGAAAAGTCAATCTGTGCTCAGGGTAATTCTTTGATTCCAGAAAAGATTTTTTCTCAAGTCATCCACACGCCTTAACCATGACTGTGCTCATTAAACAGCATCTTCCTTAATCACCTGAATCTCCACTGTTGTTGGTAAATGTGGATTTGTAATGAATTCCATAAATGATATTTTTAACAATAATGTAGTATTATTAGAAAGCATTATCTCCTTTATCACCTAAATTTTCTCTGTGCGGGTAGAGGTTGGGAAAATTTTCTGTAGACAGGGTGTTGTCAAACATCTGTACAACCGATCGGAGTGTAATGACCGTTATTACACCTTCACACCCTCGCTGTTTGACGTGTTTAGACGTTTGCGGCAACAATCCGCACGTGAAAAGATTGTTAATTGGTCAATAGTAAGATCAAGGGGCGAATATGAACAGTGAGAGCGCGAAGGGACTGCTAAGATTTAACATAAGGAGACGATCTTTGGCGCTTGCTAATCCCCCAATTTCTGCGAAAAGCAAAGGGGGATGCACTTATTCGGGACCGTGCGCTAAATCAATCGAATATGGTATATTTTAATTCATCAAAGGATATTTCTCAGAAGCATTTTCAGAGTGTGCTCTGTACAAAAAATATACTGTAATGTATGAAATTCTTTTCCCATCTTTATATTACATCTGTAATACATGTCATTAACCTTTTGGTAACCTTCTTAGAACAGCATGTTGATAGGTCACATGGAAATAATTAGAAACGTGTGCATATCATTATTTCGCCTTAAAAATCCTCAGCTAAAGAGTTTGATAGAAGTGATCTTAAGAATGAAATATTCAGACACTATCCGGAGTATTTTTAGAGAAAATGTCAGAAGTGTTATTACTTGTCTAAAAGCGTGCATTACATTCGTCCAGGAAGCACAGATAAGTGTTCTTAAGGGTGTTGATGCATGCTTCCTTGGACTGACACCTCAGGGGTGCAGTGTATATAGTTCCTTTATCTTGAGTGATGTCTCCATTTCTATGTAATCGCGAAGCATTTTTATGAAAAGAATACTAACCTCCTTAAGAATATGTAATTGATATGTATTTATATATGTAGTATTTATGCAATAAAACTATCACTTCATTGCGTCAAAAGTTCAGCTGATTTTGTTTTCATTCAACCAAGAGAGAAATATCACATGGACAAGCTTATTTTCATTTCGAAATATGCAAGATACATATACACTCTGTTAAGACTAGTTTTATAAAATTATAAAGTCTTGTATTGCCCCTTAGTGAGATATATGAATTTTACTAGGAATATCAGCCAAATGAGGGGATATTTCAGAGCACTCAACATTTTGGGAATATGATTGAGTGAGAGAGGTAGCTGTATTGAAGTACAAAAAGGAAGGCAAGTCTGTGTCAAGCAGGCAACGGCTATTAGATGCATCAGACCTCATAAGAGTTGCCTGGTGAGATTTTAAGTGCTATCATAGTGTGTAGAAATGATATTTATTTAGTAAAGCAGAGAACATTGACTTTGATTTCTGGAATCTTGGCCTTTTTGTTTAGTATTTTCCATACTGATACCATGAACAACAAGCTAGAATAAAACATGCAGACTTTCTTGTTCTGGCCACAACAAACATTTTTTTTATTAAAATAATGCCTATATATTTTATGGCGAATTAGTAAACAAGTATTGCATGAATACCAACTGTATTCATTAGTTGAGGTAAAAATGGTTGGATTACCCAAGAGCTGTAATAGGAAAGCCACTGATGTTGGTTTATGAGCATGGCTGTATGTACTGATAGGTCTTAGCAGGACCAAACATACCGTAAATTCTCAGTAATTTGGGTCACTGTTTAATAATTACAATTTTTATGGGTTCAGGGTGGCTCATGTTTTCTAAAAAAAAGCCTTGATGTTGTGTCAGGGTGATTTGCAGGTAGGTCCATATTTTGTGAAATGGCAATTGGCGATAGATCGAGGGTTGCTCATTTTTCCCATTAATTATTTTGCAAAATAATTATAGTGGCCCAAATTCTTAGGGGGATCTAAAATTTCGAGAATTTATGGTAAGTCAGTGTATCCGAAGAGACCATTATTAACCCATTTATGCTTGCAGCGGTCAATTGCTGCCTGGCAAATTTGGTGACATCTTTAAGAGGAAAGTTAAGTTCAGAAAGAATTTGAAGAATACATTTTAATCAGAAAGTTGTCAATAACTCTCCTTCAATCATTTTGTAAAATCTATCTTGATTTCAAAGTTATTGTCAAAAGTATCATAGATCCAATATTTTCAAAAGAAACCCTTACGCATAAATGGGTTAGGACCTTTTGATGTTCGTGGCTATTTTCCAATTCAGATGAAATAACAACAGATTGCACTTATGCTTATTATTGAAATATCTTTGATTTTGACATTAATATTAAATAAAAAAGCATAGCATCTGCCTTATGATAATGGAAACCAAATTTGATCAAACCAAGGCATACACAACTTACAGCTAAAGATGTATTTTTGGGGAAATAGTTCTTGAGTCGTATTGATTAAAATCTATCCAAAAAAGTACACGACAAAGTGTATAAATCATAAAACTCCATACACTGTCTTAATCATTGGACTACCTTCTCTGTATCAATCTATCAGTACCTGCATTAAAAGTTTGTAAAGTAAAAATAAAATCAGTAAAGAAGTACGCTAGAGTACAAATTCAATACAATTTATACAGAAAATCTTTGAACAAAGGACAAACATATCAGACCTCAGACCCTGAGAAATTACGCCATTTATTAGCCTTTATATCCCATGACCAGCATGGATAGGAAGCAGTAGCTAGAAGAGCATCTCTCTTGAACATTCTAATTTATAAAACATATTTGGGAGACCAGGAAAATGTTTCCATCAACCCCCTCAACAAGTGCAAACTCTGTCCTTCATTTCATAAGTGTACACTATTCAGATTAAAAAGCTGTTTGATCGGGGGCTAACTTGTTCAAGTTGGCTATTCAATGATACTGGTCCACACATCTGTGATTGTTATTGTATTTATATTCACAATTTCAAACCTGATTAAATGAATCTAGAAAGTATCTACTTCACACTATTTAGTCAAATTAAATCATATTGATTTTCCACAAATACCTATTGAGAGTGGTAAGTCACTATTTGTTATTGAGGAGAGTTCAATATATTTTTATGACTTTTAACACGCACCTTCTCTCATATGGCCAAATGAATCAAATTTTACGAACACTGGAGTTCAAAAGCATTCTAGATACATTGTACTTGATAAAAAACCTTGCATTTAATCTTGCGTAAAGAGGACAAATTACAGAAGATAAATTTTTTGTTTAAATTCATAAAACTCATTTCTAACATGTTTGTAAGTCGTAAGAAGATGATTTCTTAATTAATGCATTTTAGTCTGAAAGTCTAATTAAATGAAATTCAATAAAGGTATCAAAAATAAAATGGAAAAATCATCTGCTTCCAAAGTGGACATCTTTCTCTTCTCTGTTTCTGACCGGAGACTTAGGAAGTGACTTCTTTGTCATAGATCAGTGTCTTGCGATGTGATCATGACCAATGTCATCAATGCATTTAGTGGACACCATGACCATGCTGGCAAAAGAAAGTGAAAGTGAGATATATGCCCTCATACTGATAACAATGAAAACAAAGTGTAGTATTCCAAACTTAACCTCATTATTCTTTAAATATTGATAAATCATTCTTTCAATGTTCATAATTCATTAATTATAATTCAAAATAATTATATACCTGCGTCCCCAGAATGCGTTAACCTAAAAGGCATCCCAGAGATGACTTGACCTTAAAGCATCCCCAGGATGCTCTTAACTACAAAGCATCACAGAGATGACTTAACATTAAAGCATCCCAGAGATGCTTAAACCTAAAAGGCATCCCAGAGATGACTTAACATTAAAGCATCTGCAGGTTGCTTTAATCTAAAATGCACCCCAGAGATGGCTTTACCTTAAAGCATCCCCAGGATGCTTTACCCTAAAAGGCATCCCAGAGATGACTTAACCTTAAAGTATCCCCAGGATGCTTTAACCTAAAAGGCATCCCAGAGATGACTTAACCTTAAAGATCCCCAGGATGCTTTTAACTACAAAGCATCACAGAGATGATTCAACTTTAAAGCATCCCAGAGATGCTTAAACCTAAAAGGCATCCCAGAGATGACTTAACCTTAAAGCATCCGCAGGATGCTTTAACCTAAAAGGCATCCTAGAGATGCTTTAACCTAAAAGGCATCCCAGAGATGACTTAACCTTAAAGCATCCGCAGGATGCTTTAACCTAAAAGGCATCCCAGAGATGACTTAATGGTTAACCTTAAAGCATCCACAGGATGTTTTAACCTAAAAGGCATCCCAGAGATGACTTGACCTTAAAGCATCCTCAGGATGCGTTAACCTAAAAGGCATCCCAGAGGTGACTTAATCTTAAAACATCCTAGAGATGACTGAACCCATAGGTGTTGATAACAACTGCATCCCCAGGATGCTTAACCCTAAAAGGCATCCCAAAGATGACTTAATCTTAAAGCATCCCCAGGATGCGTTAACCTAAAATGCATCCCAGAGATGACTTGACCTTAAAGCATCCCCAGGATGCTCTTAACTACAAAGCATCACAGAGATGACTTAACCTTAAAGCATCCCAGAGATGCTTAAACCTAAAAGGCATCCCAGAGATGACTTGACCTTAAAGCATCTGCAGGTTGCTTTAATCTAAAATGCACCCCAGAGATGACTTTACCTTAAAGCATCCCCAGGATGCTTTACCCTAAAAGGCATCCCAAAGATGACTTAACCTTAAAGTATCCCCAGGATGCTTTAACCTAAAAGGCATCCCAGAGATGACTTAACCTTAAAGCATCCCCAGGATGCTTTTAACTACAAAGCATCACAGAGATGATTCAACTTTAAAGCATCCCAGAGATGCTTAAACCTAAAAGGCATCCCAGAGATGACTTAACCTTAAAGCATCCCCAGGATGCTTTTAACTACAAAGCATCACAGAGATGATTCAACTTTAAAGCATCCCAGAGATGCTTAAACCTAAAAGGCATCCCAGAGATGACTTAACCTTAAAGCATCCGCAGGATGCTTTAACCTAAAAGGCATCCCAGAGATGCTTTAACCTAAAAGGCATCCCAGAGATGACTTAACCTTAAAGCATCCGCAGGATGCTTTAACCTAAAAGGCATCCCAGAGATGACTCAATGGTTAACCTTAAAGCATCCTCAGGATGCGTTAACCTAAAAGGCATCCCAGAGGTGACTTAACGGTTAACCTTAAAGCATCCCCAGGAAGCTTTTACCTTAAAGCATCCCCAGGATGCATTAACCTAAAAGGCATCCCAGAGAGAACTTAATCTCAAAGCATCCTAGAGATGACTGAATCTATAGATAACAATAACAACCGCATCCCCAGGATGCTTTAAACTAAAAGGCATCCCATAGATGACTCAACCCTAAAGCATCCCAGAGATGCTTTAACCTAAAAGGTACTCCACAGATGACTGAAAATAATATATTTATTATAATTCAATGTAATTATATATGAACATTGAAAAATGAATTATGAATATTGAAAATAAAGAGATATTTTTTTCAAAATTCATGAATGGTTTCTTCAAAATGAAAATTAAATTACAAATATTTAAAGATGATTTATGAATATTGGAAAATAATTCATTAATACTAAACCCCCTTTTCCCAGCTATAGCTGAGTAATAAAACTTCTTACGCAGCACTTCCAATGAATTATAGAATTCATACCTATAGCCAAATGTTCAGGGGACTGTAATATTGAACAGATGATGTATGATTGAGATATGTGAATAAAAAGGCCTATGCCTACACGCAGCTGGCGGCTGGCAAATGGCATGGCGGTGCTAAGGCATCCCCAGGATGTCATATGCCCCTTCTGTTGTAACGCGGGATCTGATTGGCTAATGCCTTAAGGCATCCCCAGGTTGTTCGTGAGTGCGCAATCTACCCTAGAGCCTCTCAATGGCCTTCTTTTGGAAATTCGTCTGCTCGGTGGTTGCCTTTCTGTTTGTTATTTGGTGCGGATACAATCTTTATCTTGATCCATGCGAGATGGCAAAGAAATTACTAGCAGGTAAGCTATAGATTTCATTATGCAGGGTTTTCTTAGGACGTTCTAACACTTTCTTGACAGCTTGAGAAAACCGGCATGTCGCACAAAGACAAGTTTAAGAGAGGGAAATGCCTGTGATGGGGGGGGGGGGGGGGGGGGGCGGGAGGGTTCACAATGTTTAAGGTTGTTGTAACAAGCCTTTTGTGTAATTCCTGCTGAACTCAGTCCATTAAGGACAGGCCTGAATAAAATAGAGCATGCCTATTGACTGTAAGCAGGGTTTATCAGTAGGGCAGTCATCGATACGACTCACATCGATGTACCGACAATTGCAGTCAATCGATGTCTGCAATTTTGCTATCTCAATGCATTAATCGATGCATCGAGATGGAAAAAAAAAAGAAAAACTGCGAAGAGTGCAGCGGCTGTTTGCTGCTCGCTCCCCACGTGTGGGTGCCGCCATGTTGTTTACAAAATAGACGAAGTGGTGTTTTGCCGCACTTTCCCTTCGCAGTGCATTAAAGAACCGAAATTCACGATCAGTTTCGTGAATATCCGTCACAGCGAGAATGACGATCTCGCGTGTCTGTACTGTTGGCAATGGGCAAATTTTACAATGGAACCTAATGGACAAAATCAACATTTTGCGGAGTTGAGACAAAAAGTATGTTTATACATACACGCGTTAGTGCTCCTAAGAGGTTTGCCAAGTTAGGAAGGCAAAAACAAACTTTTTGGGGGAAAAAAGAGGAAAAAGCGGTTAGCCCAACCAAGTCAGACAGACTATAAGGCATAGCCATCATGATCGTCATGTTTTTCATTTAAAAGTTATTTTAACTATATGTACATGATTTCTTTTTCAGGTCTTGGCACAGCTGTAGCAGGGGCGGCCGGCCTCCTGGCAGTGACAGTGCAGAGGAAAAGAGAGTCAGAGGAGCACTCCATGAGCACCCTTATGCACATGTACGTCTCCTTCAAAGGACTGGGAATCCTGGGAAGGCGCTACAGAAAGAAACTAGAACAAGACTCAAATAACATACAAGCAGTGCAAGAAGAAACTTTGTTAGAAATGATAAGGGACAATGAGGACTCGCTCTATGGAACAGACTTTAAATTTAAAGATATTAAATCCCGGGAGGATTATGTGAGGGAACATCCATTGACACGGTATCATCATTTCCAGCCATACATTCAGAAGATGATGACTGGAGAGACCAATGTGATAACTCATGACCCTCCAATCATCTTTGCTGTCACGTCTGGAACTTCTGGAAAGAGCAACATAATACCAATGATTCAAAAGCAAACCAGTAATTTCTTCATGCACGGAATATCAGTTGCATACGATGCTATGCAGACTGCCTACCCTGGAACAACTCGCCTCCAGAAAGATCTCAAATTCTTCTACACGCCTCGCTGGAGGAAATCTAACACTGGGATACTTATCGGACCAAATTCTTCCTCTCCACAGACTTCTAAGAGCATGCTCAAGTTGTACTCAACTCCTGAACCAGGGTTTGATATTGTCAATGAACCAGAGGCCCTATATGTACATTTGCTGTTTGGTTTAAAGGAAAGGTCTCTGGGAATGTTAGAAGCCAATTTTGCCGCTCTTATCTATACAGGATTCCTGAACCTGGAAGCTCAATGGGAGCAGTTGGTACAAGACATAGAGACAGGACAAGTTAACCCAGGTAATGTTACCCATGACAGGTGCCAGTGTATTTCATGGGAAAATTAGTCATTAAATTTAGTCAACTTTCTGAAGTCCTTATCTTGCATGAACCTTAAAGATGATCATCATTTACCAATCTTATGAACTCCATACTTATGCCACTAAAACTTATTAGATTAGGTAGTATTAATTGCAATTTATTATTGAATACTTGGAATGGTTGCAATGATAGAGTTTCTTATTTTCAGATCTGCAGATTGAACCTGATGTTAGAAAGAAGCTGAACAGCATTCTGAAGCCAGACCCAGCTAGGGCCAAGGAGCTAAGGGAGGAGTTCCAGAAGGGGTTTGATGGTATCGCCAAGCGAATCTGGCCCGAACTCAACCTCATCCTCACGGTCGACACCGGCTCATTTGAGCTCTATGGAAATCTTCTGAAGGAGTGTTACTGCAGAGACATACCTTTTTATTCTCCACTGTATGGAGCCACAGAAGGACTCATAGGTAGTAACCAGATACTGTTTGTTGTACACCTCTGTAACTCCCAAGAAAAGTCCATGGGAATTTATTTGTTGATTTTAATTATTTTGTAATTTCATTGTTCATTTGCCTTGATTATTTTTTGAATATTGTAAAGTTTAATGTTAACCCATTGGCACTCAGAGCGGCCAAAACAGGCCTGACTATTTTGTTGATATTTTTCTCACAAAAGCATGTTTATCAAAAATATTTGAAGGAGAAATGCTTATCAGAATATTACCAACAACTCTCCTTCAAGTATTTTGTGAGAATTTGCTTTATTTCCAAGTTATTTTCAAAAGTGTGAAAATAGCAGACAATACTTTCCTGTGGAACTCTGAGTGTGAATGGGTTAAAAATTATTTTTTTTATCAAGAGGTCTTACATGACAATGTATTGTGTTAGTGGGATCATCAGAGGTAGATAAGACCCTATGTACATACAGCATTCTCCAAGTTCACAAAGGTATGCTGATTAATAAAAATAATCAGAGTTTGCCAAGTAATACGCAATTAAATGTTATGATACAAAAAGAGAGTCTAAACGTAGAAAAAAATGACTCAGGTAGGGTTGCATACTGGTACTCGGGTACCGATAGGAACCGAGATTCATTTCGAAAAGTACCGGTATTTTACTGTTTCATTGAGAACCGGTACTTAAATGCACCGTTTCGTTTTCGAGCACCGTTTCGTTCAACTAATAAAACAAGTTGTTACCTACTTGTGTCAACACGCACGGTTAATCTCATGACGCATTGTTTCCAATTCCCGCCGAAAAAGTGTCCTATTCCCGCGGAAATTCAATAGAGCGTGGTGGTGCTCATTTGCTTCGGTTAACTTTTGTCAATGTTTGGTGCAATCATTGGTTCTGTTACCCAATTCTACTAATCAATCTTGTCAAAGAATTGAGGAATAGAACCACACATGTTAGCGATAGAAACTCGTAACAAAGCCGATCAGGCCATGGAGATCAGAGGTACCGTTTCACTGTTAACGATACCGATACCACTGGTACCATTTCGCCAGTACCGGTATCGTTCCGTTTCGTGTTAACGGTCTGCAATCCTAGACTCAGGGTAAACAAAGGAACACATCAAACCTCGGAAAAATGCAAGCACATATTTTGAACATGAATAACAATAAGAATTTAAGACTGAAAAATAGATTAAAGGTAAATGCCAGTCTCTATTCCTTCTCAATGACTAAAGTAAATTATAGATTAGTACATAGTATCTCGGATCTTTTAGACATTTTTAGACTGGCAATCTCAGGATCTCACTTAGTTTGTTGATGATTAGAGAGAAACTATGAAGCGTTCTATAACTTCTATTCTGTTATACATCCTCACTTGTATGCATTTAGTATTTAATAGCATGATGTTTGTTTTTGCAGGTCTAAATGTAGACCCTCTGGCTGATGAGCGCCACTACACTCTAGTTCCAAGAGCCATGTTTTTTGAGTTCATACCTATAGAGCATTCTGATGAAGCCCAGCCCGAAACACTCTTCCTAGACCAGGTAGGTAGCCTCGAATATGTATGTCAAGTCAAACCAGTTAACAGATTCATATCGCAAGTTAAAATTGAAAAATCTTGTTTGGATCTGCATTTATTTATAAAAATGAACCATTAGTAGGAGTCTTTGGTAGGCCTTTGATAATCTTTTTGCCTTTAAATATTTTCTTAGATATCTTTTAGTCTAAGGTTTCACAACCTAAAGGTCAGGCCTTTTTGGTGCACTACAAGTGTGAATGGGTTTAGAAAGGCTGCAGTTAGGGGCAACTGAAATTGGTCAAGAGACTTGTGGTTTTAGAGGCAGCAATTAATGTACAACAGGTTTCTCGTGGGCAGGTTGGACTGTATCAACCTATTCATGTCTAAACGATACGTTGCCTTTATGATGATCTCTCATTAAAAAAAACGATTTTACTTTCAATATTTCTCCAATTTTTGCATGTTTAATTGCAATTTAGCTATAAAACATTTGATAAATCATGTATAGTAAATTGATGGTAAGAAATGTATTGCATGAATATTGGGAGACTAATAATTTGGAAGGATTTAGTCTCAATCTTAACCTAGGAATATTGTTTTACACCTATTTCATTTTAATAATTGTATTCATGGGCTCCTTTAATCTTGATCAGAAATTTCCTTTGTACTTTTGAAGATAAAATAACCTTTTTTATATTGCAGGTCAAAGAAGGTTCTGTGTATGAATTAGTGATCACCAATGTCAGTGGGATGTTCCGATACAGATTTGGAGATGTAGTGAAGGTTGCAGGATTTCACAACCAATGTCCTAAAGTAGAATTTCTGTACAGGTAAGGTATACATCATATGTGTATTTCATGACATGGAGGAACTCTGTTGGGTGGGGCTTGTGACTAAGTTAAGAATATGCTTTTTTTGTGGCATTGTATATTGGTTTTGTATGCTATGAAGGTAACTCCCAACAAAAACAAAATAATATATAAGGGAAACATGCAGTGGTACTGGGGGTCAGGGACTTACCTAAGACCCATCCTACCTGTCTTTTGGACAGGTAGTTTCCTAAAAACCTCCTGTTTGGACAGGCAAAAATTTCTATGATGATTTTTCAATTTTGACTTTTGGGATGTAATAACCAAATATTTTCTAACAAACTATCTTCTATGACATAGCTGAAGTATAAATTGTCCTTTTTGACAGTCTAGGCTATTAAATGTAGCTGGTATAAGGATATGAAGTAGATAAGTAGCTAAATCTGGACGGGCAGATATTTTGAAATTGCTGTTTTGGACAGGCATTTTTGAAATCCTGGCTAAGACATAGCAGGGGGTTGTCCAATGTTGGAATTAATGAACTGCAAAAGCTTAGTTGAATAAAAGTTATGGACTGAAAATCTATATTTAAGTTTTAACATATTGTTTAGGCTTGGAATGAATGAAAAAACTATGTGCTGTTCTAATATTTATTTAAAATAGGTAGAGCTGCACTCACCACTCACAAACTCGAGTGGCTCGAGCCCTGGGTCAAACTCGCCGAGCTCGAGCTAAAATGTTCAAATTGTGAGCTTGTCTACGTTGGGAACAGAAACGTAACACAGAGCACCTAACACACATTATTAACATCAGGGATTGACTTAAGAAAATTTTTCAGGTCGGTTTTCGGGCGATCTCATATGATAAATGATAGTCAGTCTTGGGTCGGCCGGACAAATTTCAGGGCGTGAATACCACCCGGACACCCACTTAAGTCAAACCCTGTTAACATACAAAACTGCTTATCGCTGTCATGTTTTCTTTACAATATCTAATGTATACATTCAAGCGGTGTTGAGTGTTATACTGACCTTTGTGCTTCGTCAGCACGTTTTGAAATTAAATAAACATGGCAATGTTAATAAATCTCTGCCAATGAAATATTTATTTCTTAATAGCTGGGCTGGAAAATAAGTATTTCTTTGGAAAATTGTAACGTCCATGAGCTCACGAGTCAAATGGGTGGTGAGCTCATGAGTTGATCTCCCTCCGTGAGTGCAGCTCTAAAAATAGGCAAAAAGAACTGCATATTGTTATAGCTGGAATGTTCAGATATGTTTTATAGCGATTTTTCTTAGTAAAAGTTCAGATTGTAGTACAAAATGTATTCATTTTCAATTTTTGAATTAACATCTTCAATTGAGGGTCTTGGTTTTAGCAGTGAGGTAGTTCGATTTCTAGCATATTTTTAGGAAAGATACAATTTCTAGCTAGATTATCAATACTTTGAATTATTAAGGGGGTTTCATTGAACCCCTCAAACCCCCTCTGTATTGGCAACTGAGTTCTACCCAGATGGAAGCTTTTTTTTGACTTTGATGAGTTTCTCCTTTTTTCGTCACCAGACAGGGTCAGTTCCTGAATCTGCGCGGAGAGAAGACGTCAGAGAGGACTTTCTTCCTGTCTCTCTTGAAAACCGTGGCACAGTGGAAGGGGGTCAGGCTTCTGGACTACTGCTGTGCAGAGAGCGTCCTGGAAAACCTGCATCCTTCACAGAGTAAGTTTGGGTTACCAGGGCTGGCAGTCTCTTTAGAGGGTCATTTTTCCATGGAAAAAAACATACCACGGTTCATTCCGACAGGGAAGTTCTTTGACTAGGTGGTCATCTTTTTCCTGATTTAAGCTTGTGGTAATCTAGGTCACCCAAACAATATTTTATCTTGTAAAGAATTCTTTTCCTACCTAGTTTCAGTTACTTGAACACAAAAATATAGATGTTTCTATAAGGATAACAATAGAGTGGAATAGATATGCAATTGCCCACAGCCAACTTAAGGTGATGGGTACCATTGCAAGCCAGTTAAAAGCCCTGTCCCAAAACACACCTCAAAGCAGCATAATCCTATAACTAGGTGTATCTCCAGGTTCCTGAGCGTTATCAGGTAGAGAATATCATCGCCACCTGTCATTATTCAATCCATATTCTGTTTTATTTCAAAATTTACAACTTTTTTTTTCAAATGACATATTCTCATTAATTACGCAGGTGATGGTTACTGCAGGTTCAGAGTTACCTTAGGGATATATACGTTGAAAATTTTAGTTAGAAATCTCCACACCAACTTCACCTGGTGACCTCACATGCTCATAGCTAGCACCTATTTATAGCATCCTGACCACAAGCCATTGTCTTGAGATCGTCGATGTGTATCTTTGTGCAACTCTCTTTTGTCTCGAGTGCTCAGGAGTGATTAGCGAGGTATGTCCATTACTATCAAAGTGGTTCCCATGCCTCCACACACGAGATTTCTCACTAGAATTGTCAATGTTATGGCCTGTAAAAATCTTCAGGGGTAAAAAATCAAAAAAATACTTTTTATTGGGCATAGTCAATGATATCCCTAAAGTAACTCTGAACCTGCAGTAACCATCACCTGCGTAATTAATGAGAATATGTCATTTGAAAAAAAAGTTGTAAATTTTGAAATAAAACAGAATATGGATTGAATAATGACAGGTGGCGATGATATTCTCTACCTGATAACACTCAGGAACCTGGAGATACACCTAATTATAGGATTATGCTGCTTTGAGGTGTGTTTTGGGACAGGGCGTTTAACTGGCTTGCAATGGTACCCATCACCTTAATAGCTTTGGGTTAATTAATATTTCATAAAACTTATTACCCTAGATCAGGTGTTGAGCACCATCATAATAGTTTCTTCCAATTTCATCTGGTAAAAAAACAAGAAACTAGGGTTCTTTCACTTTTTCCATCGTCTTGGATGAAATTGGTTTCAAACGGAAGATTGGTATCATGTGACTTAAGGGAAAAGGGACCACAAACATATGTAGACCTTTTGGTTGAACAGTTTCGGTCCAAATGAACTTGTTGCCCTTACACCTTGGATCCATTTGTTAATCTAGACCAAGGGCCAGCCCCCCAAAATTCTGTGTATTGCCACAACCCATATAAAATGGTAAAGATTTGACCACCAACTTTGGCACCTTCAAAATTTTGTAGATATTTTATAAATTTGAAAGGTTCTTATCATATCCATTCAATAATGCTAAGGGTCTAAAGTTAGATGTGTTGAAATTGCCATATGCTGTTCATGCGATTGTTACAAAACAGTATTGATATTAAATTTATGTGTTGTTTTGTGATTTTCATGCCTTATTCAGCACTATTTAGTAAATGAATGTGTTGTATAATGAACTTTTTTTTTTTTGGGGGGGGGGGGGGGGGCTGTGAAATTATTGTAAATATCCTGGGACGAATCACCCATAGTTTGCTCTGTCATTGCACCCTTCTCTGTTGATGTTTCTCATTGTTTATGGATGTTTTCTTCTGTCCTGTAGCTGATGTACAAGTGGACACATCTCCTCACTACCTGGTCTTTGTAGAGCTAGACGGCGAAGAGGACAGCAAGAAACTGACTAAGAAAGAAGCCACACTGGTGAGATATTGGAGAACCTAATTTCAAGCTATTACAATATCATATGGTGCCATACTAGCATAGAACTTAAATACAGTATATTTTATCTCCTGCACCCAAGTTATATTATCCTTAAACGTTATAGATTAGAATTTGGATCAGAAACTAACGTTGAGTACACATTTATTTACTTCTCTTTAATTAAATTTCCTGTTCTATTTCCAGGGTCTGACACTTAGATTTCAGGCTAGGGGCCCAACTTAGTCTTTTGATAAAAAATAGTGGTCAAAAACAGCATTTCTGGTTATTATGATACAATTTTGGGCCCCTAGTCTAACAAATCTAGAATCTCAAGGCAATATCTAGGGGCCTATGCCCCTGGGTCCTTGGGAAAGTAGTACCCTGATTTGGACTTATGCAACAATTTTTAAGTAACTGATTTTTGCACCATTTTAAAATGACCAACTTATGCATTGACATGTCTTAATTTTACTTCATTTTTCTTACAGATGGATGAGGTTCTTCAGAAAGAATTCTTTGTTTACGAATCCTTCCGTAAGAAGAAGAGCATAGGACCAATGAAGGTCCATGTAGTACAGAATGGGACATTCCAAGAACTGAGAAAATTCACCCTGTCCAGCACAGATGCCACCTCCAACCAGTACAAGGTGCCTAGAGTTCTCAAAAGACCAGAGGCAGTGAAGTTTCTACTGGACAGGTGCTTGGAATAACTCAATCATAACCTAGAGGGGATTTATCATTCAAGCATGTGTAGTCATTGAACCCAGAGTATCTCAAAATTTAAGCTTCTGAAAATGGGAGGGGAAGATTATAGGGGTAACTTATTCAAAAATCTGAGAAATATGTCTATTTCAATCACATAAGTGGTAGTATCCAGTACTTGAATCTTAATTTCTAATCTTTCCAAGAAATCAAAAATGACATCTTTGTTCATGCAGTAGAAATAAAATGCACGTATTTGTAAATTTTAAGCAGAAAAATACCTATTGGATTATTGCTTTTGGATGATTGTCCATGAGTTTGAAAAAAACTGTTATAAACAGAGTCTGAGAATTCATATTATTTTTGCTGTGGAACTTCTGGGTACTACTAGCTCATTTATTTGGTAAGACTATATTTTCAATCATGTGTAAAAATCAGAATGATATTCTTAATATTATTTTAGAAAATTTGGGTGTGAAATGTGTGCTTCTAACGTGCATAGGAGGAGAAAAGGACTTTTTTCATAACAGGATCTCAGTACCCATAGACCAGGATCACTCACTTTTCTACTGGGTTCAGAAGTTTGAAAAAAGTCTAGTTCATGTTCAATATACATAGTGTGAGAATTCAGAGGCTTTAAGCTATGAAACACTACCTTGGAGTGCTAAGGGGCGATTTTCAATCATGTGTTATAAGTTCAATTTAGCCATGTGCAATAAGTTGTGAAAGATGGGAGTTGATAGTTGCCTGCATGTAACTTGCCTAGAATCAGAGATGAAAATTGGTTCCATGTGTAATGAAAAGATCCAAAGATCTGATGCTGTGAGATTTTTACTGGTAGGGAGTAACTTAATAGACACCCTTTTCAGTCATGAATGAAGAACAAAATGGAAGTCTAAGTAGACTGAAAGCATGTACTAGTACATGTGATATTAGTAGTATCTTCCAACATGCTGATGTGACAGCTTGTCATTTATTACCAGTACGCAAAGAATTAAACAGGGGTTACCTGCAGGTTGGGATTACCTGCAGATAGCATTATTTTTTATGTGCAGAATTAACACAACACGGTATACATTTATTTAATAATGAAATTCGCTTTTTTGTATGTAATGTGGAGGTATTGTGGTCTCCCCTTGAACTTTTTACAATGCCCCATTTGTGACATCCATTTTCATAATGCTGGCCAAAATGTAGGATTGGAGTAATTTACCTTATTGTAAGGTAACTATTCTCTTAAAACGCACAGATGGATTCTAAGATGGCAAATATCTTAGGGACCCAGTTACAGTTAAGATATAAAACTTTTCTTCCTGCATGATTTTATATTTTCCTCAATAAAACGACCAGGCAATATTATACTATTGTTTACACTGCATAGATGTATGATTTGAGAATTAATGAATTAGGTGTTAGGGTTTAGACAGTCATGATATTTCTAACTGTATAATTCCAGGTAGTTTTATCTGATAAAATATCTTGAAAAGAGACAGTACAAGGATTTAAAATGGCTTGGAGAACAGAAATATTCCATTCAACAGCAAAAGGACACTTTTTGAAAAATAAAGGAATTTGACTGCCACTTACTAGGGCTGTGGTCTATGTATCAATAACTGTGTTAAACACATCATATGTTATTGAATAGTAAGTGTGATGTAGTTACTCCATAACAGCATTCCTACAAATGTATACGACTGTCACATATGTGCGCCATGTTTTGTGTATTTGATAACTGTGATAAAAGTCAATGTTATTGAAGTTTATATGTAGTTATTCCATAACAGCAATTTATAAATAAATGTAACTTATTGTTGAAATATCACTTATAGTTCTTGGTTTTATTGACCTTAGCTTCATTTGACACCAAACATGTCCAAAACATGTCCAAGAAAGTTAATGGTTTAAGAACTGTTCTGAAAGGAGAAATTGTTTTAATTTTAATAAGGTCCTACAATACTCTCAACTAGTCACACCTACTGAGTGATGGACAAAATGAAATAATTTTTCATACTTTACCTTACACCACTGCCAATTTTTAAAAGAAATTGGAACAAAAATAGATTTTTATTAAATATGTATCATTATGACTACACTTGCTTATTCTTAACAATATCCTAAGAAACAGTTTCTAACAATGTTTTGGTTACAGTGCTATTCATGTATATTGAATTCAATAATTTAACACATTTTCAGAAGATATAGTGTAAAAAAAGTTGATGACCCTATGAATAAATTTTCGAATCAAAGAATTACTAACACATGCGAGCACTTACCTGCATTAAATTGTCTGAAGTTTCTTGTATTTAATACTTAGTTATATGTATTGGAGGAATTTGTCCAACCTCTGCACTGGGGTAAAAACGATAACCTCATAAAACGGTAGGTTCTTACTTTCTCCTGTGTAGATTTCAGTGAAAAATAATCACAACAGACAAATTTCCCTCTTTGGCAAAATGAGTTGTTTATTGAAGCAACATACTTCAAGTTATTTACAATTTGTACAATCAGACAACTAGGATGCCTCTATGGTACAAGCACAATAGTAAACTTCTATTAACTCCTTCAACCTCAAATTCTTCTCTTTTGATTTACATATCTTTCCACTTTAATACCATTTCCTACACTAGGGGCCCTGAAATTACAAAATCAGAGATTTCTTATGCCACAGATAGAATTTGTCCAGGGTACTTTTTCAATTGGTTCAGAGATGTTTGTCTAAATCCCCAACTCTGAACCTTTTATACACTAGGGATCCAGCAATCTTAATATCAAAGAATTTCTGCCTTAACAGTTTTTGTTCATCTTACATTTAGAATAAATGTTGCCATGTTCTCATATTAGTTCACAGACAGGACCTGTCAGTTAGTAATTGCATTGTCTGGTACATGGCACTTTGTAAAAGATTTACCAATATTTGTTTGTCATACGTATCATGGCTACCAGACAATTTCCGGAGGAACTCGTAAGCATGAATGAGTTAATAGAGAAGAAACCGCATTCAGATCGGGCATGCTAAATTCACCCCATAGAAACAGTATCAAAATGTACAAAGACATACCACATGAAGGAAGAATAAATATACCTATAAAACTCCAATCACTAATCACTCTCAAAGGTGTTTTTATATAAGTAAGCTCCCTGGTAGGTAAGCATGTTCCTGAACTTCTCTTCATTGCTGGTATTGGAAAGATTTGATCCTCCCGAGAAAATCAGACTTAAGGTAAGCAGGGGTACTCATGTCATTATCCAACTGTTTCATTGCTGGTATTGAAAAGGCTTCTACTTCCCTAGCAAATAAGATTTTATGATTGTTTTCATGTATTAGTATTCCCCCGTTTAGTAGAGCCTCGGTGATGTGACATATATTATAATGTTTAGCATTGCTAGCCCATTGTTCAAACCACTTCAATGTAAATCATTACGCAAAACGTTCTTTATAAACTCCTGAATGCAAAACCATACTTCACAAGCAGTTTGACTAATCAGGTCAACAGGTAAGATTGCCTCACTGAGAAAGGATGTATTTCAGCGGTTAGGTTCAGAACCAAGTCAATCAAACAGAGAACTCGCAGAAGGAGACCATTCTTATAGCTGTGTCATAGTCTTAGCCAGCAGGGTGTCTGGGCATGATTTGGACACACAAACCCTCAAAATTCACCCCTCAGGAGACCAAAATTATTTTGTGAGTAATTTCTTAAAACATCAATTTCAAGCATGTAATTGAATTTTTTCCATCTTTATACAAGTCCCATGGTATTGTATGAGGCTATCATACATTAGTTCAATAAGTTTATAAATTTTCATGGTTGTTATCTGAGTATAATTTGGCCTCCCTTGAAAAAGAGGAGGCCCAAAAACTTTACAATTGCCAATTTTGGGCACCAAGTTTCTAAATCTTGGCTAAGAACCTGAGCGGTGTGACCAACTGCCGTTTGTAAAGCAGGGATTGATTGACATTAGGCATTTACATTCACTTGTCAATATAACCAATCTTTCAATAGTCCAATAACATTAGAGTTGAAAGGTTATCTGATTGCCCTGTTGATGTAAAATCTATATGAATTTCACTTGTCCGCTGAACCTATCATTAGTATTCTAATATATGCAGTTATGCAGTCATATGCCAGGCACACCAGGATAAGTCTCAATGTCAAACCCTGTAGGCTACCCATAGACTCCCCCAAATTAATCATGCTGCAAGACATAAGAACAACACCTATTACTGTACATAGATTGACCATAGAAGTCCTAAATATCATATTCATACGTTATTTTTCTCATATCAAATGCATCACAAACTTGACTGCCAAAATATATATTCTGAACATTTCATTAACATCCAACTTGCAGGAGACCACAGAAGCAATTTGCAATACCATGCATGATTTCCACCAAGTTCCACTATTCAATGGTGATTTTGATTACAAGCTGGCCATAATCTGACCATAGAGAAGTATGGCAACACAACAATGTCTTGTTGGTATTCGAAAATACGTTATATTGAACAACTCATCCCCACTAGGGCAAGATGAGTTGTCTCTTTCACAAATGTCTTGATGACAAGATAATGCTTAAACAATAAGAGAATATAAATTCCCCTTGAAATCATACTCTGAGGAAAAATCAACCTGCATAAGGATAATTTCATTTTTCTTACTCTTGTACTTCTTTGGAAGATATCCTAACTTGTTAGACCACCTGGTTATTCTGGTTATGAATTTGTTCACATATATAAAACAATCCTTTATTGTACCGAGTCCATCTTTGATACGGAATGGCAAGTCAGGCAAGAACTTGTCCAGATTAATTAATTCCTAAGCTTATCTAAAATATTCATTAATTGTTTCCCTCCTATCTTAATTGTTATTCAATCAAACATCATCTCCTAGCCCTAATGTTAAAAGATACACCTATTTTCTCATTATGATTCTCTCATGAATAGCTAACATTTAGTTGTTTTTTTTTATTAAATATCTCTCACCAATGGCTAATGTTTTATATCATTTTAAGTTTATAATGACTCAAATGTCACACATGGTGTACTAGGTGACTAAGCTCAGGCAGCAAACATATGAAGAAGACTGTAAAATCTGCAGCAAGAGACGATAGCATTACAATAGTAGTATAAACACATCCTGTATACATTACAATATACATTCTATCCATAGAGTACACGCACTGCAGTATTGTCATGTTATGTTGACATTTAGAAACCAAAACAATCTAACAACCAAAGGAAATGATATGTAACTCTTTGTATTCTGTACATGCATATTGAGTTTGCTAATTGTATCCACAGTAAATGATATCAATCTTAACCCCTTGCACCCACATCGTCTGACAGCATGCACCTTAACCCAATCAAGCCCAAGAGTTCATACAGAAATTTTCGTCTGGATCTTTCACACTTTTGATAGTAACTTTCTCACATACCTCAACCAATATTCTTACCTGTGCAGAGGTGAGAGAAAATGAGCAGTCAATGGTGGCAGTAAGTCCTCTCTATCATACTAAACTCTTAGTATACTTGCATGAAACTGATGACTTTAAAAAGGTGAAATACATTTCCGACCTCCCACTGTATAATAAAGCAATACTTGGTTTTCAATGACTAGTTTAAACATCATTGCATGACAGGTGTGCTGCACCTCAAGAAACTAGTTTTCCTCACTTGTTTCTCTTCACAATTTTGTTTCTATATTTCTATGTTGCTAGGTATGAAACGCTTCTAGAGCTAGAGCTGAAGGATGCTTTTACTTGATAGAGGACCTCACCAAAAGAGTCCAGAGATCTTTGGCTGCAGTGAGCAATGACAGATTAAACCCATGCACCCACAGCTGATGAACTATGCAACTTTCTTATCTTTTTCATCCCTTCACACCTGCAAAATTTGTCTGAATCTTTGATTCCTCTGAATATAAAATAGGAATAAAACAGAAGTTCATTAAGGATTTGAGGGAGAACTATATAGGTTCAGGTGTGAGGAACTTTTCTCCTGCCTACATTCCAAGGTTATACCTTTATAAGAGAGATATACGCAGGCCACTTCAGGAATGAATAGATTAGATAAACTGGTTTTGATATGCGAATCCTAACTCCTTTACCAGACCACTTCTAGTGGGTTCGGCCCATCTATGTTCACAGTGGCCAAACATAACCTACAATTTGAGAGGTATCTTGGCGGAAAAGCATATTTAGGAGTATCTTTGAAGAACATGTTCAATTGTTCATCAGAACACAATCAACATCTCAAATAGTTTTGTTTATGTATCCTTAATTCCCAAGGTGCTATCATAAGTATCATAGATCCAGACGCAATTTTCTGGAGGAATTCTCAAGCTGGAAAGGGTTGAATTCCTATGACCTCAAGGGCTACGTTTCATCATATGGATTCTCCTTTCTGCCCACGCTATGAATTGAATTGTCAGTAATACAAAATGCATTATTAGTGTGGCAAAGCAGACAAATGACACATCACCAATACAGATAGTCCGTTAGTAATAATACCAGTGTCTGATTACAAAAATCTTATAAATAATATATATATTTATCCAGAGATGAGTTATATGTTAGCAATAACAACTTTCTTACTCTACTTTGTACTTATTATAAACAGAGACATTCATCACACAAATCAGTTCAAAAAATTAGTAGGATAGGATACCCCTATTTAACCAATTCATCCCCCGGAATAGTCAATTGGTCCAACTATAAATCACAAAAAAAGTTTGAAAAATAACTTGAAAATCTGGAAATGATTTTTGAGCTGGAAGGTTTCAATAACTGTCATTAATACACAATGAATTCATGCTTTATTTGCAGGAGTTCAGAAAGTTTGTGTATTACCTATAAAGAAAAGTCTTTCGGCAAACATTTTGCTGCTTTTATCTTTTCCATACCCAAGTATTCCAAATGAGTTGTCAAGTCCATGAAATGGTTAAAGAGAGATTTCCCCTAACTCATGACAAGAGAATAATTGTCTCAATTACCCTTTACCTAGTCTGCCATGGAAGAGAAAATGACATTAATGGGTTGCAGCTCCGATCCACAAGAAGCTGAAGTGCACCAGATTGCGTAATGTACACATATACATCAATATCCTAGTAAACATAGCCCATTATGAAAAAATCCCAAATACTCTAGGTTATCTTACAGAATTCACCACGGTGAAATTATGAAAATATATTGACAGCAAGTTCTCAAGGGTGTGTTGCTATTAAAACTCAAGCAGGGTTTTACAATTACAAGAAAAGAGGGACCTTATACACTGACTTAGAGTCATATCTATATAAATATATATATAAATAGTCATATTTATATAAATATATATAAATTTATATATTTATATATATATATATATATATATATATATATATATATATATATATATATATATATATATATATATATATATATATATATATATATATATATATGAAGAGTTGGGAATACCATCTACCTACTCTGTATCTGTAGGTGAGCATTTATGGACAGACTGGCACCAATATTAGGGACAATTCTTTAAATTCAAAGCAAGTGTATGAATATATTCATATATATACATATGTGGATGCATCATGGAAAGGCAGTTATAGCTATTAAAGAATATGAATTATAGAAATTTAAAATATAATCCAGACTTAACCCAGACTTAAATTGAATACGGACCTATAAGATAGGTTAAGGGCATAAGTGGACATCCTCTACAGCATACTAAACCTCATTATCTTCTAATACTTTGTGCGATGATATTCAATTCAAATACTCCCCTTTCAAATTTTTGTCTGATTTCGTTTTCTGTCCACGCATTTCTTTAGAAAATAGTACATCCCATGTGAGCCAGTGTATAAGGTGCCTTCCTGGGTCTTCCACACAAAAAAATAGTTATGACTTGACATTAAGAAAACCGCATGTAAATTATGTTATGCTGTTCATTCACATTCTGATAAAACTAGTCTGCCATCAGAGAATACACAGATCAACATTCGATAAATAGTTCATTGGTATTTTTTACAGATAGTTTAAGGCCTGTAGACATCGTCTCCTTATCAATAATAATAATAATATGAACCAACAAATGCAGCTCCAACGGCGGGCTATTTCAAGTCTATGTCCAGGTTGTCTGTTAACTGTACTTCGGGCCCCGCCCGGCTGGGCCTTGAGCATTTTTCGGCGAGTTCTTCGTAGGTGCCGCCGTTGAGGAAGCAGACGAGGACCACTGTCATGTTGTCACAGCCGAGGCCGCCCATCTGGCAGTCGGGAGCAAGGCACCTTGTCATCAGCTCCTCACAGATCTACACAACAAACAAATAGCAGCACTGCAATCAGGGGCTTAGCTATTAGGGTGTCTGGCCGTCATTTGCACACACAAATATACAAGGATTTTGATCCAAAATGTCCAAACCATGACTTGTGAATCAATCTAAGGTTACAAAAATCTAATCAGTCCTTGGGAGTACCATAAGAAAGAATCCCTAAAAATTTGGAAAGATTTTGTGAATTAGTTTTTGACATATCTTGCAGCAAAGGTACGACCCAACGCAGACAGGAACCGTGCCAAAACCAATGATAAGGGGGAGACATAAATACCACCATCACTTTTGAGATTATATAAATCCTGCTCAGCATATTCATGGTTTGACAAGATTGCAGTATTTTGAAAAATATGCCGGACCATATTTAAAACATTCAAAAATCAGAAAGAGATTTTATTTATTGACAAAAATGTAAATATCTATAAATAGGTATGAAGGGTTTACTTACTATTTCTGGATCCATTTTTTGGGCAATTCTGGCCCGTATAAAGTCAGTGACTTCTTGATTGGTTAATACGTCCCATATGCCATCACAAGCTAATACAAGGAATTCATGGTCCGGCACTAAATCATGTACCACCACGTCTGGATATGCTGAAACAACGAGAAACATAAAATACATTACACAAGTTACAAGACCACTATCACTATCTTAATACAGGACAGGGACGAAATTGGAATTTCAGAGAATAAGGGTCGTTTAGAGAGAGGGTTTACTTTAAGTCAAATAGTAAACAACGAGAACAAAGAATACATTACAAAGACCACTCTTAAATACAGGACAGGAACGAAAATAGAATTTGAAAGAATAGTGGTTTCTTTAGAGAGAGGGTGACTTGTAATGAGAGTTGCATTTAACCATAGAAATCTTTAGTCTAGGTCAAACCCCATTAACACACAGCAGTTTGAATCGCTGAAAGAAAATATATCTAATTCATACTCAAAAGGGGATGTTACACTACATTAAAATCTTTGCGACTTGCAATAAACATTCCAAAAGAATTTTGATAAACCTATTCATTATCAGCAATCAAATCAGGGTTGTTGTATATTCTTACCTGTTACTATCTGCTCCTCTGCTTTTTTCTTATCGTTTTTCTTGAAAACAAAATCCCCTAGTGCTCTGGATAAGGCTAAGTTTCCTGGAAACAACAAGAACAAGGCATGAATTTCATATCTTAATTTTGACCCATTCATTTCCATCATATGAGCCTGTGCGCTAGAAAGAAAGCCGGTGAAAATATTTACCAGATTCCACACTGGGGCTAAGTATCTTATTTTGCATTTACATCAAAATACCAATTGGAATATCTAGTATTTTTACCAGTATCGAAGAAAATTCAACAAATGAAATCATAAAAATTTTCTTTGTGTGAATTCGCAGAAACCTAAGAACTTTCAATGGAAAATGCCACGATGGAGATTTAGCCAATAAGAGCATGAGAGACTGCCTGTTATCAAGTCTGAGAGGAAGTTTCGCATCCAGTTTGAAATCCCTGATAATGATAGATATGTACATATATCATCACTGATTTCTCATTCAAATACTTCTCAGAAAGAAGACGCTCACCTTGCAAGGAAGATCTCCAGAAGTATACAGAATTAGCCAAGTATGAATGGGACTATTATTCTTTCTGCTCTGTTTGGTAACTTAGCATTGACTCTATAAAATTCTATCCATCCTCTAGCTGCTATTATTCTTTTCTGTTCTGTCTGGTAATTTACTATTGACTCTATGAAATTCTACTATTATTCTTTCAGCTCCATTTGGTTACTTACCATTGACTCTATAAATCTCTACCCATCCTCAAGGAACTATTATTTTGTTTTGTTCTGTTCTGTAACTTACCATTGACTCTATTAAACTCTACCCATCCTCCAGCTGCTATTATTCTTTTCTGCTCTGCCTCGTTGCTAGGTTTATGGTCGAAGGAGAGCAGGTCCACAGCTCCCTGTATACTCGCTACCGCCCTCGAATCTCCTACATTACCCTGAAATAAACAAAGGATACATGTCAATCACATGTAGTTACTAAATCAGACTCATGGTCACCCAAAAATAATGAGGTGTCTAAGGATCGAGTTTTGGATAGCCTTATATACTACATTTAATGTCACATAGCGTTCTTTATTGAGAATAGCAAATATTCCCCAAAACATTCTAATGAATTAGAAAATCACCACATTAATTTTCAAAGAGAGTGATAAATCTAACCATTAGTCTACATCATGACTGGGAACTTAATTGTATTGTCTACTGTGATGCAGTATTGACCAATCATGTTTGACTTGTCTACTGTGAAAAGAATTACTCTGATATTCTATAACTACTCTTGATCTATGTAGTGGGACATATAACTATTGAAAACTTTTCAAAGAAATAACAAGGTATGTATTCAAGTAGTCAACTTAAGAAGTTGCCTTGTCATTTATTAGAAAACATGGATTTGTACTTACACAATACATTTTACTATCTTTAATTAAAACTGTTACAGCAGTTGTACCTGCCAGCTCATCCTTCATAGCGTCATCTGAAACGAAATTAAAAACACGCTCTTAGTTTCAAAAACTCAAACCGTAACCATCCAGGCTAACTGAATGCAGATAAAGCCTTAGTGGTCATGAGAAGCAATATAGAAATCATGTCATTCTATAAGCGTAAATACAAAATATGGATACACAATATCATTGCAATTAGATTAAGAAATAGTTGAAAACAATGTGTCAAACCTGAGAACCACTCAGTACAAACTCTTTATTTTTACACTAGTTCTTTATTTTCTTCACATTATAAGATGTGAATAAAACCCACTGACAGGAAAAAAACTTTTTTATTCTTGAATTTTTAGGGCTAACTTATTTTTGGCCCAACTGGACTACTTGATAATTTTTGTGGCTGCCACACCATGTGCAATGAGACAAACAACATGGTGAGTGTTTGACAGCTAAGCCTCACCTTTTGTCATATCTTCATCTAACTCTAAATATCCCTGGGTTATGGCTTCCTCAATATCTCCCCGACCTGCAAAATAAAAACAGCAATTAGTGACAAGGCAATACAGTTCAGGGTCTGACAATTACCAGAGGCACAGTCACATGAATAGAGGATAGCCTGGTTCTAAGGCTGAGTTAGGTATCAATCCCCCACCATTAAATATACTGGGTGTTTAGTAGGTTTGATGTCCATATCAAACTATAGATGGCAGCACAGTTTTCATGAGTCGCAGTTCCAAACTTAGTTACCAAAGACAGCTCAAGTCCCTCTTGAGGATTAATTCAGAACTAAACCTGCAGTGAAATCAACAATATTGATATAGCATCGTAATCAGAGTCCCTATTATTCAATCTCACAATCTGACCCTAATCATTATTTCAGCTGTAAAACTGCCTCCAGAGAATGGCTTTTGCAGACAATCCATCACAAGAATGGCTCACATTCTACTCACTCATAAAAAACATTAGGCTGCTGGTAGGCAAACTCTCTCACTTGAGCTTATTGGTTGCAATCAAGGCACTCAGAGGATTTAATTTTGACTGGAAGATAAATCGTCCGGAAAGCTTTTAGTTTCAGATAGCAACTCTCCAGATTTTGCCACATCTCATGATCTATGATAGGAGTGCACTAATGGAAGATTGATAGAAATTCAAACTTTCTGAAAGAAATGTTAAATTCTAGGAAATATTAGCAGGACTTTTGGGCACCTGAATACTCTATGCATAGGTATTTCAACCTATTCATACCTATATTTAGCTTTTAAACAGTTTTGTCTGCATTCATACTATTTCTAAGAATAACTTGGGAATGATGTATAACCTAACAAAATACTTGAATCAGAGAAGTTTAAATGTTGCTTTCAACATTTCTCAGCCAGATATTTTCAGAAATATGAGTTGATATAGAAATATTTCCCACAACAGTCAGGCTGCCCTTCTTTGGCTGTTACAGTACAGATGAATGGATCAACCCACTTATACTGGGAGTTCACCCCAGAATATATCATCAGGTTGTCATGACAATAACATGAATAATAAAGAAATAAAGCAAAAGGGTCAGTATCCAAACTGTGGTTTGTATTGATTTACATTCCTCACTCAAATAGTGTCTAGGAGATGCTCATAATAGGCAGGTCTAACTAGGTCTCTCTAGGGATAAGGGGTTAAATGAAGGCAGAGGTTCTGAATCTATTGAAATGTGCATTTTATGCTTCTAGACATATTCATGCCTGCATTGTCTGCATATTGTGTTGGCATCGCCGAAGAATAGGGAATCTGCATCATGCTACTGATGACTGTGCATTGAAATCTACAACATAAGGCTGCAGGCAGGGATTGATAAGTACTGAAATCGTGTCTGGTTAGGATTTATCCATTAACCCATTATGTTTAAGAGTTCCCCCAGAAATTGATGTCCAGACCTATAACACTTTAGAAAATGACAATGACTCTTAAGAAAGTCGATATGAAAAACATCTGACTATGGTCCACAAGTAATGAGAGTGTCATACTTACTATATGCCCGATGTGTGACAATCTTATGGTGTAACTGTACGCTGGCATATTGTGCTACTTTGGCTCCTGAAAAATACAAACGAAACTTTGTGAGAAAGATATTAACATTATGAGTGTGATTGGTATCCCAGGGTTGGAATCGGAATCGGTAAAAAATAATTCCGATTCTTTCCAATTCTGATTCCGATTCCTACCAACATATACAGGGGGTAGAATAATAGCATTTAGATTTAAAACTGTATCAGATGCTTCACTGTTTTACATTCCCATACTATAATTTCGTTTTTAGGTAGTAGATTAGATAACCTAGCGCACTGAGCTACTGACTGGCATTGTCTTGTTACTTTGTCATCTTATTGCATTGCAATAATATGACAAAGTAAGCGTCAATTAGTATCAACATTATGCCGATTCCGGAATCGGAATGATCGGTATGAGATTTTATAGCGATCTTTTTCATGGGATCGACGATTCCATCCGATTCCTTGGTATCGATTACATTCCTAATTAACATACGTGTCAGATCATGTGTACACGCTCCTGGTGCAATGGATTCAACTCCTTCACTACACGAAGCGCTAATTGTCGCTCCTCACCTGCACCCACCGGTCTATCCCACAGCTTGATGTCGAGCCCTCATAATCAGCTGTTCTCCAAGGAACCACAGCCTTGAACTTGCCTTAGGTGAGGGAAGCAGGACGGCAGTTATTTCGAACCCTGACAGTTGTTGATTTGTGTACCAGAGAACAGGAGGAGTCTTGATGTTGAGCCCTAAAAGTCAGCGACCTCCAAGGAGCCACAGCCTTGAAACTCGCCCAATTGAGGGAAGCAGGACAGCAGTTACTTCGAACCATGGCAAGTTTCTCTTATCTGTGTATCAAAGGACAGGACAAGTCTTGATGTTGAGCCCTGAGAATTAGCCATCCCCCAAGGAGACACAGCCTTGAAGTGAGGGAAGCAGTTATTTCGAACCCTGATAGGTGTTGATTTGGGTTCCATAGGACAGGACAAGTCTTGATGTTGAGCCCTCATAAGTGAAGGAGGCAGGCCAGCAGTTATTTTGAACCCTGACAGTTACTGTTTTGTGTACAAGAGGACAGAACAAGTCTTGATGTTGAGCCCTGAAAGTCAGCGACCTCCAAGGAGCCACAGCCTTGAACTGAGCCCTGTACAGCTGGGCCTGAAGCTTAGAGGTGTTATCAGGTGAGTCTTGACATTTACAGAAACAGATATATATGTTCCCCCACATGCCACCAGTACCGTCCTGTATTCCCCGACCAAAAACAGCTAACTAGGCTACTGCGCGCGCTATCTACATCCAAGGTCACAACACTCTTCCAACAAAAAGTCTTTACAAGTTTTAACGAATACATGTCAGTGGCCCTAAAGAAATCCTGACTTATTTGATAATGTATTTGTCATCCAAGATTTTTTCAGAGATTAGAACCAGAACCCAACCACTGCTCCCCTAAAGTTATGAGTCCTGAAGAAAGTGTCATCTCAATGCTTGAATAAAAAAAATCTGAAAAGTAGCACAATTTTAGAAATGCTTGACAGGAACTTTTCGTTTGTTTAGGATTAACATTTTTTCCTTAATGATTTCCCTAACGGCACTTTTTTGCTGAAAAATAGAGGTCTTTATAAAGCAATCCCAGCATGAAAAGGTTAGATATAAGTATAAATATAATTGCAAATAAGTGAGATCATCATGTCAATCTAAGTGAACACATCAAGTTGACAGTTTCAGGCTCTCTCAGGATCAACAGGTTAAGCCAATCCGATGCTAAGGCTACTTTTGTCCAAAGCACAAGGACGCAAAGAATTTTGAAAAACATCTAAACCCTGTCATGTTGGTATTAATTGGATAGCTCTCGCTGACTACTCTCAGATGAGTATCCATGTTCCAGGGTTTCAGTTATTTTTTTGCATCATTTTGTATTGGCCAAATCAGCCACCAGCAGCAGCATATTTGGGGTTAAGCCAAACCGCAGCCCAACAACCTGCACACTCTCAAGTTCCAAAATAAACCTCCTCAACCCCTAGATGTGCAGGCTTATTGACATGATTATTGGGCTTGTCATTTCATCACTATTATCCAATGAAACATCCCTAACCTGTTCCCAGCCAATGACTATGTATGTGTCAGATTAACCCATCTAGGCCTAGAAATCCTGATGGGTATCATCTGAATCTATGGTACTTGTAAAAATAATTCTCAGGTAAAGTATACAATGCAGAATATTTGAAGGAAGTAGTGAGTGGCTGGTAAGATTCTTACTGCTATTTCATAAGACACTTGTATCAGAAAGACTTCTTCATTCTGTCATTTTGATTGTGTGTGTGGGGGGGGGGGGGGGGCTACAGGCATGTAAGTGTCAATAATGAATGCGAGGATGACAAAATTTCTCAAGTTTCAATATCCTCAGTTGTCTAAAAAGTTGGCAAATAGATAAGAAATTAGAAATATAGTCAAGAAAATAGTTGAATCATTCTATTAGTTTTTTATATTCCAATAAATGGACAAATTGGGCCTGCAATTTAATTTGATCTACACAATAAGAATATCAAACTTCAAAATCTTCAAAATGATAAATCTAAGAATTCTCTGTGTTTCTTACATCCAATCTCTATTTCATTCTCATCCTTTCATAAGCAAGAAATAATGGCAAGAAAACATGGGCTTAATTGCCTGCAGGGTAAATCAAAATAAATCTTCAATTATATCGATATCTGCATTCAAATCAGAAACCCATGTGAACTGAGCATAAAGGGGAATTAACCCATTATAACCAGGTGATCTCCATGACAACTTCCATCTGGAAATATATTTTTGAAAATAACTTTGGATTTGTGTATTAATTGACAAAATACTTGATAGGCAATTGTGGGTTGGACTGTGATTGAAATTTTCACCTAAAAATACACCAAACAAAACTTTCTGCTTTTCCACATCTTTCTCAGCCTAACCCATTGTTTAACATCTACTTTACAAGTGCCATCTGGATCTATGATACTCTTGAAAGTAACTAAGAAATGAAGCATCGATTCTTTAAAAATTTGGAGGTTTCAATAAGTTGGGTTCTGGTTAAAGTTTTTCCATCAAAATCTTTCAGAATGATCCTTAAGTTACCAGAAATGTTATCAACATATTCGAGCCATTTTGGCTGCCCCAGGCATGAACAGGTTTACCCTTTTATTGCTTAAGAGCTACTCTTAATTTTGTTTTCAGGATATTGAATACTTTGGGCAATAACTTAGAAATAATACAAAATATTTAAAGGACAGTTGTTGGCACTGTTCTGATTACCATTTGCCCTTCAAACATTTTCACAATTACTCTTTAACCTGAGAGATTTCACCAATAATGTCAGGCTGCTTCTGGCCCCTGCAGGCATTAATAGATAAACCCATTTATATCACCCATATCTGCAGAACTATTTTAGTGATATCATCCTAACAAAAGCAATTTTCTGAAGATATTTTCCGGAGAAATATTGATCAGAGACTAACTAATAGTCCTACAAATATTTTTCCAATACATGATTGATTCTAAAGTTACTTTCAAAATTATCATAGGTCCAAATTTTTTTTTATCAAAAATGCCTGTCCAAAACAGCAATTCCAAATATTCTGCCCGTCCAGATTTAGCTACTAATCTACTTCAAATCCTTATACCAAATACATTTGATAGCCTATTGCGGCAAAAAGGGCAATTCATACTTTAGATATGTCCTAGAATATGGTTTGTTAGGGAAATATTTGGTTATTACCCTCCAAAAGTCAAAAAAGAAAAATCTTCATAGAGATTTTTGCCTGTCCAAAAAGGAGGTTTTCAGGAAACTGCCTTTCCAAAAGACAGGTTGGAAGGGTCCTGGTTAAGTCCCTGGTCCAGCCGACACTTGTCAAGGAGCTCTCCTGGCATGAATAGGTTAACCCATTCATGCCTGTAACAGCCAAAACTGCATGACAATTTTGGTGATACTCCTTTAACAAAAGCAGCAGTTGGAAAGTATTTGAAGGAGAAATGTTCATTAGAACTCTATCTACAACTCTCCTTCAAATACTTTGCGAATTTATGCTTCATTCCAAAGTTATTTTCAAAAGTATGACAAGTCCAGACGACACATGTCAAGTATATCTGCAGGTATGAATGGGTTAACTGGCTCATTGCAGGCTAACTATCAGTGGCAGCATGGATAATATCACCAGGCACTGCCTACATAAACACTCTACAGAAAGCCTAGCACTTGTTTTCCTCAAAACACATCCCTCAGATTTATGGCTTTTATCCTCAAGAGGGCCCAGCAGCTCTGGGATATCAGTATCAACCCAATAATACTCACAGCAGCCTAAAACAGACTGTAGTAACAATTTTGATGAAACATTACAACATAGGGAAATATCTTAATAACTAGTGTTCAGAATCAAATCAAATTTTTAGGATCAATCATACCTAGCATCTTCATTGGGGGCATTTTTCATTAATGGCTGACTGCTCCATTTTTGTAAAGGAGCTAATCTGGCTCTCATAAACTAGCACTTGAAGCCCTTAGTTTTAATAGTTAACAGTACTGCAGGGCTCAACATTAAGAAAACACTTCATTAGCCCAACAGGGCTAGTTACCGTAACTTTTACTAGCCCTGAAATATTTTTGCTAGCCCTGATTTGACAATTTTTTTCAAATATGGTGATCTTTGTTGACAACATAGCCTCTTTTGATAACATGAAAAGAATACAGTGTATTGTGTTAAATTGAGTTATATTATCATTCAGGTATGCAGAGCCAGTTAGGAGGGCTTCATTCTTATTTAAGTGCTGATATTCTAACTCTATCTAGCCCCTCAGGGCTACTCACAGGTAGAATTTACTAGCCCTGACTTTCAATAACTAGCCCGGGGCTACAGGGCTAGCCTTAATGTCGAGCCCTGTACTGCTTGATTTAAATTAAGATGTTTTAGGCTTTAATGGAGCCTCGCAATCGACCAATAGGCTAATTCAAGATTTTTTTTCTTCAAAAGACTTAAAAATAATAATCAATCTTATAAAATTGCAATCGATCATCAAAATCAGAGGTTCATTGAACAATTATTGTCATATCCAATTCATTGGACAATTATCGCATGCCAATTAATCAGAAAATCCCTTTTAATACCAAAGCAATGGTTTCAGAAATGGTGTTCTTGCTTGGTTAAACAATCTCTCTTCAAATATTTTTCCATCATCACGCTAATTGATGAGTTTCCCTCTAACTCCTCAGACCATGTGAGGGTCCAGATGCTAATGGGTTGTTGTTGGGACCTAAAGAAATCATTAGCACAATTATGGGTTTTACGCTCAGAAGCTACGGAACACACTGATTACCCGGCTTTGTGGGATTCTCACAAATACTCAGCTGACCTAATGCATACTATTGGAGTCAACCAATAAAACACTTCAGACCATATTTCAGCCAGGAGAAAATGCCAATATCCTTCACTGTAATGGCCCATTCATCCCCCCTGCTGCTGCTGCTGCACTGATGAGAAGGCCGGACTATTTTTGTGCTATCCTTTTGACGAGCGAATGCACCTTTTGTAGAATATTCCAAGGAATAATGTATTTCAGAACTCATTCCAAACGCTCTCCTTTATATCTGTTTCAATTCAATCAAGCTCAATTATCAGGTAAATTAAAATAGGGATTACAGCATCCCTTCAGCAAACAGTTTCAAAAGGAACTCTAGATATGAATAGGTTAATTAATTAACCAGGTCGGGAAGGATTTTTCCACCTGCATCAGTTCCTTAAAGGTCAAGTATCTATATATCTTCACATTAGCTAGGCCACCGTGAATAAAAGGGCTACACAGAAATATAAACATCCCATTGTTCTATTATAACGTATTCCTTGTTCCCCTTAATGAAAAATGGGGATGCAGACTATCGCTAAAACTCTTTTTGAGTATAGCAAAAAAATCTCAAAATGTATGAAGTAGAATTCTACATTGCATTCTGATCAATATCGAAAAGTGATATACTTCCCAAATAATGACTCTATCAAGAAGATACAACTTGTAAGGGCTAGGGGTACAGGTGCAGATGGGTTAACCAAATAATGCTCACAGCGGCCAAAAGCAGCCTGACAATTCTGATGAAGTCTTTCAGACAAAAGCGAAGTTAGGAAAGAATTTGAAGGAGAAACGTTAGTTTTTGCACACTTAAAAACAACCCTCCTTCAAATATTTCATAAAATTGTCCTTAATTACTAAGTTACATTCAAAAGTACCATAGATTCAGACGAAATTGTCTAGAAACTTTTAGGCATGAACGGGTTACTGTAGAACATCTATAGCAATTACTTGTTTGTGCTGGTAAGATCGATCACAGACATCTCGTTCAAGGTCTCTCAGAGAGAGGAGCTTGTTGCCTTCTATCTTCATCAGTTCCTGCCATCTTTAACCCATAAATGATTACAGATTTACAAGTCCAAGATTTCTTGTCAGGATATTTCATAATTTTGACAATAACTTGAGATGTAAGGACAATTCTGCAAAATATTTGAAGGAGAGTTGCTGATGATAACCTAATTAACATTTCTCCTTTGAATATTTTCCAAACTATGCCTTCGCCGGAGAGTTATTGCCAAAATAGTGAGTCTGCCTTTTGGCGGCTGCCAGCATTAATGGGTGAAGGACTGGCAACGCTACCTTATCTCTCACACAAATGGCAAGACCTGAAATCCTGAAATCAGAATTAGATCTGATGCAGGCTGAATGCCAATCCTATTGATTCTCTGTGTGCAGGCAATTGATCTCTTTAACCCATTGATGCTTACAGCAGCCAGAAGCTACCTGACAGTTTTGATGACATTTTACAGGTGAGAGTATCGTGGAAAAAATTATTTGGAGGAAATTTGCTAATTAGAACACTCCTTCAAATATATTTTTAAAATCATTCCTAATTTCAATGTTTTGGTCAAAAGTATCATGTTGGTAGTATGCTAGTTAATATTTCCCCCTTAAATATTTTCCAAATTCTGCTTTCAGCTTTAGGATTTCACCAAAATTGTCAGGCCGTGTTTGGCCATATTAATGAGTTAATTTACGATGACATTCTTGAGTGTCTTACCTCCATGTCCATCGAAGACTCCGAAGAAGCAGGCGTCCGTGTCACCTTGTAATGATAGCAGATGTGTGTGGGCATCTTCCATATCTGGGAGGCAAAGGGTTAAGGAACACTAGGGTTGTCAACGACACAGCAAAACTTTAAGGAAGGAAGGATTTTTTTTACATCGCTTTAAACTGGTTAGGTCATTTCGAGACGAGATAGAAACCCATCCTTCTCTTCACGAATAGTTCCAAAGGGTCTTTCAGTTGCAGAAGTACCATAGGCAGCCCTTCACACCGCCGCACAACTATATAGTGACCTGACTTAGCTCAGGGTCTGACACTTAGATATCAGGCTAGGGGCCAGAAAAGGTCTTTTGATAAGTTTAGTGGTCAAAAACAGGATTTCTGTATTATATATACTATTTCGGGCCCCTAGTCTCAAAAAGCTAGGGGCCCACAGCAATATCTAGGGGCGTATGCCCCTGGGAAAGTCGAACCCTGTAGCTAAGCTAGAGATGAATGGGTTAAGGGGACTCCCAATCCCCTCATAGACCTTCTGTTGTGAAAACCTAATCAAGGCAGAGAGAAGAAAATCAGCAAAATGTCTCAGCACAGCTTCATGTCTGGGGAGATTGTGATTAGTATTCAGCAGCGACCCTTGTGGCTTTGCAGAACCCTGCCACCTGAGACTGATCTCCCCCTCAATCTCTCTCCACCTTCTCTCTCTCTCTACTCGATCGATCGATCGATCGATCGATCGAGAGAGAGAGAGAGAGAGAGAGAGAGAGAGAGAGAGAGAGAGAGAGAGAGAGAGAGAGAGAGAGAGAGAGAGAGAGAGAGAGAGAGAGAGAGAGAGAGAGAGAGAGAGAGAGAGAGAGAGAATAAGACGTGGAAGGTCGCTGAGTCTATCAAGATCTATTTCCTCATCTACCTGTTGTTGTTGTCAGGCGTAATTGCTCACAGGAACGGCAAAGCTCTGTAGAAGATACGGCACACGCCTCTGACTCTCAGCTCTACGAAATCACAGGCCCCTTGTCAGCATTAGTTGACAGGTGCTCATTGACCAATAAATCGCTGATTATTGATCGCTTAATGGCGTACACGCGCGGCAAGATTACCTGCATGGGCGCCGCCCATTTAGGCGACTCGAACATCTGAGGGGGCTGTGATCAAAAAGGTGTAAAACCCTTAGGAGGCGCACAGACGCAGAGCTGGAGGCATTTGTCAGGACTTGTGACCAGCAATCAGCAGCCAGGCGCACACAGGCGCATAGACAAGCATTATAAATGAGAGTTAAAGGGGAAATTAATGAAAACATTTCATCTCTGCCAAACACGCTATAGAGTTCTTTCATCTCCTTCCAGCTGGCTGTCCTGATTAGTGCAGTCTGTGTGCAGTTGGTGGCACGCTTATATATATACTACTGTAAATTCTCGGCAATTATGGACACTTCACAAAAGTTTCATTTTTTATGAGTTGAGGGTGGCCCATGTTTTATGAAAATATTGCAGACTAATAGTTGTCCATACTTTGTGAAATAGCTTCCAGTGATAGATCAAGAGTGGTCCAAATTTCCCAAGAATTTACGGTACACATTGTTCCTGTCAGGTGCAGGACACAATGCCTGAAGAAGCAGGATATTGGGAATTTCTTCTCTTTTTTTGGTATAAAACAAAGACTACAGATTCAAAGCACCCCTCCAGTCTTAGCCAGAAGGGTGCCTGGGCATCATTTGGACAACCAAACACTCAAAAATCTCCCTTTTTGTTACCCAGCATAATGAGCATATAATTAAAGGTTTTCCACCTCAATGTAATTCCCATAACACTGTATTTTTAGGATATCACACCCTATTTTCTCATTTAGGAAATACATAATTACGATTGTAATTTTCATATATTTTTGTCTTCCTTAAAAATAGGATGCCCCAAAAATGATATAATTGCCATTTTTTGGCACACAGTTTCTAAATCTTGGCCAAGATACTGCACCTCTCCCCCTTTCCTCTTTTAAAAATCACTGAGTTCATACTTACGAACCCGAATGGATGGAATACGCAGCTTTGGTACAGCTTTTGGTAATTTACTTTGGATAATTTTCAAATGACGCTTAAATTGAACAGCTGTAACGTGCCAGTCCCTGATGTAAATGGGATTAATAGTACTTCAATTCCTTTCATGAGATGTGATTGGCTTAACTGAAGTATCCCGGACCCATCCTTATTAGGAAGAAATCGAGGGAACATACAAACGAAAACTTCAGTTAAGCCATGTGATTGGTCCAGGTGTATAAAGGATACTTATTCGCCATCCTTGCATGCATGACGATCCTACTTTGACAAAGCTGCTTTCACAACTTGACGTCTCTTTTGCAGTCACCGGCTCCGAAAGCGTTTGACCCATATCTGAAAGTGACAAGAAAACATGGTTAATACTTTTATCATCCAAGTTCAATAATTGCAAAAAAATTATATGATCAAAAAAATAACGCAACATTATCTATGAATTTGACTCTGATGTTGATTCCTGGAAAATATCTGAAAGTGTGAAGAAAATGTGGTCATTTTCATCATCCAAGTTCAACATTTGCTCGGAAAATATAACGCAACAGTGAACACTATCTGAATCAGAAAAGAGGCACATTGACTTTGTTGTTGATTTCTGGTAAATATCTGAAAGCGTGAATAAATGTGCTTATTTTCATCATCCAAGTACAACATTTCTTCGTGAAAATAATGCAATATTATTCCCTAAGACTTATGACACATTGTTTGTGCCTTGATTTCTGTAAATGGTATGCAGAACCCTACCTTCTTTTTCACCTGCCACACTCACAACACAAGTTGGTCACCTCAGGGTTAGAGAGTATTAACCATGTATAGGTCAGAGGTCACCACAATTCATTCACCAATGGGCAAATACATGTACACTGCAGTGGTGGAACCAGCAGTACAATCAGAAAGATGAGTCAATACTAATTAAAACATCATGCACTATCTTACCTTAAATGTTATATCAATGTCACCTGCACAGAGTACTTAGATGACTATCACCCAGGACAAGTAACTAACAGAAATGAAGCTTGCCTGAGTTTTTCAATAATACCTCCATCACATTAAGGCCATAGGGAAGATTTTGAATTTGACTGTTTAATACCCTCTCCACATAAACATTACTACCATTTTTATCATTGGTGTTATCATATTAGGCCTAAAAAAAGAAATTGTTTGTTTCCTGTAACGGTCCAAAAAAAAATAGCTAAGGTAGGTAGGTCAGTAAAAACAATTTTTTTGCATTATTTTTTTGGTCAAAAATATGTGTTTTATGCATGTTTTACGTTGATTGGGAGTTTGGAGGGCGGAAAAAACTTTAGGGTAGGGATTTTTTTCAATAAAAACTTGTTAAGGTAGGGTTACAGGAAACAAACAACTTTTTTTTTCAGGCCTTATCACTATTATCATTGTTATCATTATTATTACTACCATATATTATCATTATTATTATTATTATTATTATCATTATTATTATCATCATTATTATTATTATTATTATTATTATTATTATTATTATTATTATTATTATTATTATTATCATTATTATTATTATTATAATAATTATTATTATTGTTATTATTATCATTACTACCATTATTATTTCTTTTTTTATCATCATTATCATCATCATTATAATTGACTCTGGTCCCTTTCCAGACAAGCAGAGGAAAGCAGGCTCTTTTGTCAGATTCTCTACTATACATAACATTTTTTATTCTTAAATCATTTTCTATTTCCTCCTGACCTCCAACATGTACTATCCAGAACATGCATAATCCTTTAACTCTGAGCAAGACTTGAGATCAGACTTGAGATTTCCCTATCCCTGGTACTGCAGGGTCTATGCTTTAACTGATGACCATCGCTATCACTATGTACAGGTTTGATGAATCAGCGAGGAACAGCTCATTTATTTCGTGACTTTCTCTGCCTTGCCATGAGGTCACCAGCTGATAAAGCTAAACCTGACCACAATAGTAGATCCTAGGGGAACCAGCATATTGGCAGCTTTAAAATTGTCTCGATATGATACAAAATAACATCCATTTTTTTGGATTTGTCATAGAAAAACATGCATACGCTGTGAAAGTGTCTGTGAGATGTACTATTTATTGTCAAGTAGTTATCTCACGAAAAAGGATTATTTTGAGAAATATTTTAATGAAAGCTGTTGTTCTTGTATATTTATATACAAAATACCATTTCAAAATATTTTTCTAATACAGCTCTTCTTCACATCGTGTTTGAAGTTGTAAGACTATATCGACACAGTGGGCCCAGAAAAATAGTGCTTACCTAACTTATCTATCACTCATGCTTGAAAATCATTTCAAAAAGATATGACAGTATTTTTTCCCACCAGATCTGTATTCAGTACACCATGAAGTCAACATTATACTTTCCATTTCTGCCTAGTTTACTAGATTTTACTGGCAAAAGTGTGAATTGTTGTATGTATTTAGTATCAGACCACCTTTTCCAGGCATAGTAAGGCTAGTTACCTGAAATCATAATTGGCTTGAAGATATGAGGGTTACTAATGGATTATAAACATTTCATAACAGATGGCAATGCAAGCAGTTATTATGCACAGCATATGATGTCATGACTACGTTGTTAGTCAAATGACAACAATTAGTTCCTGCCTGCGTCACTTACATTATCAGGCCAGGCCACTCACTTGACATCACAGAGTGACTAATGTTTATGATGTGCAAACAAAGTAAATAAAGCCAAAGAGACTAATGTCATGTGCAGAATAATTAGGGACTAGTACTGGTACTTGAAAAGATATTGATAATACTGATATTGAATCGGAAAACGAATATAACACTGCTTAAGATCGGTTGTACTGGTACCTGCTTGATGGCCAGAAGAAGAGTGTGAAATTTCTTATTTAAAATTTTCAGTTTGGAGTCTGTTATTATATGAAGATAGCTAAATTGCATAAGACTCGCATACCTGAGACCCACATTCCAGGTAGTCAGGCGAGGTAAGTTTGACCCAGAATCAGATCTACCTGACAAGGACTCAGGTTGCTCTACTATATAGCAATTACCACCTTTTCCTAGCTAATTTACTTCCTCCATCTGCAAAAATGTCAGATAGTTAAAGTAGGCAAATTAGGGGCTTGACCAGGTGACCCCATAGGGATTTTTAGGCAGGGAAGAAGTCATGACTATCAGACTATCTACAATGTCGCTCATATCCTAACATTGATCCCGGTTAAGTCAGTACACGCCTTGTGCACAATGTGCCAAGTTGGGGTGTGCCAAGGCTGGTATTACCCTCTAATCTCTAGTTGTCAACGTAGACATAGACACCTTTATTCCCATTCATCCGGACTGAGGCTGGTTTCTGACAGGAAGTCAATGGCATATCAAACTGACATAATGATATGCTTTGATAGAGATACTCAATTTTCATGAATGGCTGAATGCAATTTTGATATTGGTTGAGACCCCCCCCCCCCCCCAAAAAAAAAAATATATATATATATATATATATATATATATATATATATATATATATATATATATATATATATATATATATATATATATATATACACACATAAATAAATTATATAAAAATATACATGAAAAAATATGTACATTTACTTCCTTATCCAGTAGTTTTACCCTTAGAAACTTATCCTGACAAGGCTCAGCAATAAAAGTAAGCAGGCAGGCTATTTGGACAGACAGGATCAGACTCAATCTGGTATTGGTATTGCCAATCTGAGGTACATAACTAGTAAATACCTATGCCTGAACCCATGAAATTGAATAACAATTGAAGTCATTGATAGATAGAGAAGTTAACCCATTAGCTTCTGGTAGGCAAATAGTATGCAGCAATTTTGACCAAAAAACCATAAATAACAATATTTCTTGTAAACTTTTTTGTGACAATTTGTATTTCAATATGTGTCAGACCATATGAATGGGTAGTCAACTTGAATATGTACATCTATATTCCTTTGATGTTCTTTTGAGGTTTTATCCCAGTGACTGGCTCGATCCTAAAGTAACTGTTTTAAAAATAGAACGTCTATGTTACTGGCAGAAGTTGTTTTTTTAGCTGATGGAGACCAATTTCCTAATATCCTTTCAGACCACTGAGCTGCGATGATGGATTATGATGGATCGAGTGCTTGGTAATTCACAACACGGGAGCGTGCATGTAAGTCATTCTCACTGGAAAACTACAACCTTATTGAGTACCCCTACTCCATGTCCCTGCCTACAATAATGCCAAAATAAGACATGTCATATTTACTCTCATCCGCCAAAGGGTCTGACAGCTGACAATCTTAACCCATTAATGCTTAAATAAATAGCTCTTAAAATCATTGTCTGGCTCTGTTACTTTTGACAAAACAACTTGAAAATACAGAATGATTTTTCAAAAGAATTGAAGGAGAGCTGTTGGTACTACTTGGTAGTGTTCTGAATAATATTTCGCCTTCAAGTATTTTCCAACTTTGCTTCTGCCTGCAAGATTTCATCAAAATTGTCAGGGTGCTTTTGGCTGCCGTGAGCATTAATGGGTAAAGATTGAATTTGGCAACTTGATTTCCCAGAGGCGTCAACAAAGAAAAGAGTTTAGATGAAGAATTCTTAACTCATTCAAGCCTAACCTCAAAAGGTGCTTTATGAATGCACAGATATTTTCGAAAAATAAATTAAGATTTAACCCATTAATACTCATAGCAGCCAAATGAAGCCTAACAATTTTGACGGAATCTTGACAGGAATCTTGGGAAAATATCTGATGGAGAGATGTTATTCAGAATATTACCAACAACTCTCCTTTCAAATATTTTGTAAACTTATTCTTTATTTCAAAGTTATTATCAAAAGTGTCATAGATCCAGCCGTAAAATTCAACAGGAAATCTAAAGCAAAAATGGATGAAGAATTAAGCAGCAGAATGTTTGAAACAGCTGCTGGTTCTGGTCTGATTAATCATTCTTTAAAAAAATAATAGGATTGAGTGTAGCACATGCAGAAACCTACAGAAGACATACTGTAAATCAGTGTTCAAACATGCAAACACAATGCACACCTTGGAATTCTAGGTTCACACCAAAAACAAACAATTTGAGTATCTTTTAAGGTGCTAACTAAGGCATTGAAATTGGATATTTATAGTGCATTTTCTAGTCAAATAAGGACAATCTTCTGTTGTATGAACAGCGTACCCAACAATGGAGCACATACAACATGCTGGATTTACATGTGTGTTTTGGATCTTGCATTCTTGGCCTCACATAGCCTAGATTTATAGGCTGACATATATATTTTTTTCTGTGAAATTTTTCAGTTACAATGCATCAAATGGTCAATGGTCATGGTGCATGGCCAGAGTGGCCAAATCAGTTCACATTTATCTCACTAGGGGAACAGAGGACTGAGTTTGAGTACCTAAAATTTCTAGAGATAGGACCAGGTGGTGCCATCTATCATGCTTGGTGAACACAGAAGGGAATGGCAACTTATTAGTTCACTAAAAGAATGATCATTGTTGCACCAGTATATACACAGGCACACAGCCTTTGGCTAAGGACTAGAAAAGTAATTGTTTGTTTCCTGTAATGCTCCCAAAAGAAATAGGGTGGGTAGGTCGGTAAAAATAAAACTTTCACAATTTTTTGGTCAAAAATGTGTGTTTTATGCATGTTCAACATTGATTGGGAGTTTGGAGGGCGGAAAGAAACTTTAGGGTAGGGATTTTTTTGAATAAAAACTTGCTAGGCTAGTTACAGGTAACAAACAACTTGTTTTTTAGACCTTTCTAAGTTTAACCTGCCACCTTTCCTGACATCTCAGCACTGGTCTCTGGCCTTTATATTAAGTTTCCTCAAATATCTTTTAATAATTCTCATATGCATTTAAATGACACTGGTTTTATCTACCAGACCACATGCAAGCACTAAGGAAGTACAGCTTACAAAATTCGCTGGACCTTTAAGATGGTCTCATAAAAAGCTTGATTTTAAGTAAAACAAAAGCTTATCTGTTTTTAATGAAATGGTAGTTTATTTATTGGATTCTTGATATTTCAAATAATAAATAATCCTTGTTGATCTAAGGTAAAACTTTCAACCTTTCGATCACAAACTTCCCATTTCCCTGCCATCAAAATTTTTATGACACACTTAAAAACAGGGCACTTAGTTCAGTTAGTTGTCATGGTTACGTAGAACCAGGAGTGAGGATACCTATACAATAACAGTAAATAACTATAACCAGAGAAACACATTTCTTCAGCCCAGGAAAAATGTGACCTACAAAACTGGGAAGATATCTCTATAAATAGCAACACTATCTGTGAAGATGAAGAAAAAGGGGCCCAGAATATATTGAGTTTCAAAATACTGTACATAGGACCTTGTTTGAAATAGGTGATTACAAAGACGATTATCTGAGCAATGAAAAGCAAGTACCTGCACACCACAAAGGCATCAAAACACTTACAACAAGCAGCCATACACTTAGTGTCAATGTCACTATAAAATCATCATACATATTAACCAAAACAATGCTTTTATAAGAAGGGTGTCCCAAATGAGGCAGAGCACTGCCTTATTTGGGAAGAATGGGTTATATTAACATAAAAATGGTTCTCCAGATACCATAAGGAAAGTTTAACCTCTTTAAATAAGATGCCTTCATTGAACTAATTATTATGAATAATGACCGTATTGGCATGTACCATGACAATCCTCCTTGGAACGTTTGGAAAGACAACAATAAATAAGTAACTTTTACGATTATTTTTACACCAGCAGTGACCGTAGTAACTTTTTAAGCTTGTTTCCATGTAGGGCAAGATGACATCAGTCTCAACTTACCCTCAAAAAACAGTGAAATGTTGGTAAAGTACATTTACATTAAACAATATTTCATAGCTTTGATGCATATTTATACATTTTCATTTTAGATTACTTAATTTGACTTCATTGAAACAATATATAACTAACTGACTTTCGATAATATAAATTCAATATTCAACTTGCTATGGTGGCAAGTCTGAGACAGTTTCTACATGCCCAGCAATTATTTTACTAGTCAATTTGCATGTGGGCAAGCCCTTGTGTCAGTGCCTGACAACTTAGGATATACCAAATTATAAATCTCCCTATTCAGAAAAAATGAGTCTAGTGACCTTGAAAAATAAGCTGAAGGTCATAAGACTGTTTAAGGCTGTGATGCTGGTGACACTCTCAAAATAAGACAACTCCTAGTTTAGCACTCCTGTACCCTTTCCAACAATAGATATATAATCCCTGAGGTCTTGGTGTTTCAAATATAAGTTTTCTTTAACTTACCTGCTTGGGCTGACCTCAAGATAAACACAGTTTCAATTTTACAGTGTTTTACCTCAAATGAGGTTTTCTTGATCAATAAAGGTTCATTTGATTTATAAATACCATACATGTCTGCTAAATATACTAGGCTAGGGCAACTGAAAGCCAAATTTGGAGTTCCTGCAAGAGAATACCTTACAGCACGTGATTTTGGTGGAAATTTTTACCCAGGAAAGTAGGTCACAGTCAGGTTACAATGGACAGACATGTTGACCTACTTTCGTAAGTAAAATTTCCACCAAAATCGCGTGCTGTAAGGTATTCTCTTGCAGGAACTCAAAATTTGGCTTTCAGTTGCCCTAGCCTAGTATATTTAGCAGACATGTATGGTATTTATAAATCAAATGAACCTTTATTGATCAAGAAAACCTCATTTGAGGTAAAACACTGTAAAATTGAAACTGTGTTTATCTTGAGGTCAGCTCAAGCAGGTAAGTTAAAGAAAACTTATATTTGAAACACCAAGACCTCAGGGATTAGATAACTATTGTTAGAAGGGGTACAGGAGTGCTAAACTAAGAGTTGTCTTATTTTGAGAGTGTCACCAGCATCACAGCCTTAAAGGGAATAAGGAAGGATCCTTGATAACGGAACAAAGAGCTTTTGGAGAGTTCTGGTAGAGCTATAACAAAATCTTAGTGAAATGACCTTGAAAATAGAGTACAGTAGAATACCTCATAGGAATGCCATAGGGCAGCATCCCTGCAATTTTGAAATGATTTACTTTACATCAGATATCTCACAGACAACCTCATCCCTTGTTGAAAATAAAGCCACTGCAGATGCTGCCTGGTAGAAACCGAGTCAAAACACTACACATCTCGGGCCATACCTGCAACCAGTAGCTATTATTAGCTGTTACACATGATAGGGTAAATCTTTAAGTGTCAAGAAAAATCTATCCAAGGGCATTGCCTTCTTGCAAATAATGATCAGTTGCTCTCTAATAATAGCCCATAGCTCTGGGAGTATTCCAAATCTCTTTAGCCCGAATCAATAGCTAACTCCACAATGACAACGTATTTCTGTGTAGAAATATTTTTTTCTTATCTTTGGTGTATAGTCAAGAAACATTAGCTAAGTCCACAATGACAATGTATTTCGGTGTAGACTTTTACAGGATAAGAATATATCTTTGGTGTATAGTCAAGAACCATTAGCAAACTCCACAAATGACAATTGTGTATCACTGTGTAGACATATACACGATTGAAAAGACTTTCTTCTCATCTTCGGTGTAAAGTCATTTTTTTCTCAAAAAATCAGGTAAACTAGGACTGCTTCATAATAACACCTGAATTATCCATACCAAGCGGCCATGGCATGAGCTAAATAAAACACACCAGTCATCTTTGGCATTTTACCATGTCTGATTTGAAAGGCTGAAAGTCGAAGCTGAGGGAGATGCACTCAAAACCTGTGAAGGTTCCATGAATCACAACAACCTGAGGAGCTAACATGTGATATAGACTAACCTTGAGAGATCCCTAGGTGTGGGTGCAGAGTGCACCTAACATTCATTGAGTGTGGGGAGGACAGGGTTAGACTTTCCCAGGGGCTCAGGGGCATATGCCCCTAGATTTTTCTGTGGGCCCATAGGGGCCCAAATAGTAAGTATGATAATCAGAAATCCTGTTTTTGACCACTAATTTTTTTATCAGAAGACCTTTTCGAGCCCCCATCCTGAAATCTAAGTGTCAGACCCTTGAGGAAGTGAGCACTCAGTAACTTTTAACAAGGCTAGGTTAAACATCCTGTATCGGAAAAAATCAATAGCCCACAAGCAAATATTGTCGCAAGGTAAAGGCAACTCTCCAAAAGTACTAAGTCATACTCAAATTTCACTTCCGATTCTTGAACCCTTCTGCTACTGCATATGCCCCTAGATTTTGCTGTGGGCCCCTAGAGTTCTCAGACTAGAGGCCCAAATTGTATGTATGATAATCAGAAATCCTGTTTTTGACCACTAATTTTTTATCAGAAGACCTTTTCGAGCCCCCATCCTGAAATCTAAGTGTCAGACCCTTTCAAGAGGAAGTGAGCACTTAGTAACTTTTAACAAGGCTAGGTTAAACATCCTGTATCGGAAAAAAATCAATAGCCCACAAGCAAATATTGTCCCAGGGTAAAGGTAACTCTACAAAAGTACTGAGTCATACTCAAATTTCACTTCCGATTCTTCAATAAGATGTAAACAGGTTTCATGATTAGCAGTTGCTCCCTTACAAAAAGACACTATTTGGCATTGTGCACCAATATTTCCTCTCTTGGCTGCCAGCCGAGAGAAATAACCAAAGATTTATCACCACGTTGGAATGAAGACAAATCACACTTACCACTCTATTCCTAACCAAGTTACATTGCCGCAAAAAGCTAGTTTTGATTTTTTTAAAGTAACATTTTTTAAGTAAATGCATTAAAAAGGGGAATCAGAAGTCAACCAACCACTCTGCCTTTTACTTCTTTATCAAATTTCCCTTTTATTAAATAGAGGTAAATTTGCAGTTATTATCTGAAAGGAGGGCTAGAAGATTTCAGGTGTTAGTAGCCCTAACAAGCGAATGGGTTTCTGTGGCTTATGTATTGATGTATAATGTATTGATAACTAGACTTACACTAGACATATATAGCTACTTAAGCTTATATAAAATGTATTGATAATTGGACTAACACTGGACAAGTAGACATGTATAGTTAAACTTATATATATACATTAAAATTAGGGTTATCAGATCAGTTTAAATGCAGTAAATCAAATAATGAACAAGTCCTGTGTACAGAAAAGCCAGACCTTCTATTGCCTGCTACAATGCCATCAACATGGGCCTCATGGATAATTAAATGCCTCCTGGCCTGCAGAAATCTCCCTCTAGATAACTTACACGTCCTCCGAACATGCAATTACCACCCTGACCTGCTTCGCCAATCTCCCGACAAAACCGCATTAATGGTTCAGACACCGCCAGCCTCCTCCCAGAGTATTGCTGTATTAAGGTTGTTATCTTCCACAACTAGGAGATAATCACCTATCTTGACAATTTGGATCCCGTAGCTGATGTATAGTGGAGAGGGGCAAAGGGCAGGTGTAAAAATGAAAGTCGGGATGAGGCCATTCAGGCCAAAACACCTTATTATATTTCCTGACAAGAGAGAAATTGACAGGGTATGGCTAGTTACGTGCTGGGGAATAGGAAATAAAGAATGGAGTGATTACCATTAAAACAATATTTACAGCCTCCTCAGGCTTCAAAAGAACAATGAAATACATCCTTTTATTTATCCCACCTATAGACAGGACCTAAATAATTATTTAGCATGGACTAGAATTTCTAAAAAAAAAAATTAAAGAAATCAAAAAAAATCCTGGAGAATTAAACAAATAAAAAAATACTAGACAAGACTATTTTTGACCCATTCCTCCCTGATACAACCCTATTCAGCATGACTGTTTTCATTAATCATTTCTGACTTTTTCAAAAAATAACTGTAAGGATGACAACTCATTTTTTATCACTTATAGGTTGAAATTTTGAGTGTCATGACAAGCAGAGGTTACTTTGGAAAGGAAAATGTCAGGTATGAACTGATCCATAATTGATGTCACTTTGTTCTCCAATTACAAACAATACCAGCAGAGGGCGTAATGTATACCATTCCAATCATATATTGTTACTGTGATAGCAAATAGGATTTCCTTCATTGGATCATGCTCCAATTTAAAACGTGCCATATGATATGAAAGCAGCTACACTGGCCTATATTTGTAGCGATGCTTACAGGGTACAGACCCTAATTCTCACAGGAATTATTAACACAAAGTCAACCTGAACCTTAAAAAGCTGCTACTAGCCTTAAATATCATCACTAACAAAGAAAATCCGCATTTGCAACTGACTTAATTGACCACAAAGCTTTGATCACTGTAATTGATATTTGTGATTAGATTTTATGTAAAAAAATACAATCTAATCATCACTTTATAAATAAGCACACTAATAAGACATTATAACAAATGTTTATTCCTCAGAATGAACCACCTGTTTAGCAATCATATAGAATATCATCTTTCAATAATGTCCTTGAATTTCAATTGAAATACATGTTTTCAACATAGTATATAGCAAATAGAACAATACGTCAACTTATCAAGTAAATGCATATTATCTTTATGTAATATCATTTTCAACATAGTATATTCTGATAGCAAATACAAACTTGTTTTTAGTACTAAGGCCACTCCAATTTATTTACTTGTCTTACATGCTCAGGAGGTAGGAAATGAGCCATTTTGGAATAAAAAAAAAAGTTGAAATATGTGACTTTTTAAATTTATTTTTTTATTTTTAGAGTCTGCTGACTAGGACAGGTAGCTAGTGTTGTAACGATCAATCGCCGGGTCGAGCAATCGGTCAGACTGGGCCAAAATTCTGATCAATCGACCGGCGAAATGGACAATCAATTTTTCTTGATTATTGCTGGTCCACTACTGTGTGGCCATGTGCGGCACATGGCCACATACGAGCACAACAAAACAGTCAAACAACGAAGTTAAACTAAACCGCTCATATCTTCTGCATCATTCTTGACTCTTGAACTTCTTCCTGATGTTTCCTAACACCAGTACTGTGCAGTTCTGGTGTTAGAAAACATCAGGCGATTTGGTGATGAATAATCGTTCCAAGTCGATTAATCGTTTGCGAATTTGAACGATTAATCGATCCTAATTTTTTAAACGATTCCCATCACTACAGGTAGCTATATGTTTCTACAAGCCTATTCTCAACTAAATAAAATCAATCAATCAATAAATCCCTGTAACCTGAAGGGTGGGAGGTATACCTCCTCAAGTCTGAGGCTCTACTACAGCAATGATAGGTTCCTGTAGTTGACTGAATCACCCTTACAAAGAATATTCTTAAAACTTGCACTTTTTTTTTTTTGGAGTCTGACAGAAAATTTCAAAACCACTTTCGTCCGTAAGACACCAAAGGTGACATTTTTTTCTTTTTTTTTTGGAGTCTGACAGGATTTTTTTTCCAAAAAAAGCTTGTAAGACAAGTAATTAAATTGGAGTGGCCTAATAAAGTAAAAGCATATTATCTTATGCTATGTCCATGCATTTCCACTGAAATAACACGTTTTCAACAATATTCTTGAAACTAACAATTAATAGAACTTCCGGATCGAACTATTTGGGTTTGTTTACATGTGTTTTTCTACGTTTTGTTTATTCAAATGATTGACAGGCATCCTGCTGGCTAGGCCCTGAATCAGGAAGAGCAACAAGTGGGTCATCCACAGGTCCACCGTATAAATCACAGCATAGATAACAGTCTAAACAAATCTTCTAATCAGCAAAATATCATCCACAATGATGAAGCCATTCATATCTGGAGCTTAAACAATGTAGGGACATATTTGGAAATATTTTGAGTACAAAGCAATATTTTATGAAATATTTGATTTAAAAATGTTATGGGTATGATACTCTCACAACTATTTTTCTAACACATCTCTATAATCAAAGATTTTCCATCAAAGTTATCTGGTCATACAAGCACATCAAATGACATAGGGAACTTTCTAAACTCACTTAGATTAAAATACTTTCTAACCTTCAATCTAATCGTCAAAGACCTTTAATGAACTTGCAATAGAAAATAGAAAATAAAAGGGTAAAATTCTGGGAAGGTCTGGGTTAAAATCAGGGCTCAACATTAAGAAAAAACTTACCGAAACTTTTACTAAGCCCTGAAATATTTTTGCTAGCCCTGATATTAATGACAACTCTTCTCAAACAGTGACCTCTGTTGATATCATAGCCTCTGTTGATAACATGAAAAGAATAGTGTATTGTGGTAAATTGAGGTAAATTATCATCCAGGTATGCAGAGCCAAAGGTGGGCTTCATAATTTTTAAGCGCTGATATTCTAATTCTATCTAGTCCCTCAGGGCTACTTACAGGTGGAATTTACTAGCCCTGACATTCAATAACTAGCCCGGGGCTACGGGGCTAGCCTTAACGTCGAGCCCTGAAAATGTTCTGCTAATTTCAAGCCTGACTCCCTTACAAGTATCATTTACTCTGCAAACATAAGTCTGTGGCTGCTGTAGTAATAAACCCATTTATCTGAACTGCCCGTAAGCCCCGGCTACTAAGAGGAGAAAGCACCACTTGAAGGCAATAAGCTGAGGAGGGAGGGATCCCTGGATCAATAAGCTTGTGTCATAGGTGGCCATCTCACCAGTGGTAATTCCTATGCCAACCCTACTAGCCAACATCTCAACTGGTGTTTTTGCATACAGCCTTTAGAAAGCCTGGCAGTTAAGGTGCTGTAAACAACACATTCATCACAGATACCCCCCACTCCCCCCTTCCCTTGAGTGAATAAATTGACTCAGTTTCATGGATGTAGGTTAATTCCAGTTCGATGTCCCTTTCGCAGAAAATACACCATGCCGAAAAAATATTGATCTTTTTTTTTCCGTGTTGTTCAAAAGGTTTTTTTATCATAGGAGAAACTAACAGAACTACCAAACATGCATATAGGGCAATATCTTCCTTCACACCCTCCCCAGTACTACCCACTGTTTACCTGTACATGCTCAGACTTAGTTTCCTAGATAAAGATTAATTCTAGTTCAATGTCCGTTTCTCTTAAAATCCACCATGCTGAAAAAAGTATTGATCTTATGTTTTCTGAGCTGTTCAGGTTACTAACAGAAATGCCCAGCATGCATATAAGGCAGTATGTTCCTCCCGCCCCACCCCAGTGTTAGCCATTGTTTACTATGCTAAGTAGCTGTCTCTACACATCAGGTACATGATGCTGGCACTCGTGTGCATGTTGACATCCTAATAGCCCTGATCCGGGCAGAGATTATTCCCCAATACGCCGCCGCTTAAAGCCAAGCTCTCTTACCTGGTAGTAAGTAGGAGAAGGTGCGCCTCCTGCCGATGCATTTCAGAGACGTGCGTGAATTGGGAGATTTTGGAGATTTTGGTGATTTTGGCGATTTTGGGGATCTCGGAGATCCTGGGGATCGTGGTGATCCAGGCGAGGTAGGGGATTCCGGTGATTTCTGCGGAGGATTGTCAACATCCATACTCAACGTCCTCCGCAGCATTAAATAACGCATCATTTTCGTAGCCAGCGTTTAACGTGCAGTAGTGGAGTAGCAGTCTCCGTTGGCCTGTTGTTGTGGTAGTAGTAGGCAGTCCCTTCCAAGTACATGTGTTTACCCTTGCAGTCCACAGCAGCAACTGAGGAGCCGAGGGGCCGCTGCCGCAGTAAATCAACATTCAGTTCCTGGCTCTGTGGCGGCGGCGGCAGCGGCAATAGCAGGAGGCTGGGAGGCCAGGCCTGCCATCCTGCAGCAGGCTCGGTACCGTCCCGACCTAATTCCCCAGATTCTGCGGCGGGCGGGCGGCGGTGGTGGAGGCGAGGCTCTCTACATTTGCCCTTTACCGCAGAGGAAAACATTGTATCTCTACCACGAGGCATCATAGCTGTCACTGCTCACAGGCAAGGGTGGGACAGAGTGCTAACGATCGGTCTGGAGGGGGAGGGGGGGGGGGGGACTATTTGTCTATTTCCCATTTGTTTGCTTAACCCTTCTAATGCTGAGGCTATTTTTGTCAAAAGCACAAGGTCACAAAATTTTTGAAAACCATCTAAACCCTGTTATGTTGGTATTCATTAGATAGCTCTTACTGGGTACTCTCAGATGAGTACCCATGTGCCAGGGTTTTCGTCATTTTTTAGGGTTTTTTGCATCATTTTGTATTGGTCAAATTAGCCACCAGCAGCATAAGGGTTAAAGCATTGAGCATGACAGTGTTTAGGGAATTCTTGTATCTCTCCCAAGAGAAATCATCTCTGTCATCTCTCTCATTGGTAAAATGTCCTCCTCATACACAACAAACCCCCCAACACAGGCATCCTGATCCCTGCCCCCATTAACACATGTAGAAGACAGCTTTCAATATCTGAAATGTGGCGTACATAGGTGAGCAAGGAACGTTGAGGGGGGACTATTTGTCTAATCGCCATTTGTCTGCGTTAAGCATTGAGCATAACAGTTTAGGAACTGTTTGTATCTCTCCCAAGAGAAATCATCTCTGTCACTTCTCTCACTGTTAAAAACAGCCTCCTCATCCACAACAACCATCCATAGGAATTATGTAGGAATTCATAGGAATTCTGATCCCTGTCCCCATGAAAGCATGTGATAAAACAGCTTTCAATACCTGAAATGTTGAGTAGATAGGAGAGCGAGGAACATTTTCCTCAAAACCCAACATTATTTGTAGGGGAAATGGGCATAGGTATGTATTTCCCAGTATTTTTTCTTGTCAGTATTCATCATAACAAAGGCAGCTGGCTCATAATAACCCAGGGCATGCCTACAATAGTCATGTTTCAGCAAGAAATTCCTACATATGCCACATGGATACTTATCTATGAGGTTAACGGACCAGACCAGTGCAGGTTTCTAACCCTACTCTGTTATCATATTACGTCATACAATTTGTATAAAAATATCAGCAATGTTCTGAATATAAAAGTACACCTGCACTTGAAGAAATGTTTTCTCAGAAAAGGAAATTCTTACCTCATTCAAATGAGACATTTGAAAATAGCAATATTAACACCTACTTAGAAAAGTATTCCAAGTATATCCAATGTATCAAAATATATGCATTTCAAATAAGGAAATATTTGTTATTAGCTATTTGTCATAACAAATCAAAAGTTTATGCATCATTTGTTTAGCTCCTTGCTTTCATCCCAAGATTTTATAAAATCAGGGATTGTATGTTACTCTGATGCACATTCCAAATACAATCTTAATTGATAAAACATCTTAAGTTACTGTTTTATTATACTTTTATAAACATGTATGTGTACAACCTTGATCAAAGGGGCAGAAGCAAAACTGTTGCGTAAATACTGTGAAAATGTGTCACAGGCAAAACAATTGCAAAATGTACTTCTCAGCACCACTTACAAGTTCTGAATGACATAAATATTTCATCTAACCTACATACTGTAACCTAATTTTTTCACAGAAAAATATGTCCCAACCAAGGTATAGACTATAGAGTGAGTATAAAGTGGTGAACATCTGCTCGGAGGAGCATGGGCCATTGCCAAACAGTGACAATGTTGTTGTGCCAAAGGTCAGAGAAAACTTGCTACCTATTATGTTACAACATCTAGGTGCAGAATCTTACAAGCCTTGGAGGGAGGCTATATTTTTCCCATGTCTACTTTCTTAAGGTCTGTTCTTCAACCTAGGATATTTACAGACTTCTAACACATTCTTTCAGGGTGGACATGGTGTACAACACATTAAAGAAGGGTGGGTAGCACCTCGAAGTACAGAAGTGAATTCAAATAACCCTTTCTAAACCTTTCCAATACCACACACGCATAAGTGCATTTGTGGTAACATAACCTAGAGAATAGCCTAGATTTCTAGGCTGTCATATGTATTTTTCTGTGTGTTTTTTTCTGTTACCAAGCACCAAACAGTGTAGGTAGCCACAGTGGTCAATTTAGTTTACATTTATCTCACCAGGATTCAGTTTGATTATGACAAACGTATTGAGATAGGAGAAGCAGGTGGTGCCATCTATCTACCAAACCTGGTACCACACCACAGTGCTTGGTCAACACATAAGGGAAGGTGAACATTACAGGGACTAGGAGCCTAGTCTACCTAGAGAACCATGCACGCATATATGCATGCAACATCATCAAATTAATATCAAGAGGAGGCTGACTCGCCAAAGACCTCTAAAAGATCTCACTTCTAGTATTCCACAGAGACATTTATATTCTCTTTACTTCCTAGGCTACACAGGCAAAACTCCTTTAAGCTCTACTTAAACCAGTAATACTTGCAGTGCCAAGAAAACCCAAACTTTTCTTGTGATATCTATTGGTCCAGAGCATTTAACAAAAATATCTAAACAAATATAGCTCATAACCAAAAAAACAACTTTTTTTCAAAAATGTGAATTTATGCCCAACTTCATTGTTATAGTCAAAAGTATCAGATCCTGAGAACGATTTGTAGGGAACTGCAGTCCTAGCTACAGGTCTAGTGTTTCCAAAGATCCCGCATGTTCAGCCTGTCGACACAGTGATAAGCACCCCTTACAATTAGCCAATTACAGATGCAAGAGGCGGGAGAGCACTTATTGGGCAAATACAGGTTGTCCTTTTGCTCATTTTCCTTGTCTGCGCGATCAGTCAGCTCTCCCAAGAAAATAAAGTGTTGCGGCATGTGAAGTAGGTCCAATAATTCACACAGAATCTATTTGAGAACACACTAACTTGTGCTAACTGCCTTAAAAAGGCACGATGATCCATTGCTTCCTAGCTAGAGGGAACTTTCTTACATAAACAATTTCTGTAGTAATAGAGATTAAGATGTTTACTCGGCACGCCTCCACCAATATTTCACCAAGAGTATACCAGGTTGTCTACTCCCGCCACCCCCCCTCCTCCACTAAAAACTATTCCTAGGAAATTGTCTAGTTCCACTCTCAAAAAAAATTCAGGAATAATTTTCAGTTCAAACTCTGAGAGATTTAACTCATACGCAAATTATCCCCATCCATTTAGCCAGGAAGATGAGATATAAACTTTTGCATTGATTTCCACTAACGAAAATCTTTTCATCTCTGACGACTGTAAATACTCTGGCTACTCTCTCAATGCCTCACACCTAGGGAGGGTACCTATAAGAACGAAACCATACGGTATGGTATCGGTACCAATTAAACAGTACAGTATTCTAATGGTTCTGTTAACTGTACTTTATTACATCATTACCTTATAAATTTTGATGTGAATAATCATGTTAAGAATTCTGGAAAATCCCTTATGACAACTTCACAGTAGTTAGTAACGTTAAGAATACCTTTCAGAAATGAAACCCGATACTGGTACCATGACCGGTACCTCTTAACGGTATCCAATCCTGCTCACACTAGATTGAAAACCCTCACTTGGTGTGGTGGAGAGATGAGCAATTGGCCTGTCTATGACATCAAGAGATATATGAAATGATTTACAATTCCGCAAGGAAAATAATGATTTTCCCCCAAAATACTTGATCATCCACCAGAAAAGGAAAACAACTTTCTGGATTCATCTGCATTGTCTTCGTGCACACAGACTCGCAGAGACATATATCTACCTGACTTTTATATGTCTCTTTTAATATAAACATCAACCACAGACCATTAATACCAACTTAAAATTAGAGGCAAAAAAATAAGATTTTCATGGTATTTCTCGTTGTCCATTTTGATCCATAAGGACATTGAGATAGCGGAGGAGGAGACTGAATAGGAACCAGTAATCAAACGCACATCATCGATCTAAATAACTTCCATGTCAATTGCAATTCCACGCCACTTTCTATCCATGTTCCTTTCAGTGAGATGATATACCAATGCCCTGTAGCATGTGTTATTATCGATGCGTGTGTGGGTACCACAAGAGAAGTGATATCGGCTCCTATCAAGATTCCCTCTTGTTTACATGCCCTGAGGGAGTAATGAGACCGCATGTTCCGCACACTTCTCTCTGTCAAGACAAAAATACTCCCTGGATTCCAACCGCACCACAATCCTCCGCTTCCTTCAAGGGACGACGGACAACTTCGCAATCCTCAAAACACCTAATCCCTCAAAAATAGCCCTTAAGGACTAAGGCTGGTATTAATGATCGAATGGGGAGCGCTTTGCCAGTTAGAGACTGTCATCCATATAAATAAGCGTCATGGCATTTTTAACCCATTGATGCTGACAAGTTCCTGCAAGTATTGTCTGGATCTATATTACTTTTGATGATAATTTCAGAATTGAAGATAATTTTACAAAATATTTGAAGGAGAGTTGATGGTAGTGTTCAGATTAATATTTCATCTTCAAATATTAACCCAAAATTGAAATATGCTTTCCCCTGAAAGATTTCACCCATATTATAATGATGCTTTGGCGGCTGTGAACAATAATGGGTTAATCAATTATCAGACATTTGATCACTAATTGTACAACTCATAATGTGATGAAATATTTGATCTGCTGGGCCCTGATAATATCTAATATTAGGGTGTAATGAATATCTGAATAGTGTATCTCCTGGCTCAGAGCAGTTTTAGCAGCAAAAGCCCCTAAAAGTAAATCAACCTTATAATGGTGCAACTTAATGTCGGCATTTGCACTTGCCTTATGTGTTTGCCTTATTGATTTAACTGTGGAAAACACATGAGAATTCAATGTTTTGTGTTTTAAACCAGTACCTTTTTGCATAAACCCTCAGTGCAATCAAAGAGAAGTGACTAACCTCTATAGTAGAGATGAAGTAGGTCCTCCCATACCTGATAGCACTTATGTACAACCATGGAAAACATCTCAGTAGAAGTGGGCTCGCCAATAGATAGCTAATGGCGTGTATGTTCCTGTGTGAATGAGACCCGCTCGTTTGGGCATCCTAGCATGAATTACATCCTGTAAGTGACAACCAATGGAAGGCTAACCCACGTCAGATTTCAACGTCCTTTTCCGGCACAGACAACAGCAAATAGGAAACTTATGGGGTGACAATCTAGTGTCACCCCATCAATCATTAAATGCGCTGTTTTCCAGCCATTACTTCGCAGCAGTAATTCATTCTTATACCAGTGCTGTGGTCTGTATGTACACTTGGTCGTTAATTATTGATATCCAGACACAATTGCCTGAAAGTTTGCTAGGATACTAGCTGAGCTATTGCTTTATTGATCACTTAATCTACTCCTCTACTATGGCTTAAGGAAGGGACCAACAGTAATTAATCATAAGACATTGACCTCCACAGGAGAGAAACTTGGTGTAAATGTGTGCATGCCCTGCATGCATATTGCTGTACTGTGGCTTTATAAAAGGGTTTGACCTTTTCTGGAGATGAATTGGGTCTAAACTTTTACGTGTCCTGCACATACAGGTGAACTTGGATATGACAGACTCAATAGGACCAGGAAAATTGGTCCGTCATATGCAAAATCTGTCGTATACATATGACAAATACTTGATATGCATCGGACTGGGACCAAGCATATCGTCCGTCATATGCAAACATCCGTCGATAGTGGTCCGTCATATCTAAGTTCACCTGTATATGGATTGCTATTATCAGAGAGATGTATTACAGTAATATACGTGCCTGCTATTATGTAGCTTAGGGAAGGGGTCCAGGAAAAAAAAAACTAATTTATTTTTTGGGAAACAACAACACTAGAGGGAAAGTTGCTTTCAATTTTCACCTGCCCTACAAATGTATTGCAGTATTGTGGCTTGTGGGAGGGTTGCAGAGACCAACATTAATTTTCCTGAAGATTATGAAAGTGTTGCTTGAACTATGAGGCAGAAATTCTTGCAAATTGAGATATGTACCTGCTAGTCTAACTTCTAGGCCTACCACCAGTCCACCACTTCATGGTAGGAATAAATAATAATAATAATAGTATTAATAATGATAGTTATTCATTACCATTAATGGGTTAATTGGAAGTAAAAAACTATCAAACACCTCAAAAAAGCATCTGTAACCTATTGTAATAAATATGAATAAAAGATTTCATTGGAGAGTTTGAAGAATCCATGAAAAACGTACTGTAAATATTCACAACAAAATTTGAATTAAATTCAAGTTGCAGTTATAATAAAATCCGGTCACACTCACTTTAAATACGTGCTAATCCATGTGGATGGCGTGTGGTTGAGACTGGATCAGGCCGTGTTTGATACAGTTCCAACACAGTGGTGCAAGCATGTATGAGTCATACCAGATCAGCTGCAGTGCAGGTCTTGCCAGTACTCATGGACCCTTGATGATGTCTGTGCATGTAGGCCTAGGGCGGCCATCATTAAAGGCCAGGGCTTCCATCAATATCCCTGCCTGTCTTTTTCTGAGCAAATCTTATCCCTAGGTGCTGCCTACCAAGTTAACCTTTATAGGTCCATATTGTTCTGTGTTGCCTACAAAGTTAGCCTTGATATATTTGTATTGCCCTGTGCTGCCTACCAAGCTAACCTTTATGTATTTGTATTGTCCTGTGCTGCCTAAAAGGTTAACCTTTATAGGTCCATATTTTTCTGTGCTGCCTACAAAGTTAGCCTCTATGTATTTGTATTGCCCTGTGTTGCCTACAACGTTAGCCTTGATATATTTGTATTGTCCTGTGCTGCCTACCAAGCTAACCTTTATGTATTTGTATTGTCCTGTGCTGCCTACCAAGCTAACCTTTATAGGTCCATATTGTTCTGTGTTGCCTACAACGTTAGCCTTGATATATTTGTATTGTCCTGTGCTGCCTACCAAGTTTGTCTCTATATATTTGTATTGCCCTGTGCTGCCTACCAAGCTAACCTTTATGTATTTGTATTGTCCTGTGCTGCCTAAAAAGTTAACCTTTATAGGTCCATATTTTTCTGTGCTGCCTACAAAGTTAGCCTTTATGTATTTGTATTGCCCTGAGCTGCCTACTAAGTTGGGCTTTATGTATTTGTATTGTCCTGTGCTGCCTACAAAGTTAGCCTCTATGTATTTGTATTGCCCTGTGCTGCCTACAAAGTAAGCCTTTATGTATCAGGGTGCAAAAAAATATTTTCTGAGCGAGGCAAGCTGTCCCTAAAGTTGACAGGCCCGGCAGCACTTCCACTTGCCCTGCCACTCTGTTAAACAAAGGTCAGATTAGACTTCGCCCAAAACATCACTTGCTGAGTGGGGCAAGTCAGGGTCTTGTTCAGCTTGCCCCATTGCCGTTTTTTTGGCGAATTCACTTACAACTTATACGAGAGAGAGAGAGAGAGAGAGAGAGAGAGAGAGAGAGAGAGAGAGAGAGAGAGAGAGAGAGAGAGAGAGAGAGAGAGAGAGAGAGAGAGAGAGAGAGAGAGAGAGAGAGAGAGAGAGAGAGAGAGAGAGAGAGAGAGAGAGAGAGAGAGAGAGAGAGAGAGAGAGAGAGAGAGAGAGAGAGAGAGAGAGAGAGAGAGAGAGAGAGAGAGAGAGAGATTGGTAAGGATGTGAGTGGGGAGAGGTGGTTGCAGACTGATGTAAGTTGTGAGGATTGTGTTGTCAGTTGAGATGAACCACTCGTATCCTCACAGCAGAACTGCCTGCCTTACTGTCATCATGATGTGCATGATATTTCAGCAGAAGTTTCTATTTCTGCCATGTCTTTCATCACCAAGCCTGAAGCTACCCAACCAACTTTGGAAAAAGCTCCAACAAACGTTTACATCTAGACTAGTGCACAGTCTAAGAGGATAACATACCTTTTCCTCAATTGTATTCCCTCATAGGAATGTCAAGGATACAACTTTGGGAGTGGGTCGATATCTTTAAGTACACTTAATAGTAAATTCCATATTAAGACACCCAACCCCATGCAGGCTACTTACTGTCAGTCTAGATTTACATACATACACAAATTAAAGAAAGGGTTTAATTGTTAAACAATCACTTAAAGCATGAAAAATTATGTTTCAATTGTTGATATCACCCCCAGGGAAAATGGGAATGAAGAAAGCATAGAGAAGGGCCAGTGAACAATGCACAACCGAAAGGACAGGTAAAAATAAACACAACAGGGTTCAACATTAGTACGAGCCCGCTTGCCTCGGCAAGTGAATTAACCGAATGGGCAAGCTGATTTTCTGAGCACCACACATTTTTTAATATAGAAAAATGGCACAAATATCCAAAAATATGCTAACAATGCAACAAAATTTGAAAGAAAATGGTTTATAGTCATTAAATCCATGAGAAATAATACATGCCATTCTAGCATATGTTATAACTTATTTCAGGCGAGCCAAACATTTATGTCGGGCAAGAGAAAATCATTCACTACTTGCCCGGCATGGTTTTGAAACATGTTGGTGCCTGCACAACATGTTCTATATGACCAAATAAACATTTTCTGACTTCACCCAAACCGTACCAAAATACTGGTCCCATCTATCCCATTTAAGGTTTAAAATCTTGCACATCGATAGCGATGGATAGCCCCATACCGAGCTGGTGCACAGAGTGCACCATTTAGACTGCACGGTTTATGTGGAGTTGCCTGTATATTAATATCTAATTTTTAAGGGCAGGTAAATAGATAGACGAGTGACTTATCTCACAGATATTTTCTAACCACATAGTGGTTTGGGCAAAAAATCTAACATGCACTTAAATCACCATTGTTAATCCACTGACCGTAGACGTACCTAGGCTATAACCCTGATTGACATGTTTACTAACTTATCAACAGGTATCTCCTGTATCAAATCTTAAGTTATTTTTGTTTTCCCACATGAAAATACATGGTTCACATTGAGTCCAAAGGTGACTAACTGCAGAGCTGTCAATCTGTCCTGTTAACCCATTTATACCCAGACTGATCCAATAATACCGGTAACCTGAAATATCAAAACACCTGAGACCAATGACAATTCAAAGTAATAGTTGAATGAATGAATATGGTGTAATCTTTCAACAAAGTCTTCTAATTATTGTTTCATTATAAATTCCTTGCTTTTCAAGAACATCCCAAAATTTTCAGATGACTGAAGGACTTGCAGCCCATATGGGTCAACTGATGTTTACGAAGAAGTTGTTTTGACTTTTCTCAGAGTTAACCTAGTTCAGTTAAAGATGGATCCTCAATCTAGGGCTAGAGTTCAGAGCAGGTGATTAAACTCCCACCTCCTGGCCAATATGAGGACAAGATTTCTTAACCCAGCTATTCCCTCATCATTCTAAACAACCTTAGCCCTTTCAATGCTGAGGATACTTTCGTCTAAAGCCCAAGAACGCAAAGATATTTGAAAACCATCCAAACCCTGTCAGCTCTCGCTTTCAGATGAGTACCCATTTGCCAGGGTTTCAGCCATTTCTTAGATTTTTTGCAATATTTTGTATTGGCCAAATTAGCCACCAGCAGCATAAGTGTTAACCAATTTGTACTTGGAGTGCACACCTTACCTGACAACTTAGAATATACCTCATTAAAAATAATAAGATATTTGAAAAAACAAATACTTTTGATAAAGTATTGTGAAGCTGTAACATATACAACTTTTAACCAAATATTTCTTAAGATATTACTCCTGTTGACCTATTTTAAAATGGGTCAGACTGTGTGCATGCTTCAGATGTGAATGGTACTACCTTTCTAGCAAAAAGCCATCTTCATTTTTTGTGAATGTAAGGTAACAAGAACTCTATTTCATGTTTTGTTAATTCACAAACTTCCAAGGTGAAAATATTTATAAAATATGCACCACGACTGATTTAATTTAAAATTTGCACCTAATGATTTTCAAGTTTAAATTATTTGCAGAATTATAAAGAAAACATTCCAAGACTGCCTCTCACTATAGGAGAAGATTGATGCTGAAGCACAGGTTGCCTTCAGCAGTGTGTGGGAGGAGTTGTTACCTAGCAGCAGCGGGCAGCTCCCGTTAGTGTAAATGGATATTGCTTCCACCCAGTGGAGGGCAGCACACACCAGGCACATTAACGCACTCAGACAACACGCTACTAACACAGAGACACTGCAGGCCTGGCTGTAAGTAGCTACTAACCAGCAAAGTGGATGCCTGAAATCTATCAGCAGCCCTTGGCAACAGCCAAACCTGACCTAGTATGAAAGTTAGGTTAAAACATGGTATGCCAATTTTCAGTTTTATAAGTTTTAAATAAAAGCTTTTTTTGAAATTTATCCTCACAACAAACACACATACATAATATATATATATATATATATATATATATATATATATATATATATATATATATATATATATATGTATATATATATATATATATATATATATATATATATGTATATTTGGCAGATAAGGAAAACATTTAAATGAATGTTTGCCTCAATAAAACATGTTGAGCTCTTGGTAATTAAGACATCTTAATAGTCATTGTGACACCTGTGGGGACCCAAAAAGACCAGACACTTTAAGTGATATCACAAGTAACAAAAGCCTTCTTCTGAAAATATCTGAATATAAACTATCATTTACAACTCGACTAACAACTCTCCTTCAAATAGTTTATGAATGCATGGTAAATAGTCCTGCTATTTTCAAAGGTGTCATGTATCCAGACAAATTATCTTCAATAACAACTCTCAGCATGTCATGAATAGATTAAATTGTTAATGCTTCTTATTTGAATACCACCATTAATCTATCTATGAGTCAGAATTGACCTACATCCTAGAAAATGTGAGGAACATGACTAGCAAGGTGATCAGCTTGACAATCTATCAACCTACATTTCAAATATGTCATCCCAGGGCCTGGCAATGATACAAGTCTCGACCAGTGAGGGCCTGCCCTGATGGCTGTGCGGTCTGAGGTATTGCCACTGACTGTTCACGTTCTCTCACCAATGAGGGCCTGCCCTGATGACTTAGTTGTCTAAGGTGTTGCCACTGACTGATAGCTGTCTCTCACCACTGATGACCTGCCCTGATAGCTGTCTGGTCTGAGGTGTTGCCATTGACTGCTGGCCGTCAGTCACCACTGAGGGTCTACCCTGATGCCAGTGTGGTCTAAGGTGTTGCCATTGACTGCTGGCCGTAAGTCCCCGCTGAAGGCCTACCCTGAAGGCAGTGTGGTCTACGGTGTTGCCACTGACTGCTAGCTGTCAGTCACCACTGAGGACCTGCCCTGATGGATGTGTGGTCTAAGGTGTTGCCACTGACTGAAATACATGGTTAACCACTGACGGTTAGAATCCCAGCCGGGGCACGTGAGAAAGTTGCCAGTGACTTGAGGTTAGGCGCAGGTTTTGCCCAGGTACTTAACCGCAACATGGCATAAAAAGATGAAAAATCAGAAAATTTCATTCACCTGTTGGGACTTGTCAATTTCAAGATAGTACAATCATCTCCGAGAAAGCTGATGATCCCAGGCCTCAGCTTAGGGGGCAATAAATATAGGGAAACACTCTACAGGTCCTGCCTTCAACTGCAGAACCTCTACAAGCTGGGAACTTGTTCGCAAAGGAGGAGAGCATTTAAAAGCAGATAGTACAAGGGCTTGAAATATGGCCACATGGATGTGCCAATGGGGCAACATTTTTCTGAAAGTCCAGGGTTCGACATAAGTACTTGCCCGCTTGACACGGCAAGTAAATTTTAGAAAATAGGGCTTTCGGGCAAGTACATTTTAGCCTTCACTTGCCCGGATGAGCAAGCTGATTTTCTGAGCACTACACATTATTTAATTAGAAAAATGGCACAAAAACACAGAAATATGCTAACAATTATGCAACACAATTTAAAAGAAATTGGTCTTAAAATTCATTAAATCTCAGGGCTCGACGGTCCCCAGAAGGACCAAGTAGGCTGGCGGGGCTACCTGAACCCCAAATCAGGTAGTCCCGCCAGCATTTTAGGTAGTCCCGCCATTTATTCCAAAAAGGTTCTTTTTCCTCCTTTTCATGTTAGTAATGGTAGTTATGCTTTTTTCTTCTATTTTGTAGGTTGCATGCTTAAGGGATGCTATATTTTTCTTTTTTTAGCTACCATTTTGTAGCATTTTAGTGGGGAACTTCCTCAGGATTCAGGTAGTCCAGCGGGACTACCTCAATCCATCTTTAGGTAGCCTGACAGGGCTGTTCTTGGAATTCATATCTCCTGGGAGATGGGACTATGCTATTTGTCGAGCCCTGAATCTATAAGAAATAATACAAGCATTCTAGCATGTGTTATGATTTTTTTTTTCGGGCAAGCCAAAAATTATTTTGGGCAAGGAAGAACGATTAACCACTTGCCCAGCATGGTAAGTTAGTTCTTAAACAAAAGAACTAAGGGGCTACCCTGCTCTTTCTGTTAAAACTTTCAAGGCTGGTTATTTGAGGAATGCAAGGACATGAATTTAAAAGTGTGAGTCAACATGGTTATGCCAAGTTTGTAAAATGTCCTTGAAGAGAGGGAACAAGACAATTAACACCTACTTATCCCTTCCATTCCACAACGCCAAAAGTACACCCTATATTGTGGTGATATCTTTCTGCCCATCTGTAACATTTTATTTTTTGAAAGTATTTAACGCAGAAATGTTGCTTGTAACCAGAGTTGCCATTAATACAATTTTTTTTCATTTGATTAATGATCTTCAATATACAGCGGAGCCCCTCAAAGTGTTTCCAACTACCACGTAAAGCAAGTAGGCATGGTATTGACCAAGCAGTGTGATGTAGTACCTGGTACCAGGTAGATAGATGGCATCACCTGGTCCTCCTATCTCTCAGAGGTTCTAGGTCATACTCGAACTGAATCCTCCATTCCCCTGGTGAGATAAGTGTAAATCAAATTAACCACTATGGCCACCTAGACTATTGTGTGCCTGGTAACGAAAAAATATGACAGAATGATACATATGACAGCCTAGAAATCTAGTCTACTTGCCCCACAATAGACAAGCCAGTCATTCTTGCCTGTCTTGGTCAAGGACTTACGTAGGTGTAAGATCTCCCTGTGAATTGGTCAAACGTTGACAATTATTGATCCACATGGTCAAGCTGGCAATGAGAAATTGGATTAGCAAGGAAGTCCACTTGTCAAAGACAGCAAGGCTTGACCTGTCCTTCACGCAAACGATCAATGGATTCTGGTTGCCTAAATAAATACATATACTTGAGGCAGTGCGATAAGTAAATCCTTGCCCCCTACTGTCAGTTCTGTATTGGTGAATACCTGTTCTTTCTTAGACTGAGTCTACTTGGGATTTGAAATTTCTATAATTATCACCAATCTTTATAAAGCCAAATTTGGGCCAAATCGTGATTAGCCAGTTGTAAGTGGTGGAGGAAACAGGAGTACCCAGCCAAAACCACCATCTTAACCCTCTGACTCTCTATATGGGTCTACCTGGTGAGATAAATATAAATAAATTTGATCTTCCAGATATCTTATAAGAATTAATATTGAAAACAGTCATTGGTGTTTGAACTCTATGCTACAGTTAGACAACTTTGATTCAATATTATCTGTAAACCTATTTATGACTGAAAACAATCATTTGCACTTTCATAAATGGTAATTAATTGAGTCTGTGTGTAAGACATTGATGAGCAATTCAAAAACCTAAACCTCGAGATATTTTTTTCTAAGGCAGCCTCCATCCCCTGACCCTTCACTAAACAACAATACAAAAATTGTTTATATGCATTCGAGAGAATAAAGATGAGCATTGCCCTGCTCACCTACACATCTCTAACTCATACATGTTGAGTGCTGATATGTAAAATAAGGACACTGTTGTTTTTCAACCCAACACAAATACTTAAGAGAACCTGCTTCAGTCCATGTTTTTCAGTCACAGTTAGAAGCTCATATAATGCCACATTGACTGAAATCAACTGTGAAAGAGTAGGATTGAAATTGCCTGTAAAAGAATCTGACTGAAATTGCTTGTAAAAGAGTATGACTGAAACTGCCTATGCAAGAATATGACTCAATCACCAGATAAAGAATGACTGAAATTGCCTGTGAAAGAGTACGACTGAAATCGCTTGTGAAAGAGTATGACTGAAATCGCTTGTGAAAGAGTATGACTGAAATCGCTTGTGAAAGAGTATGACTGAAATCGCTTGTGAAAGAGTATGACTGAAATCGCTTGTGAAAGAGTATGACTGAAATCGCTTGTGAAAGAGTACGACTGAAATCGCTTGTGAAAGAGTATGACTGAAATCGCTTGTGAAAGAGTATGACTGAAATCGCTTGTGAAAGAGTATGACTGAAATCGCCTGTGAAAGAGTATGACTGAAATCGCTTGTGAAAGAGTATGACTGAAATCGCCTGTGAAAGAGTATGACTGAAATCGCCTGTGAAAGAGTATGACTGAAATCGCCTGTGAAAGAGTATGACTGAAATCGCCTGTGAAAGAGTATGACTGAAATCACCTATGAAAGAGTAAGGGCCGTTCCATTTAAAAGTGTGGTGGGGGGGAGGAACGGAAGGTAATTAAAAATTTGGCACCCCCCCCCCCCCCTCCTGCCAGAAATTATATGGAACCTAATGGGAAAAATTAATTCAGAATTCGGCCCCTCCCCCCCTTCAAAAAACCTTCCGTTCCTCCTCCCCCCCACACTTTTAAATGGAACAGCCCTAAACTGAAATTGCCTGTGAAAGAGTATGACTGAAATTGCCTGTGAAAGAGTATGACTGAAATTGCCTGTGAAAGAGTAAGACTGAAATCGCTTGTGAAAGTGCAAGACTGAAATTGTGGGGCCTGTGAAAGAGTTAACTGAAATCACCTATGAAAGAGTTAACTGAAATTGCCTGTGAAAGAGTATGACTGAAATCGCCTGTGAAAGAGTATTTATAACTGAAATCGCCTGTGAAAGAGAATGACATTGACTGAAATCGCCTATGAAAGAGTATTACTGAAATCGCCTGTGAAAGAGTATGACTGAAATCGCCTGTGAAAGAGAAAGACTGAAATCGCCTGTGAAAGAGTATGAGAGAAAATAAAATTGACATCAGCGGTGAGTAATGTGCCAATAATGCACTGCAATTAAATGTAAGGGACTTCCAGTACTGACCCAGTAAGAGAATGACTGAAATTGCCTGTTCAAAGGAGTATGACTGGAATTGCCATTGAAAGAGTATGACTGAAATTGTCTGTAAAAGAGAATGACTGAAATTGCCTGTGAAAGAGTATGACTGAAAATGATATTGACATCATCAGCGGTGAGTAATGTGCCAGAAATGCACTGCAATTAGACTTCAGGGACTTCCAGTACTGACCCAGTTCCAGTTAACTTTATGATGAACAGGCATTTATCCTTAATTGCTGTGCTGAAATACCCCATGCACTGAAGCCAGTGAGTGTATTTTTTCAATAACAAAGGCGGGAGTTTACTTATCATTTTTAGCAGTGGCCTGATGGGTTTTCCAAAACATTGCAGTAATATTCATGTATATAGAATTATATGGATTGATTGGTCTCACAATATGCAATATCTGGGAGATTACAAGGCCTCTATCCTGGTAGCTAAAATTTAGCCTTTATAGCGTAAATTGCAGAAAAAGTAACAATTACAAATAAGTGAAATAACTAATTCCTTTTCCATCACATCAAAACTTGATATCCATGGAATCCACCACCAATTGTGAGGTAGTTCATATATAGCATGTTACCTCTTGAGGTTGAATATAGATGGCACCATGCACTATCCTGTCACCCATACCCCTTGTATCAAAGAAGGAATTGAACATGACTTACTGACTAGCTGTCTGGCAGTGCCAATTAACAAAATGGATGTTGATAGACTGAAAGTTCTTTAATTATTCAAATATGATGTGACTAGTGTCCCATAAGAAAGCTAAGGCGAGCTGGTTTTCTATTAACCCGGAACCAGTATTGAGACTATTTGAGAGGTCTAGAGGGTTGGCTGGTACACAACTTCTTAATTTGTTACATTAGTTTAGGAATTTCCTATAAAACTGCTAGTGGTCTGACTATTGCTATGATAATTAATTGATAAATCCATTTCCAAAATGTCATGAGCACTCAAAGTGGGGCCCACAGCCAATAATACTAACATAAGTTTTATAGCAGAAATCTTTGATTTCGGCAACCATATACCTTACAAATACATATCGCGACATCAATGATGTCCCACGTTTATGTTCTGGACTCCTGCTTATTTTCATGTCATACTGCATATGATTTAAACATGAATCTATAAGTGCATGCACATCAGGAAAAAGCTATGGGCTGATGATCAGTTCATTGTCAGATATCCCTCAGAGATTCAAAAAGTTGCTTATCCCATGTACTGACCTAGGGGCTTATTTAGATCTTCTAAGAGCCCAAAAAATAATAGGTCAGGAGTGGACCAAGTAGTATACCAAGTAGCATACCTACTGAATCTGATAAGATATGGGGTGTAGAGCAATCTAGATATAAATACAGATTCCTTCTTAGGGTAGAAATATGAGTTGGAATGAAAGGTGATCTATGATGTCTTTGATTTATTTTCTAATAGATCTTTTAATACATTCATACATATTGCAATTAAGTATTTAGATTTATTAGAATACTTGAAGGTGTCCCTTCTTCTTAGTTTTATTCAACAACTTAGATAGAAATTACAAGTACATCTAACCTGCACTAGTTACAAATATAATCCTGGAGTTCGGGAGCTAACAGGTGCTGTCACATTGTATTACTGTAATCCAGTGGCACCAACAACCGTCTTCTTTGGAATGATGTCTACATAAGGAAGTTTTTATATGACGCCATTGCTGTAGGGTACAAACAGTGTATGATATATAACATTTAGACTTCCTAATCACAGCCACTGTAACATAATGTAATAGTATACACTATACACACATGACCGGCTAAACTGACAATAATTATCAATAACAATGATCATGTGGTTATAAAATGGCAATGTACTCAATCATAAATACAGAGAATGGCTTTCTCCAAAAATAAGATGCATACTTATTATAAATACCAACAGTACTTTAGCATAGTGTACCAACAATAATATTGCAAACAGTCAATATTGAACGAAGTGTGACTGTTGTGCATAAAAATGAATGGACTCAAAATTAAAATTCTAGTTTCTACAGTCAATAGTAAACAAGCTGTATTCGTCTGAATATCAATACAATGCTTTGTTATTGAATCAAACCATATAAGTATAAAGCTACACACATCTGAAGACGGTTTAGAAATCAAAAATCATTTTGACAGGCAAGTCATGGGGTGGGGGTTGGCCCTTGACAGTTTTGGTCCAGATAAACAAATACACAGTCACAGATATTCACAGTTGACACAGATGCCATCAGCACTACTTCCACATAACTGACTCAAAGTATCAGTGTACGAGTATGTAAACCATGCTTAGTCGCTGAAAAAGTCTGTAATGACAACAAGAACTAAGATAAAATATGCACACTACCTGGAAACGCTTGCAAAAAGTGAAGGAATCTCTGCTGCTGATGACACTTTCGAATCAGTTTCCCACGTGTAACATTACACCTAATTTTAGAGAAATTAATCCGCGTGAATATGATCTTATTACCTTTATTTCTCTAAGATCGTATTTCCCTTTAAATGATAATTACGCCGGCTAATATGGTTGGAACGCATTCAATATCTCGCATAAGAGAAGTAAATCGTAAACGGGGTAAGTAAATTCTTTGTTGAATTTAATTTCTGGGTCATGGTCATTTCGATGGGCGTAGTAATACTTCGATCTGTGAGCCCTCTGGAGGATGATTTTGTAAACAAAAGTGACGTCATTTATTTTAGCCGAGAGGTGCAACTAAGTCGTTTATCTAAATACGAATATTTTTTTTCAACATATATCAGACAGGCTGATTGATTTTATACCAGTAACGCTAGTTTACTCATGACAACACATTTACAATTTCTTCATTATGCACCTGATACTTGTTTTGAATGGAACTCATTTGAACAGGTGCCCCCTCGCGCTCCTCCAGAATGGTTGATGTTCATACCAAATTATGGCAATACCTGAGTGTAGCCGTGAGAGTCAACCGTTTTAAATGAGAAAAAATAAAACACCCCAATCAATTACAGTTCTCATCAATGGTCAAAAATATATTTTAAAAATATCTTCCGGGTCTGCCAATGTTAGTCTAATGTTGATTTATCTACGTCATGCATTATCTATTTATATATGTTCCATAGGTACATGTACATGAAGATTGTAAAAAAAAAAATGAGTAGGTCCATTGCAAACAATTCCAAGAGAAGTCTGCATTCATTAAACAAAAGGTGTTATCATCTTGAAAACGTGATAAATATCATGACATCAGTATTTTTTTTCAAATGCATATGAACAAGTCCATATACATGTAGCATGCTGTCATCCGTCAGATGATAAATTAATAAACCGATGATGGGTGTAATTCTCGCCTCGTGTCTTTTATTCATCTAAGACTTCAATTCATTTTGAGGTTCATCACAGTGCAGTTAGAGGGGAATAAAGAAGTTTTCAAATGTCTCTGAAAAGACCAAGAATGGACAACTGTGTTGGTTTTTAATGAAGTAGTCCTTAAGATTGAACCATTTCAAAACTTGAATAAAATAATGAAGTGGCGGGACCGACAGGGTGCTAGGCTACCCGCGTGACTGTCAGCGACAATCTATTTATCAATAGACCTCTCTGCTACTGTGTAAAGACTTGGACCAAAATAGAAACATAGTTATTATCTACTCTTATCACCACCAGGCGTGATAGTTATTCCAACACACTTTATTTATTCATTTTCTTTGTGCATTTTGGTAGATCTGTGGTGTAATCTAGTACAATCTACTTAACTTTAAACTCAGTAGTTTTGATACAAGTGTACTCTAAGCCTGTGCTGGCCAACTGAAAAACGCCTAACTATATGGGCTGCGAGTTATCCGTTCATCATTATTACAATCTTAGAAGGAATGGAACGACATTCGTATCACATATACAATCCGTCCGGTCCAAGAGATAAATGCTTCAATGTCATATTTGTTATTCTTATCTTATTATTGTTTTCTTTTCATTTGCAAGCTCATCATTCCCATACTCATCCTCCAACTATCTTTTATTACTAATATCATCAAACGCATTATACTTAGTTGTACTAACATATTTCTTTAAAGTTTCACTTTAAATCTCTAATGTGTATTGTCACCCGGCCTTCCCTTTCTACAAAAACCAAACCACAAAGTATAGTAACATGTTCGTTATGCATTTGCCTCTCTCCTACTTTCGTTGAAGAGGGTAAACTCGTTTCAAGAAAAAGGCAAATCCGGGAAAGTCGCTCTCTCCAATGTACTGTAGTTACACATTGGTTCGTTATTGTATTCAATGCAAGCATAAAAGATAAAGAAGAGAATATTTTTCAAGTGGTATTAAAACTCAATCGTTTATTTCTTTTCAATTATTCATAGATGCAGTCAGCCTCGGTATTTAATCGAATGCAGCCTAATTCTGAAGGACGTCTGCTGCTTTGGTAACCTGTGCTCTCACATGGATTAGTTTAGTGTCAGTGTAGAACTTAGAAGATGGCTGGAAAATTGGTAGGATGGAAATATGGCGCATTCATTGCTAGCGTTGTTGGATTTACTGGACTAGCATTATATCCTATAGCGATTGAACCAATGATGAATGCTGACAAGTGGCGTAAGTATAGAGTTAGACCCGGTTTGTGTCTCTATCCAGGCCAGCTGTTCTTGATACTGACGTCTATATGGCCTTCAGAGACACGGTACCACTCCATTGTAAAAACCTGGCATCCACTACGGTGAATTCACCGTAGTGGATTTCTCGCGTGATAAGGCGAGTGTCACGGCCAGACTTATACCAATGAATTAAGTACATCTTTGACTAGAGTATTTGCCCTAAGTCGGCAGGTGACAATGGTTGGAATGTTTTATAATCTTAGAAAGAAGTTCTGAAGCGGCTATTTCCGCCATTTTAAAATTCCGATGTATGCTTAGGCCTGACTAATCGAGCACCTGCCAAGACATTAGGAGCGTCTGTTCGCATATAACAGACGCTCCTAATGTCATGGCAGAGGTCTTAAAAAAGACTCATTCTTCCGCGAAATATGTAAGGCGAGTGCGGTCCCCCTCTGTACCTGAGAGCCAAAACCCCTCCCGGGCAGCATGTATTGCGAACTATGTAGTTAATGATGCGTGGCGCGCTTGTATCACGTTCGCTATTTGGTGCCAGTTGGCAGTTTCTAAGGAAAATGAACGCTGCACGTCACAACACACGCACATTACCATTGTTGAATTAGTGCATAGGCTTCACAAAACGCGTATATTTCTCTTTTTTGTCCGCTACCGTGGGTGATTGAAACATCCATAGTTTGTTTGTTGTAGGACATAGAACAGGGCCTGGGAATGAGCATAACAAAGCTCAGTGTTTACCCACTTCACGCGACTCCGTCTGACATCACTTCCTTTTTAACAGCGGGACCCGGACGTACCATAAATTGATTGATGAAAATTTAAGGCCATCGTCCTCCTGACAACAATGAGACATTGCCATTTTACGTGCTACGCTCGTTATTATAGATAGATTGTCCCTGGTATGTAGAATTAGAAATGGGCTTTGGTTTTGTATGAACCCTTCACGGTTATGTGTGGAATATGAAAATTGACCTATCCTGAGATCTTTTATCTTTTTATTCTCACTTTTTCAGGTAATATACAAAAAGAGGCAAGAGGTCACTACCCAAAGCAAGAATCAATTCAGCCTGGTGGTAAGAATTTGGAAATGGTGTACAGGGCTCAACGGTCCCCAGAAGGAGCAGGTAGGCTGGCGGGGCTACCTGAACCCAAGATCAGGTAGCCCCGCCAGCATTTTAGGTAGCCCCGCCATTTATTCCAAAAAGGCAAAATAGTTCTTTTTCCCCCTTTTCATGTTAGTAATGGTACTTATGCTTTTTTCTTCTATTTTGTAGGTTGCATGATTAAGGGATGCTATATTTTTTTCTGCTACCATTTTATAGCATTTTAGTGGGGAACTTTCTCAGGATTCAGGTAGTCCAGCAGGACTACCTGAATCCAACTTTAGGTAGCCCGACAGGGCTATTTTTGGAATTCAGATCTCCCGGGAGATGGGACTATGCTATATGTTGAGCCCTGGTGTACTTTAATTTCCCTACAATGAAATGTGTTTTTTTTCACAAACTATTTGAATTCAATTTTCGAACGGCAAATCAAAAAGTTTGTTATTTCAAAATGGCTCCTGCAGCTGTATCCAGATAGTAACTTAAAGCAACAGGCAGTTTGAGAAAATATGTTAACTACAAAGTAACAATAACATAGAGGTGCTGGTGCAGGGTCTTTGCCAGGATTTTTAAAATGTCAGTCTGAAACATCAATCAAAATTTCTACCCGCCCAGATTAATAAGCTGTCAAAAAGAGCCATTTGCCTATTCATGCCTCCGCTATGTCTCATAAGATGGTTTATTAGGAATAGATTTGCTTATTACCCCCAAAAATCATTGAACATTCTTCATAGAAATTCTTGCCTTTCTGAAAAGGTGGTTTTCAGGAATCTGTCTGTCCATAAATACAGGCTGAGGAGGTCACGGTCCTAGCTAAGTCCCTCATGCTGGTGGCATTCATATTGAGAGAAATGTACAATTACATAATATTCTCCTCCAATATTAAATTTTGTCAAAATATTCCTCCATCATCCTAATATATTGTTTTCTTGAAAGCAGAGGGGAATCACATGGAGGGTTAACCCCTGTAGTTGTTTTAGTCACTTTTCTTAGATCATAACTTAAAACCACCCACCTCCAACTCAAGTATCTGCCTATGCAAATTGAATAAATTAATTAGTGCTATTAATAATAATAATAATGAGGATAGAGAATAACAATGAAGGTGATGATTATGATGAAAATGATGATAATAATAATAATATGATGATGTCATGATAATAATAAAGATAATGATAGTAATGATGATGATGATAATAATCTTAAATGATAATATTAATAATAATAATGATAATAACTTTATAATGAAAGTTAATAATGATAAAAAATGATTAACTTGTTTTGTGTAAAAACACATTGCTTTTCTTATTTATAAAATTGTGTGTATTTTAGGTTGAAATAGCAATCCTCCAATTAAAAGAGCAAAGAGTTCATATTAGTTTTTACTCTCTGATGTTGTGATTGATAAATGATAATTAACTATAAAATCTCTAGTAAATTCTCTACTTATATGTGGTGATTGACAATATTCCTCTCATTTCAGATATGAAGGTTTGGTCCGATCCTTTTGAGAGGCCCAAATCTTCATGAACGTGAAAGAAACCATCAGCAGAACCTGTGAAATCTGATGATTTTGTAAATATTGCCCTCATCCGCCTGGATACAAGACATTTCTTATGTACATACAGGAGGACAGTGATAGAATATTGAATGAAGCTACATAAAGGGAACCGGAGAGGCAGTGGTGGGGTTTTCTTAGTGGATCAAAGTGAATAATGGTAGCATATGAAAGACTCAAATAATGATATTATATAAATGACATAACAGATTGGGTAGTATGTAACTTATGGATATCTTTAATCAAATGAAACTTGCTTTCGGATCAAGAATCATGATGGCATTCTGTGCTCCTTGATTAAGCCAGATATTGTTCCTCTAGATAACAAAATGTTTTTTAATACAAAACTATTTATCACATGTATGGATCTCACACCAAATAAGGAAACACGGGTTGTACAACAATTCATAGTTCATTCAATGTTTCTTTGAACATGAAAGTCATATTGATGCTTCTATAAAAGATAAAGCATAGTGATTACCAAACCAATCATGAAAAATCTTTTCCTTCTAACATTTTATATTGAAAGCTAATAGATTTATACGATAACAATAATGTAAATATGAAATAAAGACATTAAATCTGTTTTCTATTTATGTATTTATGTTATGGTTTGTTAGTGCTGCAATACAAATTTATTCGAGGAACCTTTATTTGCAACATAAATAATGAAAAGTTTATGTGAATGGTGTAATCTGATACCTGTTTTCATGTTAACTGTGTAGGGTTGAGTAAATTGTGGAACAAATAAAGTAATGTATGTAGAGATTGTTGATATGTCTTATTGTGATTTTTGATATTTGAAAAATTTGCACTGTATTTTTAAAATGTGCATGTACGCAAAAGTAAGTATTGGTAACAGTATGGAAGGATGCTTAATGACTGACCATTGAACAAGCAAGAGCTAGGGAATTTACACCATGGTGTTTTTGGATAATTGTGTTAATAATGATACTTTCGTAAGAGTAAATCATCAAAGTAGCCTGACCTTTGAATTTGTCTTAATGAACAACTATGTCTTTAACTGATAAAACGATTCATTCTTAACTTGAATTTATCTCATTGAACAACTTTGTCAATAACTCTGGTAAGATTATTCATCCTTAACTTGAATTCATCCCAAGGAATGATTATGCATATAACTTTGGTGAAATCATTCATCCTTGATTTGAAGTTATTGAACTGTATTATAGAATGACAAGCTAATGACAGTGTATTGTATTGCATGTTTATTGTCTGTAATATAATCATTATGAAAATCATAGTTTTTAGTAAAAATAATACAAGTGAAAGTAGGCTAGGCTCCTAGTCCTGAAAGAGTTGACATTCCCTCCTTTGTTGACCAAGCAGTTGTGATGTAGTACCAGGTATGGTAGGTAAATGGTACCACCTGGTCATACTCAAACTGGGTCCTATATTCCCCTGGTGAGATAAGTGTAAACTAAATTGGTCACTATGGCCACTTAGACTATTTGGTGCCAGGTAACATAAAAACATGTTTTTATGTTACCTGTCATGTATGACAGGTAAAATACAAATGACAGCCTAGAAATCTAGGCTAAAGTGAAAAGTAATCAAAATTGTAAATAAAACAGGTGTTGGTTAAATACATTACATTATAAGACATCGTTGTTATTTTACAGAAAAAAATTATTGTGATTTAACGGCTCCGATGTACTAGTTCCATGCAGGTATCTACTCCTTCATGGCATGGTAAGTCCTCCTGGCCACATAAAAATTTGGTGCTTATTCATGATCACATCGCTTGTGGTCTGCACACAGGCTCAGGTAGAATTCTTGTAATTTTCCCACATATCCAATTAAAAAGCCATTCAGTAATTTAAGTAGATATTATTTTTTTATATGGAAAACTTGTCTTGCATTTAAAGGCCAGAATTTATATTAAAAAATCTATGGAGTTAAGGCATTGTGCATGCCACAAGTGGTATTCTTAAAAAGAATGCCATTGAGTCACTAATTCATAAAACTCCTCTGTGAAGAATAAATATTGAGTAAATTCCTTATCCAAATATGGTTAAGTACAAAGAAAATTAATTATAACTTTAGAAAAAACAATTTGAACATCATTATCCACAGGCCACTAGATCTTTGAAAAAAGGTGCTTGGGCTACTAATACCTATGGGGGGGGGGGGGGAGGGAGAAGCCCCATTGGCCTAATTAATTCTTAGTAACCCCTTGGTAGAAACCCATGTTTAGCACTTCTAGTTCTAATGAAAACAGGTGACGGGACAACTTGATCTTGAGGACTACTAGTTCTACATTGGCTACTGAAATCCAGGACTGTTGAGCCCTGTAATAATGTTTCAAAATTTAATTTATTGCTAATAACATACCAAGGAAAACATTTTGTTCTATACTCAATATATATACATGAAATAATCTATTACAATATGTCCCATGAACAAGACCTATAGTGTTGTCGTTTAACTGAACACAACCTTTGAAAATTGCTTCACTGTTAAACACCCACTGCCATAGTCATGCAGTGAAACCTCTCATTTTGAACCCCTCAAAGATGGGAACACCCCCTATTGTGAACGTAACACGCCAGTCCCATTTGTACCTTAAACATTGAGAAAAGACCTCTGTGATGTGAGCACCTTAGTGTGAACACTCTTGCCCTGGTCTCTGGGTGTTCACATCTTGAAGGTTTTACTGTACTTACTAGTACTTAGTATGCTTCTTGATTATATATAGCTTGCAAAATCACAATCTAGATTCTGAGGAATGAAAAGCGTATTTAGGTAAAATGGGTATTATTTAACATTGCAGGGCAAGCTGTCATGTTAGTGTGTAGTACGATACTAGCATAGGGATCGAATGTCTAAATAATGGTGCACAGCTTGATAAATGTGGACTCCTGGGCAGTTGCAAAGTACACATGAATAAAACTGCCGCAATATTACCACAGTATACAGTATTATTTTGCATTTAAAAAAATCTTGACATATATCCATTTCTTAACCCTGGACCTTGTGAAGTGGAGAGAAATCAGTGCAGGCATCATTACACCGCTTGGGATTTGCGCAGTGAGAGATTGACCTTTTCCTGAAAGATCTCCATAAATATAGATAAATAGCAATACGTGTATAATTTCCTACTGGACAAACAGGTATTAAATAGGAATGGCAATTTGTGCAGTATAACATTATTGAATTGGTACTTTTTCACATAACTTTGAAGGGATCACAGTTATGTGAAATAGCCTTGTACTATAGTCTGTCTGACTAGAGTTTGGCAATCACTTTTGCCACTTTTTTGTGACAAAACGTTCGAGTTTGCTATCCAAACTTGGCAAACCTCTTTGGAGCACTACTACGTGTATGTATAAACATATTTTTTGTCTCAACTCCGCAATATGTTGATTTCGCTCATTAGGTCCCATTGTAAAATGTGTCCATTGCCAACAATACAATCTCGCGTGTTTGTATTGTTCGCAACAGACAAACACGCGAGATCGTAGTGTCGTCAATGTGCACATTTTACAATAGGAACTATAACATATATTATTATACCTCACGTGAAGATTCTTGATTCTGGTTGGTCAAGGGCCATGGATTAATCGTCATATTTTCCTCACTCCTTAGTAACAGGCTGTTGTTCTTAACAGCTTATCAAATAATTGAATAGTTCATAGCAACAGCTATGAAATAGTTGAATAGTTACCGCTAGCCCGAAGAATAGTGACCGCTAGCCCGAGGAATACCCACGAACACCTTCAGAGTTTGCCGAGTGACCTACCAGTGAAACTAGTTCAACAAGGCAGACGACGAGTATTTATCCAAAATCTCTGGTGTTTGTAATTTTTCCCCCGTTTGTGTTTTGTATTTTGTTCGGTATAATAAAACAGATATGACATCCCTGTGGGGTTTCCACCAGGAATAACTTCCCCGAGAGCGGATTGTCGCTCGAGGGCGACAATCCTCTCGAGGGAAAGTTATTCCTGTTGGAAACCCCACAGGGATGTCATATTTGTATATTTAGAACTATGATGGATCACGGTAGTTGTTTTGAGAATGGGGTAGATAAGAAACATCTTCATTAGTGACTTCATTATTATAACTAGTACAGAATGTGTGTGCCTGGTTCACATTCAACACTGCAGGCAGCACAATACATACCAACTGGTGACATCTGAGCATGCTCGGAGAATGGAAAGGGGTCATTGTTCAGGGAAATATCATATATGGACTTAGTGTATAGTTTTCACAATCAGTAGTTATGGCCATGGTGAGTCAGTAGGTTGTCAGGGTTCCTCAAAGGCAGTAATTGTAGGTTTAAAGAACTTTTGTTTTGAGTCTTTTTACAAAGTCTGATAGCAGAACAAGAAAAAAACAAAGTACTAACAAACATACTGAAGGAATATATTTAGAGTACTAATACAAGCAAACAAACTTGAGAGTTATTATATAAAACCAGTCGTTACATAACAGTGAAGTTCAGAATACTCGGCCTACTAGCAGGTGCGGATCTGAGGGGTACCTCCCCCTTTTAGCTGACACCTTTTGCGCCACTAGTAGTACATTTTGGAACTAAAATTGTGTTTTCCTCTGCTTGGTGTGGGATGCTATATGAACAACAATTCAACTTCTAAAAGACTTTCAACTTACATGCAAAAATAATTCAACTTGACTTCAAAACAATTCATCATGACGTAAAAAATTCAAACTGCATTCGTCAATGTCATTTGGCCAGTTATAGAAGAATTACGAAGGATCAGGGGTGAAAGAGAAAAAACAAACTTTTACACGACCGTCTTTTGGGGGAGTGTAAATAAAAAACTTTTTTTTCACCCGGCCAAAAAAGCGACAGACTATTTTTACCTGACCACTCTAATAGGGAAGGTAACTAAAACTAACTACATGTATACCTATCTTTCTATGTGTGCATGAGCACACACACACACACACACACACACACACACACACATATATATATATATATATATATATATATATATATATATATATATATATATATATATATATATGTGTGTGTGTGTATATATATACTAGTATTTATAAATATATATATATATATATTTAATCAAAATGCACAAATACAATTACGGGAACTAAATACAACAAAAGAAAAGAAGTGAACAGGAACGTAATCTTGAAATGGACAAACAAGAAGTGAAAATGAAAAGTTAGAGAGAGTGGGAAAAACAAAAATTACAGAACACTAGGTCACATAATAAACTAAAGACAAACGCTGTGACAAGGTAGGGGTTGAAAACATAGGGAAAATACTAAAACGGTATCGGACAGCTACACTTTGGCTCGAGCGAAAAGAACCAAATAAAGGGAAAAGGCAAAGAAAGAAGAAAATAAAAAGGAATAAAAATGAAATAGATGTTAGATATTGATAGATAAAGATAAATGAAAAAATATACGTTTCCATTATCGATAAGGCCGTTTTACATTTTGTTCCAATGATATACTACGTTATGCTGAAAGACACGCACATGGTCGTTGTTGCGCCTCTCGCAATGATAGTTCCCTTTGCCAGGAAAATGAGCCAGGCAACCAGTCATTGCTTGTAGAGGGAGGGTAAAAACATTTCATTTACCCTCCCTCTGGAATGGGCAGGTACAAAGTTGTAATTGCCCTCCTGGAGTGATTGGGTAAAAATGAAGTTTTATCTTTCGCATTTGCAGGTAGGTGAAAATTGTTTTTATTTACCCTCCCCAAAAGACGATCAGGTAATAAAAAAAAATCGTTTCTCTTTCAGACTAGATCGAGCAACTCTATCGTCGGGTATGCCGTTGTTTACACTCTGAGATTGATAGGCCCTTAAGATAGGCCATACCCACGATAGAGAAAGCCCCATACAAAACTTTTCCACTGCGCCCAAAAAACTGGGCGCTCACATTTCTAGCCCAGTCTGGCCACCCAAACCAACTGAATTCGTTTCCTACCTTGGTAATTTACGTTGTGACGCCTTTACAGCACTCAAATCCATCCAGAGTGCGAGAAATGAGAGCTTTTTGGCTGGAAGCGATAATTTTCACCGTGTCCTTACCGCCATTTAATTCGAGATATGACTAGTCGAGCAGCACACGTGTGAGAAGGTGATAGGTTTGATACGGGAAATGATGGACAGTGCTGCTCGACTAGTCATATCTCGAATTAAATGGCGGTAAGGACACGGTGAAAATTATCGCTTCGAGTCAAAAAGCTCTCATTTCTCGCACTCTGGATGGATTTGAGTGCTGTAAAGGCGTCACAACGTACATTACCAAGGTAGGAAACGAATTCAGTTGGTTTGGGTGGCCGGACTGGGCTAGAAATGTGAGCGCCCAGTTTTTTGGGCGCAGTGGAAAAGTTTTGTATGGGGCTTTCTCTATCGTGGGTATGGCCTATCAATCTCAGAATGTAAACAACGGCATACCCGACGATAGAGTTGCTCGATCTACTTTCAGACCTGATCCTTCGTAAAGCATGCATGTTGAATTATTTCTGCAAGTGTAAGTTGATTTGTTTTGGCAGTTCATGCCCCAGTCACATGGGAGACGTCAAACTCGTCAGAACGGACCCGAATATAATTTTACTTATTGCGTGACAGACAGATCCTATTCCAAGTTCAACAACAGAATCGTAACCGTCTAAAAAAAAGTTGTTACTAGTTTGCGATCCTGTTCACAAAATAGTACCGATTTTGAAAAGTCACAATCAAAATGAGTTTATTGTACAATATTCGTGAAGCATTTGTACTCACGAAGGACCTAAATATTGGATGCAAGTCAGGTTTTTAGTCTCATTGTACGAATGTCTTGCGATTATCGTGATAAATTATTGACTTGCGATGATCGAGCAATATAATCGGAATCGTGCGATGTGACTTTAAAACTTAGCACAATCGCAGCTGATTTTGGAACCAAACGACAGTCGGACTCGGTGTGAGTGGCACATTACTAATACCGCACTAGGAGGGGGAACCAATGGTGAAGGGGAAATTCCTTCCATATGGAATTCCAGAATGCTCTGCCAATTCTGGAACTAAATTTATACTTCGATTGAGATTAAGATTTAGATATGGATCTAGATTAAGAATTAGTTTAGATCTAGATCTAAATTAATATTTTATACTTGGATCTAGATATTGATTTAGTTTTTTTAGATTTAAATGAGCTTGAGTGAAAAGGAATTTCAAATTTAAATTGGAGAACCCTAAACTACACTATTGGTAAATATGTTTGTGGTTTTGTAAATTAATATCAAAATAATGCATAATGTAGGAATGAGATGGGCAGGCTAGGGATGTTAAACAAGTTATTGTTTCTGGAAATACCTGCCCGTTGTAACAGAATACAGTGACCCTCAGTTTTAAGCGATCCAAGGTCACTATGGACAGGTAATATCATATAACGGAACAATAACAGTCCCGTAACAGCATCATCATGCCTGTAACATCCCCATCGACGAATGAAGGTTAAATCACTTTTGACATGTTGAATTGTTTTGAAGTCAAGTTGGATTATCTTTGCATGTAAGTTGAATGTTTTGTGGCACGACTAACAAAGGCAATTATTGGGTTTATAAATAATATTTTATTATATTGAATATAAATTATTAAATATTTACACGTTTACATATATACAATACACTTGATGCATAATATAAACATTACCATAATAATTACCTATTGTTATGAATATAACAACTAAATGATATGTTAGATATTATATGTATACACTCTGCTGTAATTTGGTTAATAAACCATAGCAAGCATTAGTAGATGGCATTGAACGATAATAGATATATATATATACATTATGAATATTTTGATTAAGAAAAAGTTGCAAACTCCCTTGAATCTACTAGAAAGCTAGATGGAATCAAGACAATCTGCAACTCTTTCCCGTTTGATGAATGGATAATGGGCTGACCTCATAAGAGAGCGCCAATAACATTTTTGAAAACAGACCCTGAATGAGGGAGGGAAAAGGGTGGGATTTTAAAAATTGATTTCTGAAAGTGACAGCAGCAACATCCGCTGCTGTTGAGAGATTGTTTTGGAAAAACACTACGACCGATCAGGTTGTGGGCGTCTGTCCCATTGGGTCACGTGCTGCTATAGCAACGTGATGCGCGGTCATCCGTAGTTTTGCGGGATAGCGCCAGATGTCACTCCGGTCGCACCACAAAATACGTTTGGTGCTGATCGCCAAACGTGTGCATTTGTGGCACGACTAACAAAGGCAGTTATTGGGTTTATAAATGATATTTTATTATATTGAATATGAATTATTAAATATTTGCATACATACAATACACTTGATGTATAATATAAACAGTACCATAATAATTACCTATTGTTATGAATATAACAACTAAATGATATGTTAGATATTACATATATACACTCTGCTATAATTTGGTTAATAAACCATAGCAAGCATTAGCAGATGGCATTGAACGATAATAGATATATATCAGGCACGGACATAGATTTCAAGACCTACTTGCCCTGCCAGGCAAGTAGGTCTTGAAATTCACTTTTCTGAATTGAATTGCCACTTGCCCGAAAAAAAAAAACCAAAAAAACTCCTAAATTACCCATAAAATCTGTATATATATAGTACTACTATCATTACCTGTTGTTTAAATGATTTTTTCTCTTTTTCTAGGTATATGATTGTACCCTGACTCCTAGAGTTCTACTAGCATGCAGTTTCTTGCTGATCTGTAAATGATGCACCCTTCCCTACCTGGCTTCTGGTGATCCCAACTGAATTCCTGCCAGCCTGCAGCACTGGACTCTTAACAGCACTTATGCACACCTAACTTTTATACATAAATTGATATTGCTGTGACTTTGTAACCCTGCCTGCATCCTATGTAGCCTTAGTTCTCTGTACTTAGTTCACTATTTGTCTGGCTTGCTTAATTTCTACCTCTGTGGTGGTCGTGTAATTCTTTCTCAATACCCACCCTTGATATACAAAACCATATAGTAATGGAGTGATATTAAAAACAAGGAAAAATGTATGTTTGGGGAACAAAAGCTAATTTCTATAAGATTAGTGATATTGGAGATTAGGCCAAACTTGTAAAGAGAAAATTACTGAACGGATGTCATGAGTTGTATTTAGTTGAGGGTATCTACATGATCAGTTACCTTGGGCCACAATTTTATGTTCAATGTTGTTTCTTGTATCTTTGAAAACACTAAAACATAGATTACAAGCAAATGGTCAGTTTTATTCTTTCAAATTTTTGAAAAAGCAAAATTACAATCCTTCATGGTTTTGAAGAGTAAGACTGACAATAAGCCAAGGCAAGCCTTGAAGGCTAAGCATTTTACTTATTAAACAAGACTGACCTGAACTGTTCTGTCAATATGATATTATGATTCTCTTGAAATAAAAAATATAATGTATATACTTCAAACACAAATGGCTCATGTCATTTATGATCAAGGAAACATTAACTCATTCATACCCAGAGAGCCCAGAGCGTTTTACTCTGAGTACTGAGTAAAGTGCTCAGAGGTGACACTGATTTTGTGAGAAAAAAGTGATTTGTTTTAAAGTAATCTTAACAATATTATTCCCTGAAACAAAGTTTATAAATTTTGCATTATTATAGAAATTACACAAAATAATGGGCACTCTGAGGATGATTCAGTTAGGAAGCCATGTTGCAGATTGTTTGAATAGGAATAAAATAAGAAGCCCTGTCTGGGTGTAATAAAATCTCAGCCAAATTACCCACATATTCTACCACACCAATGTTTATAAGTTAACTTTAAGCCCCTGTCACACTGTCACGTATCTCCCCGAGTGCACGTCATGATTAGCCACGGTTCAGAAACTTTTAAAATACGTGGCCAATCGTGTTGACTTTTGCGTACAGATGTTGTACGCAATAGCACTTAGGCAGTACGTTCTTACAACGTATTTAATCCAATGTACTACGTCTGTAGTACGTTATTAACCTGTAAATCTCCCGTATTTGGTACGCCAGCACCACGGTTGTCAGGATGGTAGTACGATGTACTACGTTGGCATTACAGTTGGCCAAGGTTGTTCCAAGTTGGTTCTACGACCACTTAGTTGTACTATAGGTTTATAGGCTTTTAATATGCGTAGAGCAAACGTAGTAAAACCTTGACACAACCTTGGTACGATCGTAGTACCAGCTTGGTAAACACGTGGGTCTGCGTACTACTAACGTAAAGCAGTCGCTGTGCAACCGTAACTAATCATACCATTTGCGTAGTATTGCCGTAGATATAAACAATTGCGACAATGCTACGTAGATGCTACGGTTAGCTACAATCATACGTATGCTTACGGACGCTGCTACGGTTGATCTACGGTTGGTATATAACCATAGCAGTGCCACGAATGTTTTAAACATTTCAAAACATTCGTGGGACTTTCCAGTACCGTCCCGTCAAGTTGCGCATAGCCACATACACAAACGGATAGTACTACGGCAACCACCGATACGTCCCGATTCTCTGTGGTTGCTGTAGTCGTGGCCTATTGTGGTTTATAATCGGGACAGTGTGACATAGGCTTTAAGGAACAATTATTTTTTTAAAGTTAAATCAGTTTTAAATATCATTGACAGATTTAGAACAAGAATATTTGCCATTGTAGACTAGATCTGGCTGTCCACCAATTCCTTGTAGCACATTAAGGGTAATGCAGAACAAGTAGGCATGACTTATCCCCCAGTGAAGATCCAATGAATTAGTTCACTTGATGATATTTGGTAGCCATCTATTAATCATTAGTGTAATGGCTATTTGCTTAGAAAAACAACTCCAGACCAGTACATATCATATAGCCCAACCCATTCACACTCAGGGTTGTCTGGAATAATATTGTCTGATTATATATGTTCATACTTTTGAATATAACTCCTGAATACAGCATTAGTTAACAAAAGATTTGAAGGAAAATTGGAGATTAGGTACTTGTTAACATTTCCCCTTCAAACATTTTTCAAAAGATGGCAATACTAGAAAGATATCTCGAAAATTGTCATGCCTGTTTTGGCCATAATTGAGAATGGGTTAAGAAGACATGTTGTTCAGTCTGTCATTCAAGGCTGCCCAACAGCTATCAAATGCTGCAGGAGGTCATCCTCCTGTCCGTCATCATCAGGCCTGTCATCTGGATCTACGAAGTTTGGGCGTCTTCTAGCACCATCCCACCACAGCTGCAGTGCACTTTCACAATGGTACTCTTCCATGTCTGGACCCTCGATGCTGATGGTTAACATGTGGTTCATCATACTTGTAGTGAGATTGGATCTCCAATCTGATTTCACCCTCTTGACACAGGAGAATCCCCGCTCACATGATGAGCTTGAGACCGGTATGGTCAATATTATGTTGATGACCATGATATTTCTGAATCGGTCCTGGTTCCCCTGGTATATAGAATTGATCTATGGAATGGTTTCTGGCCGAGGATTATTGATATTTCTGTTCCCTAAGTGGGCCTTGACTTGTGTCCATTCTTGTTTTACTGATTCTTGGCGGCATCCACTTCGAGCCAGTGGAACTGCAAAGTGCTGTGAAATTTGCCGGACCTCATCGTTTCCATACAGCGCAAGTTCGTTCCTTGTTCTGGGCCAAAGCCTTGTGTCGAATACTTGGCCAAGTTTTATGTTCTTGGTAGGGTCACCTGGAGCCTCCAGTCGGGTGTTAACTTTCTCCCGAACCAGATCGATCACTGCACTAAGGTCATCATTTGCAATGTTCTGTTCTGCATGATGTAAGGGGAAGTCCTTATATTTAGCCTGGTCACCCTCCCACTCCACCGCATCATAGAAGGCTGCCAGCTGCACCCCTGGTTCCTGTTGCAAAGCTTTGAACTCCAGGTTGGCGGTTTCTAGGGCATCTAAGAAGTCGACGCAGGTGGTCTTGGCATCCTGGAATCTCAGACTGAGTCGACCCACAACTCCAAAAAGATCTTGCATGAAGAACATGAAACGGAGTATGCGCCAGTCCCTGAATTTTTGGTCCAGCCAGGTTGCGCGACCCCTGACCTCTGCTGTAGCCTGGCCTGGAGGGGCTTGAGAAACATGCTCAAAATGAGCTACGATGACAGTGAAACTGGCCAGAAAGGTCTTGCAGGCTTTGTAAATGTGTGGGATCCATCTTGTCTCAGAAAGTCGGGTTGACTTGATCACTTTTTCGTCCAACTGTTCTGCGATCATCTTTAATTTGCGCAATGCTTTCGGCGAATAATGGCAGTGCATGTGGACACGTTTGAGAATGTCATGAATGACTCCCATCAGATGATTTTCCTTCACCGCCTCAAGAGCTCCCAACTCGAGTATGTGGGCTGCGCATTGGGGTAAAACAATATATGGGCGTCCTTATTTTATTCTAGTAGCGACACTGCTATTTCTGCCTATGTTGACGTTTGTCCCACCTGAGCCGGCTACGATGATTTTGGCTTGGCAGTTTGGTTCCTCTTTCAGTAGTGCTCTTTCCACCGCTTGAAAGATGCCTTCATTTGCATGTTGAATGTCCTCCAGGCTTGTGAAGAACTCCCGCACTTGTCCATCTTTAATGATTCTGGTGTAAACTATTTCTACTTCCAAAATGGAACAGTCAGTCGCTCCATGAAAAGGACGGCAATCACATCAGCCTGATTGATGTCATTTTGGATGTTTTTCTGAAAAAGAGCAATTCTGAAAATAACAGTAGAAATTATTTCAAATTATAAGTTAACTATTATAAAAATCATAAACAAGAAAGGCACTATACATTGTGAGAACTAAAGATCCTTGCGTAACAGTTTGATGACTTAGTCATCTTGGACCTGTTATAATAATACTGAAAAATAAAATAAAATTAAGTATTATTTAGAGAAGTATTTAAAAGGGAGTTGTTAGTTACTTTGATTTACATTTCCCCTTCAAATATTTTCTTAAAATTTATTTGGTCAGAGAGATATCACTGAAATATGTGTTTTGGGTGCTAAAGGCATGAATGGGTTAAACACATTGTGAATTTAGTAAAATCTTAAAAGTTTTATTCAAACAACAAGAAATACAGGGCAGAAATATTTCGGTAAGATAACCAAGGCACTATAAGAATTAATTTGATTCAAATAATTTCAATGTACCTTCTACAGGCTTAATCATTGCAGTAACTCTCAAGCCTTTTCAAGTCTGACCCATTTTGCTTTTGAAGTCTCAAGAGGCTTGGGAATGAGGTGAACGGCATTTCTTCTTTCAGTACACAATATGCCGTGAGGAAAAGTTTTTACATCACCTCCATGTGATCCCATTTTATGCCATTGAGCATCAGGTCCATGGGTCCCTGGACTACCTGCATGATAAAACAAAATGATGTTAACAATTTTACAATTGGTAACAATATCCTGCTAAGAACTGATTAGTCTGATAGTATTCCAGGCACTACTATACCATTATTCAATAAGAATTTGTAGATGAACATGAGATGCCTCATAAAGGAACACAAGAGTAATAAAAGAATACAAGATGAAGGTATTTATTAGTTGTAAAGTTGTAATACGTACTGTAATTAATATAAATACAACTGCATCAGCATCAACTATCAAGAGTTTTATCATTTATGAATGGAGTACTTTTTTTAATGTTTGAAATAATTTAAGTATCATTTTGTATACATGATCTAATTTTATGTTTAATATATAATTAAACTCCATCAGCATCAACTATCAAATATTACCATATTTGTATGATGGAGTAATTTTTAGATACATAATCAAATTTTATTTATAATTCTGTAATATAATGTATTTACAACATGATCAAATATTGTGAGATACGTCCACCTCACAATAAAGAAAAACCTCAAACACCTTTTCCAAATGTTTTTTTTTGTTTCCCCCATCACTGCCCTGTATATGGCCTGATCAGATTTATCGAGCTACGCCGGTTTGAGTCACGCATTCTCAGCTTGGCCATGTGCGGTTTTCGCGCCATTGTATTTTCAAGCGCAAATGATGGCAATCATTTGCGATATTACCCTCTTTGATTGGATGCGAGTAGCAAGTGTTTTCATCTTGATACGATGACTCAACGCTTGCTATTCGCATCCAATCAATGTCAGTGACAGTGGAAGCGTTTCCACTAATGATCAATCCGGCCAGTTTCAAAATGGCATAGCACATATTGGCAGGGATTGGTTGTACCGGTAAGTAGCCTCTTTGGTGGGTTTCCTGGACATTACTGTCCACGAAACCCAATTCCCCTGTCAGGAAAGTAAAGTACGAATCCTGCTTGCCCGACAGGCCTTTTTTAGCAAGTCCACAAGCGGGCTAGTACTTATGTCGGTGCCTGTATATATACATATATATATATATATATATATATATATATATATATATATATATATATATATATATATATATATATATATATATATATATATATATATACATTATAAATATTTTGATCAAGAAAAAGTTGCAAACTCCCATGAATCTACTAGAACTGTTTTGAAGTCAAGTTGAATTATCTTTGCATGTAAGTTGAATGTAATTTTGTCAGGTTGAATGTTTTCTTTACTTGAATTATTATATTAGTCATGTGGCATTCCATAATTGTTGATACTTCAGTACTGCATTTTGCAACTATGCACATGTGACCTTGGAACAGTTTCTATGGCCATGCTGTTTCACTTAATCAATGAATCCGAATTCAATTTTATTTTCGTTACATTGGTTTATGGGGAAGTTTGCCAGGTATGACATGGCCTGCTCAGATTAAGGAGAACCATTCAACTACAACATCACCTTGTATTTGACTGAATGAAATATACATATATGTGACCAGTTGTAGATATTAGTCCCTATATCACTCACTAGATGGGGTGCTTAGCCAACATGGTTTTACAGGGTATTCTAGACCACTGGCTTCTTGTAAAACAATGGGTGGCCACTGCATCCCTTTGGAGGGGTATGGGCAGCCGGTTTCATGATTTTGTCTCTGTGGTACAATGGGTGGCCATGTAGCCCTTGGAAAGTGGCCTGTGCATCCTGTACATCATGTGAGTGCTCACCTGGAAATTTCTCTTCAAAAGGAGGAGGATTTAAGATGAGTAGTATTCTATATGTATAACTTTAATGTTACATGATTTTCTTGTATATCTGAGTTGTATGTTACATATCTGGTAACTTATGTGAATGTTTTCCTGTTTTAGAATGGATAGCTACCAATAATAAAGATTGGGCTACGAGGATAAAAACCTCCTATGATTTAGGGGTGAGTGTCACTTATAAATATTGTACTTTTCTGATGTAATGAGTGCACAGTACCTTTGAGTTACCGTATTCGCTTGATTAAGCGCACCGTGCGGGTAGAGGTTGAGAAAATTTTCTGTGGAAGGGGTGTTGTCAATCATCCGTATAACCACACCCCTTAATGAATGCTGATCGGAGTGTAATGACTGTTATTGCACCTTCGCACTCTCGGTGTTCAGCGTGCTTCAGACGTTTGCTGCAACAATCCGCACGTGAAAATATCATTAATTGGTCAATAGTACAATCATGCGGCGAATATGAACAGTGAGAGTGGAAGGGACTGCTGAAATGGCGGAATTCAGCACTGGTTTGCAGACACAGCAAGAGGAAAGGTATGTGTGTTGGTTACTTCTGGGGGGAGATTTAACATAAGGAGACGATCTTTGCATTTGCTGGTCCCCCAATTTCCGCGAAAAATAGGGGGAATACGCTTATTCGGGACTGTGCGCTTAATCCAGCGAATACGGTACTTCCTAAATCATAGCACTGCTCCTCTAAATGTTTATACTTATTTATTGTAATTATCAATAGACTTCCTTAATAATGATGAAGTTATGCTGTGGTTTAGACTGAATTGTGTATAATTGTGATAATTTGTAAATGGTTATATGCTATGTATGTATGATATTTGTGAATATATACTTATATATATATTTCATGTATATTTTACAGGGTTTTTGTGAGGAAAAAAACATTTTCCACTGTCAGCTGTCTTTGTAGTTGAAACCTGGTCACACATAGAAAGTACAATTCATTATACAGCATCAAGTTAGATTAAACATTATTAGAATATCTAAAGTGAAATAAACCTTTTAAAATCTTTCTACATGTAAAATAACTGGACGTGTTTATCCTAGCTACACGAAAGCCACTTCATGCACTTTTCATCCAGGTCACTGCTGGGTAGTTACCAGGCGAGACATTTTCACATTAGAGCCGTTGTGTGTGATATACCCAAGGTGTTACGAGGCAGAGCCGGGTAACCCCAAGGGTATCACATACACCACAGCTTCAGAGGTGTCTTTGTAGATTGTACCACAGTTGACTGCCTTTCACCAATCACAGGCTAAGAATGGTTTGACACAGCGCTCTTGCTAAGTACCCTTGGGTAACACCTTTGTGTTTAGGCAGCTTAGAGAACAAAGGCTTAAAGTGTGGGGTTTGTCCTATAACCTTCACATTTCGAGGCTTCTGATTGGTGAAATGCAATTGTAACTAGGATACAATCCCTAATAAAAGGCTTGTCGTGGTTAATTTCACATGTCTGTGATAAACTGGCTGTTCAAACAGCAAAACAACTAGCAATATGGCAATAGAAAAAGATGTGGTAATAGCTGTGGCCTGTGCACGGGTGCAAAACGTTAGGGGTGTCGCATTTTATCCCCGTCTCCACTTGGGATTCTGAAAAAGGCAAATTTTTCTAAAAGCACAGATTTAACTGATTTGACATCCATCTGTTCAACTGGCAGTTTCTGCGATGCCCCATATTGTATATGTACAACCAAACAAAGAAGGAATTCTGGAAGACTGGAACACTATGGGCATTATGACCTCCAGTTTGGTCTGCAAGTACCCAGTAGATGGAAATGGTGACAAAAACAACAAAGGCTCACGAAGGCTGAGTTCTTTTTATTTACATACACGATGGTACAACATTACTCAGATGGAATTCAAATAACATAGCATAAAATGTTCTTGACCGACAACCAAATAATGATAATGATAATCATATACTATAGTACATGTATATCTATCTATCTATCTATCTACCTATATATATATATATATATATATATATATATATATATATATATATATATATATATATATATATATTTATATATATATATTTATTTATTTATATATATATATTTATTTATTTATATATATATATATATATATATATATATATATATATATATATATATATATATATATATATATATATTTATATATATATATATTTATTTATATATATATATATATATATATGTGTGTGTGTGTGTGTGTTTACCTCGTACAAGTGCGTTTTGGGGGTGAGTCACCTCGCAGCTAAGCTGGTTGATTATACACATAAATACACATCACACTTCTTCCAAATTTCAACGAAACGCCTTAGCAAGCATTGATCCAAAAGGACGAACATGAAGTGGATAGCACTGGATACTGTAATCAAGTAAAATCAGGAAAAATCAATAAACAATGTGATAGAGACTAATTCTCGATCTACTGGCAGTATGTGCTGGCCACTAACATTTCGAAAACCTGAATATACCTGAATATACATAAAATAAGGTAAACGCATTTGAATCACTTGTTTTTTCTAGTTGAAGTACGGATCAGCTTGAGTACGAATTTCTTTCGTGGTTATGAGTTGACTTGGCTACAGGTTCTTATAGAAAGTATGGCAAGCATTCCATGCAAATAATCACTATTTGCGGATATCCAAAATTCATTTACAGATATCCAAAATTCATTTACGGATATCCGGAAATTCATTTACGGATATCCGGAAATTCATTTACGGATATCCGTAAATAATTTCGGATATTCGAAATTTATTTTCCAATATCCAAAAATCAGATGAATTTTGGATATCCGTCAATGAATTTTGGATATCCGTAAATGAATTTCGGATATCCGTAAATGAATTACGGATATCTATAAATGAATTACGGATATCCGAAATTCAGCTGAATTTCGGATATCCGTAAATAGTGACTATTTGCATGGAATGCTTGCCATACGGTTGTCCAATTATACCTATCATAGGAAAGGACATTTAAAGCACATGAATGAATAAGTAATATTTGCATATCATTTTACATGCTATCTAACATAGAAACAGCAAGATAATTATTGAGTAATGTATGATAAATACAAGGTTGACTGCTTAATTATTCAATAAAAATGTTTCCACATTATCTCTTGTGTCTCAGACATATAAGATGCAGAGATTTTTGACAATGTATGTGAAAATTACAAAGATAGCATGAACGCTTTGAAATGAATATAAACTCTTCAATGCTTTCCCTCTTTTTGGGGGTAAGGGGTGACTGGATATAATGAGAAAAGGGTGAAGATTTTCGGGCGGCCACTGAAACAAATTTATAGGCAAATTAAAATCATACTAGCACCAGTATGGATTTGAACTCTACCAGCACTCTGGCCAAAATTATTACCAACCTACCCCCTTCAAATGTTTTTTATCCCCAATCCTACCCTATGCCTAGCTGAACAACAACCCAATGAAATATGATTCATCCGTTTTGAAGATCAAAAATGTTCATTATATTTTATTTTTCATATTACTTGTTTCCACACTTGCACCTTAACATTTGATATAGAACAGCACGGTAGCGTTTACTTACAAAAACAAAAATAAACGCATCAACAATACTGTTTAAACCCATTCCAATGCTGGAATACACACTGAATATATCAAGGCCTTTTTCAAAACCGTTTGTTAGAAAAATAGAAGGAAAATAGGTAAACATTACCACCACGATTGTAAAGGGAACATGAAGTAGAATGTACGCTAACGCTAGTGATATAACATTGATTGCTACCTTGATGTCGGCCTTGCTAGCAGACCCTTTGCTAGTCATAATAATTCGCGCCTTTTTCTGGTGATGAATCTTGCATAGGATGAGTAAACTTAAAATGATGAGTCCAGTGAGTGGTAGAACGGTCCCAAATACCCAAGACAGTACTAGAGTTACCTAGTAAGAGAGAAAATACATATAAGGTTCAAGGTAAAATAACTGATTGAATGTGATATTTTCAGATTTTTCAGGAATCGCTCTGTTTTACCTCATGGAAAATATAAGATTGGAGTGATATGGGTTTTGATTGCTCTCACTTTTGCCATTGGACCAAATTGTCACAGTTCTGTTGTGAAAGTGGGGGAAACTCTAATAGAATGGGGAAAATATGTGACTAACTAAACTCAATCACAAGCATGTGGAACTCTTAACATGAGCAATTTTGTAAGTTAATTGGAGTTTAAGATTCCTGATGTGTTGCATTTCTTTTTTTTTAACCATATTCACGTATGTGACCAACTAAAAGAATCCTGTTACTATAAGACTTGATCATGTATTTAATGACCTACCTCCACATATGGACTGTCAGGTAGAGTGTCGATTCCATATTCACATACTAATAGACTACCTTCGTCAAAGACTTGCAATCTATCCAATCTTTCAAAAGCAGCAACGTTCAGAATTGAAACAATCAGGCATGCCAGACCAGTGGTTCCAAGCATCTGAAATAAGTCAATAATTATACACACCCACGCACGCATACTCATAAATATATACATACATTCATTTTTAATTTTGATTACTTTTTAGTTATGAAAAAACAAAGAAAAGTAGTTTTATCAACTTGAAATTACATTTAAAATTTTTGTTTTACCTCTTTGTAAAGGGGTAAAAGCTTATTCTAGATTTACTCCCCAATGTAAACATATACAACTGACAAAATGACAAATGCATGGTTTTACACATCTTTGAATGAAGATTATCATGCCAGTGGCAGGTTTAGATAATGTACATTGTACGTCAATACGGCACTTCACAAATCACCCTGTATAGATGGCGCCATTTTGCCTAAAGGTTAGTAGCCCATGCACCCATCCCCTCTATCGTAACATTTTTTTCTAAAAGAGCATTATCCAAGTAACCTATTGAACATTGAACAATGAAAATGCACCATTACTGCTAATAACCAAATACTGTAGAACACACAATGTTAGCGTCTGTTTATATAAAGCGTACATAGCGTGTGGTTCCGCTTCGCTATATATAAAAAGGCTATACTTTTTTCTTACTGTACTGGCGCTGTCAGCGGCGGCTACCATCGCTAACATAAAGATACGCTATGATGCGAAAACTCCCCAATTCGCTATTTTTGGGACACGCGTCATATATGTGTTCTACAGTAGTCAGGATTTGGAAAGTCCATGCAAAAATTCCCTGCATGCATACTGAAATCTCCCTTACTAGCACATCACCATACAACTCCACACATTATCAAAAAACAAGTACAACTATGTTTTCCAGTGAGATATTTGCATGATCGTTTTCCAGTTCCACTAGAAAATGTGCAAGAAAAGAACGCAAATTGACATAAAAAAGGTAGATAATTATTCTTACCGTTCTTTGGAAGGACTGTGTTAAAATGGATTGAGCTTTTAGCGGATGGCAAATCACGATGTAGCGCTCTATGGTAACAAGCAATATGCTATATGAAGAGCCAAAGAAGGCAAAGTTACGTGTGGCATATATTAGATGGCACCATCCAAAAGGTAGTGGACTCATAAATTTTAACATAACCAGTGTCAAAAGAAGTGAAAAGACAAGCGTGAAAAGCCCGTTTGATAACATAATTAAGAGATACATGGTTGATTTTGACTTCTTTGTTTGTTCCAAGCCACCATTGGCTAGGACACTAATAGCTGCAGAGTTAGCGAATATTCCGATGATGCTGATAATCAGAACAACTAAACCTATGTTCCAAGCATAGTTTGTATGCAAATAATATTCTGAATTTCCCTGTGGTTTAATAAAATTAGAACACTGGCTCATTTTGTCAACAAACTTGACATTTGACGTTGTAATCACTGCTTCTGGAATATTGCATGTCTTCTGCAAGTATTTGGATATTCTCAAACGATCTGATGGTGGAATTAACCCTTCCTTCATTGGGCATACGTTCACAAAGTACATATTTCCCACAGCCTTTTTACCGGTAAGACATATAAGTTTCATTGCAAAAACAGCATTTTTTTCAATTGTGAACAGTCGTCCACTCTGCACCAATCTACTGATCCTTTTTATCATTTCAGTGTCAAGCCCACTGCACGAACCTCCCAAAAACCCTATTACTTTCCATTTTTTGAGTGATATTTGGCAAAAAGAAAGGAGAGCCGCCAGTGATGTTTGAAAGGCCTTTGGAACAACACACTCGATACTTTTTACTGTGGCATTTTGATTAAGTCCCTTAACAATAACACAAACATCTTGCTTATTGTTTTCAAACCACTTCTCTGCCTCCAGTTTATCAACAGGTGCATTTTCTGATACCATTTCCTCATAACTGTGAGTAGTGTATGCGGATCTGCTGCTATTTCTGAAAACACAAGGCTTCATGGTGCTGCTAGATGGAACTCTTGGTGAAGTAGGTTCTGTTTGGAAAATCTCCCCAAGAAGAGTGAGAGTTTGCCTATGTTGTTCTTGTACAGCAGTGCGGTTTAAGACAACATGCCCAGCATTGTTGTCCAAAGTCGTATGTTCTTTGTGGAAAACTTCAGTAGGGAAAGTAGGCCTGTCTAGTTGTTGAAAAGCTGTCTGGTTGATAATCATTTGGTCTTTGTGAAAAACATCTCCAGTAGAGAAAGTAGGCCTATCTATTTCTTGTACAGCCATCTGGTTAAAGACAACAGGCTCTGTATTGTTGTCCACAATTGTCTGCTCTTTGTCGTCAACCTCTTCAGTAGGAACCATAGACCTCTCTTTATCTTGTAAAGTCGTCTGATTGAAGACAACAGGGTCAGCACTGGTGCTATTCCATGTCTTGTGGTGTTGAGTGAGTAAATGCAGGCTGGATACGGGGTAAAAGAGACACAGATACACAAGTAATCTGTAAACTAGAAGCATGATTGCGGAGATGTGTCACGGAAAACAACTGCGCTAGCGGTGGTTGCAAATACTGGTTTTGGCTTGCTCATCCTAAACTATATATGAGGATGGTACTGCGCCATGACGTGCACTGGAGTGAGGGGGATCATCCTAAGCACAAATGCAGGGATGTTTTAACTTCTGGATACAGATGAATTGGCGTGGGGCATATCTTTTTATCATTATATTTTCTTTACATTACGACATGCAATAGCCTAGGCAATTGTTGATGGAGGAAGCAACCATTAAGTACCCAGCAAAGTCACAGCATTCCCCCAAGGCACTGCCAACTTTCCCTCAGTGTACATGAATGGATTCTTGTGAGTAGAGTTTGCAACCTGCATGTTTGGTGAGTATATGCTTATCAGCCAATGAGACAAACGCAGAAAACAGCAACGAAACTATCATGACAATTATGCAAAAGAACCAATATGTTTGCTTTTACTACCAAGAAAGAGTGGTAGTGAGTACTATGAGAAAGTGGCATAACTGATAGCACTTATATAATGACAAACCCGCTTACGAGTATTAAGTCCAGACTCAAACCTTCAAACTCATGTTTGGGAGCCATCCATCGTATCCACTGGGCCATGACTGATAAAGCTATAGATGGATATATTTGAATTTCAATTTTCGTCACTTTGACTGCCATATTAGGGGCAAGTTGTGACTAGCCAGTTGTAACTGAGGGTGGAAACTGGAGTACCTGGCAAAAACCACTGCCTAACCCCATGTCACTCCCATACCCCGGGTAAGTTTGAACCCCAGACAGTGATGGGAGATTGCTAGCAGTCAGTGGCAACGCCTTAGACCACACGGCCATGAGGGAAGGCCCATAGATAGGTATAGATATATTTGACATATGAGTCATAAGGTACCAGTATACAGGTTGGGAAAACTAATTTAGGAAGTTGGGTATCCCCATCCAAGAAAGAAATGTGGTACCAACAGCCCCCCCCCCCCCCCTGATTTCTATTGTGACTAGATACACAGCTGCAAATGACTTATTGTTCCAAATGTCCTATTGTGTGGTATGCATTTGCAACTGCTTTGAAACTGGAGAGTTTATAACATAAGCTGGCGAATGGTTTTCACACTTTCTTTTCTTTAGATTTCTGAGAATCATGAAACGAGAATTGTATAATGCGTCTACATGCCACGCCTGGATCTCATCTGTGCTGTCTCTTTGAAACGAGAAACATCAATAACTTATTTTATACAATTTGAACTGTACAATTAAAATATGTCTATGTAGTTTAAATGTGATTAGATATTTTGTATGTATGTTGATTATTTTTGCAAAATTCAGTCCATCTACGGATCACCAATACACTAATCAAAAAAATATACTAGTATATGGTTATCTTTCAATATTTTCAATGTGATTAGAGATCATATATATGCTCAGGAGCCGTTATTGTGAATTGTAGATGAGCTTAATGTTCTACAATTTTTTTTTCGATATTCTCCTTTCTGACATTTGTCAGAAATGGGCGTAAAGGTATCGATGAGGCCTAATATAAAAATTCAAATGGATAATCATCTTGCATTAGTGTGTCTGCCCATGCAGAGACACGCAGATTAATTTTGATACTTCCTACGTTTCATATGTGAATTATTCCAAACTGTGGGAGAAGAATATAAATATTTTGATTAAATAACGAAAAATACCAATTAAAGTTTTTTTTAAAACACACAACAATTTTCCCATACCTATGCACCTCCGTTAAAACCTGATTTTAAGTAATTAGCTTATCACATTTGTTAATATTAAGGAAGGTTTGGGGTTTTACGTCGCTTTAATTTCAACCGCTTAGGTCATATCGCGACGAGATAGAAACCCAGACCGGGCAGAAATTCCCTTCTCTTTCCGTTGCAGAAGGACCATGCATAGACAGTCCTCCACAACACCGCACATGTATATATAGCGACCAGGCCAACCCGCTATTTTGGGGACCCAGCGGCCTGTTTACCAGACGACGACTAGAAGGCACGTCACTATTAAATCCTTAGTGACTGTTCAACAGGGCAGTAAATGTATTTTATTATCTTCAGACCACGGGATGATGGCGAGGATGTCTGAAGGCGTACATTTAATTAATTAATAGTATTGTCTGAGTTATGGTGTACAAACCCACAAAAAGAACTAAACAGTCAGGGAAAGTTGATTACAAATTTTCTTTGCTGTTATTTTTCATTTTAATTCATGATAACTTGTGTAATGAATAATATAAAATGGCATTTTACTCATTTATCAAATTTGAAATATATATATATATATATATATATATATATATATATATATATATATATATATATATATATATATATATATATATATGTATATATATATATACATGACAGGAATTACGCACACTGAACTAAAGGTCAAGGCAGAATAATCCTCCGCTCAATGAGAAATATTGATACTCTTTCTCGCACTTAACTCACTTTATTTCAGACAGTGGGGTGTGGAGTGAGAGATAGAGAACCAGGTTAAAACATCTAGCGGGCACACCAAAACCTTCATTGTTAGATTGATTTCTAATACAAAATTTCACGTAAAATTTGATACTTTTTTCTCCCAAAATGAAAATTTAAAAAT
>OZ012690.1:43251576-43265794 GCA_963942565.1 Maea johnstoni
ATTTAAAATTGGGTGGTAACAAATCAAAATTCTTATCTGTGTCAGCTAAAACCTAGGTAACAAATTAAAATCGCGATTTGTGTCGACACAAATTAGAATTCTAATCTGTGTCGACACAATTTAAAATCCTTACCAATTTCAATCTGTGTCATGACATATATATATGTTTAGATATATGTGTTGATATATATATATATATATATATATATATATATATATATATATATATATATATATATATATATATATATATATATATATATATATACATACATATATATATATATATTGTATATTACTATAAGGCTGAAAAACAATGATACCACATTATCTATTTTATAGAAATTTCAGACATTCCACCACAGATCCCTCGGGCTGGGGAGGCATAACACTATAGGTAAATCATAGATACTTCAACAGGTGCAGGATATTGGAAGTTGATCTGTTTGCCTAGAGTTTATTTATCCCAATGCCTACCAATATAAATATAATACAATGAACTTTTTTGATTGATCCCTCTTAACCCTTATGCTGCTGCTGGCAAAGTTGGCCAATACAAAATAATGCAAGAATTCTGAAAAATCTCTGAAACCCTGGCATATATGGGTACTCATATGAAAGTACTCTGCGAGGGCTTTCCAATGAGTACCAACATGACAGGGTTTCGATGATTTTCAGAAATCTTTGCGTCCTTGTGCTTTGGATTATAGTAGCCTCAGCATTAGAAGGGTTAACGTAACCTAGATACTGAGCAAAGGATTCCCATCAACTCTCGTCACAATCCTTTCATAACCTGGCGAGGTTTATTTACAGCTATTGTCGGTTATGATTTCAGTTATCATTGAAACGTCATCATGGAGTGGTATATAGAAAGCTTATGGCACATGTGGATGAGTTTATTTGTGTGTATAGAGAGTCATGAACTTAGTCATCATTGAACTGTCATAGGTCAGGAATCACTTATTTTTAACCCAGTTTGTCAACAATGAAGAGACAGAAACAACCTGACTCAGGGCTCGAAATTAAGTTTTCTTCCAGGGAGCCCAATTGCATCTTCAAAAGTTTATAGAACAAGTGCATCATCAGCTCGTAATTTCAAAGTGACCAATTTTTGGACTCCAGCGCTCGGATCGGAGGCCCCAGCGACCGAAAGCTCGAGCTTCCGATTACTCGTCTCACCACTAGCCCCCTCACCCCCTAATTTCAAGCCCTGAGACTATTTTGGAGATCCATCTCTTAGTGACAAATGTATCAGAAAATTTGGAAGAAATGTACATCATAACTGGCCCAACAACTCTTCTACAAATAGTGTTTGAATGTATGTTTAATTATAAATGTTATATAACATCAATACAATACTTTTGAACTGCGCTGTGGGTACGAATGGGTGAAGTGTTTGAAGTGGTGAAGTAGGTGATTTGGCACATCACAGCACTCATAGCTGTCACAGTCAGAGTCAGTGAGGTAATATCATACCATGCTGACACCTCCCTAAGCAGGGACAGTACACAACCAGTGACTAGAAGGGCCACATTTTGTAGGACATATGCAGCATCCATACTGTGGAGCAGGATCTTAGCTAAGATTTAGAACTGGATGCCTAAAATCGGCAAAAAAAATTTTGAGTGTCCTTTTTCTCAAGAGAGACAACACTGTATTCAGATTACAGCCATAAACTTAGTGAAATGAGGTGTAATATCCATATGCATTTGCCATGGGATCTATATTGGGGTGAAGAAAATTCAATTATATGTTTGAAAGTGACATTTTAAGAAATTATTTTGGATGTCCTGAGGGATGATTTTTGAGGGTTTGGGTATCCATATGATACCCAGACACCCTGCTGGCTAAGACTATGCTTGTAGCTCTCACTCTCAGTGAGGTAATATAACACAAGGAGCCTGACTGCTTCCTGAGCAGAGACAGTACAGGATCAGTGAAGAGAAAGTACACATTTTGATGGACACATGCATTGGGAAAGAAAGTACACATTTCTACCTTCCTTCAAGTCTCGATACCTAAAAGCAATGTACTCTATTACTTTGTAAGTCTGGGGCCCTAGGGCTACTTGTAAACATGGCAGAGGGCCTCAGGGAGATCCTTACCATTGGACTGAGTTACCCTTTTTGAATAAAGATTATTATTATTATTATCATTATTATTATTATTATCATTATCATTATCATTATTTTTATTATTATTATTATTATTATTATTATTATTATTATTATTATTATTATTATTATTATTGTTATTATTATAACTGGAAGGGTTAAGGGTATGGAATTGAGGCCTGATATACCTTCATTGCTCATCAGAGGGATGGGTAGGTAGACAGTCTCCAATAGTCATGGATTATTCAGCGATATGTCAATGTTTTCACTGGGTCTCAAGCCCCACATTCTGGTCTATCCCACTCTATCATTCAGCCAGAGGCTCCTCTGCTGGGGATAATTATAGGACACCCTCTAACTAGTCACACCTGGCACCTGCCCTGAAGACCAAAACAATACGCAATACTGAACAGGTACAAATATTGAATTCATCTGGTATTTATACTTTTTCTTCAAACAATTATGTTTTATCTAAAAAGTGTGAATGAAAGTTGTTTACATAATATTCTCATGCATAAGAACCTTCAAAACGTCAATTACTTCCTCCCTGGCAAATGTAATACATTCTGATGAATACCGAACAAACAGATATAGAAAATGCATGTTTGCTAAGCAAGACCATGCACATTATAAGTTTGGCTCCCCTAGGAGCATCACTTACTCCTAGCACCTGATCTACCGACTGAGTACTGATTGTGGTCTTATTATGACTACCAGGCCATTTTTATCAGACCCCCACCCCCCTATGCCAGTATCCATTTTTTATCAGAACCCATGTTATCCCTGTTTGCCATGAACTGTTTTGACTTTCCTATCCTTGTTGCTGTACAAGCTGTGATCTCACCCAGCTCAGCATGTCTTACCTGACTCACACCCCTCCTCCCACCTTCACTCCTGAGTGAGCCCAATAAACCAAACCACAACCACACTAGAAATACACCTACTCCTGTCTTATCATCTGACCCTACGACATTTATGAAAATAACTCAAAAATTAAGCCTGAATACACAAAACATTTGAAGGAGAGTTATTGCTCTGATTCCGACTAACATTTCTCTTTCAAATATTTTCCAAAATTTCCTCTTGTTAACCCATTCGTGTCCATAGCGCCCAAAAACTGCCTGACTTTTTGGGAAATTTCTCTCTAACAAACACATTTTTCAGAAAATATTTCAAGGAGAAAACTTTATCAGAAACTAACTAACAAATCTCCTTCAAATATTTTTCCAATAAATGATTACTTCCAAACTTATTTTCAAAAGTATCATAGGTCAAGACGAAACTTGTCAAGGATATCTGCAGGCGTGGATGGGTTAGGTAGATATTCCAAAACGAGTTAGTTTTTGGGACTTCAGGCATGGATGGGTTAACCCATTTACAGTGGTGATAACTATACATCTATAAGGCTTATTACCGGATTACCCTAATCAGTTTCAAACACTGCTCCATTCCAAGTGAGGAATTCACCTCGAGGGGGTGTACATTTCAGGGGAACAGGAAGCAGCATACAATAACCCTTCTTAAGCTGAGGCTACTTTGGTCCAAAGCACAAGAAAGCAAAGATTTTTGAAAACTATCTAGACCCTGTCATGTTGGTATTCATTGGATAGGTCTAGCTGAGTACTCTCAGATGAGTACCCATGTGCCATGGTTTCCTGTTTTTTTTTTTTGCATCATTTTGTATTGGCAAAATTAGCCACCAGTGCTCAGCATAAGGGTTGACCCATTTAGAGTGGTAATAACTACCTCTATAAGGCTTATTACTGAATTCCCCTAATCAGTTTCAAACACTGCTCCATTCCAAGTGAGGAATTCACCTCGAGGGGGTGTACATTTCAGGGGAACAGGTAGCAGACCTGGAGGCCATGCACGGCGGCGTGAAGTGAAACTGAGCGGATTCCGCGTCAGTTTCGGTATTGTGGAATTCCGTGGTTAGTCAGCATGGATAATGCATATTTCGCTCTGTGTTTATGGTCACTGCACCGGGGATTAAAATTCACTGCTAGGCAAGGCTTGTTGTTGTTTAAGTGGTGGTTGAATGGGTGGTTATAGGCGGGCTCAGTAAAGCTTGCTACCTGTGGCACTTTTTTGTTCGATGACTCAGCTTGTGTGTTGTATTCAGGCAAAAAACAAATCACTACAAAACAGCTGTGAAAGAAACAGGGCTCGAAACAAAGATTTTATTTCCACATTCAGGTCAAAATAAGAAATATTAAAGGCAATTTGAATACAAATAATTGTATTATGACTAAAGGGGAGAGCAAAGAGATGATGAGAGACAAGTCAGTGACCTGAATGGTTGTAAAATTGAAATAATTATGAAATCAAATATTTCTAAAAACAAGAATTCACACAATTGAGTATTTCATTGTTAACAAATTCTATTTTGTCTATTTCATGTTTGTAACACATTGCAATATCAAAGTGTAACATGAGCACCAAATATCAGAAGCTTGCAAATGATTTCTCCTTCGATACTAAATAAGAGAGATCCTGACTTCAACCCACTTAAATGCTCTCAGTAGCCAAAAAACAGCAATACAATTTCGATGAAATCTTTCAAGCAACAGCATATTTGGGAAAACATTTGAAGGAGAAATGTTCGTTTGGACACTACCAACAACTCCTCTTCAAATATTTTGTAAAATCATTTTCATTTCCAAAGTTATTGCCAAAAGTATCATCGATCCAGACGACATTTTCCTGAGGAAATCTTTTAACCCTTCCAATGCTGAGGCTATTTTCCTATTTTCGTCCTAAGTAAAGATTTTTGAAAACCATCTAAACCCTGTGAGTGTCATGTTGGTACTCATTGGATAGCTCTTGCTGAGTACTCATTTGCCAGGGTCATTTTTCAACTTTTTTGCATCATTTTATACTGGCCAAATTAGCAACCAGCAGCATAAGGGTTAAAGCATTATAATTATTTGTTAACACATGCTAGTTTCCTTCCTTTCCTGGTCCATAGGAAATATAAGGGACTAAAGAGGCCCATATTACACATTAGCCAATGGTTGAAATGGCTATTGTAATTTTTTCATCACCCTATTGAAGGAGAAATGTTTGTTAGGACATTACCTACAACTCTCCTTCAAATATTTTCCAAAATCATTTTCAATTCCAAAGTTATTGTCAAAAGTATCTTTGATCCAGACAACATTTTCTTGAACACCTCTTGTTGTTCAATTAACATGTGTTAGTTTTCCAACAAATCTCCTTCAAATTTTTCGTGAAATCATTTTTAATTCCAAAGTTATTGTCAAAACTATCATCGATCCAGACAACTTTTTTCTAGAGGAACTCTTTTAAAGCAATATTTGGTAACACATGCTGGCTTCCTTACTTTCCTGGTCCATAGGAAAGAACTTCTCTGAAGGTCGACTTCGTAATAAACATGAATCTCCCCTTGGAATCAATACGATCCTCGCACAAGCTGCAAATGAAAGTGGCCAGGGTCGAGTTCGGTTCACAACACCGCAGCTTGTTTTAACGATGCTGAAAAGAGGATTTCTAAAAGCATCTTCTTGTTCTCACATCTCTATGGCCACAGGGCCTTATGGATAACCTGGTGGTGCTTCAAACAGACAGTGTTTTTTTTTTCATCACTATATATCTTGAACTCTGATGGTATTTGTAGACCACTGGTATAGAAGGGACCAATAAGTCCAATATTACAAATATTAGCCAATGGTCAAAACAGCTACATTCATTTCTTATCAACATATTTTGAACTCTGATGGAATTTATACAGACCGCTGGTATATAATTGAACAACAAGACTCATATAACATGTGTCAGCCATTGTTCAAAACAGCTACATTGATTTTTTATCAACATATTTTGAACTCTGATGGTATTTCTACCGACCACTGGTATATAAGGGACCAATAAGTCCCATATAACATATGTGCGAACCAACGGTCCAAGCAGCGATCATAATTTTTCCTTGACCATATTGTGAACTTTGATGTATTTTTTCTATAAAGAAGAGGACCTGGCAAATCAAAAGTTCAATGTATTTACCTATCCAGCGCTGAGGCTAATTCCTTCCAAAGCACAGGAACGCAAAGATTTTTTTGAAAACCATCTAAACCCTTTCATGATGGTATTCATTGGAAAGCTCTCGCCGAGTACTGTCAGATGAGTGCCCATGTGCGAGGTTTCAGTAATTTTTCAGGTTTTTTGCATCATTTTGTAATGGCCAAATTAGCCACCAGCAGCATAAGGGTTAAAATCTCATAGGCTGTATGCAAAAGGGGGTTGGATCACAGAACTGTTGGTTCAACGTTTAGACCCTTTAGTATTGGCAGTTAAGGCCTCTGTATGATTCATTATCATGACAACCCAATGAATGTCAACATTCCACATGTACTATTACATAAGATTTAAATTGACCAGAAATACCAGTATTAACTCTTATACTGCTGGTGGCTAATTTGGCGAATACAAAATGATGCAAAAAACCTGATAAATGACCGAAACCCTGGCAAATGGGTACTCATCTGAGAGTACTCAGCATGAGCTTTCCAATGAATACCAACTTGACAGGGTTTGGATGGTTTTCAAAAAACTTTGCGTTCTTGTGCTTTGGAGGAAAATAGCCTGAACATTGGAAGGGTTAAATTGACCAGAAATACTGGTCAGTATTAATCCAGGCAACATCGGGCTATATGTTGATTGGCATTTCGAGAGTAGGACTTGTGAGTATGAATATATTGAGCAGCAAGCCAAGTATCGTAAATTCTCTGTAACTTAGGACACTTTTAATTAACTATGATTCTGAAAATGTTTTCTGAAAATACTGGCAAAGCAGAGTAATAGTGGCACAGATTTCCCTTAAATTCCCCTTAATGACGGCCAGCAATAGATCAAAGTTGGCCCAGATTTCCCTTAAATTAATTTGCATGATAATTATAGTGGTCCAAATTCTTAGCGTGTCCCAAATTTCCGAGAATTTACGGCAGATCCTGGTTGACAATAACACACAAACCATTAGATTTCAGGGCTGGTTAACCGCCCACAATGGCAACGCAGGGTTACAACAACATCCTAAGCATTCTCATCATCACATCTGTTAGCGGCCAATAAAACCCTTTATAGTATGCACTACCATTGAGGCAGCCCTGAAATGCCAGCCTCCGCATCCCTCTGAAAATACCATGGCAACAAGTGGTGGCGATGAGTTGTTGCCGTGGCAATGGAGAATGTTAAAGGGATGCAGATTTTCATCATGACGACGATGGCAGCCATCTTCTTGTATTGTGGATCTGTCATGATGGAGTGTTGTTTTTGTGAGTGAGTGCGTCCCTGTATCATCAGAGCTCACTGCCACATGTTCTAGTATATAAATATGGTACTAGAGAGTGCCCTGATGCGTACACTGTATAGGTATAGGTGTGCATAGCGCCTCTCTGTATGTAGAAATAGTACCCAGGTCACACTGAGTGATCCCATGTTGCTCAGGGCCCAACCCTCTACTGTCCCACTTCTATACCCGAACCCCAACCCTTCTGTAACGCTACACCACCAGCTGCTAGAATACCCTTTACTTTACATGCCTCAACTAACACCTGTTCACGTCTACGTACAGGTGTAAATTCACCTGTAACGAGAAACACTATGGTGATAACCGCTACAACCACCGCAACTCCATTAAACACATAATTGATGAGAAAAATACTCTACCTTCAGTTTTTTCCCTGTAATCAGTCGGTTCCTCGGAAGTATCCTTCTTTTTTCCAAGCTTTGCACGAAAACTCCGTCGTAGTGAGGGTGATCGAGAGATGAAACTTTTCTTGAGCGCAGGTGGGTTTACTGTTAGGTGATCCATGTTGCCTGGTAGCTCTCAAGCTATGGCGTGGTAGCGGTAGTCGTTGTTGTAGAGTTGTAGTTGTAGTAACCGTGTGTGTGTGTGTGTGTATGTGTGTGTGTGTGTGAGAGACCAGCAGGGTAGGGGTGTGTGTATTCACCAGAATGGACTGGAAACAATGGCCCCCTCTCGCTCCTCCACTCGCAGCTACAACTACAAGCCCTGTTGCTCGCTCGCTGGCGCGAGACTTATCTAGAATCCGTCCGTTCGTCCGTCCACCAGACAACCAACCAACCGGCTCAATCAAAGCCTGCTCCCGATGATAACCCAGCGGTCAGCAGCGATGATATAAGATAATTGTTGCAGCACTGCCGGAATCAAATGGAAAATAATTAGAGTGGTGTTAGATACCAGCAGGCAGCAGCAGTGTGTGAAAGAGGTGCATGCTTGCTGTCAGTACTGTCACACTGGCTGGCTATCTGTAGCACTGATCACTATATACCTAGTAGAGAGCACACAGCAGCAGCAGTAGCATCATCATCACTCCCACATGTATCCATCCATAGCTATGACAGTCACTGTGGTGGGGTGGTGGGCAGCCAGTGCTTGCTTCCCTGTGTAGAGTATGTACACCGGTTTGCCTCCTGTATCACTGATCACTAGTGGACAGCACACTGGTTCGCCTCATGTACCTCATGTACAGTCTATGACAGTCACTTCAGCAGGGTGGGCACCCAGAGCTTCCCTGTACACAGCACACAACTCAATACTAACACAGTATCGCAGTGAACGTCCAGCACTCCTTATAGCTAGTACTCCAGTATTTGTACAGTAGAACCCTTCCTAGTACCAGCAGAGATCTTTCCATACAAGACAGCAGCACAGTGAAAGTCCAGCACTTTTTACTGCTAGTACTCCAGTACAGAAAACTTCCTAGCTGTAACCAGCAGTGCCCTATTCATATAAGATACTACCACAGTGGCACAGTGAATGTCCAGGACCCTTTACTGCTCATACTCCAGTACAGAATTACCTTTCCTTGCTACCAGTAGAGCCCTATTAATACACGATACCATCACAGCAACACAATGAACATCCAGCACTCCTTAGCTAGTCCTCCAATATAGAACCTATCCTAGCTACCAGCAGTCTCCTATTCATATAAGATACTACCACAGCAGCTAAGTGTAGTACTTCAGTACAGAACCAATCCTAGCACCAGCAGAGCCCTATTCAGGTCAGCACGCCTTGAGGCTTGATGGGGGAGCCCACTGGCTATCATCGTTCCCAAAAGGCTAATTTTTACGGCTAATCCTTGCTATTGACTGACCTGTCATTCCCCAGCTGCCGATAGTTTTCTGCTTCGACTGCTCACGAAACAGGTGCAAAATCACTACTTAACCCTTGTAATGCTGAGTCTACTTTTTGTCCTAGGCACAATATCGTAAAAACATTTAGCAATTATCTAAACCATGTCATGTTGGTATTCATTTGAAAGCCCTCGCTGAATACTATCAAATGAGTACCCATTTGCCAGGGTTTCAGTCATTTCCCAGGATTTTTACATCTTTCTGTATAGGCCACATTAGTTACCAGCAGCATAAGGGTTAACACTTCCAATGCTACGACAACTTAGAATCATCCAAGGCACAAGGACGCAAAGATTTTTGAAAACCATGTAAAGCCTGTCATGTTGGTATTCATTGGAATGCTTACACTGAGTACTCTCATATGAGTACCCATTTGCCAGGGTTTCAGTCATTTTCCATCTTTTTCACATTATTTTGTTTTGACCAAATTAGCCACCAGCAGCATAGGGGTTTAAAGAACAGAAAACTAAATGAGCCAATCCCAACTATTCATTGAAGGGACTGACATGTCAATCATGAACGGGTTGACTCGTTATGCTCAGTTTCATGCATGCATGGCTTGTTGTGGTAAATAACTGATAATCGGATACGGACTGCCTCGTTTGAAGTCATGGTGACCAAGACTCAGCTGCTTACAGAAACTATTATGTTTTATTTGCTAATCATGACAGCACTAAAATTAACTCCGAGGACCTTCCAAGCACAACCAAAGCAGAAAATATGTTATGAAAGCTTTTGATGAAAGTTATTCTAGATATGTAATGTACAATGTTGGTTCAAATTCCTTATGTCACATTCCTTGATGAAATGTACATACATACTTGTGCAATGATCTGTGAATCAAAGGAGATACCATCATTTAGAGTCCCATTACTAATAAGCCAGATCTTTTTGTTCACAGGGCTGAAAACCTCCCTTAACCTTTATGCTGCTGGTGGCTATTTTTGCCGATACAAAATTATGCAAAAAAGCTGAAAAATTACTGAACCCTGGCATCTGAGAGTACTCAGTGAAAGCTATCCAATGAATACCAACATGAAAGGTTTAGAAAGTAACTTCAGCATTGGAAGGGCTTATACTACCAGTAAGTGAAATCCATATGTTCACAGGGCTAAAAAAACACTTTAAAATCAGGTTGCATGAGTACAGCTAGTAAGCCCAAAGCTCAGCTAGCGGACTCTCATTTTGTTCATTCATTAAAAAAAAAAACATGTCATACTAGTCCAAACTACACATGTACTAATATAAAATGCTATTATTCTGTAGAGGAATAAGCTGAATGAGAGAGGTGGGGACAGTTATATTCGAGTCTTAAACAAAAACTCAAATCCTATACAAAACTTAACCTTTCAAATGCTGAGGCTATACTTTCGTCCAAAGCACAATGACATAAATATTTTTGAAAATCATTTAAACCCTGTCATGTTGGTATTAATTGGAAAGCTCACGCTGAGTACTCTCACATGAGTTCCCATGTGCCAGGCTTTCAGTCATTTTCAGGTTTTTTGCATCATTTTGTATTGGCCAAATTAGCCACCAGCAGCATAAGGGTTAAGATATCACTTTTTATTGGAGTCAGACTGAAAATAAAGTCTCCTATTTTAGTAACAGCCCCAAAAGACACCAGAGTTTTACCTTTGATATCAATTCGATTAAGCTCTAGGATTCCCCCGTAGCATGTCGAGGGGGGGCGGGGGGGAGGGGGGAGTGTGATCATTGTGAAAGGTAAGAGTGTTAGCCATGTGGAGTACTGGTGTAATATGTGACTTCTCCATTAAGGGATAATCCGTTTAGAACTGTGGAGAGGCGATCAATGAAGAGAAGTGCATGTAGACAAACTGCCAATGTTTATTTGCACACACACTGTACCTAGTACCTACATGACAAAGTGCACACAGACCCGTCACCCCCTCCCTCCCGTTCAGAATCAAAGGCCCCCCCCCCCTCCTTCAGAAAATCAATTAGAAAAGATCATGTGCACAACACAATCCTCAATTTTCTCTCTTCTCTCTCTCTCTCTCTCTCTCTCTCTCTCTCTCTCTCTCTCTCTCTCTCTCTCTCTCTCCTTTCTCGCTCAATTTGCTGTCACTTTTTCTGCCATATTGAGACAAAGTCATGGCTAGTCAGTTGTAAGTGGTGGATAAAACTGAAGTACCCGGCAAAAACCAACGCCTAACACCAAGTCACTGGCAACTTTCTCACATGCTCCAGCCGGGATTCAAACTCAGGCAGTGGTGAGAAATAGCTAGCAGTCAATGGCAACACCTTAGAGCACACAGCCATCAGGGCAGGCCCTGTGATGGAATGGATGATGTTTGCATGATAACTCCTCAGGGAGTTGCAGTAGTACATAGAGCTGGGAGGTCTAGGGGAAAGGGGTAACAGGATTGCTCCCAAATGTTAGTACATAAATCACACGCACACACGTAGTGCTACAATATGTGTCCTCTCACTCAGTCTTTTAACCAGAAACAATGCGCCCTGCTGGTACCCATCAGACTACATGGTGACCCACAGCGATAGTTAGACGCATACATACCCTCTCTCAGGGCTGGAAATCATCACAGCCCTCTGAGCTGAAACACTGTACCCCAACAGCACATGTATTCTAGGGAATGGCTGTTTTAGGAAAGATTGCCTTTAAGTGCCATATGTCTGAGTTTGAAATTTTGTCTATCATCTTTTTCCTGCCGAACTATTACTAGAGGAAACCTGTGACTAACCTACAAGTCACTGGCAACTTTCTCCCATGAGTCAAGCTAGATTCCGAATTCATATAAGGAACTTCCGCGGTGGTGAAAGACAGTAATCAGTGTAAGCGCAATGCTATAACCACTACGATTTTCGGTAGTCCCTTCCCTGACTTGGTATTTAAAGTGGAGAAAACCGGAGAACCTGACGAAAATCACCCCTATCACCAAGTCATTGGCAAAAAATGAAAACCAAGTCACTGACAACTTTCTGACATGCTGCCGCTGGGACAAGTACCCCGGCAGTTGTGGGAGATAGACAACTAGGCCATCAGGGCAGGCCCTCAGTTGAGAAAGCCATCTAGCAGTCAGTGGCAATGCCTTAGACAACTAGGCCATCAGGGCAGGCCCTCCGTCGTGAGAGACAGCTAGCAGTCAGTGGCAACGCCTTAGACAACTACACCATCAGGGCAAGCCTCTGATAACCAACCTTCAGCAAATGAAACGATGGACCAGTCATAGTTATCTCCAGCAGGAAAATCCAGCTTGAGAGGAAAAGTATCTCATTTCACCATTGATCAATTATTCCAACAACTGGGATAGCATCAAACTTGCCTTTGAAGAAGCAAAATAAGAGAACCTGACACCAATGCGGTCCTCAGACACCACTGAGATGATATAAAAAAATACAGTTACTGTAAATGCTCAGTAATTTGGGACACCGTTTAATAATTACAATTTTTATGGGTTGAGGATGGCCTATGTTTTATGAAAATACAGACAAAGCAGAGTAATAGTTGTCCATACTTCGTGAAACAGCAACCAGCAATAAATCAAGGGTGGTCCATAATTCCAAATAACTATTTTGCAAAATAATTACTGTGGCCCAAAGTCCTATGGTGCAGGGCTTGACGCTAACAGTCGTCCGCTGGCCCCAGGCAAGTAAAAATGTCCTAAAACGGCTTAGGGCCAGTGAAAAAAGGCCTCAACTGGTCCTACAGGTCCAGTAAACGTTTGGAACATTTTTGTTCAAAAGTTCCCCATCAACAATGTCCCAAATGGTTTTGAAACAAATGAAGATGAAATAAAGGAAAAATAAATGTTGTTTAGGAATTTTGTGCAATATTTTTTCTTTTTATGTTTAAGAAAAATTTGCAGGACCAGTAAAAATTTGACCAGTAGATCCTTATAGTGTTACTGGTCCTACAGGGCCAATAACAATTTGGGTTAGCGTTGAGGCCTGTGGTGGTCTAAATTTCCGAGAATTTACGGTAGGTGTTTTTCCTATGGTACAAGATTCTAGCAATGACTGTGCTGGTACAGTGACTAATAAAATAGGTGTAAAGTGAAACCAGACTCTTAAGATAAATAAAGGTCCCATCATGGTCTTAGCCAGCAGGGCGTCTGGGTGCCTTTTTGGACACCCAAACCCTAAAAAAGCAACCCTCAGGACACCCAAAATCTTTTGTGAAGAATTTCTTAAAATGTCAATCTGAAGCAAATAATTGAATCTCTTCATCTCCACATAATTCCCATGACATTGTATGAGGATATCATCCCTTATTTTGATAAATTATTACATGTTTATGGTTGTAATCTGAGTATGTTGTGGTCACCCTTAAAAATTTGGACGCCCAAATATTTTACAATTGCCAATTTTAGGCACCCAGTTTTTAAATCCTGGCTAAGACCCTGGGTCCCATTGTTAGGAATGCTGGTAAATAGACAGTCTCCAAAGTAAGACCATCAATAATAGCTGCCATTGGCCATTGTTTAAACATTTATTTTTACTTAGACCGTACAGAGTGTTACACAGATTTGAGATAATTAACTTTTTCAGAGCCAGCCAGTTAAGCTATCAATCTCAATAAACATTACTGAGGAGGGGAATGGCTAAATGTTTCGTCTGTTCCAGGATGGGAGTGGATTAAAGATCACAAGGAAAGTAGAAGACACTTAAATATATCTGCAGATCATAAGAATGATAGGATGTTGGGCCCAGTTGCTCTGAGGCCGATGGGGGTTGTCAGTCAAATGGCGACTGACTGTTGTGTCACAACAGTTGCCATTGAAATGACCAGCAGAAATATAATAGTAGGACCCACTATTATATTTCTACTTGTCATTTCATGGTGTTAGAGTTCTTGAATGTTGAGGTCAGCCGATACAAAGGGTGTCATGTCAGTCAAGTGGGAATGGGAGATTGGGGTAACTCGGGGAAAGAAAGTTTGACAC
>OZ012690.1:43268494-43322654 GCA_963942565.1 Maea johnstoni
TATATATATATTATATATATATATATATATATATATATATATATATATATATATATATATATATATATATATATATATAGGGGTGGGATAAAAAGAAAAAGGCAAAACGGGCTTTTAATTCGTTTTTCCTTTGTTTTTCGGACTGTGGCAGACACCTGTGGTCCAATGGATCGTTTGTTTGTTTTCATTCCGAGTCAGCCACGCCTATGCCATCCGAGTCGTTTGGCAGACCATGCGGTACGTGCAGCCACTTCATAAACGGCAGACACCTATCAATAAACACACCTTTACGACGCGTTCATTTAATAAACCTCGTTCACAATTACTATAATCCACCACGCTGCACTCATCGATCTATAGCTACGCGATTATTTATAAGTCGTTGCAATTATCGTAGATAGAAGCGGTGTACCATAGATTAATAATCCACATGAATTACAATAACCTTCTTAAAGGCTAACGTCGACCGGTTCAGCTCATTTGAGCAAATACTTTGAAACGAAGGCGCTCCCCAGAAACTTTGGAGCACCTCACAAAATTGGAAAGGGAAGACATGGGTCCAGGCCCAACTGCTCCAAGAAAGTTTTTTTGGTGGTAGTGCTTGTGAGTAGATTTTATAATGCTAATGACGATGAAAATGTATTATGTTAGTAAAGGTGTTTGTAACCATATAGATCTTTAATAGCACCTCTAAGACTAAGAAGTTGAACACCTTTCCAGTTATTTATAGAAACCTTCTCCTGCCTGGCCTGGTGGAAGGGACATGTGGGGGCCTACCTGTTGCACATTTATATTCCTCCTGCCCCTTAATTGAACAGAAGTAAGAATACTTCAGCTGTCTGATGTAGAGGAGTATATATATGTATATATATGTAAACATTTTTTTGCATTGCAAATGAAATTGATTTATTAAATGAGTAAAATGACACTTTACTGTTAATTAACTCTTGGGTACTGAAAAATATGTTTTGAGCACACTGCAAAGGTTTGTTTATAAATTGAACCCATTCATACTCATTCACACTAGAAAAGTATCATCTGCTACTCTCATACTTTTGAAAATAACTGGGGAATTATGTGAAGGTATAGTCTTCACATATATTTGATAGAGAGTTGCAGTCTGGCTTCGAATTGACATTTTTCCTTCAAATATTTTACCAAAAATGGTCTTTTTAGATTGTCTTGTTATTCAAAAATTGTCAGACCTGTTTTGGCTGCTTTTAGTGTCATTGGGTTAAACAACGTTACACACCTAGTTGGAGGAAAAGGGACATATGTATATATTTGGAAACAAATAACTAAAAAAAAACTTGTTATTTCCAAATGAAATGTGTGCTGCCAACCATAAAATGCATGGCCCTGACCTTAATTCATTTGGCACTCATAGGTGCAACCATAAGAATATAAATATCATAGACTGTTCATAATAGAAACAGACCTTCACACTCAGAGCACATATACTTACCTGTATTTATACTCTAGCCAAAAGCAGCCTGACATTTTATTTTGATAAATCTTACAGATGAAGCATTGTTGGGAAAATGTTTGATAGAATTGTTAGTTAGCAGCATGCTACCAACAACTCCCCATCATATATATTTTTGAATTCACATTAATTGCGTGTAGTGATCTTCTAAAGCATCAGAGTCGAGGCAACAATATCTAGAGGCTTTTTTTTGGCCGCTACAACCATTAATGGGTCAATTAACTATATATCTTATCTCTGATTAGAAAATATCACATTTGGTGCATATTACAAGAAGTAGAAACATTGCATTCAAAAACATTGATATCAAAGATTCCTGCAGAGAGGGAAATAAGAACAAACAACCATGTAGGAAAGTCATAAGCTTTAACTATTGGCAGGGGGCCAGCAGTCTGACCTATCTGATAATTCATACGATTTGCCATTTCATTCTTTGGCATGCTGTGGTTGGAGTATGCCTGGATAACCTAGTTTTTGGCAGTTGGAAAAAAGGAGTAGGTATAGATTGCCAGTGAAGTGCAGTTTCAGTTTACTGTCTACATAATAGGTAGGATTCTGCATCCTTAGGGAATATTCAGGGGTGTCTAAATACTGGAGTCCTGGAGCCAACACAATTGCATGGTCCTGGAGCGCAGCTATTGGTTGGCACTGCACGACAAATTGCACTAGGTCAGTAGACAATACTGTGTCTAAACAACTTATAAACATTTTTGTTGGTAGTAGACCGTAACTAAATGGTTTACATAATGGGATAATTTCATGTGGAAAAAAACAACACTTTTTTTGTGTCTCATGAACTTAAAATACTGTAAAACCCATTATTATCGCGCTCCTTTTAATTTCACGCATTTCGCGCTAGGTGATGATAATGCGTATATTACTGGCGCTGATATACGTTCAAAATAGCATAACAATGCCCAATCTAGTGGTGATACAGTTGATGCGTGTAATTAAATGGCACGGCAATTGCGTGAATAAAAAGGGGCGTGGTTATAAAGGGTTTTACAGTATTGTCATCAAGGGACTACACTACCATCATCAGGCTTCACAACAATGGTAAAGAAGGCACTAATACTATTAATATTAAAGTGGAGTTTACACGTTTTCTAAATACAACCTGTGTTTAAAATGCAAATGAAACACCCAATAAACACATATATAGGGTCAGTGCTTCTAAAAAATGTCCTGAGTTAAACCTTAAAGAAAGGGCAAGCTTGTCTTTTCGCACATTTTGAGGCCTCTCGCTGTCTCACGCTGGTGGGACAATGTGACAGTTGGACATCTCTGATATTCAGAAATCTGGATCATAAGGGATATTCAGGCTCTAGTTCCTAGTAAGCCTATAGGTGTTAGACATGAAACAAACCATTTCAAGTTCACCTGCAATAATTCACACATTATCTCCCACAGGGGAACAACAATGTGTCACTTAGCTGCTAGCATTTCATTGGCTGAGCCCTGTCTCTAGTCCTCTTCGTGCCACTGAATGAAAGCCTATCTGACATGGGGATTGTGTGGAAGATACCAAAGTAATTATAAGTATCAGACTATTAGTATAGAGTATACCATTCTCAGCAGTTTTCCACATTTTTCTGATTTGGTAACAATATTGTTTTATTTGCAGAATACATTTGGTTGGTCATGGCCGCCCAACGACCTCAGAGTGAGAATGTCCTTGACCTAATGACCTGCTCCATTTGCCTGGAGCCGTTTGACGAAGGCGAGCATCAAGCCAAGCTTCTACCCTGCCACCATTCCTTCTGTATACTCTGCCTCGAGCAGATGTTTGGGACCAGGTAAGATGAATGCAATAAAAAGATACAAAGAAAATTAACCCTTTTATTTCCTAGATGCAATATATCTCTAGAATAGCTTTGTAAAGTATCTTTTTGGATCAATTAAACGCTTTTATTCCCTAGATGCAATTTATCTCTAGATCAGCTTTTGGAACTAGAAAGATGAACTAAAGTATGTTTTTGGAGCAACACAATGACTAAGTGAAAAGCTTAGCTCTCTATTTGCACAGGGATACATTTCTGGAGCTGGTAAGATTATTTCAATAAATAAAATCAGGGACTTAGCCAGGACCCATCCAGCCTGTTTTTTGGACAGGTTGTTTCCTAAAACTAACATTTTTGAGCAAAAGTTTTTTACTGAAAAAGTCAATGGTATAATTTTTAGCTAATCTTAATAATTGATTACATTGTAACCCATTACTGGAGTCGGTATGGTCAGATAACACAAGAGATAACTAATCAAATGATATGCAACCTAACCCTTTAGTTTCTATTGCTGCCTATCTCTGTAGCAGATTGCCTCTTTATTTGCTTTTACAAAGTAATATTAGTTTAATAATCTATTTATCACATTTTCTAGAGTTCAAATTGACTGCCCTAAGTGTCGGAAAAGGATTGTCCTGAAGGATGGTATCAAGTCGCTACAGACTAATTTCTACATCAGCCACATGAGGGAGCTGCTGCATGACCAGGGACCACAGCGGCCAAAAGGATGTCGGAAACACGGAAATCAGCATCAATCGTTTTTCTGTAAAACATGTCAGGTGGCGGTGTGCAGAGACTGTTGCCTAGGAGACCACAAGGAATCTGCTGGTCATGTGACCATGGACTTTGAAGTAGCTGTACATGAGCAACAACGCTTGTTGGATCTTGAAATACAAACCGCACAGAGCGCAATTTCATCGAGCCATTTGAATCTCCACGGCCTGAAAGCCGAGTCTAGGAACCTTTTCGCTGCCAAAGACGCTGCCTTGACTGACATCGATCAGTCTTTCACTGAGTACATTGAGGCACTCAAACAACGACAGGAAGCTCTGAAGCAACAGGTCAGAGAGGGCTACGGACACAGACAGGAACAGCTGGGAAAACACATAGAGGAAATTCAGACACACTCAACTCGGCTGGGCAACTTGGTTGAAGAATGCAACATGGCAAAATTGGATGGCACTTTAGGTGATCTGCTTGCATACAATGCCAAGATCTCTAACGAGAACGCAAAAACCTACAATCTAACAGCCAATCAACTGTCCTGGGTCAATTTCATCAAGTTTGACGGCCATCAAGGAGAGGTGAAATTCACCGAGAGCTTGTCCAGCCTGGGAAATGTAAAGGTTGAGGAAAAGTTGCCCAACATGGTTCACGTGAAGGCAGAACGCGCCGTTGCTGGTCTGCAGTCGCGATTGGTCCTCCACGTAGATGACATTGACAAAGAAGCAGTCAGCAACTGTCAGCTTGCTCTAGAGATCATTGACCCGTATGACGACTTGATCCCAAACTTGGTCACGCCACGTGAAGACGGAAACTACGAAGTGAACTACCGACCTGAGGTATCAGGTACTCATTTAGTTAAGACGAGGTTCTGCGGCCATTTGATGAAGTCCAGTGGTGATACTATCGTTAACGTTCAAAGCAATAACCCAGTTTTTAAACTTGGCGCCAAAGGAAGTGCAAGTGGTGAGTTTCAATATCCCCGAGCGGTCGCCGTTGATGCTGCCAATAACATTTATGTCGTTGATACAGGCAATTGCCGAATACAGAGGTTCGACCCATCGGGCAAATATGTCTACGAATTTCCTATTTGTGAGAAGAGCGATAAGTTTTCTACATGTGGCATTGCGGTCAACAACAGCAACAACACGCTCGTCTGTCCTGAGGTCTGCATTCAGGCAGCCGATCTCACCCAGGCTCACTCTCTCCTCATCTACACAATGGACGGCCAGTTGAAGCAGCGGCTAGATTACATAAGCATCCTAAAGAGGGCGCTGTGCACCTCCATCAACAGTCAGGGGCACATAGTGGTGGCCGATTTTGAGCTGAACGCCATTTTTGTGTTTGATAAGAATGGGAGCTTGATGCTCAAAGTGGGCCACCCCGAAGGTAAACCAGGCAGTGAAATGGCAGAATTCAATCATCCCACTTTTGTATGCATTGGAAAAGATGACGCTATGATAGTATCGGATGGAGACAATCATCGCATCCAGGTGTTTGACAAGAATGGGAAGTTTCTCTTCATGTTTGGCTCGCAAGGAACGAGGAAGGGTCAGTTTCTCATGCCCTTTGGCGTGGTCGCTGATAAATATGGTAACATTCTAGTGGTGGATGGAGGAAATAAGAGGATCCAGATCTTCGGTCAGGATGGAAAATATGTGTCTTGTATCGAATCTCTCTCTGATCGGTTGAACGCACCAAGAGGTATCTCTGTCACCAATGATGGACAGGTTTTAGTGGCAGACCGGGACAATAACTGTATTAAGAAATTTAGATATATGTAGGATACTGTGATACTGCACCTGGTTTGCCATTTAACCCATTTTCATATTTAGTGTACACCAGAAATGACAAATCTGAATATAACTAGTTATACAAAGTAATATTTTGAAATATTTGCTGAAGAATTGTTAAAGGCAGTAGGAACAACAATTCAGTCAAATATTTCTCAAAATATTGCTCAGTTATCCAGATATTTCCCTATATATTAGGTTATGTATAAACTCTAGACGTGAATGGGTTAAACTATGCTTGGGATTTATATTTCATGTGATAATTAATAATTAAGTCAGCTGTGGTATTTTTTGATCAGACATTCCTCATGTATTGGAAAACATGGTGAACGGATGAAACATCAAGTTTGTTAAATCCAAAAATATGCATTTTATTTAAGAAAATGAGCGCTGATCTGAAGGATTTAACTCCATTTTGCAATAAAATTGACTTTTGCAGTGCAATGTATAATTAAGTAGTTTTCAAAGTACCAGCAAAAGTGAATATCTACATTTAAGGATGATGTAGATGATATATTTGATACATCTCCACTAAATGGGTTTACACTGAACCAAGATGTTTCTGCCAAAAATATTAAATGCTTGCTTATTTCAATAAGTCTATAATACAGGGAAGGTTATAAACCATTTGTGCCTTAATAATATAAGAACAGCCAAAAAGGGTTTGTTTATTTTAGTAATAACTTTCTCAAAAAGCATTTAGTAGATTATCTTTTGAAGGAGAAGTGTGTACTTCAACTCAACCTACATATCTCCTTCAAATATTTTGAAGGTTATGACTTAGTGCCAAGTTCTTTTCATAATTGTCATAGATCCAGATAACAACTTTGAAGAACTAGGCATGGAAAGTTTAAGGTCAACATGACCGGTGCTCCCCGGTATTATACATACTTATATTTAGCTACATGTTTCTCTAAAACCTTGGTGAATTTCACAATTATTATTCAATAAATGTGTACTCTCTACTTAGATTCTTTCTTCAATCATTTTTTTCTTAGATAGCACCTTGTTTTCAAGATATTCAGAGAGCAACCAGACTACCTGGTTATGTCAAGCTTTGATGAGATAATACTTTTTTACTGACATATCTGAATTCAGAAAATTATAAATTAATATACATAAAAACCATATATGATATTTGAACTTGATATTATTTTGCTTCGTAAAACCGTCTACACTGGTTTAGAATGACACTAGTGCGAAGGATGATGCCTCTATGCTTATCTAAGGGATGGTACATGCATTGCAACAGTTTTATTATTGAAGTATGGACCTTGTGGATATATCAAGCTATAGAAGAAAAAAAAGTAATATGTAGATGTGTTGGATTCTGATGTTTGTAGTTTCCTTGAAGATTCAGGTATCTGTGATAGACAAAATATGATTTATAGTTATCAATGTACATATTTATGATACAGACTTTTGGAGCATATTGCATCTTACAATAATACTTATAATTATTATTTTTTGCACAGGACTGTTTTTGTATGAGATATTGTTATTTGATTGTATATACTGGATATGTATATAGATATGCTTATGCCAACCATATTTTTTCAAGAGATATTTTGACAAATTGCATTTGATGTATTGTTTGTGGTATTTCAAAGTACTTCAAAGGAAGCAGAAGTCTTGCTAAATTCATTGATGTAAACTTTTTATGAGAATACATTTTGTGGAATCTCTTAAAATATTTTTATGAAGAAGATTTTTTTGAAGTAAAGATTTTCCGACGATTTCATTATAAATCATCATTGAAATTTATATGTGTAACAAACTCAATCATTGGTTATAAAATGTGCCATTCACTCCTGGTTAGTGGGTGAAAAACTGGAAAGATAACAATCTCAGTGTCCATTTTCTTATGCAAATGTTTATATTCAGTGCAAGCAATGTACACAATGTACACAAGATCTAATGCCACTTGGTGGCCATAGTTTTTTTACTGTAGTTAAATATGGAGGTTGAAATACTATAAAACCCTTTATAACCACGCCCCTTTTTATTCACTCAATTGCCGTGTGAATGCGATCGCGGCCATTTAATTACACGCATCAAGTGTATCACCACTAGATGGGGCATTGTTATGCTATTTTGAACGTATATAAGCGCCAGTAATATACGCGTTATCATCACCTAGCGCGAAATACTTTGTATCATTATTTGTATATACACCTATGGAACTCAATTACTAAAATGTATATGGAAAACTTGTCATTGCTGCTATTTTGTATTATCTTTTATTTTATTTTTCAGACATGACATCATATCACACAATCTAGTTAATTTTTTTACAGGTTTTTTTATCTGATCACTGATTGTATAAGGATTAAATCAGCACCCAGTGTTTTTCTTACAGTATAATGAAATCATCTGGTTTTACAATATAGATATTGAAAATATGCCAAAAAATACTCACACTCTAAATTGTAATCTTACATCAAAAATTCATCTTTGAAATATTAATTTGAAATAGATTTGCCTAATTGGAAGAGTTTCAACCTAAGAGAAATATTGAAAATATTCCAAAATAGGTCCATCTCTATCAATAGGGTCATGTAGAGATTTGCTTTCCTGGCTTCCAAAGGTAAACATTGGCAGTGACATGCCTGCTTAGGGCAAATTCTGATGATTACCTTTCTGAGAGCTAGCAGTGATTCTGGTTCTCACACTTTTTCTTATGTTCTATAGTGGTCTTAAGCCTCAGTAGTGTATTATTTTATTGTCAAAATCTCAGTGCTTTACTGCTATACCCCAATTGTCAATGATTGCATGTGACCCACAAATAAAAGCCCACTGCCAGGGCAATAACCTATGCCTTACTCAGTATATTTTGTAGCACTTATAAAATAATAAATTAATTCATTTTCTTACATATATTATGCCTGGCTGTTTTGGTGGAGGAGCAAATTGGAATATTTTAGGTTTTCTAGGGCACATAAGTAACAGGGTTGGCAAAAAGTGTTAGGATATGACAAAAAGTGTTAAGAATCTGGAAGCAGGTACTTCAACGGACTCGCAAGAAAAAAATGGAAGGTAGACTTCTTTTCTTAACATCCGCTACCTTTGGAAACATCTATCAATAATCAAGGATGCAGTGTACACCTATCTTAAAATGAGAGACGGTTAGAAATCTGATTAAAGTGAATTTCATAGAGTGTGTGCTTTTATTATAAGTGCCGATACTTCTCTATATCAGAATGTGTATGAAATCAAAGAAATGTCAAAAAATAGCAGAAATGTTTGTGCATATTCAAAAAGCCAAAATTTGAAAATAGGAATCACATCTAACTTTGCCAGACATTTTGTTAATGAAAGACGCATTCATTATTATGTTCTGCATCTTTAAAATGATTTACTTTTGTATTTTCATGTAGTGGTTATAACCTCTGTTACCGAACATGTAGTATATGGAAGTTGAAATAAAATGAAAATAAAAGTTTCCTGCAAGCAATTTTGGTTTCTTGTCTCTCTCATGTAAAGTTTGATAAATATCAGGTTTTGGGGGAAATTCCTCACTACAACTTTTTTTGACAATTTGACGTCCAGAACACTCTTATCTAGGGAGAAAGAAGAAACGGAGAGAAATTAAGAGCAGAGCCTTTAGATCCAGAGGACCAAGAGATCTTTTAGATGCATAATGTCCACAGAGAAATCCACATGTTCCCCTACTTTTATATGGAAGAGGGTATGCCCCAGCTGAGGCCCTTTGTGCGGAGATGTCGAGTTGGCAGTTAGGTTAAGTTTAAACTGGTAAGCAGTAGAGTACAGCAGATAAGCTGACAAAATTGGTCACTTTGTAATAGGAGTGTAATTTTTATATGTGTATGCACATATATATATATATATATACATATATATATATATATATATATATATATATATATATATATATATATATATATATATAAATATATATATCAAGCCTCAACATGCAGCATGAGTGAGGAACTTTTACCCTAAATGGTCTCTATAACGATCATGACCCACCCTGGGTTACATCCCTGGGGGCCAATAATTCATCATCTAAAAATGACTGACCAGAGATTTACATATAAACCTAGTTTTTCAGGGTCTGACACTAAGATTTCAGACTAGGTGCCTGAAAAGATCCTTTGATAAAAATAAGTTGTCAAAAACAGGATTTCTGGTTATTATACATACTATTTTGGGCCCCATGTCTGAAAAATCTAGGGGCCCACAGCAAAATCTATAGGGATATCGACATATGCCCCTGGGCAAGTCAAACACTGGTTTTGTAAATCTCTGGACGTTCGGGCGCCAATTCTCTGATTGTGCTGTCTTGACAGCTATACCAATAATTTTAGCAGCGCGCACACATCTCCAGTAATATCTCTTAGCGGATTAAGTGGACAACGAGTGATCACGTGACCACACAAATAACCCGACAGTGCGTTTATTACACACTTCTAAGCATTCTGTTATTATCGTCTGTCAGTGGAATGTTGAATCCGTGGCGTCGTTAGTGTTTAGGCGCCCTATATGTTGGTTATAGGCGTGATCTTATACGGAATTTTTCTTGACGAAGTGTTGGGATACATGTAGCGATCCGCCCGGTCTCCGTGGGCCCTGGGGTACACTCCGCCCGTGTTTACTAGTCCACCCGTCCCTATTTCTTGGGTTTTCTTTTATGAGATCGCAAATACTATTATTTTTAAGTAGAAATTCTAAAACCATTATTTTTGACTGAAGTTTGGGGGCGACGCTGCATTGCAGAGTCACCTCCAGACGCACTATTTTTCATGGCGTAGCCACTTCCGGTTGGCGTATGTAGTCCATGGAGCTGTGCCCCACTTTTAGTTATTAATTGTAGTCTAGGAGGGGTGATTGCTGCAAAGAACTATTGTTGGGCAACCAACACAGGATTACAAAATTATACTTAGTCCAAATTTCGTGGTTTGTGAGGGCCTTTTACTTGGAGGCCCCCCTGCCTCATCACCCCATTCAGGGAGTGATCCGCCTGGCTATTTCTATATAAAGCCTGGTTGGCCTGACCTTGGTGTGTTCCACTGGGGTCCTTTGTCCACAGCAGAGCTTGCCGTTTGCCTTCTTCTGAATTTCCTGAACTCCTGAATTTCTTCTGAATTTCCTGAACTCCTGAATTTCCTGACCTTCCTGATTAGTCCTGGTTCTAAGCAGCATCACACCTTAGGTTGTGAGTATATTAAGGGAAAAATAATTATGGATCATGATTCTCTGATCCGCGGATTGGGTTCACATGTTTATCTTATATGTTTTATTTTGACTTTATGATTTGATTTCTCTCCCGTAATCCCTGCCGTACATCATTTTATTTGGGACATTAAATCTTTAGTTATCCTCATTTTGCCTTTATGAAGTGACTCGTGGATGGAGGATGTGGCCCGCGGATCGGGGATCGTGGATCGCGGATCGTAGATCGTGGATCACCTTTCAATTTTTGGTTCCTTTCCAGTCTTGATTTATAGTATCTTATTCTCTTTTGGAATTATAATTTGCTTCTGTATATGATTTCTTTTGTATCTATGGATATTTTCTTTCACAGTTATTCCTCATTTGACTCCGCGGAGCAATCCGCGGATTTCTTCCGTTTCCGTGATTTACGTTATTTTATGAACTCAATCCAGCTATTCCTAGATTTGCGGAGCACACTTAACAGTAATTAATTCTTGCATGGACCTGTGATTGTCTTTCTTACCATTTAACTTACTTAAGAGCTTTTGCTTCTCTCACAGCGATCCGCGGATTTCGCCATATTAATCCGTCTATTCTTCCGTGTGTGTGTCCCCTGCTTAATTTTGGATAATGTCATATATACTTAAAGCTTAACCTAGCTATAGAACTAATCTTTGTAGTATCTCTTTTGCTTTCTGTGTCGCCTTGCACTGCACCAGCTCAGCACCGCGCATTGTATGTCGCTGCTTGCGTTTTTGGAAATATATGTTTTACACTAGACTTAGATCTATATAATTGCGGCTTTGGTGTTATACTTTCACCTCTTTACCCTGCATTTGCACGCTACCCAGTTATAGTTCCCCTGTCTGCACGTTTTTCCCCCCTTTGCACTTGACCCTGGTGGACACCCCCGACCGGCCCCAGTCGGGCCATTTTTGGTGGCAGAGTAGAAGATATTAGCATGATTGTTACAATGGTGGCAGCGGTGGGATCCGCAGTTATTTTTTTTTTGGGTTTGGACGAGCTGTAGTCTATTTTACGCTACGGTTTTCTTTGAGGTTTTGGCGGCTTGGTGGAGAGATGGATACAGTTGAAGTGGTGCTGTCTGGTAGGGCAACGGAGGAGGGTCATGATGGGGATCATCATGTCAAAGATGGACAAGGTGTTGAGGCGAACCAGATCCATGGGGAGGGTGGAGTTCGATTCCGGCAGACTCGTTCGAGGGCGAGAGGGAGGCTAGAGGGGGCTCCAGCCGAGGGGCCCCGCAGGAGTGAAAACACCGTCTCCCCAAGGCCAGTGCTCAGACGTCCGCGGTCTGCCACTGGAGGCCAAGGTGGGGTTCGGTCTGGCCTGGAGCGGGCCCGTCAGAGTCGTTCCGTTCCGCCGACCGGCGAGGAAGCTCCGCGGACCTTGACTAGTGGGGAGAGAATGGAGACGAGGAGAGAGGAGTGTCGGACGGAACCCATAGATGATGGGCATGAGAGGACGGGCACACGAGGCGAAAGCGATTTGATGGAGGCGGATGATGAGAGAACTCAGCGGGTTGGGGGCGCATCCGCGGATGATTGTCGTGGTGCGGATTTCGGTCGCGATAGGCATCCGTCGGGTGGACTGCTGGTGGAGCACACTGATGGGGGTTTGTCAGAACACAGATCCTGGCAGCCAGAAAATGGTTTGGGAAGGGAGGAGAGATCAGCTGGGAGGCGTGCTCATGGCCCGGCTGGAGGATTGGGAATGCTCGATGGACAGGTGGGGGATGAGATGGAGCGGGACGCGGAATTTCCACAGGGAATGCGGAGGGGCTCCGCGGTCTCCGAACAAAGCAGACGAGCGGAACCCTCCATGGTGGTGAGACAGTCCTTTGAGGCAACAGGTCGATCTCCTGCAGCCCCGAGACAGCCCAGAGCAACGTTCCGACAACCTGTGGAGGAAATACCACGGAGAAGGCTGTTCAGAGAGGAACAGTTGGGGCCGATGTCTGGAGTGCAAGGGGAGCCATTGGAGACATGGCGAGAAGCAAGACAACCCAGGATGGTCGCCCATCAAACAGAAGTCGATAATGAGCTTCCACGGAGGGGGTTATTCGTTGGGGAACAGTTGGGGCCGATGTCCAGGATAGGGGGACAGCCCAGATCAATGTTCCAGAGAAGTGGGGGAATTCCGCCAGAAAGGCCGGCTGAAGAGAGTCAGCCGGGGGAAATGGGGAGTTCCGCCCCCAGATCCGTGGAGGGATTCCGACAGCCCAGACCGATGTTTCGTCCAGCCAGAAGGGAGTTGGCCCATGAGGAGGTAGCTGGAGAGGAACAGTTTGGGTCGATGTCGGATCGATGTCGTGCACCAATTGAGAGGCCAAGACAAGGACTGTACCACTTGAGAGACGAGGAGTATGGTGGGTCCCGTGGGGGCTCCGCGTCTCGTGAACCACTGCATGCCGGAGTTGGATATCCTGTGTCCTCCGGGATGGCCGAAGGGGCCCTGGGGTCAGAGCTCGGGCGGAGAGGACTGGGAAGGGTGGACCCCTATGGCCGTCATGCAGGATGGGAGAGTGCGAAACGAGCCAGTGTATGGACGAAGGGAGTGGTACTCGATCAGCCGGGGCAGCTGGAGGAGCAGGGCCCGGATGGTCTGGACGGTGGATGTGGGCCTGACGGGGCTCATCCATGGACCTCGAGGGAGGGAAGTCCCGTTATGGACCGGCATCGGATTCGTCGGGTCAGGTCTGGGCCTCGCAAGCCTTGTGTGCAGCCAGATCGGTACGATGGGTCCACAGCATGGAGTGATTATCTGTCGCACTTCGAGTTCTGCGCGGAGATTAATGGGTGGACTGATGAGGAGAGGGTGCTCTTCCTGGCGGCCTGCCTCAAGGGGGATGCTCAAAAGGTATTGGGCGATAAGAGATGTCATGGAAGTTATACAAACCTGGTAAAGCTTCTGAAACAACAGTTTGGTCCTGGGCAACACGCAGAAATGTTTTTGGCTGAGTTGCGCGGAAGACGGAGAAAACCCGAGGAATCTCTTCAGGAGGTGGGAATGGAGGTGCGCAGATTGACCAAGCTGGCCTACCCAGAGTTGAGTGATGGGGCCAGAGACCGTTTGGGCCGGATGCATTTTGCAGATGCTCTGGATAATCGAGAAGTGCGGGTTGCGTTGTTTCAGGCGCGTCCAACCTCCCTCGATGAGTCTGTAAAGATAGCCACGGAGGTGGACTCTTACTTAGAGGTGGAGAAGTCGAGGTCGAATCGTGTCGCACCACGCCACGTAAGACAGCTGCTGACGGAAGAGCAGGACGAGGTAGTGAGTCTGCGACAGGAGATCGCAACTCTCAGAGGTCAGCTCCAGAGGGGCGAGATCGGTAGACCTCGCAGGAGAGATCTATCAGAAGTCTCTTGTTACAATTGTGGTCATAAAGGCCACTACAAGAGAGACTGTCCGGAACCCAGAAGGCAGAATCAGGGAAACGCCGATGCGTCAGCCCCGGGGGCCAGGGGCGGACGCTAGGTCATCCGGCCCACCGCGATCCAGTAGAGGGAGAAGATAGCCAGTTGGGGAGCTCCGGGGGAAGACAAGGGCTATATGTGAAGGGGAAGTTGTGTGGAGTGGAGGTGAACTTTCTGATAGATAGTGGAGCATCCGATTCGTTTCTGAACTTGGCCGAGTATGAAAGATTGGCTGGGCTGGGATTGCCACAGTTGAAGGAGTTGACTGGGCCGGCCGAACTTGCAGATGGATCGCCGCTCCGAGTCAAGGGGTATCTTAAGGGTAGAATTGCTGTAGGGAAAATGGCCAGTGCTGGAAATGTCATTGTAGCCGATGTCAGCGCGCCGGCCATCTTAGGACTGGATTTCCTCCTGGCGACGAGAAGCACGATTGACCTGGAGGGCATGACGATTGGGAACCGGAAACACAGAGAGCCCCTGAGGGACCAGGGTGGAGTTCCCATCATTCGGCAGGTACATGTTAGCGAAACGGTGATGGTGCCGGCCGGCAGCGAGAAGATGTTGCTGGGCGACGTGGAGCATCAGGATGGAGAACCGTGGATGGAGTCTGCAATCTTGGAGCAGACTCTGAATCAGAGGCAGCCGAATATGGGGATAATGTTAGCAAGGGTGGTCGTGACCGGCCAGAAGCAGGTGCCCATGCGTGTGTTTAACCCTGGAGCTGATCCAGTTCTTCTGTACAAGGGTACCACTATCGGGAGGCTTATACCCCTGCGGAGGGAGGACATAGTGGAGCATGCGGAGGGAACCGTCACCAACTGCCGAATACAAATGGGTAGCTCGTCCGCCGAGCAACCTGTGGGGGTGCCGGAGCACCTGCAGGACCTCTTCCAGCGCAGTAAAGAGCACCTGACAGAGGTGCAAGGATTGAAAGTCGCTGAACTATTGAGTCGATACTCGGATGTATTTACCAAGAACGACATGGATATGGGTCAAACCGATATGGTGAAACACTCCATCAAGACTGGAGATACCTCGGCAATCCGCCAGCCATTCCGGAGATTGCCAGTTGTGCAGCAACAAGAGGCTGAGCGACAGGTGACCGAGATGCTCGAGAGGGGGATCATTGAGAAGTCGCAGAGTCCGTGGGCATCGCCGATTGTGCTAGCCAAGAAAAAGGATGGTAGCACTAGATTCTGTGTCGACTACCGACGCCTGAACAATGTGACTGTAAAAGATGCTTATCCGCTTCCGCGGATTGATGACACCCTGGATGCCCTCTCCGAAGCCTCGTGGTTTTCCACTATGGATTTGGCTAACGGCTACTGGCAGGTGGCATTGGATGAGGAAGCCAAAGAGAAATCGGCCTTCCGAGTGAGGGGAGGCCTGTACCAGTGGAACGTCATGCCCTTTGGCCTGTGCAATGCGCCTTCTACCTTTGAGCGTCTCATGGAGCGGGTACTGGAGGGCTTGCACTGGAAGATCCTTCTGGTATATTTGGACGATATCATCATTTACGGGAAGACCTTCGGGGAGGAGCTGGATCGGATTGAGGCTGTGTTTCAGCGGTTGCGGAAAGCAAAATTAAAACTTAAGCCAAAGAAATGTCATCTGTTCTGCAAACAGGTCGGATTCCTGGGCCATGTGGTGTCAGAGGAGGGGGTCGCGACAGACCCGGAGAAGATAGAGGCAGTAAAGGCCTGGCCAACTCCTACCTCCGTGACGGAGGTAAGGAGCTTTGTGGGACTTGCCTCGTACTACCGCAGGTTCATAAAAGGCTTCGCCGTGGTAGCTAGACCTCTGCACAAACTCATGGAGAAGGAGGAGCGATTCAGGTGGACCAAGGAGTGTGGAGAGTCATTCGCGGAGCTGAAGAAGCGCCTTGTGAGTGCACCAATTTTGGGATACCCTCGGCTTCAGGGAAAGTATATCCTTGACACTGACGCCAGCGGATACGGGATTGGTGCTGTTCTGTCGCAGGAACAGGATGGCCAGGAGAGGGTTATTGCCTACGGAAGTCGTACGTTGAGCAAGGCGGAACGGAACTACTGTGTAACGAGAAGGGAATTGCTGGCAGTTGTGGTATTCGTAAAGAAATTCAGACAGTTCCTACTGGGGAGGGAATTTGACATTCGGACCGACCATGGATCACTGCGGTGGCTGGTGACGTTCAAGGACCCGGAAGGGCAGTTGGCCCGATGGCATGAAGTACTAGGGGAATACCAGTACAATGTCATCCATCGGGCAGGCCGAGTTCATGGCAATGCCGATGGGCTCTCGCGGAGGCCATGCGTGCAGTGTGGTCGACTGGAGCCTCTCAACATACCGGTAGTTCCACAAAAAGAGGTTAGGGGTGAGGCTGAGAAGTCTGCATCGGGCCCTGGAGAACCAGGTGGGAGTGGGGTGAGGGTGGGAACCATCCTCATGACCCCTCAGCTGGACTTGGCAGACGTGAGGGAGGCCCAGCTGGGCGATGGCACCATCCGGCCGGTGATGGTCGCCCTGGAATCTGGAGCCCAGCCGGATTGGAAAGAGGCATCTGGCTGGAGGCCGGCGGCGAAGGCCTATCTGGGACAGTGGGGGCAGTTGCGGGTTCGGGACGGTGTGATGTGTCGAAGGTGGCAGTCAAGTGACGGTAGATCTGGTCGATGGCAGTTGGTGGTTCCTTGTGCTCTTCGTGGAAAAATTGTGAGGGATATCCATGGGGGAAGAGCCGGGGCACACCTTGGCATGAAGAAAACTCTGGGTAAGGTAGTAGAACACTACTACTGGGTGGGTCACACTGCGGATGTGCGATCGTGGTGCCGGACCTGCGAGGTGTGTGGAGCACGTGGAGTTGCGGGGCGCAAGCCAAGGGCAGGCCTGCGGCAATACCCAGTCGGGGGACCCATGGAGAGAGTGGCGATGGATATAATGGGGCCGTTCCCAGAAAGCCAGAGGGGCAACCGAGTAATCTTGGTGTTGGCGGATTACTTCACTAAATGGGCGGAGGCGTTTCCCCTTCCCAACCAGGAGGCCTCCACGATAGCAGAAAAACTGGTCGAGGAAGTGGTATGTCGGTTCGGGGTGCCTAGGGAATTGCACTCAGATCAGGGGACTAATTTCGAGTCCAACTTGATGGCTGAGGTGTGCAGGTTGCTGGGCATTCACAAGACACGCACCACTCCATACAACCCTAAATCTGACGGGTTAGTAGAAAGGATGAACCGCACCCTGTTGGATATGATGGCTAAGATGATAGAGCCTGCACAGGGGCAAAGGGACTGGGACCAAGTGATCCCTTATGCTTTGATGGCCTATCGGAGTGCTGTCCAAGAATCTACCGGAGAAACCCCAAATATGATGATGTTGGGAAGGGAGACCAGACTGCCAGCACACATGAGAGTGCCTCCACCTGGGGAGGGAGAGCAAGAAAAGGGTGACTATGCCTTGGGACTAAGAGGGCGTCTGCAGGATGCCTGGGAACGAGCGGCCCGAAATCTGGAGTCCAGTGCAGCAAGACAGAAGGAATACTACGACCGGAAGTTGTTTGGGTCACCCCACACACCGGGGCAAGCGGTGTGGCTGTATAAGTCCCGACGAAAATCTGGTGTCTCACCAAAATTGGCTAGCCGGTGGGAGGGTCCATATCTTGTGACGGACAGGTTGGCAGTAGTTACCTACCGAATTCAAAAGGGTCCACGGGGCAGGCCAAAGGTGGTCCATTTTGACCGGTTGAAGCCCTACAGCTCCACACTGCCGAGCGGTTGGGCCAGATGGAGGGCTGCCCTGGAGGACGGAGTCGCTGGGGAGATGACGGGGGCCTCCGCGGTCACTGGTGGCTCGGCTGCTGCTGCTGTGGGGGAAGAGGTTGGAGGTCGGCTTTGCGATGGGGAGTCCGCGGGAGGCGGTGCGGTAGATGAAGGTCGGTCCCGGAGTGGAGATGGGGTCGGTCGGGCGGAACCTCTTGGTCCTGCTGGGGCGGATTCCGCTGGGGAATGTGGATCCGTTGTTCAGGTCCCCACTTTGGCGGCCGGGGGAGGCAGCCATCCCCCGGCGGCGCGCCCGGAGGCGGTGGAGACGTCTGTGGCGGAGGGGGGTGGACGGAAACGGGTTTTGCCACGCTGGTTGGAGGGATACGAGCTGGGTCGCTAGGGGTCATCCATTTCCACCCGTGCAGACAGGGAACTTCCCCTTTTCCAAAATGTAACTCTAAAGTCACAGAATGGTGCAGAATGGGCTCCGTGGTTGCTGAGCTGGTGCCAACACGATGAAACGAGGGGGGGAACTCAACATGCTGTTTCTTTTTCCTTTCCAGGCCATGGCCGAGAAGCAGCTGCTGCACAGCCAATCCACAAGGTGTGGGGAATGCGGGAAGGCGTTCTCGTCGTCGTCCAACCGGGATCGCCACGTTCAGCAGAGCCACCGGGGATTGAGGCCCTTCCGCTGCCGAGAGGAGGCTTGTCAGAAGACGTTTGCCAGGAAGGAGGGCCTGACGCTCCATCGCCAATCCGCCCACCGACAGGGGTCTAGTCAGGAGTCTGACAGCGACTCCGACACGGGGAACTTCAAGAGGAGTAGCAAGATAGTAGATGGTCGAATCATCATCCGGAAACAGCGGCCGGAGGTCAGGGAGGCGGGGCTCCAAGCCCAGCGGACACTGCCGTGGAACGAGATGTACATCACACAGAGAGCGAGCGACCCTCGGCCACCCATGGGCGACCCCGTCATTGATCTGACGAAGGAGACACCCTCGGCCACGCCAGACAGCGGAGTGGATTCGGGGGAGGACCCCTATCGCAAGCGGGAGCTGAAGAGGAGGAGGGCGGCCCGCGAGCGCCGGCATCGCGAGAGGGAGGACAAGGAACGCCGAGAGAAGATGGCGGCGAAGGAGGACCCCCCAGCCCCCGCGAGGTCGGCGCCCGACGCCCCCGCCCCGGATGTTGCTGCAGCCTCCCCGGTTGCAGCGGAGGTCCCTGCTGCGGTACCGGACGCTGTTTCGGTGCCTGATCCTGCTCCGGACCTTCCCGCGGCTGTCCCGGCTCCAACCATCGAGTCCGCGGCGGAGGCCCCGGCAGCCCCAGCTCCGGAGACCCCGGCTCTCCACGATGCACCTTCGTCCGTGGCCTTCCGGGCTCCAGCCTCCCGAGATGCTGCCGACCCCATGGCTCCCCCGGCCCCGGTCTCCTTGGACTCTGACGCTGCAACCCCGACCACCACTGCCCCGAACATCACTGTCTCCCTTGCCGACGCCGGATCCAGCCTCACCATAGTCCACTTGCCGGTCACCCTGGTCCGCGAGACGATCACCAAACGGTTCCAGGGAGGAGAGTTGGTGGAGGAGAAGATCATTAGAGAGTTCCAGCCTTTTAGCGGATGATTGTGTATATTTAGATATTGAGTATATTTTCTTGTTGGGCTGAAGGTAGTGTGGGGTGACACAAGGGGGGTTCGGCTCCGTGGAGTGCAGTTGTGCCATGAACCTTACATTTTAGATATCTTCCGGAGGAAGAATTTCGGAGGGGGATGATGTAGCGATCCGCCCGGTCTCCGTGGGCCCTGGGGTACACTCCGCCCGTGTTTACTAGTCCACCCGTCCCTATTTCTTGGGTTTTCTTTTATGAGATCGCAAATACTATTATTTTTAAGTAGAAATTCTAAAACCATTATTTTTGACTGAAGTTTGGGGGCGACGCTGCATTGCAGAGTCACCTCCAGACGCACTATTTTTCATGGCGTAGCCACTTCCGGTTGGCGTATGTAGTCCATGGAGCTGTGCCCCACTTTTAGTTATTAATTGTAGTCTAGGAGGGGTGATTGCTGCAAAGAACTATTGTTGGGCAACCAACACAGGATTACAAAATTATACTTAGTCCAAATTTCGTGGTTTGTGAGGGCCTTTTACTTGGAGGCCCCCCTGCCTCATCACCCCATTCAGGGAGTGATCCGCCTGGCTATTTCTATATAAAGCCTGGTTGGCCTGACCTTGGTGTGTTCCACTGGGGTCCTTTGTCCACAGCAGAGCTTGCCGTTTGCCTTCTTCTGAATTTCCTGAACTCCTGAATTTCTTCTGAATTTCCTGAACTCCTGAATTTCCTGACCTTCCTGATTAGTCCTGGTTCTAAGCAGCATCACACCTTAGGTTGTGAGTATATTAAGGGAAAAATAATTATGGATCATGATTCTCTGATCCGCGGATTGGGTTCACATGTTTATCTTATATGTTTTATTTTGACTTTATGATTTGATTTCTCTCCCGTAATCCCTGCCGTACATCATTTTATTTGGGACATTAAATCTTTAGTTATCCTCATTTTGCCTTTATGAAGTGACTCGTGGATGGAGGATGTGGCCCGCGGATCGGGGATCGTGGATCGTAGATCGTGGATCACCTTTCAATTTTTGGTTCCTTTCCAGTCTTGATTTATAGTATCTTATTCTCTTTTGGAATTATAATTTGCTTCTGTATATGATTTCTTTTGTATCTATGGATATTTTCTTTCACGGTTATTCCTCATTTGACTCCGCGGAGCAATCCGCGGATTTCTTCCGTTTCCGTGATTTACGTTATTTTATGAACTCAATCCAGCTATTCCTAGATTTGCGGAGCACACTTAACAGTAATTAATTCTTGCATGGACCTGTGATTGTCTTTCTTACCATTTAACTTACTTAAGAGCTTTTGCTTCTCTCACAGCGATCCGCGGATTTCGCCATATTAATCCGTCTATTCTTCCGTGTGTGTGTCCCCTGCTTAATTTTGGATAATGTCATATATACTTAAAGCTTAACCTAGCTATAGAACTAATCTTTGTAGTATCTCTTTTGCTTTCTGTGTCGCCTTGCACTGCACCAGCTCAGCACCGCGCATTGTATGTCGCTGCTTGCGTTTTTGGAAATATATGTTTTACACTAGACTTAGATCTATATAATTGCGGCTTTGGTGTTATACTTTCACCTCTTTACCCTGCATTTGCACGCTACCCAGTTATAGTTCCCCTGTCTGCACGTTTTTCCCCCCTTTGCACTTGACCCTGGTGGACACCCCCGACCGGCCCCAGTCGGGCCATTTTTGGTGGCAGAGTAGAAGATATTAGCATGATTGTTACATACACCTATGTTGTTCGGTGATTGCGGCGAGTAGTGATACTATGCGTAGCGGGATCTCTGGGTAGGAGAATGATCGTCTGGTACTTTTTTTTTAAAATGTACAATGTGTTTTATCACGCTAAAAAGATATTATCATGATTGTCTGTCAATAAAATGCTGTAGATAAAATGTTGAATGTTTGGCGTCGCTTGTGTCTTAATCATAAAAAAATGGAGATTACCTGTTCGTTGTTGTTCGGCGTGTCTCGCGACCGCATGTATATAGACTATAGAGCCAGTCCTTCCAGTCGCGTGCGCGTAAAATTTGAATTGGATAGACTGGTGTCAGTTCCTTTGAACTGTTGTGCGACAACAATTAGTGGGAGGGGGGCGGCGGGGTAGGCTGTTGCCGTTCAGCTGGGTGGACTCGTGCATGAAGCACACATCATATCATGGGATCATATCTAACTACAACAAAAGCTCGTTTGTTCAAGTTATCAATAGAGTGTGGTGAGATACAACTATAACAGCCATTGTCATGCGGTCGCGGGCGCCTTTCTCCGCACAACTTCGCGTTTTCCATCAAAATATTTCATGCTCAATGCACACTTTTCCTTCTAGAATTGAGTCCTTCTGGTTTCTGTACTTTTATCCTAGCTTGGGCAACCATTTCAATTGTTTATCAATTGCTAATAAAATGAAGCTAAATTAATCTATTTCTGAGAAAATTTTGTTTTTAGTGAATAGATGAAGTTTGAATGAAAAATAACCAATGATATCAATAATTGAACATATACTAGGAAGTACTAGGAAGAAGAAGAATAGAATCATTACATCCTACTGCATGTTGTGTTTGATTTCCATCACGGTCACTAGGTGGGGCGCCAGTATGTGTGGTGTTTGCTGGTGCGCACAAATACTGCGCAGGCATGAGCCTTTGGCGCCATCTTGTTTCCGTGGGTTGAGCAATATCCCGAAAGGAGATTTGACCGAAATTAGACACTGGAAACCCTAACTTATATGTGGGAAACTTAGCCACGAAAGTTAAACAATACGGTAAGATACCATTACTGTAAAACACAACATCCATTGGCATGTTCAAGATGAGTTTCGTTGACTTCATTACAAGCCACGTTGTGCCGGCGGACACCTTCAGTGAAATGGGCATACAGTATTACAGAGGAATGCATAGAGAGTTGAGCACCTCCGAGCGCCAGTTGTCAGTGTTGAAGGTGTTACCATATGTCAGATTTTAGTGGCTCCAAAAGCATGTTTTTTAATAAAGTATTTGTAAAAAATCATCATACACTGCTTGATATATTTCATTTGAAACTGACATTGTCCACTGTTTGGTTGGAAAATCGGTATTTTAATTAAGAAATTGCCCTAACTTTGGAAAGTTGTCAACTTGTTGTCATGTAATCAAAATTTTACCAAACTGGTAGTAAGTACTAAGTAGTAAGTAGACAGATTAGGTTCTTGTGACTGGAATCTGCAGGCTATCATTAAAAGTAAAACTACCAAATTTTGCCAACTGAGAGCCAATAGTTTAGACACTTAAGTTTTTATCAAAATACCAACTTTATTTCATTTATGAATTGTCAATTATTTGTTTGTTTAATCAATAGTAGTCACTCAATACATTACAACTGGTTTGAATCTTGTGTCAACTACTTTTCATTTTACTGATTTGTCTCGGTGGCCTGTCTAACGACACAGCTGTTATGAAAATTTGTATCTGCTGCGGTATATTCACAGACATCAATACCTGTACTTGTGTACACAGTGGCCCTACATTTGTATATACCTATAAATATCCAAAATAAACCAAAGAACTGGATTGATTGTTTGCAGGTGAATGCCTTCAGTATCTGTCCAATAGTGTGTCCAGAGATCCAACTGTTATAATAACAGAATAAGTGAATAACTCAATAAGTAATTTAAAACTAAAACCCATATGTGATGGCTCATGGCTACCAGCTTCTAAGATAAGAGTTGTATTTGGATGGTAACAGGGGGGTATGTCTACCGCATTGGTTTTAGGCAGTTCTAATGAAAAGTAACATTTCTGAAGCATTTTGAATTTTAAAGGGGGTTGGCAATGACAGCATTCACACAGCTTTTTGACACATCACTAAGCAGGCCTCAATGCCAACTCAAAATGATACTGGCCCTGTAGGACCAGTAACACCTAGCATCTACCGGTCCTGTAAAAATTTTACTGGTCCTAATTTTTTTCTTTACCATAGCAAGAATGGGGATATTTTCGTGGGGGGGAACTTTTTAACAAGAATGTCTCCAAATGTTTACTGGGCCTGTAGGACCAGTTGAGGTTTTTTTTTACTGGCCCGAAGCTGTTTTTGGGAATTTTTACTGGCCTGGGGCCATAGGTTCACCCTTAGCGTCGAGCCCTGCTAAGTGCCAGTAAGTGGTATGGATGCAAATCTGTCACACGTCTGCATCCACCTAGAGGCACAAAACCCCCATTGAGAGGTCTCCAATTACCCTTTCATGATAGCTCTTGACTTGCCATAATCGATAATGTATGCAGTAGCATAATGCTATTCAGCATAGACTGCTACCTAGAGAAACTTTAATATCCACTTTACACTCCCCCCCCCCCCCCCCCATGTGACCCAATTACCCCCTCCTTGACCACAACTGTTGATTTGGTCTCAGGTAGTTTGCAACTGTTTTTGATCCTGTCGCTGATGCTGGACCCCCCTCTTTATCCGCAACTGATGAAACACTGGATGTTTTAAACAATTGGAAACAAACTTCCCATGAAATATCCACCCCTTTCTGAAAATCTCTCCCCCCCCCCTCCACCCCCAGGGAGAATATTTTGCTGTAATTTTTTTTTTAAGAAATTCCCCTATCACGGGCCTATCTCTCATAAACTTTTCTTTCAATGTGCAAAATGGATTTTTATTGGCCTTAATCTATGGATGATTTTGCTTAATGCAGTTTTTTTTTGATATTTTCAGCTAAGGCAGGGTGCTCAACATCCAAAATGGCCGAATCTGAAGACAAGACAAGAATTGCCATTGTCAGTTCTGACAGATGCAAGCCAAAAAAATGTCGACAGGAATGCAAAAAAACCTGTCCAGTGGTCAGAATGGGTAAGTTCTTATTTGAGAGGGTTTAGTTTTTGAAACAAGAATTAATAAAGTATAGGATAGGATATCCCATAATGTTTCATTTCTTAAATTTACTCACTTGAAAAGTACTTGACCCAAGAGAGAAAAATGACTAAAATGATCAATTGGTCAAGTGCTTTGAAAATTGCATTATAATTGTTTGGTTTTGGATATCCAGTATTGCTAATGATGAAATTTTGTGCAATCTTTTGATGGATACAGCAAGAAAGAAGTAAAAAAATCATGTCAACTCATAAGAAAAGCATGATATCTATCAAGAAATTTCTGAGCACTGCAGTCTTATTTAAGTTAAACCAGATTTATCAGCATATTATTAAAACATTTTAGTAATTTGTGAGATTTTAGAATGGTACTTGTGCCACAATCACATAGTTATAATGTTCACGTCTGAACCTTTTTTCAGGGAAACTATGTATTGAGGTGATACCCACAGACAAGATTGCATTCATCTCAGAAGAGTTGTGTATAGGATGTGGTATCTGTTCAAAGGTGAGCTCTTCTATCAGATGTCAGATTGCAGTCTTTCAATCACAACTTTTCTAATTAATAACAAACTATTTTTTATAAGTATTGTAAGACCCTTTAATTAGTCACCTAGCATTAAATTTTAAAATTCATAGCTGAAATTCTCTAGGACTACAGATTCCCAACATAAAAATGGAACATTTTTACAATTGTTCAAAAATAGTGATGCCAGTTTTAAAAAGAGACATGTTTTCTTTGGAGTTGGGTCTTTTTAATCCAAAAAATGTGGACTAGCATGAAAAGATTAAGGGCTAGTAAAATTTTAAGCAGCTAGCCCAGTTTGGCTAGTTAAAAATTTGGTTAATGTCGAGCCCTGTGTTTCAATCTTTCATTTATGTTTTTCAGAAATGTCCATTTGAAGCCATCGCAATCATCAACCTTCCTACAAACCTCTCAAAATCCACAACTCACAGATACAGCGCTAACTCCTTCAAATTACACAGGTAACTTAGAAACACTCTAGATAATGGAAATTACACACAATTGTAAATATTCCTGAATAAGGGTGAATTACACAAGGGTGACTTTAAGTGTAATGTCCATTGATAAAATAGCATGAATAACTTGTTAATACTTTTGGTTTTGGAATAGATAAATTTCATAGGTAGCTTTAAGCATATGGGTCATATCACAGTATCCGTTTTGGGTCTGGACAGGACATTTTGAAGAGAAAAACTTATTTTATCCAAAATATGGCAGAATTTCAAAAATGGTTTAGAACCTGTGTGAATCTTTAGTTAGAAACACATCTTTTACAAAAAAGTTTGTTTGAAAATATTTTAGTTTGACTGAAATAATAGCAAATTTAAAAAGGGTCTGGACAGGACATCATTCAGACATGGTTTTCTGGTACCAACACATAAGTAAAAATTCCTTCTTGTCTGAAACTTTCTTCTTATAAACACATAGTGCCGTTATTTAGAGAAGGTTTTAAAGTCAACTTCAATACGTTGAAAAAAATAAAATTCCTAGGCACTCATAGAATTTTGCCACATTTTGTAACACTCTTTAGGGGTCTGGACAGGACATGAGGTCTGGATCTGGACAGGACATATTTGTCTGGAGCAGATAGTTATCTAATAAAAGAGGAAGAGAACCTTTTTTCCTAATAAAATTACTCTATTCAACATTCAACTTAGGTTAGTAGAACATATAAAGATAAAAAAATCAGCTATTACTGGAATAATCAAGTACCAAGAATATGTTTTATTAGGCGATCATTTAAGTTGAGAAATATGCTTAGTCAGTTCCTTTAACTGAAGTTTTTTCACCTTTGCCTTCATAACAGTGCCTTCTAATTAACATATTTGAGATAGATTAATATAATTTCAGTGGAATACACATACAAATCTATATTTCATTGCCATTGGTAATGGACTTCAGAAGGACTCAACATCTGAATCAAAATTAAACATAGTAGCTGGTCATGAGAGCTGAATATAATCATACGGTAGTTTAAAGTGCATGTACTAACTCACTACCATATCATTCAGCCCTCATGATCTGCTTTATGAGTGTTTCACATCAATTCACAGTACAATATATTTAATGATTTGTAAGTTATATTATGGTTAATCCTGCTGGTAGGAAATAATGATTTAAAACTCCCTTATGGGAATTGAGTCAAGATAGGATACTGAGATACACGCAACTTCCTAAGAGGAAGTCAGTCAGGACAGGAAATACACTTCAGTCTAGACACTAGTAGACAGGATTAAAAACTACTGTCAAATGGAAATTTGTGACTTATCAAGGGGTCTTTAACGCTCACCTTTACAGGTGTTATGGTGGGGATAGGTCAGAGAGTATGTACACATGACTAATCATATGTAGTTTTACATATTGATTCAAGTCCATAGCCTAAACCATCGTCATGAAACTCCAGCTTTGTCTAAATTCTCTGTCTCCCTGTCTGCTTGCTCATTCCATGTTCAGGTATTTATGTACAACATAGAGGATTGGTCAATTGTAATTAACAAGTATCCACTAAGGGTGGCACCCCTTCAGTTAGGATGGTCAATACATGTTACCTACATAGGAATGGTAGATTGCAATAACAGGTAATTGACAGATAATCAATCATTTAGGGTGGTGAGCTGTCACTCTAACAGCTAAAACCTTAATAACAAAATAAACAAACATTTAATGAACTATTTGTCTGATGTAAGGGGTTAAAGTACTTAGTAACTTTCTAGAAACAGATATGTTCCCTTAGTACTGCACACAAACTGCTTAATTACCTCCTTGGTTTCCTTAATTCGGCCTGAGGAACCCGATTAACAGTTCTAAAATTAACAGGATCCTTGTAGCGAAATCAGTTTCTCGAGTTGAGTAATGAGATACTATATACACTGCTATTACATTTTGGATCTGAGTAATGCTTCAAACAATTCCAAGTGGTCAGTTGATTCCCAAATTTGAAAATGAACCATTTTGCCATAATTAGTACTATACAAACGATAACTTTGTGCATTAGCACCATGCTAGAGTTCCAAAATTGGATCTAGACTATCAAGATCAGATATTATGTCGCACTGATATAAAGTGTTCCCCTCTCTTCTTGCTGCTCAGTTTTCATGGTTGCCTCTTCAAATCTCTCTGTTTCTTTTTCCTAATTTTATCTTTTTTCTTTTTGTCTAGTGTTTTTAAAAATCTTTTTTCTGGTTTTCGCTTTTCCTACTCTTCTCTATATTAGCCGCCTTGATGATAATGAAATAAATGACTTCTAAGTTCTTGCAGGATGTTACCAGCCAAATTGAGTCAATGAATTTTAATAAGCACCTATTCCAATTTGAAATAACAATATGAATCCATATATTGAGACTAGATGTAACTGAATAACCTATCCCACCTGGCATTTATATTTAGTGGGAATTGGGTGTACGGAAAATCATATTTCCTAAATTTCATTTAGCAACTTTTTTGGTATTGTTTGTATCTGGTTATCTGCAAACATTGTCGTAATTCAAAATATAAGATCACCTTAAAAGTACAACATTTATGTTAATCCCATTCAGTAGTGTGTTCCTATGTCAATTATGGAAAAGGAATTTCTACATTTGCTATTTATTTCTAAACATAAATGCATATCAGTTGTCCTGTCCAGACCCCATTTTTCCCGTCCGCACCCCAGCAGGGTCTGGACAGGACAAATGTCTAGGGGGGCGGTAGCATCCCCCATCATGACCTTGGTGAAAAAATTTCATGCCACATGGAAGACACTGGTATAGAGAGGGTAGGTTGTGAAAATTATGATTTTATCATTTGAAATAAGAAAATTAATGAAAAAATAGCATCTCAAATGTAGCAGACTGGATTGTTCCAATTAAAAATGAACAATAAATCAATTACTTATGATTAAAGGACACACTATAACATATCAAATTTTACTACTGGTATACATATTTCTAATTTGTAGAAAAAAAGTTTGATTTTAATTACTAGATGAAAAAATAGGGGCAATTTTCTAATTGTCCTGTCCAGACCCCAAGTGAACATAACTTACAGGTAATTGGCTAGTCCCCGGGGGGTTGGCATGACAAAATGAAAAAAATTCAAACTTTTTCACACATTTTGAAAGGTCTATTTTCAGAAAATATAAAGTTTTCTAGTCAAATACAATATTTTTTTTCGAACTTCCATGTCCTGTAAAATCCTGATATGACCTGAAAATGAGATAAATTACAGATTTGATCTAGGTTGCTCCTGCAGTCATTGGTCATCATGATGAAAAAATTGTCATTTGAAAAAGTACACATTTAATGTTAACCTTGAGGTGTGAATAGTTAGGCAGTATGAGTATCCAGGGTATTACACTTGAAATACAGGCTAGGAGCCCAAAAAGGTCTTTTGGTAAAGAAAATATTAGTCAAAAACAGGATTTCTGGTAATTGTACATGTATGTGTTTTTGGGCCCCTATACTGAAATATCTAGGGACCCAGAGCAAAATCTTGGGGCATATGCCCCGGGAAGGCCAAGTTCTGAATATCCATACCCTGCCTATGACCCTGCATTCTAAAAGCCTGGCAGACAATCTTTGTTGTTTGGTCAACAGAATTTGTATTTAGCATGGATTCAAAGGGGCATTAATTGGCTTTTAACTCGAGTATTAGCCATATAGTACAGGGTGACAAACTTGGCCTTTCACCAATTTTTGTAAGCTATTTTTCAAGAAGAGACAGAAATTCATACAATCATATACATGCATCTCTAAATACACGGCGTTTGTAGGTAAGGATCTATCAATTAGACATTAACTTATGAAATTGTTCGCCTGAAATTGACACAAACTTACTAAACCCTTTGTTGATATGTTTCATATATTCTTACATCTCTTGAATGATGGCATATTTAATTCTTTGATTCCAGATTACCTATTCCCAGACCTGGAGAGGTGTTAGGTCTTGTAGGAACAAATGGAATAGGAAAATCTACTGCCCTTAAGATTTTAGCTGGAAAGCAGAAACCTAATTTGGGTAGATTCGCTGTGAGTATCAACTGAAGTCTAAATGTGTGATTGGTAGCCATCACCTACCCCTTAACCAGTTCTTTCAGTTATTCTTCTTTAATTCTATGAATTCAGTTTCTAAAAGAGCAATGTAGCCAGCTCAACGCAGCTAACTGAAGACTACATACGTCAGTTTAACAATGATATTTTGCATATGTTGCGATGGAAATCACATAATGCAAGAAAGGGGCACTTTTGGATCCAGGGTCTTAGCCAGGACTTTTAGAAATGTCTATCTGAAACTGCTCACAAAAATCTTCCTGGCCGGATTTAGCAGCCCATCTGCTTCAAATCTCTACACATCTACATATTATAGCCTATTGTGTCAAAAAGGGAAATTAACTGTTCAGCCATATCTTAAAAGGTCTTTGTTAGGAAAGATTTGACTAAAGCCATCCAGATATCAACCATTTAACAGTATTGGTTGCTACCAGGATGGATAGGTTAATGATATATAAAGGTATTCGGTTTATAGTCTTGTATCCACCGAATCGCTCACACAACCTTCCTCCCCTAGCAATTAGGGCTGTGCTCACCAAAATTTTTCAGCTCACGAGCATCACCAAAAACCTAAACGATGCTCACGAGCATGAAAACGGCGGCCATTTTGTTTTTCGAAGTGTCGATACTGCTAGCCAGCGCCATATCAAGCTAGCGGTATAAACATGCAACTACACCTCGTGATTCTGAACCCGTAAGAGTGTGAAGTACGCTCTAACGCATGTTTTTTAGCTTCTCAAGCCTATTTAAAAAGGTAATTGAAGTTTTTATTTTTTTGCGATGCTCATGAGTTTCATGTCATGCTCGATAATCGTAGCATGGCATGAAAATCGCGATCCATCGAGCATCGCGAGCGGTGAGCACAGCCCTACTAGCAATATATGTGCATTTTATTTCTTTTCAGGACCCACCAGATTGGATAGAGATTTTAAAATACTTCCGTGGTTCAGAGCTTCAGAACTACTTTGGCAAGATCTTAGAAGATGACTACAAAGCCATTATTAAACCCCAATATGTGGACCAGATTCCCAGAGCAGTCAAGGTAAGCATGGAGTAGTGGATGAACCAGGGCATTTAGCCATACATACATTAGGTCTTTGATGATATGTGGAATGGTCTGGGTACTGTATAATGTCATTGCATTAGGCTAATGGAGGGTTAGTACGTATTGTTGTCTGCTTCTATGATATGCCCAACAGTCAATCAATCTTTAATCTAACAACTGTTTTGATCCATCCCATCATATTCCAATCATTTATTAGATCTTTATTTGAAAATATGTGAAGGCTTGTTATTCCTTAAACTTGAAGTGTAGGCATAATAAGATTTGTTTATATATTATCAGTGGCTCATGTATACACAATGTTCTTATTTTTATTATGCTGACAATGTTTGTAACCCTTACCCTTCTAGGGAACAGTTCAAATGCTTTTGGATAAAAAGGATGAAAGAGACAACCAAGACGACATATGTGACCAATTAGGTATGTGTAATCCCTCAGAAAAGTTAACATGGTTTTTCCTCACATTTTAGTGATTTTTATTTGTTGAATAAGATGATACTTTTTCTTTGGGGAGGGGGGGGGGAGGCCATGTGGTTTATTCGATTTACATTCTCGCCTTACTGACTTTAAAGAAATACATTTGTGAGAAATAGTCATCTTGTGCTTTTGAACTGCTATTATTGATATTGTTCAAAAAGTAAAAGTTTAATCTAAGATGCAGTAACATAACTTTTTAAAGCAGAAGAAAAAATTCTTCACTAGTTCTCACTCTACTGTTTACAAACACAGTAAAGGAACTTGACCCATGCCTGGTCCCCTTTTCTTTATTATTATTGTAAATTTATAAGTAAATTTTCCAAGGTTTCTTTTCCTTGTTCTGATTATTTTGTTTGATTTTGTATTGTGCAAATTAGCTTATGATGACCTGATGTTTGTTTTCTTGTTTCAGATTTAATGAATGTCCGGGACCGTAATGTGGGGGATCTGTCGGGAGGTGAATTACAGCGCTTTGCCATAGCTATGGTGTGCATCCAGAAGGCTGACATGTAAGGCAAACCATAATAGAGGCAGATTTTCACTGAACAATAATAGAGGTTTTCTTTCTATTTCTGCCTTGCCAGTCCAAAACAAATGAAAAGGTTGTCCAAATTTCTCTAGAAATAGTTGGTCACAAAACATGGCTTTTTAGTGTACTTAGTTTACAGGAAATGCATCCAGTGTTGTATCTTTCCATTATCGTATCAACAACCTATAAAGCCTCAGTCTCATTGGGGATTTCATTTTAACAGCAGTAAAAAAGACATCATTCCAATTGGTATTTTTAAAGAATTGTTTTTACACTTTTTGGTGATAAGTGTGGTGGGTCTACCTTAGGATGCTTACATTCTCGTTTTTTTGTTTTTATCTAAAGAATTTTTGTTTTTATTCATTTCTTGTCAACTATGACCATTGTGTATAATATGGCAGATGCCATGCAATTCTTTTTCCGCAGCTACAAAATTTAACAATGGTGTTTATTGAGACCTCATCTCTATCATAGTCAATAAAACTTTTGAGGATTTTGTAATATATTTATGATCTGGTTACATTGTTCTGTTTTAGATATCATTTTATTCCTTCCTCCTTGTTGCAGTTTTATGCTGGATGAGCCTTCCAGTTATCTGGATGTGAAACAGAGACTGAAGGCTGCCCTGGCCATCCGTGGACTGCTGGAGACCAAAAAGTTTGTGATAGTAGTGGAGCACGATCTTTCCGTACTAGACTATCTGTCAGACTTCATCTGTTGTCTGTATGGCGTACCAGGTGCCTATGGTGTGGTCACTATGCCCTTCAGTGTGAGGGAAGGTAGGTTGACACCATCATGGGATATTCATCCCATTGTATCTTTTCCTGTGTGAGAGAGAATTCAGTCAGTGATTAGACAAAGAGCATTTTTCGTTGCATTATGAAGAACAATCTTGATCCACAAAATTTTCACAATTGTTGTCTCTAAACTAATGTACTGCTGTAGCAGCCTAAAAATGACTATCCCTAGGTTGTATGTAATAAATCCTTAGTATTCTCTCTTATGAAAGTGTCTTTCAGTATATATCAGAAATAGAAATAGGAATATTGTAGTAATCACAATACTAATGTACATTTGAGTGTAACTTAGCTTATATGGGACCAATTATTTGCAGTTGCTTTCCTTTACGATAATGTTGTATGTTTATTGTATTAGTATTATACCATGTCTATGGAACAATAAAAATTATGGAAAAAAGATACATATAAAACAAATATCTAAAACACTACATTGTAGGTATCAACATCTTCCTGGATGGCTTTGTACCAACTGAGAATCTCCGCTTCCGTACTGAGGCATTAATCTTCAAGGTCGCCGAAACTGCCACTGAGGAGGAGATCAAGAGGTTATGTCGCTATGAATACCCAAACATGTCAAAGAAACTAGGTACGTTAAGAGTAGTAGTTTTAGTAATAGTAGTAGTAGTATATGTAGTAGTAATAATAATGAATTATAATTTAAAGACTTAATGATTGTGATAGCTAATGAGCCAAGATAAGGACAGGGATGCCGTACAAGAAGCCAGTTAACACATTTTATTGCCAGTTTCCCTAAGTATACTTAGGGGTCGTTCTTAGCCAATCTAAAACCCACCAGCTGGTGGGTTTTTAAAAAAAAGTCTGAGCTCCTAAATTCAGAGCCTCAACTTTTCAGACCAGCACTTCTTTGGAGATTATAATGAGCTGATTATTCGAGCTAACAATCAATCGTCCCACAACTATAAAATACCAGCCTTATGTTCAGCATTCAAAACCTGAGCTTTCTATGTTCAGAATGAAGATAATGGATTTCTGTATTTCAGGCAATTTTAAGCTGACCATCTCCAAGGGATTGTTCACGGATTCTGAGATCCTTGTGATGCTGGGGGAGAACGGCACCGGCAAGACCACGTTCATCAGGATGCTGGCGGGACGCCTCGAGCCAGACGAGGGAACCGGTAAGTGGCCAGGGGGAGCTATCATGGATATGTGGACTTGTGTTAATTCAACCTCTTAATCAGCCAAAAACAGCCCAAAATCTTTTATGATACCGTCTCAAGGGAATTTTGCTACTTCATGCTGTATTCATTTCCATTAGTACCAGCACATCCAGACAGATTTCTCAAGAAAATTCCTTTCTTATCAAAGTATATCAGGCCTCAACTCAGACTGTTACTGGCCCCGTAGGACCAATAACACCTAGGATCTACTGATCCTGCAAAACTTTTACTGGTCCTACAAATTGTTCTTTAATATAAAATGAAAATAAATTGCATAAAATTCACAAACATTTATTTTTATTTATTTCATCTCCATTTATTTCAAAAACATTTGGCACATTCTTGAGGGGATACTTGTTAACAAGAATGTCCCCAAATGTTTCCTGGCCCTGTAGGACCAGTTGAGGTATTTTCTTTACTGGCCCTAAGCCATTTTGGGAATTTTTTACTGGTCTGGGGCTATAGGACCACTGTTGGCGTCGAGCCCTGTATATCCATTAGTAGTGTGAGACCCTTTGTATTGTATGCTTCTAACTTTGATGGGTTACCTGTTTTTTGCATGTCAGGAAAGATTCCAGTCCTTAATGTGAGCTACAAGCCCCAGAAGATCAGCCCCAAGTCTCGGGGCTCAGTTCGTCAGCTGCTGCATGAGAAGATTCGGGACTCCTACATTCATCCACAGTTCGTCACGGACGTCATCAAGCCGCTACATATGGAAGCTCTCTATGATCAGGAGGTAAGAAAAGAGTTCTAGCAAGCAGGAGTCGGGGACTAGATATATTAATGTACATGATTTTTCTCAAATCTGCTGGAATAATTTATGGGTGTCTCTGCTCAGTGATGGCCTAGACAGTGACATCTGATCACTTAGGAAAAGGGTAAAAGCGTAAACATATATGTTAAAAAAATCTCAGAATGACTATATTCGCATAGTCACAGTGTTAGCCACCTTAACATGAGTGCTCATCTGAGAATACTAAGCAAGAGCTATCTAATGAATACCAACATGATAGGGTTAAGACGGTTTTCCAAAATCTTTGCATCTGTGTGCTTCGGATGTAAGTTGCCTCCGCAATAGAAGGGTTGATGAATCAATTTTTCTGCTTTAATACAAAGTGCACACTTTTTCTCAAATCTGCTGGTCTAATAGTTGGTCTCTTACTCTGCTCAGTGACAGTTGACCCATTTTTGTAGAAAGGGTGAAGGCTTAAAACATGTAAAAGAAAAAAGTCTCAAAATGATTTTAGTCACATAGTGACCCATATTAGCCAGCTTAATGTAATCACAATTGAGTAAAAAGCTTGCATCTTCTCTGTGTGTGTAGGTCCAGAACTTGTCTGGAGGCGAGTTGCAGCGTGTGGCTATCACTCTGTGTCTTGGCAAGCCTGCTGACGTCTACCTCATTGATGAACCATCTGCCTACCTGGACTCCGAGCAGCGTCTGCATGCCGCTAAGGTCATTAAGAGGTAAGTCTTGTCAAAAGCAGTTTCCTCAGAACTTGACCTTTCTCCCCCTTTTAATTGAGTGCTGCGGTAACTCATGAATTATAATTTTAAGCAGCCCACAACCTGCGTAACTTAACTGTTCTAATCCTACAACTTCAAGGCTTATCAGGAGTAGATTCCAATACTCACTGAACAAGGGTCTTGGCACCACAAGGAGTGGATGAAATGTTGGTCTCGGTTATCTTTCCTTTGTACAATAAATGTTGACAAAGTGAACAAATCCTTAGCAGGGATAGTGAACATTTTACTTTCTAAAGAAAATCCTACTGCAGTATTTACTGAACACGGGCCTTGGCACCACAGCAGAGTTGCTTTACTGAATAACAAGTAGTGGATAAAATATTGGTCTGTTATCTTTCATTTATATGAAAAATGGTGATTTAGGGAGAAAATCCTCAACATCAATTTCTGAAGGAACCTGGAGACTATTGTTAGGAACACCAGTTATTGATTTCTTTTTGAAAATATTGTACTTACTGTTCTTCATATATTTCTACCTTTACTTCCAGATTTATTCTGCACGCCAAGAAGACTGCATTTGTCGTAGAGCACGATTTCATCATGGCCACATATCTGGCGGATCGAGTGATAGTTTTCGAGGGAGTGCCATCAGTAGATACAATGGCTAACTCGTAAGTTGCATTCTTCTTATATCAACAGTAAACCTATCAAAAATGTCATGCACTATTTTAAGAGGGAAATATAACTATAGAACATGTTTGTTTTACATTCTTTTGAGAAAATGGGGTTCTATTAATGATCTATTTGTTAGGTCTTTTTTGTTATATTTTGGAATAATTGCTGTTGATTGTTTCCCCCTACACTAACCAAAATATCACTATGTCGTTAATGAGATACTGTATAAAGGGTAATGTTAACGTGTGCTTAATGTTCCCGAATTTACCGAATGGGTTTGGGACGGGAACAATAAAAACGTTATCTTTAATCACTTTTGTTGGTATGCTGGGGCAAGCGATGTTTGTATTTATATTGAGTAATACCGCCATATATTTAAGTAATTCGCTTGCCCAGCAGATGGCGACTTATGTTATCTGAATAGTGGCGGTTTTTATGTCCAAAAGTCAACAAACAACGATACACAGTAAAACATATTCATTTGGCTTAAACATTTATGACAGTAAGTGAGTAGTAACTCACAATCATATCAAATAGACATTTTAAAGCTGTCCAGTATAAGGCGCCCCATGTATTAATTGATAAATTCAGGCGGACTGATAATTTGAGTGTATTCTAGTACTGTTTGCAGTACTCACAAGGTTTCTCAACCTGCCCACGAACCGGTCCGACCTGGATTTATGCTGCTCTAATTGCTATTAATGCGCAGAACAATAGAGCTAGCCGCGTCAGCTCAATTGAGCCGGGATGGCCTTGTTGTCCTGCACACCACGGCACATTCAGTGCATACAACATTCGTCTGCACTGATAGATTCAGAAGCAAAAAACACACACTTTCGGTAAATTTAATATCAGTGCAGCCATGTGCAGGACGGGAAATTAAAAAACGGGAAAAAGTAGAAAATATCATTTTTCGGGAAATAAAAGTCCCGGGAAATATACCCGTTATACAGTATTTGATTTATCATCCAGACCCCAGTCTTTCACAAGTGAATAAGTGACTACCGTAATTTCGCGTGTATAAGACGCACCCGTATATAAGACGCACCCCTTGTCCAGGCCTTTAAAATGATGTATAGACCTTAGCTTTGTGTATAGTGCGCACCCCCTTTTGGGAATTATTGTAGGATATCAACTCCTCATGAATAACGCTAGAAACCCAGTAAAACGCATATTGAGATGAGTGAAATGTGACATCACCGTGACATCAATGCGTATCACCCTGTGTCGGTACTCACTACCCATTGTCCTAGGCATGTCACATGGATTGTAATCAGTAAATTCTAGCGGAGAGTGGTTCGGTAATTACAATTCATCAATGACGAAGCAAACATCGATGGGCATTGTCTCGGCCGCCGCATTATAATTGTAATTGGCGATCTCCGAGTGGCCTGGTAACTCGATGTAAAACACCCTAGATTTCTAGCTTTGTGTATAAGACGCATCCCCTATTTGAGTGTAAAATTTAGTGTAAAAAAGTGCGTCTTATACACGCGAAATTACGGTAATTAGAATATTGTTGTTTCATAAACGAGGTATTCAATTTATTTTTCAGACCGCAATCATTTGTGAGTTATTGTTTAAGCAAAATATCATTGTTTCATAAATGAGGTATTCTATTTTTCAGACCCCAGTCACTCCTGAATGGAATGAATAAGTTCTTGGAATCACTGAGTATCACATTCAGAAGAGACCCCAACAACTTCAGGCCAAGGATTAACAAGCTCAACTCTGTCAAGGTAAGGCGCTTAGTCAAAATTTTATCAATAACCAACTTTTCCCTCTTGTTAGCCCAATCTGGCTTATTTTATTGATAGATCTTTGACTGGACTGATTTTCTTTAAGTATTTGGAGGAGGAATGTTGATCAGACCCAACCCACAACTCTCCTTCAAATATTTTGTAAATTTATGATCATTTTCAAAAGTATCATATATCTAGAAGACAGATTATTAGTCATATATTGGTTAATTCACTGATGGTAATACTGTTAAGGAAATTATTATTCAAGATTTGAATCCTATCCATTCATGCTTTAGAAACTAGTGCTGTTTATTTTGTGCTCCCTCTTGCTATGATTTTAGGAGAAAATAATTTAAATCAACATAGAAAGATTGGTGTTATACTAAAAAAATACTGCCATTATAACCCCTTCCTTTGCTTCTCTACTACAGGACAGCGAACAGAAGAAGGGTGGAAACTACTTCTTCCTTGAGGATTAGATCAACACCACTTGTACCAGCATGAGAGAGATGGAAATTACTAACACCACGGAGGTGCCTTGTGGAAACGAGCTTATGAAAACCCCATCTGTGAACCCATAAGGAATCCAGTAATTTGGGAATGATAAATCCCAATACCATATCACCAAAATGGCCTGACTATTGCGTTTATATGTTTCCGATGAAAGAATATTTGACGATGATAGGTCAATTCTAATACATCTTTCTTTCAAATATTTTGTAAACCATACCTCATTGCTGAGATGTCTACATAGGTATTGAAGCATGAAGATGTCACTTTTAAAGGGGAACTTAAGTGAATGGTTTAAGTACCATATATCAAAGATGTGGCATGGTGAGTTTAAATCATAAATGAAAATAAAGAATAGTAAATGAAATGTAATGCAAAAAAAAAGAAATGATATGGTTGGCCCAATATCAAATTTAAAATCATGTATCTCACCATGTTGTGCTTACGCCAAGGAATCCTGGTATGTGTACCATGAAAGCACTACACTTTGTCCAGGTGGGAAATCTATACACCTAAGTGTAGATGGCTAAAAGTATATCTGTTATTATATTGAGTTTTATCAGAAGTATTTTGCTTGCGTGTACCTTATGAACCCAAACCATATTTACTGTCAAGGAGTATGAATTCAAAATTTCCCAGCGATGCAGCATCTTTACAGATGTATTGCGCTTGTTTTTTTTCTTTCTGCTTTTAAAAGGACCTATTTATTCTATGAAATAAAAACGGGGTTATTATGTAAAAAGAAATGAAAAAAATAAAGATGGCACAAGGTAAAATTATTGTGTTGAATTTTCTATGTTGACTGGTTCTGAGCCTGATCTAGGTTTGTAGCAGAGCTTAGTTGAGTGAAGATGCTATCATTGACATACCAGTATAGCACAAGCAACCAGTCAACTTTTCTTACCCACCGATGCTTATGGAGGTGGGATTCACATCCTAACCATTCATCCTTATCAATGCTGCACTCTGCTAGGGTATATTTCGTGAATATTTGAACCAGAAAATTCAAACAGAGCCTAAAATTTTTGGGAAATTTTTCAAAATGTACATTTTATTTGGAGGTTTTTTAAAGTTTCATGATATCGAGATATTACATATCAGGTGAAGCTTTTAGCTTGATTTCATAGTATCCTGATGATACTACAGGTGAACTTAGATATGACGGACCACTGTACGACGGATTTTTGCATATGACGGACGATATGCTTGGTCCCAGTCCGATGCATATCAAGTATTCGTCATATGTATATGACAGATCAATTTACTGGTCCCATTGAGTCTGTCATATCCAAGTTCACCTGTATTACATTTCACGTCATGTGTAGCTTTCAGCATGAATAGGCCAGTGTGATCATTTGCTATACAGTTGCATGTGGCATGTTTTCTTGTACTAAATCACTAGCACAGATTTTATTGAAATATTTCTAAATTCATATGACATTGATTCTAATGATATTGACAGGTTTCCAGATGGTAATTTTATCTGAATCCTCTCCACAATTGAATAGCACCTTCTGAAAAAAAATATATTTGAAAGGCGAATGTGCTGAAAACATCTAAAACTAATTCAATTATCTTGGCAGTTAAAGTATCAGATCTAGATGACCCTTTTTGAGGGAAATTTAAACAGGAAAGGGTTGAATGGTTTTATACCATAAAACATGGATATTCATAATTGCGAAAACAAAACAAAAACACTTCAGTATATAGTTTATTGATTTGCATAACATCCTATCAAAGTGCATTCCTGTAAGCTAGGAGTAATGCAAATGGTCCATCCTTTAGTACAATGCATTGTGTGATAGATGGCAAAGTAGGTAGGTTATATGATGCTTTTTTCCTCGCTTCATCTACAAAATCCTGGAGTATATAGCAGAGAATCCACAGAATCAGTGACTCCAAGACTGGAAGTTCCTGGAATTCCTGAGCAAGACCAGCAGCACCATGCTTTGGTCTGCTCCAAGGCAAAGTGTGGCCTGACTGTCTGTATCCTGCCTCCATTTCTCTTTAGACCAATGGCCCAACCAAACTTTTAATCAGATCCCCTGCTTCCTGGTATGCTGCTGATGATCCTTCAAGACTTGGTCTCTCAGATCTCTAATTCTGTTACATCAATGCATGTGCTCATCTCCTCTTTCTGAAAAGTATCATAACGAACGTGTTGGTTAATAAATGAGCATCCTGATTGAAATTCCGAAATCCTGTAAAAAAATATAACAGAATTATGTAAGGTGAGTCACTTGTGACCCATTAATGCTCACAGCAATCAAAAGCAGCCTGACAGTTATGATATAATCTTTCAAGTGAAAGAACAGTTTACCCTGATGCTGCTGGCGACTACTTAGGCCATTACCAAATTATGAGAATTCGGCTTATGTAATTAGCAGCAAGGGAGCTGCTAATGACATACATGTACTAACAGCCAGAGATAAGTGTACCAACACCCAGAGATGAGCTATTCATAGACTAAAATGGCCGTATGAAGGTTGGCAGTGGTGGGAACTTGGATTTAAGTAGAGAATACCCTAAGAAACTATTTGGGCCTATGTTTTATTCAAGGTGGAATTGCCCTTTAAGAAAATATTTGAAGAAATGTTGATTAGAATATCCCCAACAACTCTCCTTCAAATACTTGGCAAAATCATTTTCAGTTCCAAATTTATTGTCAAAAGTAATACAGATCCAGGCGACCATTTCTAGAGGAACTTGTAAGCATTGATGGGTTGAGGATTTATTTAGAACCTCTGCTTCCCTATTGATAGAATACAGACAACCTCCCCCTTTGGCTAATTCAGACTTGCTTCTGCTTAGGCAAAAGCATTATAGATCCAGATGAAAACTTCTAGAGGGACCATAAACATTATTGTGTCCAGGCTTTGTTTCAGACCTTTGCTTCCCTACTAATAGGATACAGACAGCCTCAGACCTACTTTTTTAGGCAAAAGTATTAAAGATACAGATGATATACATTAAGTTGTTCAGACTTGGTTTCGACCTTTGCTTCTCTACTCCTAGGATACAGACAAGCTCAGACTTACTTTTTCTTGGGTGGTGGTTTTCCGCCGGCTATGGTTGGGGGTGACATGATGTCTGTGTTGGAGATGGAGGGTGAGGCCTGGACGCTGTCCCCCGCCTCGCTGCCCAGGTTGGAGGCCACGGAGGGGCTTCTGTTGACGCCAGCCTCCTCCGCGTCATACTGCTCCAGCGACACCAGTCTGAAATACAGCAATTAGTGATGTCATCCTATTACTAGACTGGCTAACTTGTGAATACTTATTTACATGGGACCATTATGGCCAACTTTCGCATCGGCCCCTTCCTCCATATCATACTGCTCTAATGAGAGCAGTATGAAAAACAGCAATATATGCAATGTTAGAGATAGGGTCAATAATTGGCATCCACACTCATACCAAGGTCCAGATAATCCTGCCTCCTGAGCAAGGTGTCATTTCCTTAACCATACAATATCTTAACAATATTTTTAACAATACTGCCTGCCTCTCAAGGACCTAATTTTGTTAAATCAAGCACCATAAGCTTTAAGAAATTTAACAAGAAATAGCGAAATACCTATATGCGGAGTCTGACACCTATTGATCAATTATCATCGAGAATCACAGCAGAGCAGGTGATAAGGGGCGATAGCAAATTCAGAGGTTTGATATTAAATCTACATAGTGTGAATAGCTACATATTTGACACCTATTGACCAATCAGCGTTGAGGATCACAGCAGGGCAGGTGATGCCTTATATTTTACTATCTAAGTAAATGCATATATCTCTGTATGTCACACACCCTGAGCATGAACACGTTGACTGCATTGTAATACTTCTTCAAAGGACAGTCATTTGTAACGTATGCATATCTATCATACAACCAGGGTAACATTTGCAAGTTTATATGTGCCAGGACCTGTCCAGCCTTTCTTTTGGATGGTTAGTTTTCTGAAAAATTCCTTAACCAAGGCAAAAATTTCCATCTTTTCCTAACAAACCATCTTCTAAGATATGGCTGAAGTGTAAATTGTCCTTTTTGATAAGATAGGCTGTTAAATGTAGTTGGTATAAAAATTTGAAGAAGCTGAGTAGCTAAATCTGGAGAGGCAGAAATTTTGTGAACTGCTGTTTTATAAAGGCATTTTTGAACTCCTGGCTAGGACCCTGATGGGTGCTTGACTCACTTTCCTTCCTGTGGTTCAGGTTTGACGTTCTGGGTCCACTTGTTCTCCTCCTCCGTGACCAGAGAAGCCGTCTCCTGGACAGAGCCCATGTCAAATCCTGTCAGGCCTGGAAAATATGTACACAAAACAACTAGCTTTACATTCACACATCTAAGCGTTGCACAAATAGTGCTTTCTGAGATATATGCATATATATTGATGCTTGCTGAAGGAATTGTAATATTGATTTTAAGAATAATCGACATACGTGGAAGATAGTACAAGGCAAATAATTGACTATATTATAAAGAATTCTGTAGGTTTCATTTGCCAAACCAAGTGCTTGAGATGTGAAATCACAATCCAGTGTGGAAAGTCAATTTCATGAACAAAAATCTTCCTGACTACTAAACATAATTCCAGAAGAAATGATCTATTTAAAAGAAATATAATCAAAATGCAAAGATTTCAAAATAAGAAACCCTTATGGCCAATCTTTAGACCGCTTTGGAGGAACTCATGGTGGCAGCAGAACTCTACCGGTGACACCAGTTCAGGAATCCTTGACCAAAGGTCTGAAAAACTGGGTATTAATATATAGAAGGGCAATTTTAAGGTGAGCTGACTTGCCTTCTAGCTGCATCAGGGCATCTGGATCAAGCAGCTCCTCCGCGTCATCAGTGGTCGGAAACTGGATATCAGAAAGAGGCTCATCCTTCACCCTAAAACAGAACAAAACGTAAACAATTGATATATTGATTAGCTCAATCAAAATAACTACAACTTAGACAAAAAGAACTGTACAAATATCAATATGTCTCCCCTGATAAAAGAGAATGACCCTTAACTTCATAATACAGCATGTGTCTATGTGATAGATTAACTCTAAGGAGCCATTAGTGTTTATCATACCTCACTTAAAGATAAGTAAGTACTGTATTCTGATTGGTTTAGAGTGATGGCCCAAATACATACTGTATATGTCTTTAATTTGTAGTGCTGAATTTTTTGCTTCAATACCCTGATGGAGGGTATTTGTTCTACTTAAAATTTGCGCAATCAAGCACTCAAACTATGCATTTATCACTACATAGATATTTATTTGAAGGATCTTATTTTGGCGCTATCATGGGGAGTGTGAAAATTTAATGCCTGTAAAAATACAAGTTATACAGTAAGTGTGCAGTATATGACATACCACACGCTTTTCTAGGCATATCATTCATGGACAGTAGCGAAGTGTGTTATAAATATTAGTGTAAAGATATTACTTGATTGTCTTGAAGTCATCAGTCCTGAAGTTTTCTGGGTTCATGACCTTTTCGTACTCGTCCATGAGCTGCTGTGAGGCCTGCTGCATGTGCTCGTGGTAGGTGACTATCCGCGTCTGGTAGTAGCGGTGAAGGGACGTCATGCTTCCCAAGCCAACCTCATGGAAAACCTGCTCCATTGTATCCTAAAATCAACAAGAGAGACACCCGTCACATCAGAAGTGAGGTTTATGTTCAGGTTTATTTTTTATTTTTTAGAGGTGGCCATCCCTAGGCAGGAGAAAAAAAATTAGGGCAGGTACAATTTTGGAGCTATCTGTCAAAATGGGCAGTCAGCCCCAACAACAAATTCTGTGGTCCAAAGTTCTCTATGTGTTCAGTGATATTATGTTGCACCTGATGAACTCACCTGGAATCCTGTGGCACCGTGTAGAGCCTCATTATCAACAGCAGAGCGCAGCAGGGACGTCATCTTCAACAGGTATTCATGCACCACGTCTGTCATGGTATCCAAAACAGACTCCCCGCAAGCTGGGAAAAGAAGTGTTTTGTTTCATACCCATTCTTATATGTTGAAAATAGTTGCCTTACTTGAAGCAGATTTCTGAAGTTGTGCAAAAGCATAATACTAGGTACTTGGTAAAGGTGCTGCCATCTATTGGAAAGCTGTCTGCTTAACCCACCCTTGCCCAAAACCAGGGGTCATATGAATACTATGTCATCTATAGAAACTTCTAATTTAGCTTGTATTACATTGAAAATGATTCCAAAATCATGTGTGGAAGGACACACTCCATATTTCCCGACAAGTGCACCAAACAAAGAAGCATGTCGAGTACCCACCAGCATTGATATGCCATTCATTCTTATGCTCATCTTAACATTTGCTGTCTGAGTGGATTTAAGAATCTCTAAACATCGCAGGTAAGCATGAATTGACAAATTATTTGAAGGAGCATTATAAGTCGGGTTCTCATTAACATTTCTCATATTATTTCTCTTCAAAATGATCTTATTTTTTTTGTTACCCATTCATGCTTCAGAGTTCCTTCTTGATTTCATCATCTGGATCTATGATACTTTTGACAATAACTTAGGAAGTAAACAAACATTTGGAGGAGGGTTAATGGACGTTCACAAATTAACCTTCCTCCTAGAAACATTTTTCAAACTATGCTTTCATGTGAAAGATTTCAACAAAATTGTCCAGCTGCTTTTGCAAGCATTGATGAAGTAAATAATCAAGCACTGGCATGAATGGGTTAACTTATTAAAACTCACAGCGGCCAAAAGCAGCCTGACAATTTGATTAAAATCTGGCAGGCAAGTCATATTTTGGAAAATATTTCATGGAGAAATGTTAATCAGGACATTAGCAACAACTCTTCATCAAATGTTTTGTAAAACCATTCTCAATTACGAAGCTATTGTAAAACGTATTCTAGATCCAGCCAACAATGTTTGGAGGAACTGTTGGGTTAAATTTTGGAAATGACATGAACTTACTATCAAATCCAGAGTGAGCACATATTGCAGCGACAGATCTTTTCAGAAGTTTCCTATTCGTAGCACTGGATAACTCTGGGGGTGCCTTACCGATACCCCGCACAAAATCACTGCTCCTGGAGAAGAGAGACAAAGAACATACACACCTCACACCATTATACTGAAGCCTAGGACAATGAATATTCTACTTATGTACAGATAAGAACATCCATAGATTAAACACTCATATTCAACCCTTCCAGTGCTGAGGCTACTTTCGTCCAAAGCACAAGGACGCAAAGATTTTTGAAAAACATCTAAATTGTGTCATGTTGGTATTCATTGAATAGCTCTTGTTGAGTACTCTCAGACGAGTAGCCATTTTCCAGGGTTTCAGTAATCTTTATAAGTTTTTTTTGCATCATTTTGTGTTGGTCAAATTAGCAGATCTTCCACCTTTGGCTGTATATATATATGGGCTACAGTCGCCTATTCTCAGGAATAATCTACTCACAAACATGAATGGATCACCAGATCTCCTTTCAAAACTAAAACATATACATGTACATGCTTAAATCAGAGGGGCGACTGTAACTAATGATAAATCAGAAGCCTAGCTGGTCACCATGTGGGCCCTAATAGTCCGGCAGCCAAAACCCATTTTGGGGGTGAACCTGTTTTTGTCAGGTATAGTTTTTTTTATGATTGATTATAAGAGAGTAAGGCATGCCTTTTCAGAAAATGCCGGATGACACCCCAGCATCCTTGAGCATTTTGAGATATTGGCCCCTCTAACCCACCCCCCTGTGAACAAATCAGCATATGTCGCATTTTCAGGCCCCTGTATTTTAAAACCAGAAAGACTTACAAAGCTGATATTTACCAACCCAATAGCAAGTATAGCAAGGACTTCAGGAATAACATTCAAACACATTCTCATTTTTCAAGTGGGCTGGGGTCACCCTTGAAAGTAAGCGATTTGTTCAAAAACGGCAAACTTTTTAGCGTTTTTCGTATTTTCAGGACCCTTATACCTCAAGATGCAAAAGTCGCACAACCCTCCCGTTCATCAATGAGCAAGAGTTTTATGTAGGGAGGATGGAGATTATTTAGAAATACTACCTGATCTTTCCATTAGTCAAATAGGAGCTTGTGAAAATGGGAAATTATCTCTAATACATGAGCATTTAGCATTTTTCGAGATTTTCGGGCCTGTAGATCTCATAAAAATAAGAGATACATGAGTTTATTTCTCAATCAGTAATAAAGACTATTTAACAAGGATGCCCTAGCTGATAAATGAGCTGTCTCTTGTGTTCAAAATGTTTTGGTAGGAGCTTTGAAACTTAGCATTTCATTATTTGACAATAATGTAGTAGAGTCAGGCAGTCAAAACCCATTGTGAGGGGGAACCTTGTTTTGTCAGGTATAGTGTATTTATGATTGATTATGATAGAGTAAGGCATGCCTTTTCAGAAAATGCCAGATGACACCCTGGCATCCTTGAGCATTTTGAGATATTGGCCTCTCTAATCCACCCCCCTGTGGACAAAATATGAACAAATCAGCCCATGTCGCATTTTCAGGGCCCTGTATTTTAAAACTGGAAAGACTTACAAAGCTGATATTCACCAATCCAATAGCAAGTATAGCAGGGACTTCACAAATATCATTCAAACACATTCTCATTTTTCAAATGGGCCGGGGTCACCTTTGAAAGTAAGTGATTTGTTTAAAATCGGCAAACTTTTTAGCTTTTTTCGTTTTTTCAGGACCCTTATATTTCAGGATGGAAAAGTCGCACAACCCTTTTCGTCATATATGTGCAAGAGTTCTATGTAAGGAGGATACACATCATTTAGAAATGCTACCTGATTTTTCAATTAGTCTAATATGAGCTTGTAAAAGTAGGAAATTATCTCAAATACTGTATAAAGGGTAATGTTAACGTGTGCTTAATCTTCCCGAATTTACCGAATGGGTTTGAGACGGGAACAATAAAAACGTTATCTTTAATCATTTTTGTTGGTATGGTGTGGCAGACGGTGTTCGCAGATGACGATGTGTCCGAGTCTGAATTCTCAGTGTGTGTTAAGATGTGAATTTGTTACGTTATATATACTGTACACTGCCTTAATAGTCCGTGTGTAAAAACATTCCGGATTTTTCCGTTTGGAAGAATCCGGAATGTTTAAAAACGGACAAAAATGTAATGTAAAAAAAAACATAGAAGAAGGGTAGTTACGCCCGCCCCTTTGTCTGTTAGTTTCCCTGTCAGTCAATAGGAGACGCCACTATAAATCACCTTCACATGCGTCACATATGCAGAATTAACTCTCTAATTATCAAATCATCTCTCTAATGCCTTTTTTTACGGAAGCCTATTAGGACCACTGAAAATTTTAATTAAAAAAAAAAAAATTTCCTTAGAAATCCGAAAATCTAAAAAAAAAATTAAAATAAAAAAAAAAAAAAATTGTCTCAAGATCCTTGTTCGGAATTTTTTTTTTTTAAATATTTTTTTGTGTTCTGCAAAGTTACTAAAATAGATAGCCAATCACTGCCTCGCTCGTGTAGCCTTGTCAATCACACTACACGCGCGTGAGGCAGCGCCGGCAGTGGCATTCTTGTCTGAACAACGGATAGATACACGTTTTAGCTACATAATTTTCCCTGTGTTACCTTTCATTATACTTTATTGAACAGGCATACAAACACACACACATGCACATACATTGCCGGGACTGTTTGCAAGCATCATATAGTTCTGGTAGGGACGTAGGTGACATGTCAATATCCCTGCAACGCGCTGGGCGTGTGTGTGCGTGTGTGTTTGCATGTCTGTTCTATTAAGTAAAAACAATATTTCTAAGACCACTTACAAGGACCACAATTCTTTTTTAAATTTTTATTTTTTTCCTTAGAAATCCGAAAATCTAAAAAAAAATTAAAAAAAATAAAATACCGCCTATTAGGACCACTGAAAAAAAAAAATATTTTTATTTTTTTCCTTAGAAATCCGAAAATCTAAAAAAAAAATAAAAAAAAAAATTTGTCTCAAGATCCTCGTTCGGAAATATATATTTTTAAAAAATTTTTTTTTTTGTGTTCTGCAATGTTACTAAAAATAGATAGCCAATCACTGCCTCGCTTGTGTAGCCTCGTCAATCACACTACACGCGCGTGAGGCAGCGCCGGCAGTGGCATTCTTGTCTGAACAACGGATAAATACACGTTTTATCTATATATAATTTAGCCTGTGTTATTTTTCATTCATTTTTCACTCATCTGTATCAGTATCTGTATAGCTGATAATGCTCCTTAAGGAGAACTGTCACAGCTTGAACAGGCATACAAGTGACATGTCAATCTGCGTGCAACGCGCTGGGCGTGTGTGTGCTATAGACCAGGAGACTTGCCCCCCCACCCCCCCCCCCCCCCCCCCTCAGGCTGTCCGTACCGTTCGCCGTGTATAGGCGAGGCCCGTCAGAGCAACAAGCATAGGGCCGTAACGTTACGGCACGGAGGGTCTGTGTGTGTACGTGTGTGTACGTGTGTGTTTGCATGTCTGTTCTTAATAAGTCAAAAAAAATATTCTAAGACCGCTTACAAGGACCACAATTTTTTTTTAAATTTTATTTATTTTTGCTTAGAAATCAGAAAATCTTTTTAAAAAAAAAAATTTTTTTAATTTTATTTTTTTTGCTAAGAAATCAGAAAAAAAAAATTTAATTTTTTTTGCTTAGATATCAGAAAATCTTTAAAAAAAAATTAAAAAAAAAAAAAATTAAAAAAAAAAAATTAAAAAAAAAAAAAAATATCTCAAGATCCTCGTTCACAAAAATATTTTCAAAAAATAAAAATATATTTGAGAAGAGTTACTAAAAATAGTAAGCCAATCACTGCCTCGCTTGTGTAGGCTTGAAGGAGTGCCCGGCCTTTGCACCAATCAAATCGGTCGTTTTATTTGGAGCTTATATATACCAGAATTGTTCCTTCACAATTCTGGTACGTACCACGATTGTCCAGTTGGGTATGTACCAGAATTGTTCCTACAATTCGTGTAAGTAAGAATTGTACTTTAGGAACAATTCTGGTATTAAATGAATTGTTTTCGAATTTCGTCAGTGTGACCTCTTTACGGATTTACGCACGGAGATGAATGTCGCCCGAAGGGAGTATCGCCGCAGCTTGAGGAACTTAGGTCATCTCGATGATCTAAGCATGTAAGTTCCTTCAAGCTGCGCCGATACTGCCTTCTGGCGACGTTCATCTCTTTGCGTAAGCAGGTAACACTGCCGACTCGGAAGCCGTGTGTCAAACGAAATTCGAAAGCAATTCATTTAATATCAGAATTGTTCCGACAATTCTTACGTACAAGAATTGTAGGAACAATTCTGGTACATCCCCAACTGGACAATCGTGGTACATACCAGAATTGTATGAACAATTCTGGTATATATAAGCGTACTGTACGGGCCAGTTTTGACGATCTAAACTGAGCTCCAAATAAAACGACCGATTTGATTGGTGCAAAGGCCGGGCACTCCGTCAAGCCTACACAAGCGAGGCAGTGATTGGCTTACTATTTTTAGTAACTCTTCTCAAATATATTTTTATTTTTTGAAAATATTTTTGTGAACGAGGATCTTGAGATATATTTTTTTTTTAATTTTTTTTTTTTTAATTTTTTTTTTTCAATTTTTTTTTAAAGATTTTCTGATATCTAAGCAAAAAAAAAATTAAATTTTTTTTAAAAATTTTTCTGATTTCTTAGCAAAAAAAATAAAATTAAAAAAAAAATTTTTTTTGAAAAGATTTTCTGATTTCTAAGCAAAAATAAATAAAATTTAAAAAAAAATTGTGGTCCTTGTAAGCGGTCTTAGAATATTTTTTTTGACTTATTAAGAACAGACATGCAAACACACACGTACACACACGTACACACACAGACCCTCCGTGCCGTAACGTTACGGCCCTATGCTTGTTGCTCTGACGGGCCTCGCCTATACACGGCGAACGGTACGGACAGCCTGAGGGGGGGGGGGGGGGGGGGGGGCAAGTCTCCTGGTCTATAGCACACACACGCCCAGCGCGTTGCACGCAGATTGACATGTCACTTGTATGCCTGTTCAAGCTGTGACAGTTCTCCTTAAGGAGCATTATCAGCTATACAGATACTGATACAGATGAGTGAAAAATGAATGAAAAATAACACAGGCTAAATTATATGTAGATAAAACGTGTATTTATCCGTTGTTCAGACAAGAATGCCACTGCCGGCGCTGCCTCACGCGCGTGTAGTGTGATTGACGAGGCTACACGAGCGAGGCAGTGATTGGCTATCTATTTTTAGTAACATTGCAGAACACAAAAAAAATATTTAAAAAAAATATATTTCCGAACGAGGATCTTGAGACAATTTTTTTTTTTTTTTTTTTTTAGATTTTCGGATTTCTAAGGAAAAAAATAAAAATAAAAAAATATTTTTTCAGTGGTCCTAATAGGCTTCCGTATTTTTTAACCCTTTAACTATGCTAATATAATAAAATGAAATATTTCAGCTCTTTTTTGGCCATTTTAACCCATCCATCTCCCATTCCTTTGTTTGAGGGTGAAGCCATACACATGAATGTTTGTAACATTCATTCCTTTGTCTTACCTGGTTGCTAATGGCAACCAGGTGAGTTGTTCTCATTTCCCCACTTGGCAGGCATCATCTGGGGTGGCAGGCAGCTTGAACATTTTGACTGCAATTTAGCTGTAATCTATGTAATCTAATGATCAAATGCAGACAAGTTCACGGTTCACTTGACAAAAATCTATTTGCGTCATGATCGATAGATGTCGCTGCATGAGGGTATCGAATCCGGACTATTAAAACACCGGACTTTATTTTATTTTAAGAGATCCGTACTATTTAAGCACGGAATATTAAGGCAGTGTACAGTACTAGTTTTTTGTAAATAAATGAATCTTTGAACTGAATGAAAATGTAATTATTTATATATGAATTATCATGAAATAACTCCCATCTCCGTTTACGTTTTCCATCCAACGAACTGGCCTTGCTTTTTGTGATGTAAATTTATACCGGCCTTGGCAGGTTTGGGGATTATGCCTCATGTTTGCAGTACTCACAGTCTCTCACAGACAGTTGCCAACCTACCCACGAACCGGTCCTCAATGGATAAATTCAGGCGGACTGATAATTTGAGTGTATTCTAGTACTATTTGCAGTACTCACAAAGTTTCTCCACCTGCCCACGAACCGGTCCGACTTGGATTTATGATGCTCTAATTGGTATTAATGCTCAGAACAATAGAGTCAGCCATGTCATCTCAATTAAGCTGGGATGGCTTTGTTGTTCTGCATTCCACGGCACATTCAGTGCATACAACATTCGTCTGCACTAATAAATTCAGAAGCGAAAACACACACTTTCGGTAAATTTAATATCAGTGCAGCCATGTGCAGGACGGGAAATTAAAAAACGGGAAAAAGTAGAAAACATCATTTTTCGGGAAATAAAAGTCCCGGGAAATATACCCGTTATACAGTACATGATATTTGGCATTTTTCCTGATTTAGGGGCTTGTGGATCTCATAAAGATAAGAGGTACATGAGGTTATTTCTTAATATAAGCAGCATGTGCCTCTCAATATAAATAGGAGGTGAAAAATACGCATAAGAGTTGGTGAAACCTGAAAGAGTTCGGCAAACTAGGCACCACCAAAAGATTAAATGGCCTTTTATAGATACTGTAAAACTGGTAATGTTTGCGTGTAGTAAATATTGCGTTTTTTTTCATTTTCTCTTTTATGCGTGTTTTAATTAATGCGAATCTCCACCACGTCAGATATCTGAAACAGAAGGGACAGATTTATGCGTGTTTTAATTATTGCGTCCTCATGCATTCGCATTAAAACGCAATAATTAAAATCACGCAATCATTACCAGTTTTACAGTAATTAGGCTTAACACCCTTTGCATCTCTTTATTGCATGGGAACTATGAAAAGAACATGAGTTAAGTATAATGGGCTTTTGGGGTCAAAATGGAAGTGATCAGAATTTCAGTATTCCATTGAGCATAAGATATGGCTTGAAAAATCATGTTTTGGGCCACACTGCTCTTCCTAGAAAAATAGGGGACATATAGAGTTTTCTTTCTAGTTAAATATCATTTTTTCAACCGTTACGCTTCTGGTGGATAATTTGGCCATTTCAAAAGTATGCAAAATAAACCCTGAAAAAATGACTAAAATCCCTGGCTCATTGGTAAAAAGCTTGTTGATAATCAGAAATTGATGTACAAAGGTGTAGACAACTTCTCTTGAAAGTGACAATAAAAGGGGCCTCAATAAATTTCCTAATTCTATGTTACTTGCCCACCTGGATAAGCTGTGTGACAGAGTATGATACCCTATATCCTTGCTATATATTCTTATAATTATGTGAAACATTCCAGCATTGTATATAATTTGATTTTTGAGAAACAAAGGTTCGATGAATTAGAAAGAATGTTTGTTTGTTTTTTTGTAAAATAATGAAATACGTCTCCTACCTAAACATTGTGCACACAAGAGCATTTATCAGCTAGAGCATCTTGTTGAAATATGTCTGTATTACTGATTGAGCAATAACCTCATGTACCTCTTATTTTTATGAGATCCACAGGCCCCTAAATCAGGAAAAATGCCAAATATCTTGTATTTGAGGTAATTTCCTACTTTTACAAGCTCATATTAGACTAATTGAAAAATCAGGTAGCATTTCTAAATGATGTGTATCCTCCTTACATAGAACTCTTGCACATATATGACGAAAAGGGTTGTGCGACTTTTCCATCCTGAAATATAAGGGTCCTGAAAAAAAGAAAAAAAGCTAAAAAGTTTGCCGATTTTAAACAAATCACTTACTTTCAAAGGTGACCCCGGCCCATTTGAAAAATGATAATGTGTTTGAATGATATTTGTGAAGTCCCTGCTATACTTGCTATTGGATTGGTGAATATCAGCTTTGTAAGTCTTTCCAGTTTTAAAATACAGGGCCCTGAAAATGCGACATGGGCTGATTTGTTCATATTTTGTCCACAGGGGGGTGGATTAGAGAGGCCAATATCTCAAAATGCTCAAGGATGCCAGGGTGTCATCTGGCATTTTCTGAAAAGGCATGCCTTACTCTATCATAATCAATCATAAATACACTATACCTGACAAAACAAGGTTCCCCCTCACAATGGGTTTTGACTGCCTGACTCTACTACATTATTGTCAAATAATGAAATGCTAAGTTTCAAAGCTCCTACCAAAACATTTTGAACACAAGAGACAGCTCATTTATCAGCTAGGGCATCCTTGTTAAATAGTCTTTATTACTGATTGAGAAATAAACTCATGTATCTCTTATTTTTATGAGATCTACAGGCCCGAAAATCTCGAAAAATGCTAAATGCTCATGTATTAGAGATAATTTCCCATTTTCACAAGCTCCTATTTGACTAATGGAAAGATCAGGTAGTATTTCTAAATAATCTCCATCCTCCCTACATAAAACTCTTGCTCATTGATGAACGGGAGGGTTGTGCGACTTTTGCATCTTGAGGTATAAGGGTCCTGAAAATACGAAAAACGCTAAAAAGTTTGCCGTTTTTGAACAAATCGCTTACTTTCAAGGGTGACCCCAGCCCACTTGAAAAATGAGAATGTGTTTGAATGTTATTCCTGAAGTCCTTGCTATACTTGCTATTGGGTTAGTAAATATCAGCTTTGTAAGTCTTTCTGGTTTTAAAATACAGGGGCCTGAAAATGCGACATATGCTGATTTGTTCACAGGGGGGTGGGTTAGAGGGGCCAATATCTCAAAATGCTCAAGGATGCTGGGGTGTCATCCGGCATTTTCTGAAAAGGCATGCCTTACTCTCTTATAATCAATCATAAAAAAAACTATACCTGACAAAAACAGGTTCACCCCCAAAATGGGTTTTGGCTGCCGGACTATAACATTTTAAATCTAGGGGCCCATATCAATTTTTAGTATAGAGAAAGCCCCTAAAACAGCTTTTCTGGAAGCATGAAAAAAAGTAACAGCTCACAGATGGAGAAGGTCTATATTGAATACCAGAGATATCCCCTTACCT
>OZ012690.1:43325354-43465354 GCA_963942565.1 Maea johnstoni
AGACAAATATCTGTAACCAGAAAGAGAGATTCACACACACACACACACACATACACACAGACCCTTATAGACTAGCAAAGTGGCAAGAGGCATTGCCACTAACTGCTCAGTCTCTCACCACTGCCCCGTTTCCAATCTCAGTCAGGGCATATGAGAAAGTTGCCAGTAACTTGGGGTTAGACGGTGGATTTCACTGGGTACTCTAGCTTTCTCCACCATTTACAACTGGTTAGTAGCGATTACAATATAGTACTTAGAAAGAGGGACGATGATTACAATTTTTGAAATTTATCCACTACCTAATAGCGGGACATCACTTTTTGTTAATGCGTGAAACTTGGGAGAAGTACACTTCTATATATACTGATCAATTCTGGACATAGATCCACAACACTTTCTTCGGATCCACCTATTTTTTGGTCATATCATAAAAAATGTTCAAATTAGTGTAAATGGGTGAAAATTGTAAGTATAGCAGACAGACGGTTGTGACTTACTCATCTGAAGGTGGTTGGTGAGAGGTTGATGGTTGGTGAAGAGGTGGTCCCTCCACCTCCATTGGACGAGGTTTGGTCATCTGCTCGCGTTCGATGGCAGCTATGCCCGAGTCTGTCTCCGGCAGGGTGGGAATGTCACCCCAATGTTTACTCATCTTTCAACTGAAAACTAAACAATTTCTGATTTTAATGGTACTGAGGTGGTGAGGCCTGTAACGGTGCGAAAAAAAGAAGGGAGGTAGGTCGGTTAAAAAAATCATTTTTGATCATTTTTTATGCTCAAAAATGTGTGTTTTATGCATGTTTTACGTTGATTGGAAGTTGGGAGGGCAGAAAATACTTTAGGGTAGGGATTTTTTTGAGTTAAAACTTGTTAGGGTAGGGTTAGAGGAAACAAACAACTTTTTTTTAGGCCTGAATAAACAAGTTAATTTTAACACTCTTTTTCCTGTGTAACTCTTCACTGCAGGGACTTCTGGACAGGCTGGATGAACTTCTTTCTTAGACAAACAAAGATTTCTATGAATAATTTTCAATTTTTACTTTTTACCATATCTTTTCTTATCTAGACAAACCATTGGCTAAGACATACCTTGAGTGTACATTGCACTTTTAACACAGTAGACTGTTAAGTGTAGTTGGCATAAGGATTAGAAGAAGCAGAGTAACTAAATCTGGAATTCTGGATGGCCAAAGTTTTTGTAAATGCTGTGATGGACAGGTGTTTTAATAATCACTCTCATTCTTATCCCCACTGTATTTCTAATATCTATGCCTTATACTAATTTATTGGATAACATGACCTGATGAATAGCCAAGCTATTAACAAATTTACAAAAAAGTTACCTTTGTCCTGAAAATAGTCATTTCTATCAGTCAAACATTCTAAAATTTGTGAAATATGAATAAATGACTTCAAACCGACCCATATATTTGAGGGCTTAGTGAAACAGAACTTTCATTACAGGATATGGCCACAGTACCAACCGTCCTGGCCACCACGGTAGCGTGGTGGCCCGGACGGTTGGGAGCAATGCTTCCTTTCATTCGCACTCCCTAGAGAACGCTACCCACCTGGCCGGCACTGGCGTGCAGGTCCTTATCTATATGGGTCAAATGCAGCCAGCTAGTAGCAGTATACGATGGAGTGTTGACGCTAGATGTGACAGCCATACAGATTTCCACTTGCAGCAGAAAATTGAGTATAAAAGCGGTTTTCATGGAAATGACTACAAGAAAGTGGTATATTTAGTTTGGGAAGTATACGATACTCTGGCGTGCAGCTTAATATAGGAGTTTTAGCATGCTCTTGAGGGTTGAAAGTTGTAACAAGTGACTTTTAAAAGTTCTGTGTGACCATATCCTGTCATGTTACAGTTTTGATGTGAAAACCAAAGTTAAGTCCTAACTCTAATTAGATCAGAGCTCTGCCTTTGTGGCAAATGAGCATTTTTGAAAAATTCACTTTTTAACTTTAATTTTACCAATGCCACTTAGGCCATTGATAATCTCTTCTTAGTTCTGAAGCATTCTCAACTCATGCCTACATCAGTACACATGTTGATGTTTCTTTCAATCATCCAAGATAGATTGACATATGTCACTGTCAGTTCATCATAATGTTGAATGGTTTGCCCAAGTACATCATTTACCTTTTGATACAATTCTTTTTACCGATCCTTAACAGTTATAGAGCAGAACACACGCTACCACTAGTAGACAGCGAGCAGCAACATAGACTGTAACTGACTTCAATTTCTAACACTAACAACTTACACAGCTTGATTTTAGAAAATAACTTCCACATTAGCCGCCAGATGGCGAATGTTAACTAATCCCGCACTTTGTATTTTTATATTTTCATCATTACAAGATTCCCTTACAATATACAATTTGATTTATATAAATACAACTATTATCATCTGTTATTGATATATATTTATCTTTACCTGCAACATTTTACTAGCAAGTTCGATTCTTAAGTAGGTCAAATTACTCCACCAACGAATGTCCTGCAAATAATATTGTGCCGTTGTCATGGCGTTAAGGGAAGCCATGTTCCTCTTGCTGCCCATATCTCCTTGGGAAGGAAAACATATTTTCCTTTCTTTATCGTCTTAAGTTAACATCTTGTTTATTGGGATACACATCATATAAGGTAAATAACAGGACCTAATGTAGGTGGTATTATCAACATTTTAAAGAATGTAGCAAAGTAAAGAAACTTTGTTTATATACATGTATGACCTGTCAGTGTCACAACAACAGTCAACATGACTAAGGATGTATTTCAATACTTATATACTTATGTGTTGACTTTCCCTACATTGTCAGTGCAAGACAGTTTTCAAGAGATTATGGTCTGATAGACAACAGTCAGGAACAGTGATAGATTCAATATTAGATGACTAAGATTCTCTTATGAATAGTAATGATTAATGTTTCATTCATTTTCCTGTCACCAGTGGCAAGTTTTCTAACTTCTGTGAGTTTAATCTGCAATTCTCAATAGGTAGCAGGAAAATATGATAGTGAATTCTATCTGTGAAATGAATTTTAATGGGTCCTTCATGTGTGTAACTGAGTGTACATCTGTGGCAGGGTCCGACACTAAGGCTTGCCCTATTGCCCGGGGCAAGTTTGACAGTAAAAAACACAGTTTTGGGCAAGTTTAATATACCCACTTTAATACCCCATACAAATGTTAGACCGAGATTATCGTTATTTCGGCAAAACGATGCCCTTCACAGTGAGATTGTTATTCTGAAGTGTATGCCTCTATAGTGTTTATTCTCATAAAAATGCTAAAGAGGCATCCAAAATAGGATGTCACTGCGTTAATAATGAACAAAGTGCAAAATAACATTTTGGATGGCATTGAATTTTTTTTTGGGGCAAGCAAAACTTGGGGTCGCTCTGCCCGAGTGGGCAAGTGCCTTCAAAAGTTAACGTCGGTCCCTGTGTGGCTGCCGCTGATAGGCCTGGTACGCCTGTACATGCTGCTGAGGTATCATTGATTTATCTTGAGATACAGATGATAAAAAGGAGTTAAAATTGAACACTTGTGTCATTATTGTTTCTTTTCCATATTTTGCATTTTATTTTAGTTTTTACTAGCCATGTGTTGAAATGACTCCGATGATCCTTTTATGCACACCATTGAAAGACATTTATTGTATCACAAAAAGCATTGATGCTACCCATCCCACTATTTTTCTTTTTACATACTTATAATGAAATAAGCATAGGAGCGCAAGTGCTTGACATCTCAAGGTTTGTTATCAACACTTATACAATCATATCAAGATCAAATGTGTACAGTGTTGTTCTTTCACCCGACTACCCAACTTTCACTGATCAGATTCCTTTTGCTTTTCAAGGAAACCATGGCGGCTGCATTGCCGGCCATCCACCCAAGGCAAGGCATGACTACCTCGCCTACCATCCAGCAGCACAGGGTTCCCAGTCCTCCACAGAAGGGGTCACCCAGTGCATCATCAGGGAAGCTCTACCTGAGACCTATCAAGAGAGTTCAAGGCAAAAGAGACAGGGATATTCTCTTTAAAAAAGAGTACCTAAGAGAGGAGCTTCCAGATTTATCTAAACAAGACACATCAGCGTAAGTTCTAAGTGGCAGTTTAAACATTATTAGTTTCATCCTTGCACATCACCAAAAAGACTGGGGTTTTGAACAAAAAACATTACATATCAATTTTAGAATTAAAAAATTATTATTTTTTAGTGTATTCACTCCTGCATTGCTCCCAAAAGATTACTTTTTTATATAACAAAAATAGGAAAATACATGGGCAAAAGAGCTCAGTATCAAACCCTGAGAGTGGACCAATATCTGGCTTGTCAGGGTTCAATTCAAGGTCTTGCCTGATGGCAAACACCTACATGTTGATTATAATTAATTGTATACGTCTCAGCTTAGGGCAAGTGTGTTTGATATATTGGTAACAAGGACTACTATCTTATAGGACTGTCATTGACATCCATTTTTTTTCGATTCGATCATTGACATTTTATTTTTCGATTCCGATTATTTCGATTCAATTGTGAAGAACTGCAGTAATAGAATATTTTCACATGTTCCGCACTATTTTTGTGGCTAGGATCCTAAGATTCCCACAATGCAAAAACAACGAAGGTTTTCTCAACACTTTCTGATTAGATACTTGAGTTTCTCTTCAAAATTCTTAATAGTGTTGGCTAAAAATTGCGTAAAAGGCTGAAAAAATGTGTTTCGATTAATTCGATTCGATTGACATAATATTTTTTTCTCGATTAATTGGAAAAATTATTTCGATCGATCGATACTTGTCATATCAATGACACTCCTACTATCTTAATACTTCAGTCAACAACTGTTTTTAGCAAATAAAAAGCACTATATTCCAAAACAAGTTTATATTTGAAATAGTCTCTCTAAAAGGCTGACTTCTTGAGAAGAAAAAGAAAAAAGAAGCAGTCACCAATGGCTACAGTATTACATGGATTTTATTGGTTTATTTACAGGTATAGAAACTCTTACAAACACAACTTGTCATTAGATATGCTGCAGGAAGGGTTCCACAAATCCTTTGCTGAACTTTTTGCACTGATTAAGCAGCAGCATGATGACCGGGAGCAGGCGGGGCCGGAGTCAGCACTGTGGAACGCCTCCCTACTGGAGGATGAACCAGAGAAACTTGATGCCCTTCAAGTACATCTGACACAAGCCGAGGCTGCACTCAGAAAAGGTAAAGTTGCCAGCCAGAGGAATTACAATGCTGTCCATATAGTAGTCTATTATGAAGGACATAATTATCTATCTGTATGTCTTTAAGGCCTAAATAAAGTTGTTGGTTTCCTACCTAAAAATCCTCCATATTCTTAAGTTTTTAGAGGCAGAATGGATGTGCCATGCCCAAATATAGAGAAAAAATTAGAATTGTCATGATCATGTGTAAAAACCTTTTGCAAAATAAAAACTCTTTCCTACCTACCCTACCTATTTTTTTGAATCATGAAGTAGATAGCAATTATTTTTTCTTTTAGGCCTAAGCATTTGATGAATAGAATTTAGAATAGCTAAGGCATAACTAGATTCTTAGTTTTAACTATTACTCATAATGGTATGAGAATGAGAGTTCCCAGACACTTTCGTAGGGTATTTCAATATTGGGATATCATTAGAGGAAACACTGGTTCCAGGGATGTACACTAAAGACAAAGAATAAAAAAAATATTGTTAAGGTATCACATTGTTAAATAATGAAATACCGATATTGAATCGTATTGTGCTAATTATAAAGATGGCAATCTCTATTCATGTCAAATTAGTTACCCTATACAGGGTGCAACATAGGTTGCAAAACATTATTTTCTGAGCGGGGCAAACTGCCCCAAAAGTTGACTTACCCCGCCGGCACTTCCACTTGCCCCGCCACTCTGTTAAACAAAGGTGAGATTGGACTTTGCCTAAAACATAACTTGCCGAGCGGGGCAAGCCAGGGTCTTGTTCAGCTTGCCCCATTGCCGTTTTTTGCCAAATTCACTTGCAACTTGCAACGGGGCCAGTGGTTATGTTGCACGCTGCTATATGCTTTCTGCCAAAGACATTATCTACTTACCTTATCTTTTTTCAGAGGATTACACCACAGTATACAGCAATCAGCATTCACTGGCCAGGTATTTCCAGAGCACAGGTGACAAGTGGCTAGCTGACCACTTCTTCAATAACTGCCTGATGACCAGTAAGAATGTCACGACAGATGGCGGTGTCCTCAAGGCTGACGGCCACTGTAATGTTGGCTTGGCATTGGAGGAAAGTGGTGAGTATACCAGAATAGTGTTTAATACTAGGGCATATTGGATACCTTATAGTGTATACCTAGTTTAAAGCGGGGGTTTATTTGATGGAGTTAAGTCAGTGAATTCCTTTGCTGTAAATCAAACATTTCTATCCCTCTCCACAAATAAAAGTATTAGATCTTGATTGTTAAAAATATGGTTTTATTCAAGATGTTAACTTGGTTGTAAAATGTCCTCTTTTGAACGTTTAACTTAGTGTGATATGGTGGGTTAGAGAAAAAATAATGCATGTCATATGAAAGGTTGCTATTTTAGCCTTTATTCTAATTACTTTTCTAAAATAAATTTCAATGAAAAGTTATTCTGACAGTTTGTTAATTCAACAACAGCAACAACATTAATTACTTGTATTGAACATTTTAAGATGACCCTTTATTTAAATGGATGATTTTTCAATTGATTTTAACACTATTCTCTACCTCATATCTCTTCCAGGACATTATTTCGAAGCTGCAGAAAATTTTGAAGATTTCCACAAGCTAGCAAGTGCAAAGAAAGACTGGCAAGATAATGAGGGGATATCGATGCACACCATAGCCTGTGACCACCTGACCAGGATCTATACCACGATAGGGAAACAGATGGAGCAGCAGGACCCTGAGCAGTCATTAGCATACCTCGTCAAGGCCTTTAACATGGCCAAGGAAGGTAAGTCTTCTTCACAGCCTTAGCCGGGATTTTGAAATTATTTGTCTAAAAATGGGAATAATAATTTATGGGTGTTTTAGCTTTAAGGGATGCATGATATATGTCCATGACAATCATAAGTATATACAGAAAATCTTGCTTACCTTAGACTCGCCTCCCTTTGATTTTCATGTATACCGGACAAAAGCATCAGTCAAAAATCATTCCTAACAAATGTAAGTATTGTAACTCAGATATCAGTTACCTAAGACAATTTTGCTTAGTCCTTCCTTGTCCAAGGTAAGCAAGGTTTTCTGTATATGTTTATTATGGTATCCTAAAGTGATGCCTTAGTATTTACCTAGAAATAAACCTTAATTCTTTTTACTATTAATTCATTTATTCAGAAATTTCTAACAAAAAGTATTAGGGTATCCTTGTGTGAGTGTCCAAATGACATCCAGAAAATTTGCTCGCAAAGGCTCTGCTCTCATCACTTGTAAATTTGAACTTCTGGTAATGAACAAGGTCTAGCGTAGGTTCTTATATTGGCCAGAGTTAACAGAAAATGAAAATATAATTCCATTCAAAGGCTTAAGTCATGAAATGTATTTTGTATTGAGAGTTTTCCTTGTACCCTCTTTTGGGCCAGTACATAATTTAGTTGAACTTATCCTCTACTTGCAGGAGGAGACAAGAAACGGGAAGGAGAAGCCAGCTACAGATTAGGCCAAGCCTATGAGAGAAATGGGGATGCTGAAACTGCCCTTCTGGTAAGACACCTCGCAACTTTATAGGGTAATAACTGGGGGTCCAAACCTGTATACCCCTACCAGTAGGATACCTGTTCAAAGCAAAAAATTACTGGTATAAAACCATATAAAAAGAGTTGGTACTAAAGTTGGTATTAAAGATCTTAAAGATTTGTAAAAGCAGTGCCAGGTATCCGTGACTTGTCAGCTTGAAGGAAAATCACTGCTTTTGGTTATAAAATGGTCTCTTGTCAAGCTCTTAAACTGTAGCTGCTATCATCAGCTGCATGCCTATATATTAACAATTTATTGAGTTGAGACTGTAATAGATGTAATAGAACTTGTAATAGCTGATCTTGTTATCTAGTAAAAGGTTTTGTCTTACCCATATTGGTTGCATATTATGATTAGCTACTGTACAGTGAACACAACCATCCACATTTCATACTGTAAAGAAAATCAATATGATTCCCCATTTTTATTTTCAGTATCTTAATGGCTATCTTGAGACCTGCAAGTCTGTTCAGGATAATGAAGGCATTGGCAAAGCATGTGAAGCTATTGCAAAAGCCTATGAAAGGTGAGGAAACCATCAGTGTCATTTAGTATACATTAGTATATCTTTTGCAATTTGTAACAAAATTGTTTTCATTCTTATGGATGCATGGCTATCTGATTGCACAAATAGTGTATATTGCAACTGCTCAGATTTCTAACTTCTTGTAGTAAGCATCAGGATACTTATGCAATTGCTAGTTTTTTGTATATTGGTCACAAATTTATCTTTGCCCACCATGCAGTTGCCTTCTGAACACATCAAGCAAGAATAATATCCACAACGTTAAAAAGAGTGCTATTTCTGAAAATTAATGAAATGATTGGAATGCTCACATTCCAGTAGACAAATAGAAAACTTTGCTCATAGATTGTTTACTCTGACAGCAATCTTACTTGTTTTAGACTTTAGGCATGTTTGAATTGATTGTATGTATTTCCTCTGTAAGAAATGAATGCTTACTTTGTTTGGTCCTCTTTGTGTGCAGTCAAGGTAAGATTGAGGAGAGCATCAAGTTCCTGGAGACGTTTGCTGAGACGGCGGAGCAGGGGCAACAGGAGGAGGCTTACGGGCAGGCCTGCAGTGACCTGGGCGCTATATTCAATTCATTGGTAAGAAGACACTTAATTCTGGTGTTGGTTTTCTATTTCATGGTGGCAGACCCATATTTAGGCTTATTCTTTTCTATAGTAGACAGAATCAATTTGTGCTATTCAATCTAGCCTGTATATTGGGTTGTCATAGCTACAATATCCTGATTTTGTTGTGTTAGACCAATAGTATAAGCCTGCAAGTTAAACTCCTTTCATTATTTGTTATTATAAGACCTTTGCTATCCTGTTCATTTTTTTCAGTCATCAAAGATGCAACATTTAGCTTTCATGCAAAGAAAATGTAGGACATAGAATTAACAAAAAACATGCAAAAGTTTGACACAAGATGATTGAGTATGATAAATCATTTACAACAAGATTGTACACCATGCTTGATGGTTATGAAGACATTTTTATACCAAAGGAATATACTTGTTTAATATCTAACTAAAAGTTGTTATTACCATTGGGCTTAACATCCCTTTTAAAATAGTTTTCTAATGTTTCTTTATCTATATGTTGAGTCATTCACAGTTGCCAAACCTTAATGTGTGCATTCCAGGTCAGAATGGCTTTTAAAGATCTTGCATATTTGTCTTTATAAAAGTGCTTGCTAACTGTCTTTAATAGAAAGAATTTCTCCACATCATATTTTATGAAATATATATTGTATTTCAGGGTAACTACCCCAAGTCCACAGAATTCTTCAGCAAAGCATACAATATTTCTCGCTCGCTGAATCAGACCAATGCCATCCACTCGTCGAGGGTGTTTTATGGGATCTCCTCAGCTCACAACATGCTGCAGGGCGTGGCGGACCACATCAACATAGCCTCTCACCCCTGCCTCGAGCGACTCGTAGAGTGGAAAAACAACAGGGGAGACGAGTTCGAGAAACCTCTGCCAGGTAATGCTGATAGCCACTTCATTATTTCTGTGAATGGTAATGGTAATCGTCACTATACTGTACTATACTAGCTCTGGTTGGGAAGTGGCTTTTGATTCTTCGCCACTTCTAATAACAACATAGGAATGAAGCATGAATTCACAAAAGAAAATATGTGAGAGAGAATTGTTGGTTCCGTTGAGTCCTGATTGATAATTCCTTAGCTTTATTCAAAAATATAATTTAATTTGGGAGATGATTCCTAGATACTCATGCAAAATCTTGAGGTACATACACATGCATGAAAGACAATTACATTGAGTAGTCTCTAAATAAGGGTTAGATTATTTATACATCCATCCAATTTGAAATTTAATTGGCTCATACTTTTTACTACATCAAAACTATCATAGATTTTTCATAATGTTCATTGAGGCTGTTATAATTCTATTTATAACCTAATAAAGTCTATTCTGAAAGGCGGCTTCTTGAATTGTGTATTTTTCATTTCCTATTTCATAAAGGGAACTCAACATTAGTGAGTCATTTTCCCTCTCAAAAATTCATTCTTTTTGCTTATCTTACCTTTGTAGGTTCCAACTCTTCATAATGAAGGAACGCCCAGACCATGCAGCGATGGTTCTCAGTTGTACATAAAAAAGGGAGAGAGAGCTACACCTGCCAGGATGACTTCCTGAATCGAGACTCATCATTTCATTACACAAAGATATGATATATAATAAAACTATACATGCATTGACCCATCCATGCTCATATCAGAAGATATTGGTAGGATAAATGAATTACAAGAAAAAAATTGACGGTTGTACTATAACAATAAAAGACAGTTATTTGACAATTTTAGAACTGTCATATAAAAAGAGTAGTCAATCAAGGTTTTGAATAAAAGCCATGTATCCTTATTAAGGTTTACTCTGAATTATCCAAGTATCATTCATTCTAAGACATGGATGACAAATGCTTCAACCAACAGAAAGTAATGAATACGGGCCTTAGTGAGACTACAACACACCAACTAGTTTGGCAATGTGAATGTTTGTTCTTCTAATCTGACTGAATACTAGTGGGATATGTAATATTTGAGCCCCCCAAAAAAGAGGTCTGTATACCTACATATAGGAAAACTGAAAAAAAAATTGTATCTTTTGGATGAATTTTGGTTTCCTTAAGTTTTGATATTTCTGAACTTATTAAGGACACAAATAAAAAAACTGCATTTTTTTGGGTCTTAGATGATGGAGTATAACATGAAAAGTGAATAAACAATTTTACAAGAAACTGTCAATGGTGCTAATGAAAATACCAGCAACAAAGAAATTACCTAGGCAGACACCGAACAACAGAACAACAGCTGCAGTACCAACAATCAAGGTGGTTGAAGAAGAGCACATTTTTATATGTGCTAAAAATCATCCTTGAAGAATATGCTACTGTATTTGTTTTTAAAAATACTGCTTTTAACATATTCATGGCTTAGGTTCTTGAAGTGTTTTCTGGATCTATAAAAAGTTGAAATAAGTTAAAAATAGAGCATATGTGTGTGAATTATTTGAAGGAGATTTTTTTAGTTTGGTTCTAATTGATGTCTTCTTCAAATATTTTCCCAAAGACAGTGTGATCAGAAAGATATGGTTAAAATACACAGGCCTTTCTTAGGCACTTATACAGACACTTTAGGCATGAATGGATTAATACTGATTCTTAATCTCAAACCACTTTGACAATGTGGGCATGAATGGGTTAAAGCTTGTGAGTACCAATGATATATTACATACACACATACCATTTCACCTCCACCAATCCAGACAATGTGTGGCATAAACTATCAGCACTTGTCACATCAATCAGGCGATGGTTGCTTGATTTATTGGTTCCGGGATCCTTCCCAGACCAATTTTACCGGGTCGGGAGGGAGGTAATTGAAAAAAAAGTTGTTTTCTTTATATTTTTTTTAACACACAGAAATATAAGTAAGCAAACAGTCTGGAGGAAGGTAAAAAAATAAAGTTATTTTTTGGCTAGTACTATAATACATACTTAAACCATATTTTTGAACATTAAAAGAATGTTTTTTAATAAGATGATGCATTTCAACAGCACTGTATTGCATTGCTATTGTAATGTTGTATTTCTCTGGTATTAATATCCTTGTAGTTTTGTAGTTTTATTACCATCCATGAAAAATTTACTGTAGGTTTGGTGTACCTACTCACGGCTCGGTGGCAGAGCACAAAATAAAGTGGGGGGATTACATTTATTTCCCCGTCGGGTCTATTCCACTTTGATCGGCGGATACGGCAACCAACAAATCAAGTAACCGTCGCCTTAGGTTGAAGCTGATGAACATATTTGCAAATTTTTCATTCTATTGAATGGTAAGATATATAGTAACTGACTACTTTGAATTGCAGCGTGTCACTTATGGTGATAATAACAGCAAAAAATCAAATGAAATTAAATTTAAACAATTATATGTAAATATGGTTTTATATTCTTTTAGGTGAAAATGTATAATGCAAATGTAATATAGAGATCCTAATATGTACAATAATAAAAAAAGGGTTTGTACAAATCACACTTTATTTGTTGAATATCTGGTGTTTCCTTGCTTGATATGTTGGTAGATACTTTTTCATGAAATAAAAATTGCTCAACCAAATTGAGCAAACAACTGTTTGTAAAGGAATGTTTTCATTCTATTTACTATAGTAAGGCATGGTTAGAATGCAGGTGTTAAAGAGTATAAGTGCCCTATTTATGAATGATTATAGACAAATTGAGTTTGCCAAGAATACATGTGTGTACAGTTAAACCTCTTCAGAAATACCATCGCGGGTATGACTCCATAGTGTAGGTAGTTTTTTGGGCAGGTTTAATTTGGGAATTATGATTATTATCCCTTATTTCTGCCGTATTTAGGCTAAAGCAAGACAAGCTAGATGTATATGGGGGAGGAAACTAGAGTACCCGGCAAAAACCATCACCTAACCCCAAGTCACCGGAAAATTTCTCACATGCTGGCAGGTTTGACTACAAATAACTATATTCAGGCCAGTTTGGTAAACTTCACCAAGGATAGAAACTGGGGAATATCCAACTCACATTTTCATAATTTGGAAGTAATATTTAAAGAAAATAGAAAAAATACATACATTATCTGTAGTTTAGGGAGCAGAACCCGAAGTGCATGTTTGTGATGTGTTTCAGACTGGAAGGGAATTTAATGGAGTTTTTGTTTTTATCACATTTCTGCCATTGATTGCTAAATCTTGAATAGCCAGGAGTAAATAAGAATGGAACCTGAGTACCCTAGGAGAACCACCAACTAACCCAAATGACAGCTGACCAGTTATGCATAAACATACAATATGGTTTATCATAAGCATTCATTAGAAAGATGTATAATAAAAATTAATAAAATAGTAATGTGTCCATGCATGGCACAATTAGTTGCCTCCACTCTACCCATATTCATTTTACATCACATGGGTTAAGCCTAATTAAGAGTGCAATTAGAGCATCAGTTTCCAATTTTGAAGACTAAAGGATATGAAGTACTAGACTGCAAGCAAGCTAATAAAGAACCTAGATTGGAGGACGCATCTAGTTCTTTTTTAATTAAACTGCACTTTTAATATGGCTAGACACAAGTTTTTGATTTTGAAATAACATGGATCACCCAGAATTGCTTTGATCTCAATTTCTTTTTAAATACTGGCATGGCGGCGAACTGGTTCACTCAAAAATATTGACTGAAGATAATTGTTGATGATTATTTTAAAGTTTCATTAGAATAACATGATCCAATAACAGCCAAATAAGTTCTTAATTTCCTCGGTTACATAACACAAACATATATAAAGATCAGTTCATTGCAGCTTTCATTGGTATATCATTATCTTACATTTTATTTAATGCCAAATGAAGTGGGAAGAATTCTTTGTTTAAAGGATCTTGCTGACTCTCTTAGTAATATAAATAATACTTATACAAATATAATTGAATGACTGCTAAATCTTTCAGAGGAGGGTTTTTACATAACCATAGCTATTGCTGCACAAAGATATATTTTCCTGCAGTAAAATTATAAGTCTCGTTATATTTGGTCCATGCTATGATATCCAGTGGTGATTGTATGGTACAGTTGTGTACATGCTGTGTATAAACCTATGCACCTCAAGTTGTATATACTTGCTATTGGCCTGAATAAAGGTATATTCTTATGAATATTTTTCATTTGTATTCATTTTTTTGTTTTATGGAGTTTCAGCCAAAAATCTAGCTTGAACTTGACAAAGCTAAGTTTGCAGAGCCATCTTTATTAAGTAAACTTGTACAGCCGCTTGTCTCATTGTGAGTAGCGTGCCCTATGATGGGAGAAGCCTACTCTATTCAATTAGTGAATGGAATTGCATTGTGGATCATTTTGGCTACGCTAGCACTCACACTTTGCGTGCTTATATATTAAATCTCTGTAACTTTTTTGGGCACCATTGTATTGCCTTATTTTCTCATTGTAATATCTGCAGATATTAGCAAGTTGTGAAAGCAAAAGTGATATGGAAAAGATTCCTTCAGAAAAAAATAAGGGGAGAATGTTTTCACCTTGCCCTTTTGTATGTAGTTCCAAAATCTGCCTGCCTTTTTTTGTCATAATGTCACTTGGAAAATGAATCCATTTCTCTTGGTATTGTTTGCTTTTCCTGTATAGTCTAACACTTTATTTTGATATTTATTGCATAGACATATGATTCAGTTAATTGTTAATATATTTTCATAATAACACCAAGTGGGGAACTAAATTAACACCGTAGATATTTACTGAATCACACATTCGCTATATTGCGATTGGAGCGAACAATCAGCCGTAGGTCTATTCTTGTTTTGTAACTTCACGTGGCGCATTGGCTATTGACACGCGTGCCGGTTGCACACCTCTGGGCTCTCAAGTAATTTCTGGAGTTCGGTAAAGCGGTATGTTGCTGATCTATTCTAATAATCTAGACCTCTGAACAATCATTTTATTAGATTCTTGAAATCATCATACAAACTTCTGTATTGTAGTGCTGTAGTCGTACTGGACGTGATCACGTACTCACCTGTGGAATGGGAGGAAGAACCAGAGAGTGGAAACCAAATAATCTATAGTCTGTCTGACTCAAGTTTGGCAATCGCTTTTTCCATTTGTTTGGGACAAAACGCACACTACGTGTATACAAGGCCCGGGTGTGACGAGTGGCCTGGGTGGTAGGGATGATCTCCGTAGGTCCTCCCTCGGGAGTTGACCCCTCGGGTAAAATGCGGTTGCGGATCTCAAACAAACAAACAAACAAAAAATGTACAAACATACGTTTTGTCTCAACACCGCAAAATGTTGATTTTGCTCATTAGGTCCCATTGTAAAAGAATATTTTGGCGTAGGAGAGAGACAATTGATGAATTGTAAGATTTGCGATTATTGTAATTTGTAATAATTTGCCTAAAGACAAAGATCCAGATGGATAGGAAACCAGTAGTTCTCTCTGCGCTGGCGACCCTTATTGTTAAGGGTCACAACTGAGTGTGGATCAACTGCGCCAATCCAAATATTGCTGAACCAAAAATCGCAGGTTGCCTGAATGGCCGATCTCAAAAATGGTTGATGACTTATTAGGCACGAGTTCCTGAATTCAGCTTGGAGGAGGAGGATATTTAAAATGCGAGGGATGAGAGGAGGGGTAAAAGCCTCAAGACCATCGCTAGACCTAGAGGCTTGGTATAAGCAACATAACCAGCCTGGTGATGGCTTTTTGGCTAAATAATAGCCTGTCACCTTAACCAGTATGCCATAAAAAATGTTGAGAAATTATTTCATGTGGTTGTTATAGCAACACACTGTAATATCATAGACAAGCAGAGAGAGCAGCAACAATGAGTATGACCACCTGGTCCACCTGCTTTGATATGCAGTGAAACCTCTCAGGCTTTGTTGGGCATCGGTACCTTCCTTCTTACTTGAATAAGAGAAAAAAATAATTGGATGGAGAGAGATTTTGAGGGGCCATTTTACTATTAAAGGTCAGTAAGGTGCCATATACAGAATGATGATCTTGTGATAAAAGATATCATAAGTTATGGGTACTGATTTGTTGTTTTTGGACAAAATGTCTAATGAAGTATTCTTACATGCGATTTTACTGTCCACTTCAGAAACAACAAGAGGATGTCAAGTTCTGAGGTTTTACAGCGCCTCCAGCAGAGGGCAGACCAGGCCGACGAGATCATCGCTCTCCTCTGTGCCCAGGTGGAGGCACTCAAATCAAAAGCAGGCAAGTAACTCTTTTTCAACCCTTATGCTGGTGGTGGCTTATTTGGCCAATACAAAATGATGCTAAAAACTGGAAAATTGACTGAAACCCCTGCACGTGGGTACTCATCTGAGAGTACTCAGCCAGACCTTGCTTCCCAATGAATACCAACATGATAGGGTTTAGAGGATTTTCAAAATAATTTGTGTCGTATTGTATTGTACTCTTTATTGACCAACTCAAAAATGGAGATGTGCTTTGGACAAAAGTAGCCTCAGCATTGGAAGGATTAAGCTTATGGCTCTAGATCATAGACCTTTTTTTCAGAAAAAATCATCCTAAAAAGATCTTGCATATGGGAATTAGAAACTTTTCATTTCAATGCTCATTTAACAAAAAGATGCATAAAAAACTTCTGCCTTGTGGCTATTAGATTTAGAGGCCTGTCATACTTTTATACATTTATGAAATGTCTGATATGTTATTTGCTTCTCCTACATGTTACAGTTACCTCAGTCTGCCGAAAGGAGGAAGAAAAGCTACAGAATGAAAATGCCAAGCTGAAACAGGATATTGAGAACCTTAAAAAGAGACTCACCACTGCAGAAATCAACAACGGATGTAAGTATTCACTAACAGCAGTGTAACTCTTTAACTAATGGTGCCATCTGCTGACCAGGTCCTCAGAGCCAGTTTGGCCCTTCAGCCTAGTGGGGCTTTGCAACAATTGTTGCGAAGTGCTATATTGGGCGAGTGCTATTAGGCGCTCCGCATGCGCATGAGCTGGGTAAGCACAATTAGGGCGCTCCCAGGGATAGGCCCTCATTCATGTGTTTGGAAACTTTTGAAAATGACTTAGGAATTAAACATGTTTGCATTTAATGTTTGAAGAAGAGTTAATCAATGGATTTAGGGAGTTGATCTATCACTTTCTGTCTGATTGAATTATCAGATGACTGTGTAAGGGTGCAGATATTCCAATTTACCTTTGTTTCATTTCTGTTTGTGTGTGTTTCAGTGAAGCAGGTTCCACTGCCCGCAGGGGGCAGAGTCCCAGCAGCGAATGGTCCGGAAACAGTGACACCTGTTGAGCAACCCAAGAAAGAGCAGAAACAGCAACAAAACCAAGGACAGGAACAAGGAAACAAGAAGGCAAAGAAAGAGAAAAAGGGTATGTTTATAATCTGAGATTAAGATCAATTTTGGTGATTATTTGTTTCCCTCCAAAATAAGATTATGGCAAAACATACGCTTCTGAATTTGAAAATTGAATGAATTCAAATTATTGTGTGAGAAATGACCAAAATCACATTCAGTTATGAAGTATGTAGAATATATATATATATATATATATATATATATATATATATATATATATATAAATACATATATATATATATATATATATATATATATACATATATACATATATATATATACATATATATATATATATATATATATATATATATATATATATATATATATATATATATATATATATATATATATATTTATCACATGCTTGCCCTATATTCCCATTGTTGTGGCCATGTGGTAAAATTGATACAACATGTTCCGGAGTGAAAAAAAACCATATCAAGTGAAAAAAACCCATATCAAGTGAAAAAAACCCATATCAAACCATATACACCTTTTATTGTTGGCCTATTGTTAGTCTATTGTTGAAGAACGGCAGGCCCTGTGTTGAGTGTCCTTCTCATGACGTCAGTCCTTTGTTGGCCGGCCCATGACGTCATGACCTGTTTCAAGACGCCTGACCTATTCAACATGGCGGCAGCTCTGTTGGAAGCCCCGCTTCGCCCAGAAGAGGCGTGATTAAAGTTGTAATGCATCGTAATTTCACAAGCTTCCCTACTGCTGAGGATTCAGGATGAGGGGATGGGCAGGCAAAACTACTGTCACGTCATTTGCGCATACATATGCTGTTACAGATGCTCTTCAATGTTTGACAGAGCGCTCATACACGCGCGACCCACGGGTAATAAACAGGTTACATAATTTCTTCCTTAGTTTGTTTCTTTGAGTATAAATAAGCATGTAATAAACAGGTTACTTCATGGTTGTGGGTGTGATATGGTTTTTATCGCTCGTGTCTGTATGATATCACTCACTCGTTCGCTCCGCTCACTCGTTCGTGATATCACACAGCCACTCGCGATAAAAACCATATCACACCCCCAACCATGAAGTAACCTATTTATATATATATATATATACACACACACACACACACACACATACAGCTTATTCCCATCACTCATTGATCTCACAGAGAAGCCCAAGAAGGAGCCACAGGCGAAGGAGGAGGCCCTGCCCATCGACGTGTCTCGGCTGGACCTGCGTGTGGGGAAGATAGTGGACTGTAAAGCTCACCCGGACGCCGACAGCCTCTATGTGGAACAGGTGGAGGTCGGTGAGGACAAACCCAGGACCATCGTCAGCGGCATACGCAACCACGTTCCTCTCGAGGAGGTAGGTGGAGCCACCGTGCTCTTACTCATGCATACACAAATACCCAAGACGAGTACCTGAATTAGTCCCTCTGGAGGAGGTAGGTGGAGCCACTGTGCTCTTACTCATGCATACACAAATACCCAAGACAAGTACTTGAGTTAGTTCCTCGTAAAGAGGTAGGTGGAGCCGCCATGCTCTTACTCATGCACACACAAATAATCCAAAATGAGTACTTGAATTAGTTCCTCTGGAGGAGGTAGGTGGAGCCACTGTGTTCTTACTTAAGATAGATGTATTATTTTCAAATCATTTCATTGAGATTGTGATATAGTTAGCATGTTCTGTACAAATAAACAAACTGTTTTATTCAATATGAAAGCAAAATTTGCACTTAGGTATATGTGTAGTGAATGATTTTACGAAACATTCAAAGGAGAGTTGTTGGTGATGTTCTTATTAACATTTCAACCTCAAATATTTTCCCAATGATGAGTTCACATGCTTTAATAATTCTTTTAAATGTGTATGGCTGAGCTTAAGAAAAATTAGTATACATGTATAGACCACTGCTCACTCTGTTCCGAGAGCCGAAGAAATAGAATCCTGAAACATTACATTCAGACTCAAGGTTTTTCCTCCCAATATCATTTGTAATGGGTCACTGTGAGCCTTAATGGGATAAATAATTTATCCATTTTCTATGATTGTGATACAGATGCAGGGTAAGGTTGCTGTGTTTGTGCTAAACCTGAAGCCGGCTAAGATGCGTGGTATCCTGTCCGAGGGTATGATCATGTGTGCCAGCACCCCGGAGAAGGTGGAGGTGGTCGACTGCCCTCCTGGGTGTGAACCCGGAGACAGACTCAGCTTCGAGGGATATACAGGTGAATAGCTTTCTCTTTCTCTTTTCACTCCTTTCTATCTTGTGTGCGCAAATTAAACATGATTATTTGGAGTATATTTCAACATAATTCATCATACATGATACTATTCGAAGGATATTTCAACATAATTCATAAAATATAGCAATATTTGAAGGGTAATTCAATTAAGTTCATCAAACATTATTATTTGAGGGGTATTTCAACATAATTTATTAAAAACATTGATATTTCAAAGATATTTAAGAAGGGACTGCCAATTGCAATAGGAACAACAAATTTCAGTCAAATATTTTTTAAAAATGAAAATATTCCTTGACAGGTGTACAACTTTCAAGTTTCTCAAACATACTTATATCTAAAGTATATTTGAGGAAGAATTGTCAATTCCAACAGGAAAAATGACCTTCAATTGAATATTTCTCAGAATGAAAATATTCGTCTAACAGGTGTACTGCTCTCCCTTTCTTTGAGACTCCATTCATGCCTGAGGGATCTCTTGATTCTTTGTTGATTGAAAATCATTTAGGAATAAGTTGTGAACCAACAATATGAAAATTGGAGCTAGTACTACTATTAGTATAATATTATTATTACTACTGCTGCGACTCCTGCTGCTGTTGCTGCTACTACTACTACTACTACTACTACTACTACTACTACTACTACTACTACTACTACTACTGCTATTACTACTACTACTACTACTACTACTACTACTACTACTACTACTACTACTACTACTACTACTACTACTACTACTACTACTATTACTACTAATACTACTACTATATAAATAAAACTAATAATAAATGTAATTATTATTGTCATAAATGTTGTATTTGTCATTTAGAAATCCCGTTCTTCATTTCCAGGCAAACCTGATGCTCTGCTCAAACCCAAACAGAAGATCTGGGAACAGGTGGCCCCAGACCTGAAGGTGGATGATAAAGGAATAGCAACCTACAAGGGTGTCCCTTTCACCATCGCTGGCAAGGGGGTGTGCAGGGCACCCACACTAACAGGCGTCAATATAAAATAATACCCAGAGTTAGTTCACGCTCATACCTAGATTGCCCTGTGCCAGACCTAACATTTTGCCTGTAATTGGATCATATGTAATATGAAGTTACTACTGGTATTGAAATTTCAATAAAGTATTAACACACTCATCTGGTTTGTTTTTGTGTTTTAGTTTTTTAACCCTTTCAATGCTAAGGCTACTTTCATCCAAAACACAAGAAAGCAAAGATTTTTGATAACCATCTAGATCCTGGAATCTTGATATTCATTAGTATAAAGCTCTCACGGAGTACTCTCAGATGGGTACACATGTGCCAGGGTTTCAGTCATGTTTCAGCATTTTGTATTGGCAAAATTAGCCACTAGCAACAGAAGGGCTAAAGAGATTATACATTTATGATTTTAGAGTCATATTTACGTTTTGTATTAGTCATAACATTCCCTTTTACACCTCATTTAGATTTATTATGTAAAAGAAAAAGCTATTGGTAAAAGATGATTATCAAAGCCATTTAAATAATACAATAATCCAGAACTGGACACACCATTATTTTAAACAATTTTTATCTCACCTGTTGAATGGTGCAAATTATTGAAGTTAATAGGGGTGGATGCCAGATTCCATCGATGTACATTGATCAAACTCTGAGGTGTATCTTTTGATATCAAAATGTATCGCTCAGTTTTCAATGTAAAACATGCCATCTGAGTATTTCTAAGAACCTACCATACATTGCAATGATGCCAAAGGGAGTGATAGTGATCCAAGATATGCAATCGAGATGGTGATCTCCCCATTCTAAAAAAAAGTTCCGAAAGAAATAATTATAAAATTTGAATGGAGATGAAGTTCAAAATAAGATTTGATACCCTTTTGCCTGTATTTTCTCCACATTTCTGAACTTCTTTGGTCCCCTATTAATAACTGTGGATTGGAGCTCCGTTTGAAAATACTATTCATTTTTTGGGCCTCTCACAGCTTGCACCTTGTAGGGAGAGTACTTTTGTGATGCTTAATATATTCCTCATCAGAAAACCTTTCATGCAATATATACTGTGTATAAGTCTTTTGAAATACGCCATATACTAAACACGTTTAGGCACACTATTATTAGTGAACTTGCCATGAACACAACACTGGGGCAGAAAGGGCCAAATTGGGAAGTGGCACTAAATATTTGGAGTGCAGAGACACAAAATATTTGAAAAAATCAAATGACCTTGATATGGCCTCCATTGATCTTGAACTGACCTTGAACTCCTTATTTTCATCATATCTGACACTTGGTCAACATTATTGCCCCCTAATAACATGGCAATGAAAACTATTCACCCTTATTATCTTGGACATCATGCTCTAGGATATTTTTTCAAGAAGAACTCAAAAAAGCGAAATTTGAGGATGATATGAAAAAACATAGTTGCCACATACAAGTGTCAAAACCACATTATTATCTGGATCTCAAGGAGTAGATGTATTTAAAAAATGAGATCACCCTAATATCTGCTTTGTTGCAAAATCATGGCCTATTTGCGAAATCTGCGATGACCTTTGACCTTGAAAATCCAAGATGGCCAACACTGGTGGTCATCTTGGATTTTGATAATTGGATGCAACAGAAGCTAATATCAGGATGGTCTTTTTTGTTGTGGTTTGTAGCGAGAGACCAATTACTGCGCTATAGTGAAGACCTGGCTGTGCCAGGGGTCTTGAATCGAGCCTCATTGTGTCGTCACTAGGAGACAAAGACCAATTAGGGCTCTCGTATCGTTTAAATTACAGAGAAACTTGCACACTAACATGTGCAGAATGTGACTTATGGGCTATTTGTCACAGCCGCCTGTTCAGGTTGACTGGCTGGTTTCATATCCACTTGTTTTTATTCATCTAAGACCAAGTGTAAGAAGAAGGTCTGATGCCCATTTTACATGTCCAGTCCGAATCGTCTGAAGAATTTTCCTGCACAAGGTTTTGCCATCCATCCTCGAAGGTGAACATCACATTCTGACTTGAGGCCGAAGTATTAATACCCGTAAAAGAAGACATGTGTCTCAATAGTGAAGTATTTACGGATATAGTGGCATTCATCATTGTTGTCATCATACATTTTATGGTTAATGTGTTAGTATATCATGATGTAAGTGAAATGATGGTTCAAATTAGACATATCAACCTAGATCTGAGAAGACGTCATGTACTTTGCAGTTATTCATCTAATGTCTTAACTAGCCTGTCGTAGGTGGTGGAGGAAACTGGAGAACCCAGTGAAAGCACCATCTGACCCCAAGTCACAGCCAAATTTCCATTAATGCTACAGCTGGATACAGACCTGCGTATTGCTGAGAGACAGCTAGCATTCAGTCATTGACATTGCCTTAACCCACTCAGCGATCAGAGCAGGCCTACCGGGTAGTTTCAATTGAAATTGTACCTCAACTATAAAAATAGGGTGGTAGATGTGACTGTTTCACAGTCAGGACAACATGAAATATATAGTGTGTGAATGCTAAGTCCATAAAACCAATGAGCAAAAAAAATTTGGCCATGAAGTTGGCCCCACTACACTATAGTACATCCATCCATTGACCCGCCAGTATTGATATTAGGTGCTCTGGCTCGTTCTCAAAGTCTGTGCAGAGGGTCAGTCGTGAGCTAGTGGACGAGGGACTTGCCTGTGGAACTAACAGAGATTGCCTTTAGCATTTCAGGGGTGATTAATACAATGGTTTCAAAGGCGTCAGTGGTTTCGATGGCTTCAGTGGTTACTGTGCCTTCAATAGTTTCAATGGTTGTAGGGGCTTCAGTTGCTTCATTGATTACAATGGTTACAGCGGTGTCAGTGGCTCCAGCACATTCAATGGCTTTGGTGGTTTCTATGCCTTCAGTGGTGATAATGGCTGCAGTACTTTCAGTGGCTTCAGTGGTTGCATTGGCTGCCATGGTTACAGTGGTTTCAGTTGCTTTAGTGGTTTCAGTGGCGTGAGTGCTAACAATAGCTTCAGTGGTTCCACTGGTTTCAGTGGCTTCTGTGGTTTCAGTGGCTTCTGTGGTTTCAGTGGCTTCTGTGGTTCCACTGGCCTCAGTGGTTTCAGTGGCTTAAGTGTTAACAACAGCTTCAGTGGTTTCAGGGTCTTCAATGGTTTCAGTGGCTTGAGTGTTAACAGCTTCAGTGGTTTCAGGATCTTTTAGTGGTTTCAGGGTCTTCAGTAGTTAGAGTGGTATTATTGGTTCAGTGTTATCCCTGGTGGCAGTGGCTTCAGTGGTCTCAATTGGAACTGGAGTAGCTGAAAGATAATTTTATAATAGTATCATTTTCTCAGAAAAGGACTATAAGGCATTTTGTGTTGAAAAGAAGGTAGACAACATTTGTAAGTCAATTATTGTGTAGATGAAAATACGAAGGTATCACATGAATTAACAAAGAGCACAAGTTATGTCAGTACGCCGATGATACCTCGGTTTTCATGAAAGAGTTTGGCTTACGATACTCAAATGGTTTTACGTACAGACTGGTTTGAAAATTAATATGAGCAGAACTAAAGTGATTAGAATAGGGACAATTAGAGAGTCAGATCGAAGGTATTGTAAAGAAAATAACCTTGAATGGGTCTGGTCTTTTGTCTGTTTGGGAATTAAGTACAATATATTAGATTTGAGAAACATAACAAATGATAACATCATGGAAAAAATGCCTTTAATGGAAAATATGATACAACTTTGGCGTAATCGAAATATTACCCCTGTGCGAAGAGTTACAATCTGGAATAGTTTAATCCCCTCTAAGGTAACTCGTATATTAATGTCTCTACCTTCACCAAACAATGCTATCATGAAACAAAAAGTTGATTTATGCATTGAATTTATATGGAACAAAAAGAGACACGAAATAGATAAGCACCTATTATGTAAAAGAGAATCAGAGGGAGGATTAAATCTAATGCATATCATGAATTAAGATTATTCCTTGAAAATAACCTGGATACGGAAACTAATTAAAAGAGGATCCAGACTGGAGTGAATTCGCCAATATTTATGAGATACAAAGGCTATTCCAGACTGATACAGTGTACCATAGAGAACTAATGGACAAAATACAAAACCCATTTTGGAAAAGTTTTGCTGTGGCATATAGTAAATGGTATATTGCATTAAAAAAATCAAAAGAAATAGATCTGGCCGATGCACCTATTTGGGGTAACTCTCATCTAAATCTAAGGTTTAACATAAAAAATGTACAAAGATAATATAAGATACATTACAGATCTGTATGATAATGGGTAAAGGAGAGAAATGCAAGAACTAGAATATATTACAAAAAGTAAAAATATGTTTACAGAATATCATTCCTGGTTCAAAGAAATCAAAGATACATATGATATTGATCACTGTAAAAATAATAACAGTTTAAACATGGAAATTCCTCTGACAATATACTGGTTACTTAAAGATATTAAGGGTACGAAATACATACGGGAAATATTAGAAAATAGATAAAAAAAATAAAAAAATTGTTGGAGTAAATTAATTGGTCCAAACTATATACCATGGCAACAAGATGTAACCTGAATGCCAGATTAAGATATTTCAATTTCCAAATATTACACAGATCACTTATAACAAACAAGAAGCTCAAAATGTTCAAGTTAATTGACCATGATACTTGTGAAAGATGTGGTGTAATTGAAACAATACTCCTGATTAAATTTGAATTTGTTTTCACCCCCATTTATTGGGGAGAGAAAATAAATTCTCCCTCAAAATACGGTGGTGAAAGTAAATATTTAAATATTTTCTCTTTCACACTTGGTCCATTGTAAGTATGGTACCCATGACAGTTTGAACCCCGGTTGCCTTGTATCAAACTATCCCAACATTACTTCCGTTGTGGAATGCCTTATACTTTAAATCGCAAAATCGAACGTTTTGAATGATAACTTGCAAAAACAGAGAAAATGGTCTATAGTATATTGTTCAGGATATGTCATAGGAGTTTAAACTTGGTTGCACTCTCCCTAATCATAAGAATTATATGTCACTTTGCTGAGGCTCCGCTCACACGGATAATGAATTGATTGCTATAATTTGAAGACATAAAAAGCTTTAACTGATATTTTGACGATAGTGAGGCAACTGATGCAGATCACATACCGTATTAATTTATTACAATGATAGCAGCAAGATAATTGTTTTCTTAAACCCAGACAAAGGGGAAAGTGGATCAATTGATATGATATGAGCATCCACAGCAATTACTTAATAGAACCACTCTCTCTATCTTCATATGAATGTTTATACCAGAGCCATGTTACTCATATTAGATAATCAGATTGATATCCAATTTACTTGTCTCAAATTATCCTAACATCTCTTCTGTTGTGGAATGCTTATACTTTAAATATTAGCGTTTTGAATAATTAATGGCAAAAGCAGAGAAATAGTTTACAGTACATTGTTCAGGATATGTCATAAGAGTTCAAACTTGGTTGGTCTCTCCCTAGTCATAGGAGTTATGTATATTATATGTCATTTTGCTGAGACTTTGCTGACACAGATAATGGATTGCATATTATCATTTGAAGACATGAAAGGTTTAACTGACATTTTGGCTAAAGTGAACCAAGTGATGCGGCTCTGTCCTAGCTCCTATTGATTTGATTCAATAATAGCAGCAAAATAATTGTCTCGTATCAAAGTTATTTCAACAGTGGGTCAGTGAAATTCTTATACTTTAAATTGCAAAAAAACACAATGTGTTGGAAGGCTATCGAGAACTACATGCAGATGATCAAATGATAATAAAAGAAGTTACAAATAAATGGAATGAAACATTGAATGAATATATTACTTATAATGACACCATAAAACGGAAACTCCAATTTCGGTAAAATAGTTTATGTGAGTAATACTGATCATCCTGTATATAAAGAAGTTATATATAAAAAAGGAAGTAAGGTAAAGAAATTAAACTTAAATATGTATTGAAGAATACAATGCAGAAATTGGTTTGAAGTTTGAAAGGTTCCTCTCAAAATGTGAATTAATTTACAATGATTTGTAAAATTGATTTGAGTAAGTTTGTATTGGGACAGTCATTATCATAAGACTAGGAGGATTGCGTTTCAAACTCGCTTGTGAAAACTGCAAATGAGATATACAAGCATATTAGTATATCAGAAATACAGCATATATTCACCTGGTCTAAGTCATGATCATAGTGGAAATGCAGGCAAATTCATCACACAAATCTTAACTCACCACTTTTACCCCTTTAGTGTATATGTATGCTTCTCCTTCTGGCCTTGAGCTGGAATGGGCAGAACCTATAAAATCAGCCCCTTTTATACTGCTCAGAATCAGAGGGAGGCTACATGTAATGAAATAATAACCATTAGACCCTCTGGTGACGAAAACCTGATGTGCTGCATCAGCAGAAGTTTTACTGTCAATAGAGGACAGCACGAAGCAGACTGTTCAAACTCAGACAGCAACATTCTGACATACTAGTAGTGTTATTTGTTTAGTACGCTGTGGGAGTTCAAACTGGGCTCCCTAATCAGAGGAATTATGCGTCATCCCCCCTCTCCCTCTTGCTGTCTCTCTCTCTTTCTCTGCGTATGAATGCATATGCCAGTGCTATCCATGGTACCTATATCAGATTGATATCCAAATTACTTGTATCAAATTACTTGACTTACTTCTGGTGTAAAATGCCTATACTCTAAATTGAAACAATATTTTGAAAAGCACAGTTTTTCACATGTAATGAACGGGCTTTATAGGTGACAAACAGGAAAACTGAAAGTCAGAAATTGCATTCACGATTAGAGCTGTTCACACCTCAGAGCAGTTCACATTAGATTTCAATGCATACCTTTGTTTGTTCGTGTGTGCTTGTTTTGACCTCTTTTAGGCATAGACTTACAAAACAATACTACACTGGGTAGCAGAATATCAGTTTTCATAACTACAACATGTAAGTAGTATTCAAGAAAATGCTCGAATGGCATCGGAATTCACAAGAAAGCGTACTACAGGATGGTTTATACATACACACTAGGTTTTAAGGCTGCTTAGTATTAGAAAGATATGCAGACCAAATAACGATCCTCATGGTGCTAGCAGCGCCCTGCGGCGCATATTGTTATCATGAAAACCAATTGTCAATCAAATAATCTTATGTCTAGAATACACATAATATATCTTACTCAAAACTAAGTGCTTATCTGAAGGTGAGGAAATCAGGGTGTTCCATTAAAAAGGTATTGATTGACCATAAACTGTTAAATCGTGGTAGGTACTCGTCTTCGACCAGCTGATGAATATTAGGGGCAAAAACAAAGGTATGTAGTAGTAAGGTAGAACCAGTGATTCATTCATATGAGATACAAGAACCTGCAAAGTAAAACTTGTCAAATAGGGATTACATGTATTTTGAAACTCTTTGGTGGCTTTGATGAACACCTACCCAATAGCGTTGAAGAAGATTCTTCACATAACTATCAGTTCAAATGTTTGGGGTTCTAGGTTATATTTTATCCTACGTGATTCAAACACTAATTGCTTTTGTTGCTGTTTGCGAAATTTATTAGAAAAACAACCGAGTCAGTCGAACATTAATATTGGAAAGGAAACCTATGAAGCCAAGTTAACGAAACTACGCCAATACGAAAATGAGAATTCTGTGCATACCACCACTTCCAAGAATATGTAGTCAATTATCACTTTCATAACATAGCTCAGATTAGATTATATTTTTAAATGTCTAAATCAATAGTATATATTGTATAATAATTGCCAAAAAATGTTCCATTTTGATGTGCTATATGTTTGTCATATGCTTGGTATATGACCTTTGATAGGACTAACTTTGAGATACGGGAAACGGGCTTTATTCTAGAAGCATGTAAACACATTTCCACGTTGCTTTATAACTATAACCTCAGCTTTACACCAACCTATTAATCAAAACGCATGTATTCACATACATCAAACTGATTCTGAAACCCAACTAAGTGCGTTGATCGGAGTCTTGAAATTTGGAGCAAAATGAGCATTTGTAAATTGCTTGGGTGTTCTAATTTTTCAATATATTCATTAAACAACCATATGAGAAAATGCATCATTTAGAGAAAGTCTTATGATTTAGAATACCAATAGTTATAGGATCACTTTTAATAAAACCTTCAATTATTTTGTTGAAATTGACAATTTAGAAATTTCCCGATCAAACTGGTCAAAAACTGTGTGTATTTTGCTGACGGTTTAGATTTTTAGGGGAAACCGTGATGCTGTTGAAGGCACACACCCTTTTACATACCAAAAACGTCCACAAAAGCATCCTTGCAATTATATGTATACCCAAATAGAAGAAGGGCACCCCTTTTAGCACCACGAGGCCGGGTACGGAAAGATGAAGATGAAATAAACTGAGACGTGGCATTACTAAAATATCACTTTATTTTGCAATATGTTGCACAAGCCCCGCAAATGTCAAGATACAAACTTAGTTAATCTTGCATGTGAGACAAAAACGAACAGACACATGCTTCACTTAATTTGAATACGTCTATGTCATATACACATGCATGCACTGCATACGTCCTCTCTGCCCTCCTTATATCATTGTAACTGAACATAGGCAAATCCATTTTGTGTGACTTCTAGAATGCGCATAACCATTATTGTCTACGTGTTAAACTTTACAAATTCATTTGCATATTTTTCACCTATACATGCCCCCAAGCATTGCATGGCATTAATGTTATAAAACGTTCGTCTATGTGCATTCCATACCATGCAGTACTGATTGGTGTGTGATATGTGTTATACATTGATAATACATTTATTCATTAAGCTTAGCTTTTAACCTTTAATGATATATTGTCAAATTGACAGTACCATTTAGTTTATTAAGAGGGTACCTGTTCAAGCGAAACGGCAACATTTAATACTGTAGACCACCAAAATATACCCTATCCATTTAGTTTCGTTCGCGGTGCATATAGCACAACATTACTCTTCGAGCTATGTAAGGGGTCTCTTAGATTGGCGAGCCACACCCTTCTTTAAATGAAGTTGATTATCTCAACATATATATGTGCATGGTTCTCCAGGTTATGTTACCACAGACGCATATATGCATGTGCGGCATTGGAAGGGTTAAAAGCTTCTTATAGTATGGTCATGCTGGTCTTTCATTTATCATTTCTATTTTCCATAAATGCTTGACTGGTCATCTTCTTGCGAAATATTTTAACTAATACATGATAAATATCCATAAATACTGATATACATAAGTTAATGAAAGTATAAATTAAGGTAAAGGGTCCAACAATAGCATTAGCTCGACTACCATGCCGGTTCTAATGCAAGGCCATCAGTATGTCAACTCCTGTAGCCCTACCAGGGGAAAATGATAGCTACAAGTGTTTCAATATAAGAATAATTTAGCTATCTAATGTTTTGGTCTATAAGCAGCTTGTATTAATTTGAAAAAAAAAATCAGTTCGGGCTTTATAAGTTGATATTTGCGTAGGGCTAATAAATTCGAGGCATTATTAACTATATCAGTCAATTGCCGGAACCAGTGGCGGGGCACATAAAATACTGTTAAGGCAGCTTTGTGCGCATGCAAACTTATCTGGAAATTGCAAATTTAACGCTGAGCTAATTATTTGCGCATGCCTCCTATCAAAACAGAGCCGACCTCATATGCAGGTATGGTTTTGCTTAATTCTTCACCAGGACGTGAAAATCGCGAACATTACACTTGCTGCAGTAAACATCAGATTACAGTAAATATCGCTGGTATAATATAAGGCCAAGAACGTCAAATATTTGAATATTTCAACACCAACCAGCTCACCGGCACCAGTCGAGTAACTGCATGTCAAATATTAACACAGACCAAACAAACGAAGTAGTATATATGTAGAATCCTTATCGAGATTATACCAATATGTATTTTAATCTTTGAAAACAAAACGAATGTTGGAAAAATGTGCATGAATGGGTTTAAACGTTTATCGAAATTATTTGAGAATAAGACTGTAGATCAGATACTTATTCTGCTTTAGTTTAAACAAAACACTTAAACTATTCACACCAGGATCTTACCAGAAACATCTAGCTCCATGGTGTTAAGGGTTTCGTAACCTACCCGTTGATGAATCATTTGATTGACTAACGCAGTCACCTGATCGCTCGGATGTCACCAAAACAACTAGGTCTTTTGGGCATTATTTACAAGAATGGGTTAAGTATGACTATGTCGTTTCTTTGCTAATAAGTATTCAGTTCTCACTCCTAGCGACGCGAAGGGAATAACTTATGGACACAAAACACTAGTTCTGACCCGATACTATTATCAAGAACACCGTCACGCATCTCTACTCTAAGTTTGGATTTGGAACGTCGTTTACTGTCATCAACAGTCTTGCCATGAGAACTCATAATAGCGGACGAAACCGCCGACCATCCCCAAGCCACTGGCACACATACGAGCCGAATTCAAACTTTGGGGAGTTTGCCTCAATCCACTATGTTTTCAGGGCAAAGCAACCTCGTTTTTTTTTTTTTTTTTTTTTTTTTTGGGGGGGGGGGGGGGGGCTCCACGGCCTAGCGGAGAAGCACATCGGCATTTCGCTGTGCATGTTCATCCACGCTGAACAAACTCCGGGTTGTCGGGTTATTCAGATCCTGTTTGAGGCATGTGAGACATTTTGGCAATTAAGCTGGAGATTTTATTCTTCCGGGTAAGAATCTGAGCTTTCATGAGTCATCAACTAGTGGCTAGTCATGATTCAGCATAAAATGGTTTATACAAACGTGACTATAAACAAATGATTTCATGTCCACGCGATTTCCAAAACATGTGAATACTGTAACTTTTATTTCATAGATATTACCAATACACAATTCAGATTTTTTTCATTAATATTACTTTATGATACACTGCAGAGGAAATGATATTTTCAATTTTTAGAAGTTATCCAATGAAGATTTTTGAATATTTGGAAAGAAGAAATAATCGACAAATAAACAGATAAATAAAAAAGAGAATGCAATTTATTCAAAGTCTCATGTCTCTTTCTGGTGTGGACCTGGGATTGGAATTCCGATTACCATCACCTTTTCTGGAAAATTTAGGTCAATTTGTCAATGGCGAATTGCAAGTGGCTGATGAAATCGCAGTACCCGGCTAAACCACCGTCTAACTGGCAACTTTCTCACAAGCGCGGACAAAGAGGTCTCGATATGATCTTATGATGCTGTTGAAGAGACGGAACTCCTATGATATATTCTTTAGTTTGATAAAAAAACACACCATAAAACGCACCCTACCCGCATCACCAAATATTGCTGTTCCCAGGTGCCCAGTTGGCTGGTCGTGTGTGGTGAGAGTACACATTCAGGTTGCAAGATATACTTCTAGAACTTAGCTTAGCTTAGTCTTAGCTATTTTTTAACTGTCTTGCTTACTTTATTCATTTATATGTCGTTTTATGCAAACCTAACAGGCAAAGTTAAATTTGAAACCAATACACATATTTAGTATTGACGTATTGCATCCATCGCAATGGCATTTGGAATCGTAAGCTTGTGGGGGCTTACCTAATTCATGACTGCTCAGCGGCTAGAGTATTTTCTAAATATTCCATATACCACATATTTACAATATTATTATGGAACATATAAATAGGCCTAGTACAAATTAGCTATGTATAATAAGACGCTTTCTTTAAGCCAATAATGCAATGCACCTTTACAGTGTTGTTGTGAACATAAGTCCTCAACACATTCATATACAAAATTTTACATTATTTTTTTTACAAAAATTTAAATCATTGTTAGGAATGAAAAAAGTTATCTAACACAGCAATTTTGATTAAATATAAATAATGTTTTTAAAAGACTTTCAATATTAAATTCAGAAAGCAATTCTTGGACAATTTTCGATGATATCATTTTAACGATTGGTACTAACAAAACCACATAAAAAGATGAATTGCAAATCATTAATATTTCTTAGCCAATCATAAGCCAACAATTCATTTGCATCGTATACATATTCCACTTCCTTAGACCATCTTTCTTGTCTTTGCCAATGGACCTGTACATGTCACAAATGCATGGTAGGTTTCTGAGTGGCTAAACAGTGATGGCATATATTCCATTGTTTCATTATCATTGTCAATCCTACTTATTACCAACAACGGCAATGGAATCCAAGTTGACGTCCCTCAATGTATAAAACTTAACACCGCTGTTTAAACTCATTTCAATGCCAAAATCAAAACTAATGTCTAAAAGACAGTTTCATTTAAAAAGATGTATTAATGTTAAGTGAATTTCATCTTAATGTAATGATTTTCAATGTATTTTTGGCCTTTTCTTCTCAGCTGCCCCCTATTGTATGTCATTAGGTAGGATGGGGATTGTTCTTTCTCCTTTATTTTTCAAACAACTCAATCAAAACGTCTTTATAGCTTTCGTTTTATAGCATCCATCTTTATCTTTATTGAAATGTATAAGTTAATTTCCGACCCATTGTCTGAACATCTCCCTCAAGTTTTCAGGTAAGACCTGAATCCCCCCTCTTCTATTTCCTTCTTCACCATTGCGGTCTGTGCGTCGGCGACCTTCCGATTCACTAACTGACCTTGACCCGGAAGTGACCTCTCTTGGCCTTCTGGGAGGGGGACGACGTGGCGCACTGCCAGCAGCAGCAGCAGCAGCAGCAGACGTTGTCACTCTTGCACCAGCTTGCCTGGGACCCACAGAAACAGAGGCACCATGTGGATGTCTACTAGGACCATTCGCGTTGCTATTTTGTCCATCTTCGTTGTCCTCACTTGCCAGTAGATTACTTATCCGTTGAAGGTCTCTGGGTAGTCTATCCTGGCGTGCTCTTGCATCTCGCCTACTGATGCGAGGGCACGCGCCGGGCGAAGCGGCATTGTTGGCCCTCTCATATGTTCTTCTTTGCGCTGACCTATCAGGCACTGTCACTTCATTTTCTGCGGAAACGCTCATATTATGCAAATCACCTGCCTCGTTTTGAGTGTGAGAACTGTCTTGAATCGCGCCTTCTTCCGTTTCTGTGCCACCACCTTCGTTATCATCCTCAGTTTCACTTTCTGCATATGGTGGTGGATCTTCACAATACGGAGGCGGAAATGGACTAGGTTCCGGATGTGGAATGTTTAGCTCGTCCATGGTGAACCCGGCATTGATTGTCGACTGTATCATCATTCTTTGTATCCTACGACGGCGACGTTTCTGAAATAAAATAAAAAAACGGCGAATAATTATCTACTGTCATAACACTTTCGTACCTGGCACGGCGGTTGTTTGTGCCCCTTGCCAAAAGCACCTAGCAAGCACTTTGCAAAGTTTTAATCTTAGGACCCAAGGTGTGTTCGCCGGATTGAAGTCATATGGGAGACACGGAACTTTGGTTTTGGTTCAGACCCTCTGCAAGATCTCAGCAGAGAAATCTTAAGTTTGAAATGCTTTTGTATCGTCGAAGCATGCCCATCATGTGACACAAAGTACACTAATACTGGGTCATATCAGAATATGCAATACAATAAACATCTTCCTACAAGTGAAAGTATACAGTGTGTCAATCGAAACAAATCAAAGTAATTCAAACAGCCATATTTATAGAATGTGAAAGTGCTTACCCTTTTGTAATATTCGTATGTGCCTTTCCCCTTCGATAGCTTCCCATATTGAACAGCGACGCAGCATATGCTGTAAGTCTGAAAAAAGGAGTTTGCACTGAAAACTACGAATGAATCAATTAACAATGTGTCGGAATCCATTACACACGTACCGTTTTCTACCGCTATCGGGCAGAAAGACCCATGGAAGAAAAACAGACATTCCCAATGAGTGTTGAGGCTCGTTTCCTAAGTCGAGAGTATTACACCACATGTCAGAACATTCATTTCTATAGCTAGCTCGTTAGAGAACCTTTATTTTTCCCTGAATAGAGGCAGTGTTCTCTCGCTGTAGCCGCACATCCGAAAGAGCATACGCAACAGGCAATAAACAATCAATTTTTTCCAAACAATTTTTCCGAAAACGTGTGAAAAAATTCAAATATTGTTTTCCAAACTTTTTTGAATTTGTGCAACTAGGAATGTCATTATCTTTCCATTATACAAGCTTTGAGATACGTGTTTGCTTGCCGTGCTTTAAGTTTTTGAAGCTATGCATAGCTGAAACCGACTATAAAAGTTTGATCATATCTCCTTCAAACAAAGCCTTTGCCATTCTTAGTTCTTAACGAATAATGAATGAATAAACGATCAAAAACTACCCCCATTCCTTTCTTGTCTGTCGCTGAAGGCATGTAAACGTGTTGCCGGTGACATGGGATTGGTCGGTGGTTTCCCCCGAACACTCCAGTTTCCAACAATTTTTTTACTGGCTAGTTAAGATCTAGCTCTGAATGATAGATCATACGATACATGTAGTTAATTGCAAAAAATGTATTATTTCTCAATACGTTTTTTTTAGAAATAATCTACGTACATGATATCACACTTACATTTAGGAGTATTCGTACCATCCAAACTGCAAGAATAGCAAGGTCGTATGTTCCAAGACGCTAAAATGAAAATGTTAATACATTGGTATTTTATTTGCACCTACACCTATTACGTTACGCTTTGCTTTTAAATACTATAAAACAGATGTGCTTACACGGACAACTCTCAGTCAAATTGTTTTTCGAAGTAATGTTTGTCATCACAGTATGTCCATGTGTGTCAGTCACGTGTACAAGCCACCTATGAAAAGAGTTACTTCAACTAATACTATTACTACCACTACTATTACTACTACTACTACTACTACTACTACTACTACTACTACTACTACTACTACTACTTATGATAATAATAATAATAATAATAATAATAATAATAATAATAATAATAATAATAATAATAATAATAATAATAATAATAATGATAATAACAATAATGATAATAATAATAATAATAATAATAATAATAATAATAATAATAATAATAATGATAATAATAATAACACCATATCAATAGGTCGTTCAACTCATAGTGGTATGCAATTAATGGATACGATTCACTGTGAAAGTTATGAACTATAAGTATGGGCTTACCTCTCTGTTTTTGGTTTGCACGACGACCATGGTTGTCATGGTGCCCAGCTCCACTATCATGCTACAGATCATGAAGACCATCCACGGCAGAAACAGAAGACGACGGTCCTGGAAAAATGAAAGAAACGATGATTATTAAAATGTAAACCCTCATTTATACCAGCATCTGAAAACCACCTTATCTTTATTTGTGCCAAAATGGCTTTTACCCGCACCTTCGACACTACCAAGGGGTAATTCGGAATTGGTAATTTTGATTTTTCATCACTTTTTCTGCCATATTACGCCTCAGCCGTGACTAGCCAGTTGAAAGTGGTGGAGGAAACCGGAGTACCCGCCGAACCCAGAGTTACTGGAAACATCTTTACGTATCCCGGCTGGGATTCACTGGTGAGAGACAGACAGCAGCCAGTGGCAACGGCTTAGACAACTCGGCCACCAGGGCTGGCCCCTGTACCAAGGGGGTCATTGAACATTACATTCCCTACGATAATTTACCCCAATATCCTTTTATATCAGCAACTAGAGAGCCCACATGGCCTGATAACCCCCGAGATAGCTCAACAAACATACCAAGTTATATTGTATTGACAGGAAAACATTCAAAATTTGCATTAAGGTCTGACACTATAAAAAGCTATTTCTTCGTATCTAGAAAACGCATATCATAAGAAACTAATAAAGGTGTAATAGAAATTTTCAGCTTTACTTACCAAGTACGCCCCCGCAATAAGGACGATTGAAATGAAGAAGAGAAATGTGAAAATGACGAAGGAGAGATACGCTATTACTCGGAGCTCTGGAAAAAATAAGACACCCATCACTAAAGTGCACTGAAAATACTTAATGATTGGACAAAACGCATTTCCCATAACGTACCCACAATTGATATTTTGATTGAAGAGGGAATCGATTATTGTCTATTTAGCAAACAGAGCAGATGAATGAGAACCGTATGTATTACATAGGTTTTACGCGTTCTCTAAATTACTACTATTTTTGTTGGAAATATTTCTTTCAAAGCGCCACATTCTACATTCTATCTGGTAAACAGTACTAGAAGTGTTAATGTATATGTATGCACACACACATAGATAAATAAATAAATAAATAAATAAATATATATATATATATATATATATATATATATATATATATATATATATATATATATATATATATATATATATATATATATATATTTATATATATATATATATATATATATATATATATATATATATATATATATATATATATATATATATATGTATATATATATATATATATATATATATATATATATATACATATATATATATACATACATACATACATACATACATACATACATACATACATACATACATATATATATATATACATATATATATATATATATATATATATATATATATATATATATATATATATATATATATATATATATATATATATATATATATATATATATATATATATATATATATATATATATATATATATATATATATATATATATATGTATATATATATATATATATATATATATATATATATATATTAGTGGTTGCATAGAAGTTCAATTAAAACATATGCCCAATGGGAATAAATTGAGACTACAACTTTTACAGCCTCTATCAATTCCCCCACCACCATCATCACTAACACCACTACCACCACCACCGCCACCCCCACTACTACTACTACTACTACTACTACTACTACTACTACTACTACTACTACTACTACTACTACTACTACTACTACTACTACTTCTACTGTTACTACTGCTGCTACTGCTACTACTTCATCTACTACTACTACTACTACTACTACTACTACTACTACTACTACTACTACTACTACTACTACTACTACTACTACTACTGTTACTACTGCTGCTACTGCTACTACTTCATCTACTACTTCTACTACTACTACTACTACTTCTACTTTTACTACTGCTGCTACTGCTACTACTTTATCTACTACTTCTACTTCTACTACTACTACTACTACTGCTGCTGCTGCTGCTGCTGCTGCTGCTGCTGCTGCTGCTGCTGCTGCTACTACTACTACTACTACTACTACTACTACTACTACTACTACTACTACTACTACTACTACGTTTGCTCTTTATCGCAATGCTGCAGTGCAATGTTTACTTACCGGGAGGTTCATGAACGTTGGAAAATCCGATGTATCGAATCAGGTATAGACTGATGCACAGGATCGCCATAGCCTAAAGTGAAAAAATAATAATATGAACATCCTATTTACATAGTATTTGGATAAGACAATCGATAACGCTTGAGAGTAGTTTCACACATCCAAACCAACGGTGGCCGACGCAAAAACAAAACATTTCGAGTTTGAAAGCATCCTGGGACATTAGAATGCCTCAATGAATTATCTGTTTTATTATTTGTTTGTTTGCTTGCTTTTTGTTTGTCGTAATTTACTCTCCTTTCAGCAGCTCGGGTCAGATCGCAACGAGATAGATATTGTAAATCACGTATGTATCGCGGGAACAATAAGATAGCGATAATAACGATCTGCCCATATGCGCTATTGTAAAATCCCCGTCTTTATCGCAACGAGATAGATATCGAAAAGAGAGTAACGGAAATCTGCAGTTCGGTCAAGCCAAACAATACTCTAGAGTCTCGAGTTGCCCCTCTGCTTTGGGGAGGGACAGGAGTTATATTTAATCTATAAATATTAAAGCCGACATGTATGAGAGAAAGAGTATGCTAGGAAAGATACACACTCTAATTTCAACCTTGACAAAATTTGTTTCAATCACCCGGCTATGCTCCGGAGGAGGGTGACATTATGCCAGTAACTCTGAAGCTTTGGGCGTGTGATTTAGCGATAGATCGACTCCAAGGAAGCTGTGGTGTGTGCGATATACGCGAGGTGTTACGAGGCAAAGCCGAGTAACCCTAAATTAAATACAATATACACCACAGCGTCCGAGAGGTTTATGTACAGCTCATACTACAAATGACTGCCTTCTATACACAAATCACAGGCCAAGAAAAGCTTAGTTGAGCACTCTTGCTCAATATTCTTGGATAACACCTTTAGGGTTGACGTAGCTTAACTCATGCTAATGCTCATGCTCATGCTAAAACAGTCAAAAGCAGCCTTATGAATTTGAAGAAATATTGCAGGAAAAAGCTAAGTTAGGAAAATCTATGACGGAGAAATGTTAATGACAACATTACCTACAACTCTCCTTCACATATTTTGTAAAATCATACTTCCTTTCAAATCATAGATCCAGGTTACAATTTCTGGATGAACTCTTTAAGCATTAATGGGTTAAACAACAAAAGCTCAAAAAAGGGATGGATGTCTCATACAGCCCGCACCTTTTGAGGCCTGTGATTGATGGAAGGCAGCTTACCGTGGTAGAGAATAAATATACCCCAGTACAGGTAGCACACACCCGTAGCATGACACATACTAGATGATGTTTTTTTTGTGGCTACATCAACTGCAACTGTGGCTTGGGTGGGACGCAGGACCCTGGGAAATTATTTGCTGAGTAATGATCAGGGCCAACTGCTGGGCTGCATGCATGAACGCTGCCTCAAAAGTAGAGGTTTTATAGTCAGCGTAAGTTGTCCCAGTCCAAGGCGAGGAGGTTTCGGCTTACCTGATTTCTACTGACAAACCGCCCCTTCCCTCCATTCCTAGCAACAGATCACTCAATTGTATTAAACAATCAGCTAACTTTTTTTTACTTCTCTGCATTTCCTTGTTGTTTCTTTGTGCGTGCTTTCAGAGAATTGCCAAGAATCAGCAACTTTTTAATGCATATACATTTGGCGTAAGGTGGGCTGTTGTACCCATTTCTATAAACTTCCAATACTGCTTTGTCGTGTGTTAACCATTCGCATATGAAGCATGCACATGAGTTGACACACATGGATTTATCTGTTTAATGGAACAACTGAGTGCGAAATATTTGGATGGAAATAAATGTTCCTGTTGAGATTAGTAGTCGCTCTTCAGAGAGTTATCAAATGTTTGATAACACAGCAATATTGTCAGAAATATTTGGCTGAATGTTCCTTCTCCTGTTGGGTTGAAAATTTTAAAGTTGTTGAAAAGCTGACAGGACACTCTCTAGGTGCGTGTAGGTAAGAATGCTAGCGATCTGTCCTGCCATGACCTGGGTTGCAGAGGCCTTACCTATACTAGCGTGAAGGATACCCTTTTGTACATGGGGAATGTATTGTTCTCAGGTCGACTCACCTCATATGAGGATAAGCAATTACATTATACAGAAAAGTGATTTATGTTGTACGCATGGCCTACTTTAGATAAAAAGCTGGGTAAGATCAATTCTAAGATATATTCAATCTATGCATGGTATCTCGCCCCTACCTCTATAGTCTAAAATGAATGGCACGATAGCCATATACTAGACCTGTATCTACAGACCCAAAATCTGTATATATATATATATATATATATATATATATATATATATATATATATATATATATATATATATATATATATATATATATATATATATATATATATATAATATATATATATATATATATATATATATATATATATATATATATATATATATATATATATATATATATATATATATATATATATATATATATATATATATATATATATATATATATATATATATATATATATATATATATATATATATACATATTCAGTTCAGTACTAAAATGCGTATGCACTATTTCAGGGTTAACTGCGTATAGCAAGCGCACGTCTAAGATCCTATCATAAATGAGTATGAACTATTTTGAAACATTTCCATCGTGTTGAGGTCAATATTGTAAACTGAAACCCTGCTGGTTGTAATGCTTTGTGCGATAGCTGCAGCATAACGTGGCACACGCCCTTTGTGCAAGGTAGATTTCAGTCGAAACCCATTCGCGCCTTAGGCGGGCATCCGGATAGTTCGGCACAAATACAACTATCGCGGAACCTATACTAACAATTAATATATTTGAGTAAAGGTTTCATCTCCCATTATCAGAAACATTCCCCCTTCACATTCCATTCATCAACGATCTATCCCCAATACAAGGCCGTCTGGCCAGTTGGGTTCATGAAAGGCTAAATAGGTTAACACAAAGTAGGGCATTTGAGGACAGGGCGATTCTTACCTGTACCCACATCTGTGACCCTAAATGCCCTCACTGCGGGACAACCCTACACGTGACGTCGAAGCTTGGACAGAATACGTGTATACACTTTAATGTCATGATGTCCTACGCCAAAGGCTTCAAACCCTTTTACAAAGGCAGTTACAGATAAAGACGCAGTGACATACGATTTACGATTTAGTTTCTAACCTACTACCTTCGATTATACGATAACAAATAAAAAGTTCATCACAAAGAATCTTTAGTATATATCGAATTTAATCATTAGAGCATATCTTCCTTAAAAAATGCAGATTAGTTCTTCGTTGGGGTCTCATAAGCACATTGATTCATTTTCTATCCAGAAGACGCTTTCTTATGAACGAGATCCCCCCAAAACCAAGCCTTATTTGGTAGGAATGAGATTTATTTCGTAAATACTTTACAAACGCCAAGTTGAATTCAATTGCAACTGACCAGTTTCACTGTATATTGTATTTGAATATATTTTAGTGTCATTTCTTCTGTCACATTGTGGCTAAGTTGTGACTAGTAAATAATGGAGGAAACCGTAGTGAAAAACACGGCCTAGCCTCAAGTCACTGGTAACTTTCTCACACGCCCGGCCGCGATTCGAAACTAGGCAGTGGTGTTAGTCATCAATCAGTCATTAGCAAGTCATTAGACCACCCGGCTGTATATCGCAAATCATATGAAGAAGGAAAGTCATCAGAGATTGCTATAATATTCTCTGGGAGTCCACAGTAAACGTTTCTTAGCATCATAATAAACGAGTTCAGTGAGTTCAGTTAAGGTGATACTGTGCATCATGAACAGCATTGTCCTAGGAAGAGGCACCACAGATGACTGGTTCAAAGCAAACATCTTCATCTCTTTCCAAAGTTAATCAACCGAAATTCTTAATTCGGATAAACTTTGAATGGTGAATGATAATGAGGAAGATGCTTTGTTTGCCCACCAATATCTGTAGCGTGCACATGATCAGACATGCAAGCAAATATATACATATATATATATATATATATATATATATATATATATATATATATATATATATATATATATATATATATATATATATATATATATATATATATATATATATTCCATAAGCCGGCAAATGGGTCAGCTATCGAAAGTACATGGTTATGAATTCATTCAAAAAGTTTAAACTTATATATTTTCCAATGGGATGTCAAAGCAATATTCCTTTATATTGTTTAGATAGCCTTTTCCGAATCCAAACATACATTTTCAAAGAAGAAGGGGCGCTATTCATACTGTGATTCCGGTCATAGCAGAGGGGTTTAGGTTCTTAAAGGTTTTTGGGTAAGGTTCAGAAAGAGTTCAGTGGCATTAACATAACATGTGAGTGCAAACACACATTTAGATTATGTAGGATATGTTTGTCGCAAATACGCTACAGTGATACTGGCAGCCTGAACACCTTTGCAACTTGAACGGATTCTAAATGGCCACTGGGAACTTTGGTCCTGCCCTATAACTGTAAACATATATATATATATATATATATATATATATATATATATATATATATATATATATATATATATATATATATATATATATATATATATATATATATATATATATATATATATATATATATATATATATATATATATATATATATATATATATATATATATATAAAAAAACAATTGGATTAGCTTGAATATCTAGAGGATGGTTGGGTTAACTGTACCACCCGTTGAAGCTATTGTACCTACGGCTGTACACGGACGGCCTAGTGGGAAGCTAAACAATATTGTATGGGTATTGCTGCTGTGTATGTGAGTGTATTGTATCTAGATCAGGTGCATGTACATGTACACCTCGATATGCAGAAGTTTACATATATGCATTTGGGTCAGTTCAGCGCACTCAGAAAAACAGCTTTCGCGGTATGTGTACCAAATAAAACTTACACTGATAATACCTCTGTTAAAGGCATCGTAGGGTTTTTGGCAAGATGACAACAGCAACATTGTTCAACAGTGAAACCTCAGAGAGGTTTTGTTTTCGCCGTGGCAATTCCAATTAGTTCAAAAGCTTACCCCAGTTTCCCAAAAAGCCTCGATGCACATATTTGGAACATATTTACGATACTACCACTGAGTCTTAAATGTGGTGTTTTGCAGATTCTCCAAAAATAAGTGAAATGGGGTTTTCATCTTAATACTTATTTGTCAACCACAAACAACAATACAAAACCATTTAATACATAGTGTTTTATCTAACAGATTTGCGAAAGAGACTAGTGGTTTGATTATTTTCCAAGTTCATTTTGACCCCTGTCTTCCGGCATGTTTATTTTGTAGGATATTTGTTATCAAAACAAATAAACTAGCAATAGACTTGCTCCTTTGTGGGTTGTATAAGTTCACAAATAATACTGAGTTGAAGTAAGGATGCTTCTTTTCACCGTGTTCTTTTAAAAGAAAAGAACGTTAACTTTGTTGCAGCACATGAATGTTTTGTTTATATTCAAAAGGAGGCCATGCTAACATATTCATCAAAATGCAGGGCCGGAAAAGGTCGGGTAATTAAATTCCTTCCTTAGCATGTTTTGAAAAAGATAAAGAGATGTGAATCACTACACAACCAACGATATCCATTCGAATATATTGCAAATACATACATTATTCCGAAGTAATTTTCAAAAGTGTCCTGCATGGTATCATGACGACAGTCATAGGAAGAACTCCCGGCGTAAATGCGTTAATTAAGAGAAAATACACTATTAACCCATTCCTGCTAGTTTCTTAGTTCCTCTAACAAATTGTCGTCTGGGTCTTTAACACTTTGGGCAAAACCCTGGGAACTGAGATTGGTTTTACTAACTATTTGAAGGATAGTTATTTGTTGTGTTATGATACAGAGTTTCCCATCAGCTGTTTTGTTTAGGAGTTTTCACCAAAATGTAAGGCCGCAGTGAGCGGCATGATTAAAGGGTAAAGAATTACTTTTTAAATGTACTTACTGTTGTGTAGAATCCACAGAGCATCGTCCCCCAGCGCGTATCCTTGCAACACAGCACTTTCTGAGCGGATGCCATATTGTACGTATGAGGCGAAGGCGGCATCATGTCAAAATCGTCCATTTAACCCGAGAACTTCCTCGTCAGCGGCTGCTCTCCTCTCCAAGTCGGGTCAACACTCTTTATAACCACCCGAACTACTATCACAGCCCTTTATGATGCTCACCTGGCCAGGTAAAACTACAGAAAGTACCCTCTGCGCATGCCCCTGTCGTCCACTTGGTTTATGCTTGACCCGAGGCTGGGGACATCTTCCCCTTTAACCAAAAAGCATGGCGACTGAGCGAAACGTCAGGTGCGCCTTCGCACTGTGGGCAACAGAGTTAGCCAAGCGAAGGTGCAAACATGCACAGAGCGACCTGGAAACTAGGCCATCCTTTATGCTACTTTATGCTAACTGCGTCATCTACCTTTTTCGCGTCAGACCCTTTATTAACTGTTTGGTTGTGTTCCAGGTTAATGGCTTGGGTTAAGAACGTGAAATGCAAACCCAAATGCCCCCCGTTCAGCACTAGAAATATGTCCCGGAATTGAATTGACGTCAGATCAGATAGAAACAGTTTGACTGACTTGGGGAAAGAATACCAGCGAGATGTATCTGTGTAGGTTAAGAATGAGATAAGGTATTGAATAAATTTAAACCTCTCAGGCTCAAATTACTCGATAGGTCTTTATTCATACAAACTAGTTAGTAAGTGTGTCTGTCCCATTGGACTAATGTGTGTATATGTTCTGATTCTGTCATATCTGGTGCCTATGTGAGTGGCGACACCTATGTGCTTGTTGTTCAATTATTTATTTTCTTGCTATATTATGAAACCCTTTGTATCTTTTTGTGTGCTATTTTTGCACGGTTGTGTGCAGTCAATAGATGATACATACACATAGGACAGACTATCCGCAGCTATGGCTTGAAAGGAGGGCACACGTAGACTCTGCTGTAGCAGTACCTACATACATGTAGTGAGAGTGTTTCATTAACCATATGTATAAATGAACAAAATGCAGACATCATATCACACTGCAATGCCACTTACGTAGCATGATGCAACCGTAGACGCTACTTAAAGTGGACAAACCCTAAGAAGAGATTTTCAAGATATAATATGAGTAAAGGTGAGGTTTCGGAGCAATTTGAGCCAGAGAAATTTCTGTTGCCAACCTGGCACAAAGTTGGACTCTTATGTTCAGCTTTATTTGTGTTTCCTTATAAATTTACTCTTAATTTCTACCCTCATATATTTGTATTATGTATGATTTTGCAATTTATTTGCCGTCAATAAACGTACAATACAATACAAAAGTGCAAGTTATATACTCGAAAACATTTTGTTGCTAGTGTACAATGTGAAAATTGTTGCTATTTGAAGAATAACTATCACGTCTTACTTAGGTATGAATTTCATACTTCTGGTTATACAGGTATCATTACCTGTTTATCTAACTGTTTAATGTTAAAATTTGTAAATGTTTTCATTGAGCTCTTATTTTAGACTAATATTACACATAAGATAGTATTAGGGGCGCAATAATAAAGACCTTAACGACTGTTCAGCACATAATGCCCTGCTGAACAGTCATTAAGGCTTTAATATTACATATCTATAATACCAGTTTCGAAAAGGATAGCTCTGCTCCATGATGTATGCTATCAACGTTACTTAAAATGTGTGAATTAAGATGTCTGTTTATAACGTTGCAATGAGTTATTTTAACACAAATCCAAGATCAAATCCAGAAACTCACAATTGCAGGTTTTCCAACCATATTACGCACATCTTATAACATGAGGTTTTTCAATAGCCTGATGCATGATACAGTTGGGAGTCCAATCTTTGCATGAACTAATGATACAAATAGAAAAAGAAAAAAGTGAGAAATTGTAAGAATCAAGGCAAGCACAACTCTTGTTAATGTTTCAATTACTGTGCTGTTCTTTATATGTAATGTGTTTTACTGGTTTCTTAATCTCACAACAGGGGGCCCGTATGCAAGAGGTTGCCATTGTTCTCGTTCGCAGTGGTCCTGTATGTAAGATTATCTGGAGTTAGAAGAAAAGGAACGACGTAGGTTAGAGTGCAAGATTGCACAACTTTGGACGGAGTGATGTCAGAAATGAAGTTGACTTTAAGAAATGGACCGTACGTTCATTATAATGTTTAAATCTGGAATATGGAAAAAGTTAGATCTGTATGAAGTCACTTATATAAGGACCTACTTCATCATTCTATCATTGTATTGTGTAACTAGTTCTATCTAATTTAATGTTAACAGAATTATAAATCAAACGTTAAGTTAGGTCCTATGAGATTAAGAGTAAAGTTTTTAGTATGGCGTTTCATGAGTTAATTCGAGTAATGTTTTAGTTAAGTATTTGATGAGTTGATTTTCGTTTGTTTGTAGTGTATTAACGTAGCTTTGTACTATTGTATAATATAATGTTAATAAAGATACATACATGAATGATTCTTATACTTTTTTCATACGTATTAAGATTGGGCAGATGGCCATGTGTGGATTTATACCTGAGGCCACCAAGGCCGAAGACTAACAAAGGATATTCTGCACGAACTGGCTATTTACAAAGTATGCTATATATGGCCAAAAAAGTAACGGGTATCGAAATTCAGATGTATCATCCCTCTTGGCCATGTTTATTTACTGATATTCATTACCAACTTATCTGAACATTCATTTTACTACCAAAGTTAACAACTTCAGTTCACAACAGCAATGCACACTCAATACAACTTACTCAGCTCAAAACCTGTTGAAGAAATATTCTGCTACCAACCTTAGCTATCCTCCCCAGTTTCCAGTACCCTTTGATTACGAACACAATGTGTACTCAACTTCACTCCCAGTTTAAGCCAACCTCAAACGCAAGTTGATATCTCCCATATCCCTGGCAATCACTAACCCCAGTCTGAGAACCCTACTCAAGTACAATGCTACTTAAGTTCACTATCCTGGCTTAATCTCAAGTGATCACACCCAAAGCCTTCGGTAAACTCAGACAATCAGACCCCTAATACCAGATCTACCGATATGAGACCTAGAGAATCACTATCTGCAGACAACAATATTCCATATATCGTCCATAGATGGTGCTGAATCCTAGTGTTAGGAAGAGAAACTAATGATGAAACAACCGTAGCCATATCTACTAAACTAAATATGAACACCAGACACCATAGAACAAATAACAATTCATCACTCACAAACTATTAAGGAAAACGGCACATTATTTCTTGTGATGAGTGGTGCTTCTAATTAATAGATGTTAACTTTAGAAGGCATTTAAATCTCAAAATAAACCACTATTTATACTTATATTTAATAATGATACTAATAATGGTAATAATGATTATATATATATATATTATATATATATATATATATATATATATATATATATATATATATATATATATATATATATATATATATATACATATATATATATATATATATATATAAATATATATATATATTTACTAGTATATATATATATATATGTATATATATATATATATATATATATATATATATATTTATATATATATATATATATATATATATATATATATATATATATATATATATATATATATATATATATATATATATATATATATATATGTATATATATATACATAATATACAGTCAAACCTGACCAAGAGACCACCTCCGAACAAGGACCCCCTGCGCACAAAGACCGCTCAAAATCCCCCAGAGAGAAATTACTCTATTTTCACCCTCCGAATAGAGACCCCCTTTAACAAAGACAAGAGACCGCCCTTTTTCTTCCAAAGGTCCACATTTCCTCTGTTAACAAAGACCACTCGTGGAAATGGACATTCTCCAGTCTCATTGTTGTCAGAAACTTCTCAATTTGATTTACAGTAAATCATAAACACTTTGTCTGTGAGGGGGTTAAAGGGATACATACCACACACACATGCAGGGGTGGGATACGATTCTAATTAAACCAAAGCCCGGGTGTGGATCAGTGTAAGTGCAATTTAACCCAAGCCAGCTAATATTCTATTGCAATTTTGTCATCCTTTGTCGTAATGAAAAATGAGGGCACATGTCTTTAGTTTGCTTTGAGATTTTGTGTAGTACAATTATTAATCCAGGTATAGATGCTACATAAAAGAAAGTTTTTTAGATTTGTAGAAAGAGTAAAAGTAATAGATCTCAACAATAACAATAAGAACAGATGTGCTTGTAAGAAAGCCGAAGCCTTTAGATTTTGTAAAACCCAGGCTCAGAACATTTTGAAGAGGAGGAGTATGAAAACAACATTTTTGGGGACAGGAAGCGTCTGTGCAGAAAATGATGAGATAAATGAACAGTGTCTAAACTGGTTTCAAGATGCTACCAAACTCTGTATGCCTATCAGTGGGCCGTTGATCCATCAACAGGCTTTGAAATTCGCAAAAGATCTGAACAATGAAACTTTTAAAGCATCTAATGGATTTCTTGATTCATCACTTAAAACATAGCATCAATACTCAACCCTCCGAACAAAGCCCACCTGTGAACAAAGACCATTTTTTTCTTCCCAAGGGCGGTCTTTGTTCGCAAGTTTGACGGTATATATGTACACACACACACACACACACACACACACACATATATATATATATATATATATATATATATATATATATATATATATATATATATATATATATATATATATATATATATATGTTTATATATATATATATGTTTATATATATATATATGTATATATATATATATGTATATATATATATATATATATATATATATATATATATATATATATATATATATATATATATATATATATATATATATATATATATATATATATATATATAGGTGTGTGTGTGTTTGTGTATGTAGGATTCAGTAAGGGCTATGATAGTATTGATATATTTGGCAATCTATGGTAACTCATTGTTGCAGTAATAAGATATAATCAGAGTTTCAAAGCAAAAAAGCACCTTTATATCTTCATTAAAATACTTACAATAGATTACTAATGATTATTCATCTCAATAACCCTTAAATAGAACCATTCATAAATAATGAACGCCCAACATATTCTGGCACATTATAACTTTATGAAATCTTCAAATCTTTGTTATGCAATCTTTCAACATAATTGCCTGTTGATAAATTCATTTAACTGATAACTATTCACCTCATTAGTCATTAAACTGAACCATACTTGTACAGGAAACATACAACACATCCTGGCACAATTTGACTTCATGAAGTCTTCAAATCTCACAACATAATCACCTATCATTCAACGGTTTGATTTGACCATTTGTGCATAGCAAACTCCCAACAGATCCTTTTACAATGTGACATTATGAAAAAGTTTCAAATTTCTTTAACATAATCACTCAATAGTATAACCTGTTTTATACAGCATTATGAAAATACCATATCTATTTACTTCATTAGACATTATTAAATTACTTCATTATTTACTTCACACCTTTAAGGCGATATGTCTAATAGCCCAGGTTAACTCAATGATTTTGATTTAATTGCATTTATTGATAGTTGAGTAAATTTGTTTTAATCTAAACCTCTAGTATGCATTATTTTTCACACCATGATTATTTGCACAATGTTCATCTTAATATAATAAACTGAATATATATTTTGGAAATTGGTGAAAATGTATATTGAGTAGTTGAAGAGAGGTAATATGTTTTTGCTTCTATAATTCAAAAAACATATATATATATATATATATATATATATATATATATATATATATATATATATATATATATATATATATATATATATATATATATATATATATATATATATTTATATATATATATATATATATAAAATATATAAATATATATATATATATATATATATATATATATATATATATATATATATATATATATATATATATATATATATATATATATATACATACATATATATATATATATATAATATATATATATATATATATATATATATATATAATATATATATATATATATATATATATATATATATATATACACATATAATATGTCTACTATATGATAAAGCTTGCTACTGGATATGGTTCCATCTTTACAGAGAAACACACACACACAAGTAGAGGCCGTTTGCCGAAATTAATTAATACAGAAGTAAAACAAACTATATGAAAGTAGTTAAGTCACCTGTTCACAGATTTTGGGAAATACACCAGCATGATCTCCAAATGGGTCAAAATGGTCTAATTATAAAATCTGTAAGATTCATAATTGCTTATAAGTCCACTGTTTACTTTGAAGAGCAGCTCAAGGTGTGTCAGTGAATAACTGCTGGGGATGCTGTGGTCGCATTTGCCTTTAAATATATTCTGTATTTGCCCTCATGTTATCACGTAGAGTTGCCTTACGTCACATACATCAAACTTTATTACAATATACTGGGCAGAGGAGATTACCAAGTGTTCAAAACTAGGTCATTAAAACATATCTGTCAACTGCACGCTCTCTCCCGAAGGGTGTAATCTAAGACGATGCTCCATCTAGGACACTAGGTTTTGCACTAATGATGCCGCTTTGTCTGGTTTCTTACCCAACATGGCAACCTTTAGCAACACAGCAACTCGTTCCTGTGCTGTGAAATTCAGAATAATCTCACGTGACATCCAAGTAGGTGGGAGCATTTCCATATCAATTGAGACAATGAAAAACACACTTTGAAAAAGGAGTTAGATACCGACATCAAGAAACCGTTAGTAGAAGAGTATGATAACACTAATAACAATACTAATAATAATACTAATAATGATACTACTTCTAATGATAATAGCGATAATAATAATGATGATAATAAAAATAATGTTATCCCAATCCTTCCAACACCACACAGACACAGACACACAAGCACAGGTAAATAAATGTGTAAAGGGCTACTACACAAAAATCGTTAAAGGAAAAAAAATCATATGTTATTTTATAGAATATAGCACATCACTATTGTAATCTAATCAAGTACGCACCGATATATGCTCAATGCTTTTTTTCTTTTCGTGATACCTGATATTCATACACAAATGGGAATCTGGAGCGTTCGCCTGCTCTTTTTCTGTACTAGTAGTAGTAGCATATTCATTGGCCATGCCATTCAACTTGAAGATTTTGATTACATCAAGATAACAATTAGAAATAAACATTTACAAACTGGGAAATATAAAGAAATTAACGTGATGAGGACAGACAAAACATGTTACAAACTTAGCCATAATGCAAAAAGGCACTCAATGGCTGTAAGTGACACTGAAGTTTAAAGTCAGTGCTTTTATTTGTTTTTTATGAGATTGAGGGTACATGCTCATTTGCTTATTGAGTCCCTCCTCGGTAGCGCTTATTATTTCGCTAGCATCAATGACTGCTATCCATGTAGTGTACGGTACTGGGATACAGCAGGCAACTAATTGAATCTGGAAATTCAATTAGATAAACTTATGCAGTTAATTTCCCTCCAATACTTCTGTATTTGTGTGAATTATATTGTGCATATTACATTGATATTGCCTTGTTTTAAAAATCCAGTGGAAGGTTATAATCATTTTTAAGCTTACGATCTATATCATACCTGCGACACGAGTTTCTCCCTTATAATCCCCATATACTGTATAACGGGTAATGTTGGTGATCACCACATATGAAATAAATTGAAAATCTTAGACATTGAAATTCAAACTTATGTTAGATATTGTAAAGTTTAAAATAAACCTCTTTAAAGATGTAAGGTTAGAAAAGTACACTATACAATCCTGATGTTCTAGAATAGTATTTGCTATTGGTACAAACCATTTTAATACACACATTCGATATATGCAAGGGCATGCTCTGATAGCTGTGTGGTCTAAGGCGTAGCTACTGGCTGCTAGATGTCTTACCACTGCATGGGTTCAAATCCTGGTGGGAGTGAGAAAATTGCCAATGAATTTGGGTTAGGCGATGGTTTGTATATCTCATTGGTAATCATATTCGTGATATATCTGTCTTAATTTTTCTTAACTTTGGAGGATGACCTTATTCTTTTAACGAATACGCATATTCCCCTGGTAACAAAATACAGCAAAACCAGAGTAAAAAGTGTGGTCAAAATAGAGATGAATAAAAGAAATACAAAAATATCCACCATCCAATATTGATAAAGAGGCATATCATTTGCATATGATCTAAGATGTTTGCTGCCAAACCTAAGGACATGTTTTACCCAGAATGCAGCACGCTGTCTTGGAGTTTCAGGACGGCTATTGTAGATGGCTGATGCTCTTTTGATGTTGTCTCTGTAGGTTTGATTTTTGAAGACGTCATGGACAAGTTCAGCAAGTTTTTCCGGCGTGTCATCATTGAGGCTAAACTTCCTACCATATCCCAGGTACTCCATACGAACTGCGTTATGCATTTGATCATGAAGCACTGGAACACCAACCATTGGTACCCCACTCTGCAGGGCCTCCATTTGACCATTATTACCACAATGTGTCAAAAAGACCTTAACCTTTGGATGAGCAAGAATATCAATCTGTGGGACCCACTTCATCACCATAACATTAGATGAAAAGGATTGTGGTGGTCCATCATATCGGAATATGATTTGATGCTTGATCAGTTCAAATGCTTTGTATACCTTCCAGCTTAGACTCTCAGTAAGAAAGGGCAAAACTGAACCAAATGTAACGACAATAACTCCATCAGTAGAATCAAGGAAGGAGGAAAGTTCAGGGTGTAAAGATTTAGGAGGATAATTGGTTAGACCTCCTACTGGTATAGAGTTAGGCATCAGTGGTACTGGATAGCCCATGAGGATGTCAATGTTATAAAATGTCACTTCAGATTTACTGAGAACTTCAGCAATCGTGGGTGGTTTTACACCAGGAAGATACCTTTTCCATGTACTGTCTCCGGCTTGTGGTGAAAAGATAGATGCCTCAGCAAATTTCTTGGTGTTTTCGAGTCTTTGAAAAAATGTCATTTTCTCTGTGTATGGTAATTTTAACATTGGGACAAAAGATGGCAGAGCTGGTATGCGATGTATCCAAGGGCTAAAAACCGTAGTTGCTACAATGTAAGGAAGTCCTAGTTTATGAGGTAATATGAAGCGTGCCATTCCAAACACCATCCCATCTATAATGACCATGTCAAAATTGCTTTCTTTAACCGTTTGCATGAAGTGCACATCATCCATCATCTCCCAGGTTAACTCTGTTTCATGGTTGACAAAGTTTAGGTCACCTTCTTTTTGACGACCAGTTAAATGCGTTTCGGCAAAAAATCTCACCTGTTCTGGTTCACGGTAGTAAGGCCTTTGGAACTTGCTTTTAAAACGAATGATTGTCATGCCTTGCTTTTCCAATGCCTTCACCTCATTGTTTGGGTATGCAGTGGATAAAGCCAAAGTGACATTAATACCAGCCTGAGCACAGCCCGCTCCAATACCTGACATGTACAAGACATGACTCAGACTCTCTGGTGTCAAAACAAGTATGGAATATGCAGTTGAGGATTGGATACCTATCAACACTGTAAATAGGATGCATATAAGTTTTGAACTCATTTTGCCTAAGTCGTGGCTATAATCCAGCGTTACTCTCATGCAGATGGTGGGTGTCCTTTTTCCTAAAAGCAATGATAAGAAATATGTGTCATTCTGACATACTAAGAGTATAATTGATCGTACATTGTGTTGATAGCAATACGTCCAAAATGCAATTGAATGAACTGTAAGCAAATCGATCATCATACTTCTGTTGTATGCAGCACTAATTTTCTAAAGAAAATATATTTCTGATAAATCCTGATGCAGGTGCCTTTGTAACAGTCTGGTATGCTATACTATACTAATCTATATGTACACCCAACAGATATATATGTGCGCTACACCTCCTCAATGATAAAATTATTCCTTTTGAAGTTTCACATAATTTACTCACCAAAATCTTACTCACCCCTGGCAAGTGCAACACCTGAAGGTTGGTTCTTAAATGGTCTCCTTTTACCTTTCTGCCCAATTCATCGCTGTATCCTTCGTCTCCCTGGTTTCATCATACTACCCCTCAACCAATCACCGATCTGCTAGACAATTCATTTACATGTCTGAAATTTGACTTACCCAATAGCCATGCATTATACCAATGGCAACTTTGAAAAATGCCTTTGCACTCTGAACCTGGCCTATATATCTTTGCTGACACATTCTAGTCGTTGGGGTACCTGGATCTTTATGTTTATACACTTTTCTAGCATGTCATACTGTCTGGCCCAGAGATAAAAGTGACTCCACTATCTGAGGGTAGACTTTCTACAGGCCTGTGTTAATGTGCTATTTCATGAGTCTCAATGACCTGACTGACTGACTTCAGTGTAGGTTTAGTTCTGTATTAATCCTAGAGGCGAGCCACTAGAACTGATTCTTACTCCAACCACTGAGAATTATGGTGCAATCTAAAGTTTAACGGAAACATCAAACCAGCATTATCAATGTTGATTATGTCAAGATCATTTGATGTGTGGTATTTTGTGTCTCACCATGTATCTTTTGTGGACACATTGTTCCATCACACACATACACATATTCTTGGTGAGCAGGGAGAGGGATTGTAGTGATTTAAAACTCACTTGAGTAACTTGAGGACAAGCAACTTACAATGCTTTTTAAAATTAAGAATGAGGTTTGCAATATCATGACTGTTCATTATCATGCATACTTTTCATGAACAACCATTAAGAATCCAAGAATTAAGTTCAGAGAAAGAGCATACGATTACATTCAAATGCATAGAGCGTAGAATTTGTGTGTCAGTCAAATAATGAGCTTGTTATATAAACTGATCATACCAGTTTGACACTTCGTCCCATATACCGGCTGATGTGTCACATTAACAGAATAAATGAGTGAAATTCTCTTCTTCTGAACCGCTTACATTTAAATGTGTAGTGCGTAGAATTTATATGTAGGTCAAATAACTGATTATACCAGTTCAACACTTCGTCCCATATACTGGCTGATATGTCACATTCATAGAATAAATGAGTCAAATTATCTTCTTCTAAACAACAGCAGTCACAGAGGTCAGACTCTTTTATACCGAATTGGACCAACTTCTTATTCGTGGCTAAGATTCAGTGATAATTTTTTAAACGAAATATTTTCGACCAACTGTCACCAATTATGAAGGGGAGCTTAAATGTTCTTTTCCAGAATTCTACTGAATTGGAAATATTAAGCTCATTCTGGTTGGTAGATTATGCGGACTTTGGAATTAATAATGTCATACATTGTTTTGTATTTCTTGTGGCAAAGATCCAAGAGTTTTTTATCTTGTCAAATAATTACTTTGAAAAGATTTGGACCATAGCTTAGTATTTACTTGATACCAAGAGAGTGAGCAAATATTGTCTATCCACCCTTATCAACTATGACCTGTTTAAGCCATTTTGCTTTCAAGATTGTATTGAATTAATCATTTTAGATCCCATTCATGAACATCTGCTTCCAAAGACTTTTATGGAAAGCTTGGTGTTTTTTTGTCTCCAAATAGATTTATAAAACTTCAAATAATGTTTTCATGAAAGTTTTTACTTTGAGTAGGTAAAGCTATTAGAAAGTGGACTATTTTGAAAAGAGCCAATCTCTTTACAAAAGCTACTCTTCCAAGAATAGTCAAATTCCTTTTTTTCCAATTTGACTATATTTTGTCAATTTCCATCATTTTATCATTGCAGTCAGTCACCTGACCAGTGACCACTAAACCTTACAAAAGGCCTTTTTTTCACGTGTTGTTACCCAATTCACAACCCCCACTAACATGCATGAGCTTAGTCGTTAATCACAGTCTCACACTATGAACACATTGGTCCATAGCTACGCCCCATATGTGCCATCCAAATTAACTGCTCATCGATATGGAGGAACAGAGAACTAAAGAATTATCATTTTTTTTGGGGGGGGGGGGGGGGGCAGTAATTGACAATCACTATTCAACAATCAATAAAACCCTTCAAATCCCTGACTAATATGCCATGAATTTGCATGCCTTATTTCGAAACGGTAAAAATATTGGTAATTAATTGATCAAAACTTAATTTATGAGCACTTATCTGTGAGGTTTATTACGTTCATTACATCTTCATCTCCATTTGATCTACTCTCACCTAAAACATCGGTAACAAATTCTCTAAAGCCACCTTCATTTCAGCAAGATTACATACACTTTATTCTAAACTGAATGCAACAAATTCCTGTTAATGATGATAATTGAGGAAATATTCTGATTGTCCCTTCAGTTCCATGGAAATATTACCGACTGCCAAAAATGGAATTGCCTTGTGGAGAAGTCTCTTTGTGAGAAATAGACATGATTAATCAAAGATTAATGGTTCTGACAGTTTAACCCCTTTCAGACAAAATGGGTGCATGTGTTTTACACTGACTCTGGGTTGAGTAGATACAGAAATAGGTATCATCGAGAGACCAAACTGCCTTTCGTTTTCTAGACTGCATGCCAATATGTCTTTTGGTCGCGATTCGTGCACGTGGCCAGTGATCACTAAATTGAAATAATGGTGTAGATCAATTGCAATTTAAAAATCATGGAAAAGGGGTGTTAAGTTAATATTTAAAAATCTTGTCTTTGTTGATTGCACATGATTTGCTGTCAGGGGTAGGGACTCGTCGTGCAGAACCACTCTGGCGACTCCGACAAAGGGAATTTCCCTATTGTTGCCTCGGGCATTGCCATTTTTGTTTGCAAATAAGCACAATTACTCAGCTCTATAGCAAAGAAAACTAACTTGGAACACCCCCAATTATTTGGTTCTACATTGAATGCAAATTTACAGGGCAAGAATATATCAAAATAAATGTCCAGACTAATGTCTTTATTAAAATTCATCGTGTGTGATCGATCACCCCATATGTGCATACATCTTTGAGAAAAAAGTGTTCATTTGCAATTTAACCCCACCTTACATCATGCAAGAAAATTTAGTAAGTTTTGAAATGTGTTTTGTACGAGCAGAAAGAGGACCTACCACAATACCTACATACAAATTTACATTTATATAGGATTGACAATTTATCATAATGTGCACGGACAAACCAGAATGAGTGAAAAAAAAATGTGCAACATGCCGGCCTCTTTTCACGAAAATGACCACTTTTGAAAAATCATGAATAAGTCTCTAGAAAAATTAATAGGCCGAACAGCCCATTTCTTTTTCCTTTTGCTTTAGTTTTGTTCTACAACATATAACATATCCAAACATTTAAGAAATCTGAGCACACAATTAAAACCGGTGCGGGCATCCTTAAACCACTATTCAAAACGGGTTTGATGGGTTGCTTTCATAAGCATATCATAACAAGGTGTGCTGCGGTTATAAGTGTTATATATTGCCTACAACATATTCCTATTGGCTGTTTGGATAATTACCCTGATGGAATATTAGAGGTAATATGCCATTTATTTAAATGAACTTTGATTGGTAGAGTATAACATAACAATAAGCAACTTTAGAGCATGTTTTAAAGTATAATCAAAACCCAACTTAAAGATCATTTAATATGTGATGGAAGTGATAATCATGATGTGACTTCCGGCAGGAATATTCTGAAATTACGAATGTCAAATATGGAGAAAACTAGGTATGATTTATGCTTAATTCAATATTTCAAAGTAAAAATGTCTTCTCTTGCAGTAGGTATTGCATTGGATAGCATTCGTGGAGAAAATAGGAGGTGTTTATCCTTAAATAGTGTTTGTTTACATGCAGAACCATAACGGGGCAGCACCAATTACTCTAGACATCACCGAGCTATCTAGTCCAAAGCAGAGATATATGATTGATGGCCTGCCTCAGATAAGGTCAGCCGGTTCTGCCAGGCTGACTAACTGTCTGATGCGGTCAGCGGTGATACCCAAAGAGGGTTTACCTGACTCAATGGGTGACTCAAGCGCCACACATAGCGTGGGAACGTTTTCTTATGCTTAGAGAATACTAACGTGGTTATGACCATGAATGTATAATGTGTGAAATTGGAAATAATAAGCGTTTATGTTATGTGCTACAGTGAATTATTTAAGGATATGAAAAGATCATGGATATCAATAAATCATTTTCCACATCCATAATTGGTAATATTTATTACTATCAATATATGATTTTTTGATGTCAGCAAATGATCTTGTAATATCAATGATTGATTTTCCGATATCAACATTGACTTACCTTTCTGATATAAAAAATCGGTATCAGGACAATATCCCCCCGGACAATATCCCCCGGACAATATCCCCCCGGACAATATCCCCCCAAGACAAAACCCCCCCCGGACAAAATCCCCCCGTTCCAATATCCCCCCGTACAAAATCCCCCCGGACAATATCCCCCCCCGGATGATATCTCTAGTAAAACATGTGTTAGTAAAAATTTTTTTTTTAAATTCCAGTGTTTTAAATTTTCCCAAAACATGTGTTATTAAAAAAATATATATATTTTTTGAAAATTCCAGTGTTTTAAATTATCCCAAAACATGTGTTAGTAAAAAGAATTTTTTTTTTTAAATTTCAGTGTTTTAAATTATCCTAAATCATGTGCTGGTAAAAAAATTTAAAAAAAAATCTAGTGTTTTAAATTATCCCAAAACATGTGTTAGTAAAATTTTTTTTTTTTTTTTTTTTTAATTTCAGTGTTTTAAATTATCCTAAAGCATGTGCTGGTAATTTTTTTTTTAAAAATTCAAAAAAAATTCCAGTGTTTTAAATTATCCTAAAACATGTGTTAGTAAATTATTTTTTTTAAATTTGAAAATTCTAAAAATTCAAAAAAAGTGTTAAAGAATAATTTAAAACAATGGAATTTTTGAAAAGAATTTTTACTAACACATGTTTTAGGATTATTTAAAACACTGGAAAAAAATTTTTTATATATTTTTTTACTAAGACATGTTTCAGGATAATTTAAAACACTGGAATTTAAACACGTTTTACTAGAGATATCATCTGGGGGGATATTGTCCGGGGGGATATTGGAACGGGGGGATTTTGTCCGGGGGGATTTTGTCCTGGGGGGATATTGTCCGGGGGGATATTGTCCAGGGGATATTGTCCGGGGGGATATTGTCCGGGGGGATATTGTCCTAGATGATTTTTTCATTGATGTATACCAATGGAAGTCTGCAGATATTGAAATTAACAATTGGATCTGCCGTGGCCTAGTGGTTATGTGACCTGGCTCTGAAGCGTGAGTTCGCAGTGTTGGGTCTCTGCTGGATTCCCACAAGCAGATTGGCCTGGTCACTATATAAATGTGTGGCGTTGTGAGGGGCTGTCCATGGCCCTTCTGCACCAGCCACTAACACCTTTGAAATATTTTGATATTCACAAATTATTTTAATCTCAATAAATTTATGGATATGCAAACAAGAGGATTTCCTAATATCCATAGATTTATGGATATCAATTAATGCAGATATCAATTGACAGCCATGCGATCAATCACTATAAATGCTAGAGATCAACAGCCTCGTTCTGACCTCAAAAATTATTTTAATATTTTATGAGATGTATTTGTTCTTTTTTCTTAGCATAAAAGAGCAGGTGGTAAATTCGTTATGCCCTGTTGGAAAGTGAAGTCCGGCCAGCTATCCACCCTCAGTCACCCAGATCCCACGAGACTTTTTCCCCATATTAGTAAAAGACCAGGATTTCATGCCAAAATACCTCTTAATTCACACGCCGCTGATATGGCCAAGCCAACGCGCAAATTCCGGTCATCGACCTACAATGTTGCAAAACAAAGTAACGTAGTACACTCTGAAAATGCTGCTTTGGATTCAACTTTCAACTCAGCCTTAGGACCATTTTTTACTTAGAACTATAGTTATGGTCAATTTTCATTTACACAAAATGTTTGCCAAGTACTGACATTGCCAATTTCTGCGAAGGAATGTTAGGTTTGTAACTGCAATAAGCATATAAACCCATCTAGCTAAGGTCCAGCCATTTCTTAATGGCATAACCAAACCATGTTCGTAACAATACCACTTAATGGTTCATTTATATCAAAAAATTATTTAGGGATATCAATAAATGCCAACAACATTTATTGATATCAAGAGATCATCAATTGATTTCATTTATGAATATCAGCAAATCATAGATTTTCGGTATCAGACGGGACAGCTATATTTAGCGTTGCGAACTATTGCAAGCACGACTAAAATCATGACTGCTCTTTCAATCTGATTGAAGAGATCAGCAGAGATTGTCTGTTTAATTTTGCGGAGGGTAAAATAGAACTTTTTCTTGAATTTAATATTCATATGTAGTGATATCCATAGATTAGACACATCCTATACACCCGCCTGGACAAACAGCTTTTCTGCAATCATTGATGAATATGAATTATTCATTTCGAAATGACTATCCTATTGATTGATTATATAGGGTTTTTCAAATCTTACATTCAGAAAGTGTAGATTTCTTGTAATAGACGTAACTGAAGGAGGACATCATTCTTTCAGAATAAAATCATTTTTAACTTTGTCAATCTTATTTTGGTGGATAGTTAAGAATCAATGAACGATTTCCGTACGTTTGGTCGTTACTTTATGGAATTCGACGTTATGTGTATCTATTGATGTATTGATTTGCAGTGAATTATCATTTTGTAACATGGCATTCTTATTTGACAATTAACTAGGATTTACGAAGAATTCTATTTTGTCTCTCAATCCACAGTTTAACAACATTTATGGCAGTTTGAAAAATACCTATCGCACATTGTTGCCCTATATCTTCCATAGACAACTGGAAAATTAGAAAAGAAAACAAATACAGCAGTGTCATAATCGTAATAAGTTTACTTCAGTTCCGAGGGTTTGGCAAGACTTGGATGAAAATCCGCATCTATAGCTCTCTGGGCAGGATTAACCTGACATACAGCTAGCAAGTTATGACATTCCGAAAAAGGGAGATCCTCCCCAGTGTATAGCCTGTAATTGTCGTTTAACTGCCAAACATATTTTATTTGATTGTGTCTATTTTATTGAATCCATGAATAGACATATTAATGTAAATACCTTTATGGAACTCTTTGAAAAGGTTCCTCCAGACAGCATTTTATCTTATTTACATGAGATTGGTCTGTTTTACAGATTATGAAATGTTTTTAGAATTTAGTTTCTTTTGAAACATACTTGTATACACTACTTATAATTCAAAATTGTTCATCATTTTGTGAATATTTTTTATCTATTCATTGCTTTGTTATTGTTTTCAACAATAACGTAGGACCATTGTTTTACACAGATTTATGACACTAAATGATCTTGGTGTGCCGATGTGCCTTTAAGCAATCATTCATTCATTCATTCCTCACTGGTCATTGGTAGCGCCTAAAAGGCCCCGTCCTTCCCCGGCTTTTGGAGAAGCAGAAGTTGGGCTCTAAAACCGTAGCTGTAATTTCCAGGTATCTCTAGGTAAAGAACCAATGAAACCTTCTAGGATGAGAACAAGGTAATGAAGGAATAACATGGCAATTGATAAAAAGTATTTGAAAACTATTTAAACTATTCTTAGAAATTCGGCTACCTTATAGAGATGCAGAAGTGAGAGGTCCTGAACAATGGTATAATATTGAACCATGTATTTTAATTTGATGCATTGGATCAACATTGAGTGTTGTTTATGGGACTTTTGAAGTTCTCATACTGAAGTATATGAGCACCTTTCAATGCTGATACACTGCTGCCACCTTTTAACTACAAGTATATTGAAAAACTTCAGTCCTTTTCCAATTCACTGATTAGAATACTAAACCTGTCTATTTGCTGAAGGACTGACAGACCCTATTCGTTAGGGGATTGGATTTCATCTGGTTTCTATCTCATCGCATTATGACATAAACAGTGGAAAGCGACTGAGATTCGTACAAAGAAATAAAACACCATACCATTAATTGCGCTATTTTTTCCGGCATGAACGATAAATTCAAGCATGAAAATACGTTTGATTGGATTGATACAAAACTATAATGTACAAGTCGTGGAGGTGTCTGGCCCGTGAGGTAAATGTCCTTTGCTGACGTATCCTGCTGTCTGGCCCAGAGAAAAGAGTGACCTATTTTCATCTAACTCGACTATCTGATGATATATTTTCTATATGCCTGGGTTAAAGGGCACTATTTCATGAGTCTCAATAACGTGCATTGAGTTGATTTCAATATAGGTTTAGCTCCCCTTTAATCCTAGAGGCGGAGCCACTAGAACTGATTCTTAGTCCAATCCATGAGATCCGCGCAGCCATCTATAGTTTAATGGAAATATCAAACCTGCATACCTATCAAACTCAGCCTAAGATGCAGGCTAATCTGATGGGAGCAAAGGGTAGAATCTTCTCATGCACTTAAGTGCTAGGATAGTTGTTAATTATGTCAAGACCATGTGATGTGTGGTATTTCGGGTCTCACATTGTTTCTGTTGTGGTCTTATTGTCCCACCACACCTATACATATGGGTGTGAACTGTTTTATTACAAATGGAATCACCCTTCTTCCATAGTGATTTAAGTCCATCCAAACAATTTTTCAAAAAGGGTTAGAAGTTACATCATAAATCCTATCGATGTCATCTTCACCAAACATGAAAAGACCATCTAATTCAAATCAGATGGAAAGATTTTCCACTAATTAGCATGCTTACCCAATGCCAGTTTACTCGACTTAATGGGTGACGTACTGAGTTCACAAGCGTCTCATAGAGCACCTCATGCCTTGAGAATACAAATGTGGTTATGACCATGAATTGTATTGTATTGTATTGTATGTCTATTGACTGCACAAAAAGTATATAATCATACGATATACACATCATAATCATAAAGACTCATTTAAGTGCGACTACTGAAAATAAACAAATCAAATACAAAACAGAAACAAGTGAAGAAAAATGAACCTTAAGACTACTCTCAACACAAAGACATGACAAGGCATTTATGCACATAGGGATGAATTACTCATAATTTAGAGACTAGAAAAAAAGGAACTGATATAGATTATATACAATTGGTCGCTAAAGTGAGGAAGAGAATACACTGGATTAGGACCAGTATCGTCAGAAAATGGTAATCTTACAATGTACTCGTAGAGTATAAATCATGGAATAAGAAATGAGTATATACACATCACCGAGTCACCAGTGGTTCAGTGCCCTATTCACAGATTTTGGTGTAGACCTTCATGGGCAGTGAACATGTCAAAATGGTCTAGTAATAAAATCAGTAAGAATTATAATTGCTTATATGTCCATTGTCTACTTTGAAGAACAGCTCAAGGTCTGTCGATGCATTGCTATTGCGAATGCACAGAATACACATTTGCCTCTAAATATATTCTGTACTTGTCTTCATGCTATCAAGTAGAGTGGCCTTACGTTACCTACATCAAACTTTATTACACTTTACAGGACAGAGAAGAGGTAAACACCTGTTCAAAACTAGGCCATTTTGAAAAACAAACGTATCTGGAGTCAATGATAGGAGCTGCACACTCTTACAATTTTTGTGGCTCCGTACAAACAGAAGGGTGGGCAATTTTACCTCACTGACCGTGTGATTAAAATTCGGCTTTTTGGTGATATATACATTAAGAAAACCATAAGAAAAAATCCAGAATACATTTTAAAAAGGTGTACTTAAAGCGTCTCTCAACATTCTAAAATACAAAACTCGATATCACCATTATGGCATTTCTCATGAATGAAATTTCTACGACAGTCTAGCAAATAATTTGCAAAGTAGAAGTCCATACTAAATACTACGAATTCCAGATATTGCACAAATCATTAATTACAAACAAAAAGTTAAAACAATTTAATCTAAGAATTGATCACCATTGTCACCAATGCAACACTCCGGAAACAAGTACTCACTTATTATTAGAGTGCCCATTTGCCACAGCAATCTGGGATAGCCTAGGGGAGTGGACAATACACAAATTCGAATCCATGAATAGATAAGAAATATATTATCCTGGGTAATCCCAGAAATAAACTGATCACAAATACCTTAATAATTATAACAAAATATCAGATATACAAGAGTAAATGGTAACAGAAGTTTAATTCAATATACTTAAAGATACTCTTCAAATATATATATATATATATATATATATATATATATATATATATATATATATATATATATATATATATATATATATATATACATATATTTATATATATATATATATATATATATATATATATATATATATATATATATATATATATATATATATATATATATATATATATATTTATATATATATATATATATATATATATATATATATATATATATATATATATATATATATATATATATATATATATATATATATATATATATATGTATATATATATATATATATATATATATATATATATATATATATATATATATATATATATATATATATTTTATTGTCCTACTTATTTGTTGGTTGTTCGTATACAGAAAAGAAATAACAATGCTGTTGTACAATTGTACAATTTGAAATGGAAAAAAAATCATCGTTTCTGTGAGGTACAATTCGGAATTATCTCTTAAGTGACATCCGAATAGGGGGGGGGGGGGGGCATTTCCATATCAAAAAGACAATTGAAAAACACATTTCGAAAATAAATGAGACATAACGAAAATGACTTCAATGACTACCAATTAGCAATAAGCAGTTTAATGGCTTCTTATCTTTCCTCATCAGCTGGTGAAGGAACACTCACCAGGGGGTGCCAGCCTCTTCCAGTAGAAAGCTCACAATCTTCTCTAAAAATCCCCTTTGACTATTTAAAACGTTACTCGACAGAAACTGTTAGAAGAAGAAATCAGATATTTAATATAATGCAATACATCTCTAGTGTAATCTAACCAAGTATGCTCTAATACATATGCTTAATGCTTTTCTTCTTTACATTACACATGGTATGCATTCAAAAATTTCTCAGCTGGAGAGTTCGCCTACTTTTCTCCTCTGATAGTAGTAGTAGTAGTAGTAGTAGTAGAAGTAGTAGTAATAGTAGTAGTAGTAGTAGTGGAAGTAGCAGAAGTATGTTTATTGGCCTTATCATTCAACATTAGAAATACAATTATATCAACATAATAATCAGAAATAAACATTTACAAACAGGCAAATATACAGAAACTAACTTTTTAAAAACTTACATGACACATTAAAAACTAAATTAGCTATAATGTGAAAAATGAGAGGCTATAAGTAACACTGACGGAAAAAGTCTGTGCTCTTGTTCTTTTTTAAAATGTAAAGGAAGGTACATGCTTATTTGCTGTTTTGGGTCCCTCTGTCGTAGCGGTTATTATTTCGCTCGCCTCACTGACTGCTACCCATGTACTAAACGGTATTTGAATAAAGCAGGTAACAGACTAATTGAATCTTGGAGTTTCATCAGATAAACCTATGCATATAATTTCTCTACATTACCCCTGCATTTGGGTGAATTATATTGTTCATATAACGAAAAGTTGCTTTGTTTAAAAATTCTAGTGGAAGGCTACAATCATTTTTTAAACTTATGGTGTATATCATAATTGCGACATAACTTTCTCCCTAATAATCCCCATATCTACGTTACTGATCTACCTATGGTAGATATATTTAAGTTTGTTGTGGAAGTCTGTAAACATTCAAAGTTTTAAAAGTACAATGTGCAATTCTGATGTACGTTCTAGAACTCAAACAACACCATCAATACAACTTTCCTTTCACTGCTACGATGTATTTGGTAATCAGGTTCCTGATATATCTTTCTTAATTCTTCTTCACTTTGGAGGGTGGCCTTAATCTTTTAACGAATACGCATATTCCCCTTGTTACAAAATACAACATAACCAGAGTAAAAAGCATGGCCAAAATAGCGATGAAAAGAAGGAATAAAATTATATCCACCATCCAATATTGATAAAGAGGCATATCATTTGCATATGATCTAAGATGTTTGCTGCCAAACTTAAGGACATGTTTTATCCAGAATGCAGCACGCTGTCTTGGAGTTTCAGGGCGGCTATTGTAGATGGCTGATGCTCTTTTAATATTGTCTCTGTAGGTTTGGTTGTTGTAGACTTCATGGACAAGCTCAGCAAGTTTTTCCGGCGTGTCATCATTGAGGCTAAACTTCCTACCATATCCCAGGTACTCCATACGAACTGCGTTGTGAATTTGATCAAGGAACACTGGTACACCAACCATTGGTACCCCACTCTGCAGGGCCTCCATTTGACCATTATTACCACAATGTGTCAGAAAGACCTTAACCTTTGGATGAGCAAGGATATCAATCTGTGGGACCCACTTCATCACCCTAACATTAGATGAAAAAGATTGTGGTGGTCCATCATATCGGAATATGATTTGATACTTGATCAGTTCAAATGCTTTGTATAACTTCCAGCTTAGACTCTCGGCAAGAAAGGGAAAAACTGAACCAAATGTAACGACAATAACTCCATCAGTAGAATCAAGGAAGGAGGAAAGTTCAGGGTGTAGAGATTTAGGAGGATAATTGGTTATACCTCCTACTGGTATAGTGTTAGGCATCAGTGGTACTGGATAGCCCATGAGGATGTCAATGTTATATAATGACACTTCAGATTTACTGAGAACTTCAGCAACCGTGGGTGGTTTAACACCTGGAAGATACCTTTTCCATGTACTGTCTCCGGCTTTCGGTGAAAAGATCGATTCCTCAGCAAACTTCTTGGTGTTTTCGAGTCTTTGAAAAAATGTCATTTTCTCGGTGTAAGGGAATTTCAACAGAGGGACAAAAGATGGCAGAGCTGGTATGCGATGTATCCAAGGGCTAAACATTGTAGTCACCACAATGTAAGGAAGTCCTAGTTTATGAGGTAATATGAATCGTGCCATTCCTAACACATACCCATCAATAATGACCATGTCAAAATTGCTTTCTTTAACCGTTTGCATGAATTGCACATCATCCATCATCTCCCAGGTCAACTCTGTTTCATGCTTAACAACGCTTTGGACACCTTCTCTTTGGCGGCCAGTTAAATGCATTTCAGAATAAAATCTCACCTGTTTGGGTTCACGGTATAACGGCTGTTGGAACTTACTTTTAAAACGAATGATTGTTATGCCTTGCTTTTCCAATGCCTTCACCTCATCGTTTGGGTATGCAGTGGACAAAGCTAAAGACACATTGAGACCAGCCTGGGCACAGCCCCCTCCAACACTTGACATGTACAAGACATGACTCAGACTCTCTGGTGTCAAGATAAGTATGGAATATGCAGTTGAGGATTGGATACCTATCAAAACTGTAAAAAGGATGCATATAAGTTTTGAACTCATTTTGCCTAAGTCGTGGTTATAATCCAGCGTTACTCTTATGCAGATGGTGAGTGTCCTTGTCCTAAAAGAAATGATAAGAAATATGTGTCATTCTGACATACTAAGACTATAATTGATTATACATTTTGTTGAAAGCAATACTTCCAAAATGTAATTGAATGAACTGTAAAAAATCGATCATATTACTTCTGTTGTATGCAGCACTAATTTCCTAAAGAAAACCTATTTTAGATAAATCCTGATTCAGGTACCATTGTCATAGTCTGGTATGCTATACTATATACTAAGCTATATGTACACCCAACAGAAGTATATGTGCGCTACGCCTCCTCATCGATAAAAGTACTCTTTTTGAAGTTACACAACATTTACTCACCAAAATGTTACTCACCACTGGTAAGTGGTGTAACACCTTAAGGTTGGTTCTAAACCGGTATCCTTATTCCTCTCTGCCCAACTGTAATTAGTTGTTATATTTTTCGTTCTCCAGGTTTCATCTTACGACCCCTCAACCAATCCCTGATCTGCTAGACAGTTCATTTACAAGTCTGAAATTTAACTCAACCAAACGTCACGTATTATACCTGGCAATCGATCAAGTGCCTTTGCCTTCGGAACTTGGCCTATATATCTGACCTGACACATTATTTGTGCAGGTGTCTGGCTCGTGTCCTTAAGGTATAACCAAACTGATCTACCTTTGACCCTACTCAATGCTTGAGTGTTTTTTAAGACTTGGATATCTGGAAACTGAGTTAAAAGAAGACAACAGCACTCATGCTATTGCATTGGTCATATCTCATAGTTACCGAATAATAATAAACGTGTCAATAAGTGGCTATTTTGATGCGATGTGGCACCATTTAAGAACATATCTGGCTGTGTCTTTTTTCATAATGTCAAGACCTATCCTCCACTTGAAAATCAGACTCTAGCCATTAATATTCGAGTATTCATATCTTGGTAGTTTCCACGGTCCTACCTACACCAGGGATCTGCACGATGAGTATCTTAAAAACATTTCTAAATGTTCCCATACGCCTCAAAATTACTAACAGAACATTGTTTACACAGTAAATGTTGATTTTCAGTTCCTGTCATAATTCAAAATACCTGTGGCATGACCTTGGACCCAGAGGGGGTTCATATATATAATATTCTAAAAACACTGGCTTCGAAGACTGTATTGTTATTCACTTACAGACGAAAAATGAGATGAAAATGTTAGTCAAAATGATGTAGGTCAAGGCAGACAGCCAGGACTTTCGGGGCCATTTTACAAGGAAGACCTAAATGCCCTATCAACCCCGAGGATCTGCAACCGATGTGCAATAGCTTTTACTCCATAGACTTTCGATGGATTGTGAAACGTTCCTAATTCCTGATGAAGTACGTTTAATTTGTTGTCTAGCCATAGGTTGTTAAAAGACACAATTAATCAAAGATCAAAGATTCTGACAGTTCAATCCCTCTCAGGCAAAAGGGGTGTATTTGTTACAAACAGGCTCTGGGTTGAGTTTATCCAGAAATAGGTATCATCAAGTGATTGTCCCACCTTTTGTTTTCTAGACCGCACACACATAGAACATTGCTTGGTCGAGATTCGTGGCCACTGAGCGCTACTTATGGGTAATCTTTTGATTTGATATCCATACTCAAGGGCTAACCGTGTAAAGCCGACAGCGCCCCAACCTAGAGTTCCACCTCAATACCCTATGCTGCCGTGTCATCGTGCGCTGGCCCAGAGAAAATATTGATGTATCTTAACCTAACTCGACCATCCAATGGTATAGACGTGCTCCAGACCTGTTTTAATAGGCAATTTCATGAGTCTCAATGACCTGCCTTGCTTTCAGTCTAGGTTTAACTCTTTAATTATTCTTATTCCAATCCCTGAGAACTGTGCTGCCATCTTTAGTTTAATGGAAACATCAAACCTGCATACCTATCTTACTCGGTCTGATGGGAGCATAGGGTAGACTCTTTTCATAGTCTCAAGTGCTATGAGAGTTGTACAATATGTCAAGACCATGCGTGGTATTTCACGTCTTACAGTGCATCCTCTGTGGTGACATTGTCCCACCTCACACATACACATATTTCTAGTGAACAGGGAAAGAGGTGGTAAAGATTTAAAACTCACTTAAGTAATTTGAGGACAAGCAACCTGCACATTCAGAATGAGGTTTGCAACAGCATGACTGTTCATTATCATACAGTCATGCACCTTTTCTGAACAACCATTGAGAATCCAAAAATTAAGTTCAAAGAGAGACCATAACCTTGCATTTTATTGCATTGTGCTTAGGATATGTACTTAGCCTCTAGTATATATCAAGTTGACTTTGAAATTCTCAGATTGTTCGAATCCACATAGAAAATTTAACTTCTTTAGAGGTGTATATTTTTTCAAATTTCATTTTTAAATGCTAATTTCACAATTCATCTGTGTTTTATCCACTAGTTGATTATTCTACGTGGGAGTGAAATTTATCTGTCACATTTATAAAATAGCTTATGCGGAATTTCTTTGCTTTTATTTGACATTCAGTTACATTTCATTGTTCCGTCTATTGTTGCCGTTGTTCTCTCCTCGACAAGAAGGTATTCGCATTAGAGATTAACTGAAGATGGCCCTTGATTATGTTGACAATGCACTTGTCAGCACTAATTGCGTGCATTTAGTCCAAAGCTAGCAACATAGGTCACATAAATGCCATGTATATATCTTAACTACGTTGTGCTCATGTGAAGTTGTTCTTTCAGCCTTGAATATACATACTCTTGTTTTACACATTCTTTTTGTCAGCAAGCCTTATATTATGGATGTACATGACTAATTACCCACGAAAACTACATAGTCAATCATTTTGATCAAAGTTCAAGGCTGTATGTTTTCATCTAGTTTTCAACAATGATAAAGGACCACGTTTTGCTAATATCTTATGGCACTAAATGACCTTTGTGTGTCGCTAAGTTTCAAAATTATGGCCTAGAAATTGCGCTGTATGTGTTTCGATGAGAGGATGTTTTGTCAACCTCGGTCACCAAAAGATTTTGCGGTTTCATATTTTTGTAGGCGTGCAGAATTCGCCTCACAGAGCGTGGGAACGTTTTTCAAGCTTTGAGAAAACAAACGTGGCTATAACCATGAATGTATGGCACGCGAAATTAGATATAGTAACCATTTATGTGTTACAGTGAATCATTTACGGATATCAAAAGATCATGGATATCAATGAATAATGTTTGATATCCATAAATGGTATCATTTATTGATATCCATAAATGGTATCATTTATTGCAATCAATTGATGGTCTTCTGATGTCAGCAAATGATCTTGTGATATCAATGACTGATTTCCCGATATCAACACCTTACCTTTGGGTGTGAGCTATGGGTTCTCAGACCAGATGAAATAGATATTCTTAGAAAATTTCAACGTTACGTTGGCCGCCGATGCCAAAGGTTCCCAACCAGAACGCCGAATTATAGTGCCGTTTATCCACTTGAATGGATTAGTATTGAACGTTATGTAAAAGTCAAAAAGCTACTCTTTTTAAGGACAATAATGGTAATGACAGATGACGCAATATGCAAGCAAACGTTAGTCCATAGAACTAGAGAGTATCAGATAGACGTGCCCAAGAGCAATATAAACGAGTATAATAGCCCAGTGTTTGACATTTTAAATACTTGTAAAGATTTTGACATTCTTGACATCTGCATTAACATGATTGAAAATGGTTTCCATTTTGACAAACAAGAATGGAAACGAAAGGTATGGGAGATTGCTTGGGTACAGGAAGATGATGAATATCGCATTACCTGTCAGAATACCTTCCTATTTAAAGTAATTGATAGACCTTACTTCTTAAACTGGTGGATCCTATCTGACCTGATTCCCGATATCATTAGTAACTGTGAAGTTATGTCAAAGCTGATTTGTAACTCTAGTCTCTTGAAAGACCATGATTACAGATTGAAAAAACAGTCGTTCAGTCATAAAATTTGCACACAGTGTATGTTGGGAATTAGAGAAGATACGATGCACCTAGTCATGCAGTGCCCAGACACAGAGCACATAACGAGCGAAATGTTTGATGTGTTGAGTGCAATAGATGACGAGCACGTTAGTAATGTGCTACAAGATCAACAGAACGTATATTATGTACTAATGGGCAAACACCCCACGGGCGTTCCTTTCGACTCCATGGTCAAAATCTGGCTAGTCTCAAGCCACTACATCCCAAGGATGTATAGACGTCTATTAAGTAAGCGATAATTCTACAACCCTACAAGAATGTATGTTGTCTTCCTATTCCCAGTTATAGGAAGTGTATTATGTTCAATATCATGTTTACTACCTGTAACAGGAGTCATTCTATACTGTAACACCGTTCCGGACGGTGAAGCTAAGACACTATGTCACTGTTCACCAGGCTAATTTGTACATATTTCCTGACCTCGATACACATTTATATAATTATGTCTCTCTAAGAGCTGACTTGTGTCTCAGGCTCGACAGATCAAATATATTTTTGTTTACTTAATTTAAGTTTACTCCTTTAGAGGAACTGTATATATGTTTTGACGTTAATATGTTACTGTTATTTATGAAAATGTCTGTATAGCTATGATTTAGTACCTCACGGTACTGTCAATAAACATACAATACAATACAATACAACATGAACTTACCTCTAAGATATTTAAAAAACACATTGATATATACGAATGAATGTCTACATATACTCATTCGTATAATTCATCTTAATCAAAAAATCATTTGTTGCTATCAAAATTGCTTCATTTTTTGATATCTATAAATGATCTGCGGATGATTTTTTTTTATTTATATATATGAATGATTTATTGAAGGAAGGAAGGAAGATATTGATTTTACATCGCTTTCAATAGCTAAGGTCATCATATCGCGACAAGAGGTAGAAACCCAGAACCGGGAAAAAATTCCCTAATCTTTACTTTGTGGCCCTACCTCTTTCCTAGACAACTGGAAAATTAGAAAAGAAAACAAATACAGCAGTTTCATAATCGTAATAAGTTTACTTCAGTTCCGAGGGTTTGGCAAGACTTGGATGAAAATCCGCATCTATAGCTCTCTGGGCAGGATTAACCTGACATACAGTTAGCAAGTTATGACATTCCGAAAAAGGAAGATCCTCCCTAGTGTATAGCCTGTAATTGTCGTTTATCTGCCAAACATATTTTATTTGATTGTGTCTATTTTATTGAATCCATGAATAGACATATTAATGTAAATACCTTTATGGAACTCTTTGAAAAGGTTCCTCCAGACAGCATTTTATCTTATTTACATGAGATTGGTCTGTTTTACAGATTATGAAATGTTTTAGGAATTTAGTTTCTTTTGAAACATACTTGTATACACTACTTATAATTCAAAATTGTTCATTATTTTGTGAATATTTTTTATCTATTTATTGCTTTGTTATTGTTTTCAACAATAACGTAGGACCATTGTTTTACACAGATTTATGGCACTAAATGATCTTGGTGTGCCGATGTGCCTTTAAGCAATCATTCATTCATTCATTCCTCACTGGTCATTGGTAGCGCCTAAAAGGCCCCGTTCTTCCCCGGCTTTTGGAGAAGCAGAAGTTGGGCTCTAAAACCGTAGCTGTATTTTCCAGGTACCAATGAAAACTTTTTCTAGGATGAGAACAAGGTAATGAAGGAATAACATGGCAATTGATAAAAAGTATTTGAAAACTATTTAAACTATTATTAAAAGCAGGGTAGAAGAAAAACTTAGAAATTCGGCTACCTTATAGAGATGCAGTAGTGAGAGGTCCTGAACAATGGTATAATATTGAAACATGCGTTTTAATTTGATGCATTGGATCAACATTGGGTGTTGTTTATGGGACTTTTGAAGTTCTCATACTGAAGTATATGAGCACCTTTCAATGCTGATACACTGCTGCCACCTGTTAACTACAAGTATATTGAAAAACTTCAGTCCTTTTCGAATTCACTGATTAGAATACTAAACCTGTCTATTTGCTGAAGGACTGACAGACCCTATTCGTTAGGGGATTGGATTTTATCTGGTTTCTATCTCATCGCATTATGACATAAACAGTGGAAAGCGACTGAGATTCGTACAAAGAAATAAAACACCATACCATTAATTGCGCTATTTTTTCGACATGTACGATAAATTCAAGCATGAAAATACGTTTGATTGGATTTATACAAAACTGTAATGTACAAGTTGTGGAGGTGTCTGGCCCGTGAGGTTCATGTCCTTTGCTGACGAATCCTACTGTCTGGCCCAGAGAAAAGAGTGACCTATATTCTTCTAACTCGACTATCGGATGATAGACTTTCTATAGCCTTGGATAAAGGGCACTATTTCACGTGTCTCAATAACCTGCATTGAGTTGATTTCAATCTAGGTTTAGTTCCCCTTTACCCCTAGAGCTGGATCCACTAGAACTGATTCTTACTCTAATCCCTGAGATCTGCACAGCCATTTATAGTTTAATGGAAATATCAAACCTGCATACCTATCGAACTCAGCCTAAGAAGCAGGCTAATCTGATGGGAGCATAGGGTAGAATCTTCTCATGCACGTATGTGCTAAGATAGTTGTTAATTATGTCAAGACCATGTGATGTGTGGTATTTCGGGTCTCACAGTGTTTCTGTTGTGGTCATATTGTCCCACCACACCTATACACATGGGTGTGAACTGTTTTATTACAAATGGAATCACCCTTCTTCCATAGTGATTTAAGTCCATCCAAACAATTTTTCAAAAAGGGTTAGAAGTTACATCATAAATCCTATCGATGTCATCTTCACCAAACATGAAAAGACCATCTAATTCAAATCAGATGGAAAGATTTTCCACTAATTAGCATGCTTACCCAATGCCAGTTTACTCGACTTAATGGGTGACGTACTGAGTTCACAAGCGTCTCATAGAGCACCTCATGCCTTGAGAATACAAATGTGGTTATGACCATGAATTGTATTGTATTGTATTGTATGTCTATTGACTGCACAAAAAGTATATAATCATACGATATACACATCATAATCATAAAGACTCATTTAAGTGCGACTACTGAAAATAAACAAATCAAATACAAAACAGAAACAAGTGAAGAAAAATGAACCTTAAGACTACTCTCAACACAAAGACATGACAAGGCATTTATGCACATAGGGATGAATTACTCATAATTTAGAGACTAGAAAAAAAGGAACTGATATAGATTATATACAATTGGTCGCTAAAGCGAGGAAGAGAATACACTGGATTAGGACCAGTATCGTCAGAAAATGGTAATCTTACAATGTACTCGTAGAGTATAAATCATGGAATAAGAAATGAGTATATACACATCACCGAGTCACCAGTGGTTCAGTGCCCTATTCACAGATTTTGGTGTAGACCTTCATGGGCAGTGTATATGTCAAAATGGTCTAGTAATAAAATCAGTAAGAATTATAATTGCTTATATGTCCATTGTCTACTTTGAAGAACAGCTCAAGGTCTGTCGATGCATTGCTATTGCGAATGCAGAATAAACATTTGCCTCTAAATATATTCTGTACTTGTCTTCATGCTATCAAGTAGAGTGGCCTTACGTTACCTACATCAAACTTTATTACACTTTACAGGACAGAGAAGAGGTAAACACCTGTTCAAAACTAGGCCATTTTGAAAAACAAACGTATCTGGAGTCAATGATAGGAGCTGCACACTCTTTCCTGAAGGTTGTACTCTAAGATGATGCTCAATCTAGGACACTAGGTTTTGTACTCATGAACCTGCTGTATACGTTTAGTAAACCAATGTGGCAGCCTATGGCAACAAAGATTATCGTTTCTTAGGAAAACACTAAACGAGATGATAAATTTGATTAAAATATGGAAACCAAGATGCTTTACAACTTTTGTGGCTCCGTACAAACAGAAGGGTGGGCAATTTTACCTCACTGACGGTGTGATTAAAATTCGGCTTTTTGGTGATATATACATTAAGAAAACCATAAGAAAAAATCCAGAATACATTTTAAAAAGGTGTACTTAAAGCGTCTCTCAACATTCTAAAATACAAAACTCGATATCACCATTATGGCATTTCTCATGAATGAAATTTCTACGACAGTCTAGCAAATAATTTGCAAAGTAGAAGTCCATACTAAATACTACGAATTCCAGATATTGCACAAATCATTAATTACAAACAAAAAGTTAAAACAATTTAATCTAAGAATTGATCACCATTGTCACCAATGCAACACTCCGGAAACAAGTACTCACTTATTATTAGAGTGCCCATTTGCCACAGCAATCTGGGATAGCCTAGGGGAGTGGACAATACACAAATTCGAATCCATGAATAGATAAGAAATATATTATCCTGGGTAATCCCAGAAATAAACTGATCACAAATACCTTAATAATTATAACAAAATATCAGATATACAAGAGTAAATGGTAACAGAAGTTTAATTCAATATACTTAAAGATACTCTTCAAATATATATATATATATATATATATATATATATATATATATATATATATATATATATATATATATATATATATATATATATATATATTATATATATATATATATATATATATATATATATATATATATATATATATATATATATATATATATATATATATATATATATATATATATATATATATATATATTTTATTGTCCTACTTATTTGTTGGTTGTTCGTATACAGAAAAGAAATAACAATGCTGTTGTACAATTGTACAATTTGAAATGGAAAAAAAATCATCGTTTCTGTGAGGTACAATTCGGAATTATCTCTTAAGTGACATCCGAATAGGGGGGGGGGGGCATTTCCATATCAAAAAGACAATTGAAAAACACATTTCGAAAATAAATGAGACATAACGAAAATGACATCAATGACTACCAATTAGCAATAAGCAGTTTAATGGCTTCTTATCTTTCCTCATCAGCTGGTGAAGGAACACTCACCAGGGGGTGCCAGCCTCTTCCAGTAGAAAGCTCACAATCTTCTCTAAAAATCCCCTTTGACTATTTAAAACGTTACTCGACAGAAACTGTTAGAAGAAGAAATCAGATATTTAATATAATGCAATACATCTCTAGTGTAATCTAACCAAGTATGCTCTAATACATATGCTTAATGCTTTTCTTCTTTACATTACACATGGTATGCATTCAAAAATTTCTCAGCTGGAGAGTTCGCCTACTTTTCTCCTCTGATAGTAGTAGTAGTAGTAGTAGAAGTAGTAGTAATAGTAGTAGTAGTAGTAGTGGAAGTAGCAGAAGTATATTTATTGGCCTTATCATTCAACATTAGAAATACAATTATATCAACATAATAATCAGAAATAAACATTTACAAACAGGCAAATATACAGAAACTAACTTTTTAAAAACTTACATGACACATTAAAAACTAAATTAGCTATAATGTGAAAAATGAGAGGCTATAAGTAACACTGACGGAAAAAGTCTGTGCTCTTATTCTTTTTTAAAATGTAAAGGAAGGTACATGCTTATTTGCTGTTTTGGGTCCCTCTGTCGTAGCGGTTATTATTTCGCTCGCCTCACTGACTGCTACCCATGTAGTAAACGGTATTTGAATAAAGCAGGTAACAGACTAATTGAATCTTGGAGTTTCATCAGATAAACCTATGCATATAATTTCTCTACATTACCCCTGCATTTGGGTGAATTATATTGTTCATATAACGAAAAGTTGCTTTGTTTAAAAATTCTAGTGGAAGGCTACAATCATTTTTTAAACTTATGGTGTATATCATAATTGCGACATAACTTTCTCCCTAATAATCCCCATATCTACGTTACTGATCTACCTATGGTAGATATATTTAAGTTTGTTGTGGAAGTCTGTAAACATTCAAAGTTTTAAAAGTACAATGTGCAATTCTGATGTACGTTCTAGAACTCAAACAACACCATCAATACAACTTTCCTTTCACTGCTACGAAGTATTTGGTAATCAGGTTCCTGATATATCTTTCTTAATTCTTCTTCACTTTGGAGGGTGGCCTTAATCTTTTAACGAATACGCATATTCCCCTTGTTACAAAATACAACATAACCAGAGTAAAAAGCATGGCCAAGATAGCGATGAAAAGAAGGAATAAAATTATATCCACCATCCAATATTGATAAAGAGGCATATCATTTGCATATGATCTAAGATGTTTGCTGCCAAACTTAAGGACATGTTTTATCCAGAATGCAGCACGCTGTCTTGGAGTTTCAGGGCGGCTATTGTAGATGGCTGATGCTCTTTTAATATTGTCTCTGTAGGTTTGGTTGTTGTAGACTTCATGGACAAGCTCAGCAAGTTTTTCCGGCGTGTCATCATTGAGGCTAAACTTCCTACCATATCCCAGGTACTCCATACGAACTGCGTTGTGAATTTGATCAAGGAACACTGGTACACCAACCATTGGTACCCCACTCTGCAGGGCCTCCATTTGACCATTATTACCACAATGTGTCAGAAAGACCTTAACCTTTGGATGAGCAAGGATATCAATCTGTGGGACCCACTTCATCACCCTAACATTAGATGAAAAAGATTGTGGTGGTCCATCATATCGGAATATGATTTGATACTTGATCAGTTCAAATGCTTTGTATAACTTCCAGCTTAGACTCTCGGCAAGAAAGGGAAAAACTGAACCAAATGTAACGACAATAACTCCATCAGTAGAATCAAGGAAGGAGGAAAGTTCAGGGTGTAGAGATTTAGGAGGATAATTGGTTATACCTCCTACTGGTATAGTGTTAGGCATCAGTGGTACTGGATAGCCCATGAGGATGTCAATGTTATATAATGACACTTCAGATTTACTGAGAACTTCAGCAACCGTGGGTGGTTTAACACCTGGAAGATACCTTTTCCATGTACTGTCTCCTGCTTGCGGTGAAAAGATCGATTCCTCAGCAAACTTCTTGGTGTTTTCGAGTCTTTGAAAAAATGTCATTTTCTCGGTGTAAGGGAATTTCAACAGAGGGACAAAAGATGGCAGAGCTGGTATGCGATGTATCCAAGGGCTAAACATTGTAGTCACCACAATGTAAGGAAGTCCTAGTTTATGAGGAAATATGAATCGTGCCATTCCTAACACATACCCATCAATAATGACCATGTCAAAATTGCTTTCTTTAACCGTTTGCATGAATTGCACATCATCCATCATCTCCCAGGTCAACTCTGTTTCATGCTTAACAACGCTTTGGACACCTTCTCTTTGGCGGCCAGTTAAATGCATTTCAGAATAAAATCTCACCTGTTTGGGTTCACGGTATAACGGCTGTTGGAACTTACTTTTAAAACGAATGATTGTTATGCCTTGCTTTTCCAATGCCTTCACCTCATCGTTTGGGTATGCAGTGGACAAAGCTAAAGACACATTGAGACCAGCCTGGGCACAGCCCCCTCCAACACTTGACATGTACAAGACATGACTCAGACTCTCTGGTGTCAAGATAAGTATGGAATATGCAGTTGAGGATTGGATACCTATCAAAACTGTAAAAAGGATGCATATAAGTTTTGAACTCATTTTGCCTAAGTCGTGGTTATAATCCAGCGTTACTCTTATGCAGATGGTGAGTGTCCTTGTCCTAAAAGAAATGATAAGAAATATGTGTCATTCTGACATACTAAGACTATAATTGATTATACATTTTGTTGAAAGCAATACTTCCAAAATGTAATTGAATGAACTGTAAAAAATCGATCATATTACTTCTGTTGTATGCAGCACTAATTTCCTAAAGAAAACCTATTTTAGATAAATCCTGATTCAGGTACCATTGTCATAGTCTGGTATGCTATACTATACTAAGCTATATGTACACCCAACAGAAGTATATGTGCGCTACGCCTCCTCATCGATAAAAGTACTCTTTTTGAAGTTACACAACATTTATTCCCCAAAATGTTACTCACCACTGGTAAGTGGTGTAACACCTTAAGGTTGGTTCTAAACCGGTCTCCTTATTCCTCTCTGCCCAACTGTAATTAGTTGTTATATTTTTCGTTCTCCAGGTTTCATCTTACGACCCCTCAACCAATCCCTGATCTGCTAGACAGTTCATTTACAAGTCTGAAATTTAACTCAACTAAACGTCACGTATTATACCTGGCAATCGATCAAGTGCCTTTGCCTTCGGAACTTGGCCTATATATCTGACCTGACACATTATTTGTGCAGGTGTCTGGCTCGTGTCCTTAAGGTATAACCAAACTGATCTACCTTTGACCCTACTCAATGCTTGAGTGTTTTTTAAGACTTGGATATCTGGAAACTGAGTTAAAAGAAGACAACAGCACTCATGCTATTGCATTGGTCATATCTCATAGTTACCGAATAATAATAAACGTGTCAATAAGTGGCTATTTTGATGCGATGTGGCACCATTTAAGAACATATCTGGCTGTGTCTTTTTTCATAATGTCAAGACCTATCCTCCACTTGAAAATCAGACTCTAGCCATTAATATTCGAGTATTCATATCTTGGTAGTTTCCACGGTCCTACCTACACCAGGGATCTGCACGATGAGTATCTTAAAAACATTTCTAAATGTTCCCATACGCCTCAAAATTACTAACAGAACATTGTTTACACAGTAAATGTTGATTTTCAGTTCCTGTCATAATTCAAAATACCTGTGGCATGACCTTGGACCTAGAGGGGGTTCATATATATAATATTCTAAAAACACTGGCTTCGAAGACTGTATTGTTATTCACTTACAGACGAAAAATGAGATGAAAATGTTAGTCAAAATGATGTAGGTCAAGGCAGACAGCCAGGACTTTCGGGGCCATTTTACAAGGAAGACCTAAATGCCCCATCAACCCCGTGGATCTGCAACCGATGTGCAACAGCTTTTACTCCATAGACTTTCGATGGATTGTGAAACGTTCCTAATTCCTGATGAAGTACGTTTAATTTGTTGTCTAGCCATAGGTTGTTAAAAGACACAATTAATCAAAGATCAAAGATTCTGACAGTTCAATCCCTCTCAGGCAAAAGGGGTGTATTTTTTACAAACAGGCTCTGGGTTGAGTTTATCCAGAAATAGGTATCATCAAGTGATTGTCCCACCTTTTGTTTTCTAGACCGCACACACATAGAACATTGCTTGGTCGAGATTCGTGGCCACTGAGCGCTACTTATGGGTAATCTTTTGATTTGATATCCATACTCAAGGGCTAACCGTGTAAAGCCGACAGCGCCCCTACCTAGAGTTCCACCTCAATACCCTATGCTGCCGTGTCATCGTGCGCTGGCCCAGAGAAAATATTGATGTATCTTAACCTAACTCGACCATCCAATGGTATAGTCGTGCTCCAGACCTGTTTTAATAGGCAATTTCATGAGTCTCAATGACCTGCCTTGCTTTCAGTCTAGGTTTAACTCTTTAATTATTCTTATTCCAATCCCTGAGAACTGTGCTGCCATCTTTAGTTTAATGGAAACATCAAACCTGCATACCTATCTTACTCGGTCTGATGGGAGCATAGGGTAGACTCTTTTCATAGTCTCAAGTGCTATGAGAGTTGTACAATATGTCAAGACCATGCGTGGTATTTCACGTCTTACAGTGCATCCTCTGTGGTGACATTGTCCCACCTCACACATACACATATTTCTAGTGAACAGGGAAAGGGGTGGTAAAGATTTAAAACTCACTTAAGTAATTTGAGGACAAGCAACCTGCACATTCAGAATGAGGTTTGCAACAGCATGACTGTTCATTATCATACAGTCATGCACCTTTCCTGAACAACCATTGAGAATCCAAAAATTAAGTTCAAAGAGAGACCATAACCTTGCATTTTATTGCATAGTGCTTAGGATATGTACTAAACCTCTAGTATATATCACGTTGACTTTGAAATTCTCAGATTGTTCGAATCCACATAGAAAATTTAACTTCTTTAGAGGTGTATATTTTTTCAAATTTCATTTTTAAATGCTAATTTCACAATTCATCTGTGTTTTATCCACTAGTTGATTATTCTACGTGGGAGTGAAATTTATCTGTCACATTTATAAAATAGCTTATGGGGTATTTCTTGGCTTTTATTTGACATTCAGTTACATTTCATTGTTTCCGTCTATTGTTGCCGTTGTTCTCTCCTCGACAAGAAGGTATTCGCATTAGAAGAGATTAACTGAAGATGGCCCTTGATTATGTTGACAATGCACTAGTCAGCACTTATTGCGTGCATTTAGTCTAAAGCTAGCAATATAGGTCACATAAATGCCATGTATATATTTTAACTACTTTGTGCTCATGTGAAGTTGTTCTTTCAGCCTTGAATATACATACTCATGTTTTACACATTCTTTTTGTCAGCAAGCCTTATATTATGGATGTACATGACTAATTACCCACGAAAACTACATAGTCAATCATTTTGATCAAAGTTCAAGGCTGTATGTTTTCACCTAGTTTTCAACAATGATAAAGGACCACGTTTTGCTAATATCTTATGGCACTAAATGACCTTTGTGTGTCGCTAAGTTTCATAATTATGGCCTAGAAATTGCGCTGTATGTGTTTCGATGAGAGGATGTTTTGTCAACCTCGGTCACCAAAAGATTTTGCGGTTTCATATTTTTGTAGGCGTGCAGAATTCGCCTCACAGAGCGTGGGAACGTTTTTCAAGCTTTGAGAAAACAAACGTGGCTATAACCATGAATGTATGGCACGCGAAATTAGATATAGTAACCATTTATGTGTTACAGTGAATCATTTACGGATATCAAAAGATCATGGATATCAATAAATAATTTTTGATATCCATAAATGGTATCATTTATTGCTATCAATTGATGGTCTTCTGATGTCAGCAAATGATCTTGTGATATCAATGATTGATCTCCCGATATTAACACCTTACCTTTGGGTGTGAGCTATGGGTTCTCAGACCAGATGAAATAGATATTCTTAGAAAATTTCAACGTTACGTTGGCCGCCGATGCCAAAGGTTCCCAACCAGAACGCCGAATTATAGTGCCGTTTATCCACTTGGATGGATTAGTATTGAACGTTATGTAAAAGTCAAAAAGCTACTCTTTTTAAGGACAATAATGGTAATGACAGATGACGCAATATGCAAGCAAATGTTAGTCCATAGAACTAGAGAGTATCAGATAGACGTGCCCAAGAGCAATATAAACGAGTATAATAGCCCAGTGTTTGACATTTTAAATACTTGTAAAGATTTTGACATTCTTGTCATCTGCATTAACATGATCGAAAATGGTTTCCATTTTGACAAACAAGAATGGAAACGAAAGGTATGTGAGATTGCTTGGGTACAGGAAGATGATGAATATCGCATTACCTGTCAGAATACCTTCCTATTTAAAGTAATTGATAGATCTTACATCTTAAACTGGTGGATCCTATCTGACCTGATTCCCGATATTATTAGTAACTGTGAAGTTATGTCAAAGCTGATTTGTAACTCTAGTCTTTTGAAAGACCATGATTACAGATTGAAAAAACAGTCGTTTAGTCATAAAATTTGCACACAGTGTATGTTGGGAATTAGAGAAGATACGATGCACCTAGTTATGCAGTGCCCGGACACAGAGCACATAAAGAGCGAAATGTTTGATGTGTTGAGTGCAATAGATGACGAGCACGTTAGTAATGTGCTACAAGATCAACAGAACGTATATTATGTACTATTGGGCAAACACCCCAAGGGCGTTCCTTTCGACTCCATGGTCAAAATCTGGCTAGTCTCAAGCCACTACATCACAAGGATGTATAGACGTCTATTAAGTAAGCGATAATTCTACAACCCTAAAAGAATGTATGTTGTCTTCCTATTCCCAGTTATAGGAAGTGTATTATGTTTAATATCATGTTTACTACCTGTAACAGGAGTCATTCTATACTGTAACACCGTTCCGGAGGGTGAAGCTAAGACACTATGTCACTGTTCACCAGGCTAATTTGTACATATTTCCTGACCTCGATACACATTTATATAATTATGTCTCTCTAAGAGCTAACTTGTGTCTCAGGCTCGACAGATCAAATATATTTTTGTTTACCTTATCTAAGTTTACTCCTTTAGAGGAACTGTATATATGTTTTGACGTTAATATGTTACTGTTATTTATGAAAATGTCTGTATAGCTATGATTTAGTACCTCACGGTACTGTCAATAAACATACAATACAATACAATACAACATGAACCTACCTCTAAGATATTAAAAAAAACACATTAATATATACGAATGAATGTCTACATATATTCATTCGTATAATTCATCTTAATCAAAAAATCATTTGTTGCTATCAAAATTGCTTCATTTCTGATATCTATAAATGATCTGCGGATGATTTTTTTTATTTATATATATGAATGATTTATTGACGGAAGGAAGGAAGATATTGTTTTTACATCGCTTTCAATAGCTAAGGTCATCATATCGCGACAAGAGGTAGAAACCCAGAACCGGGAAAAAATTCCCTACTCTTTACTTTGTGGCCCTATCTCTTTCCTAGACAACTGGAAAATTAGAAAGGAAAACAAATACAGCAGTTTCATAATCGTAATAAGTTTACTTCAGTTCCGAGGGTTTGGCAAGACTTGGATGAAAATCCGCATCTATAGCTCTCTGGGTAGGATTAACCTGACATACAGCTAGCAAGTTATGACATTCCGAAAAAGGAAGATCCTCCCCAGTGTATAGCCTGTAATTGTCGTTTATCTGCCAAACATATTTTATTTGATTGTGTCTATTTTATTGAATCCATGAATAGACATATTAATGTAAATACCTTTATGGAACTCTTTGAAAAGGTTCCTCCAGACAGCATTTTATCTTATTTACATGAGATTGGTCTGTTTTACAGATTATGAAATGTTTTAAGAATTTAGTTTCTTTTGAAACATACTTGTATACACTACTTATAATTCAAAATGTTCATTATTTTGTGAATATTTTTTATCTATTTATTGCTTTGTTATTGTTTTCAACAATAACGTAGGACCATTGTTTTACACAGATTTATGGCACTAAATGATCTTGGTGTGCCGATGTGCCTTTAAGCAATCATTCATTCATTCATTCCTCACTGGTCATTGGTAGCGCCTAAAAGGCCCCGTTCTTCCCCGGCTTTTGGAGAAGCAGAAGTTGGGCTCTAAAACCGTAGCTGTATTTTCCAGGTATCTCTAGGTAAAGAACCAATGAAAACTTTTTCTAGGATGAGAACAAGGTAATGAAGGAATAACATGGCAATTGATAAAAAGTATTTGAAAACTATTTAAACTATTCTTAAAAGCAGGGTAGAAGAGTCTTAGAAATGCGGCTACCTTATAGAGATGCAGTAGTGAGAGGTCCTGAACAATGGTACAATATTGAACCATGCATTTTAATTTGATGCATTTGATCAACATTGAGTGTTGTTTATGAGACTTTTGAAGTTCTCATACTGAAGTATATGAGCAGCCTTCAATGCTGATACACTGCTGCCACCTTTTAACTACAAATATATTGAAAAACTTCAGTCCTTTTCCAATTCACTGATTAGAATACTAAACCTGTCTATTTGCTAAAGGACTGAAAGACCCCATGGGGCTATTCGTCAGGGGATTGGACTTCATCTGGTTTCTATCTCGAGCTAACTTCAAGCATGAAACAACGTTTGATCAGGATTGATACAAAACTATAATGTACAGGTCGATACCTGACACATACTAGTCGTGGAGGTGTCTGGCCCGTGAGGTTCATGTCCTTTGCTAACGTATCCTGCTGCCTGGCCCTGAGAAAAGAGTGACCTATTTTCTTCTAACTCGACTATCTGATGATAGACTTTCTATAGCCCTGGATAAAGGGCACTATTTCATGAGTCGCAATAACCTGCATTGAGTTGATTTCAATCTAGGTTTAGTTCCCCTTTAACCCTAGAGATGGATCCACTAGAACTGATTCTTACTCTAATCCCTGAGGTCTGCACAGCCACCTATAGTTAAATGGAAATATCAAACCTGCATACCTATCGAACTCAGCCTAAGAAGCAGGCTAATCTGATTGGAGCATAGGGTAGAATCTTCTCATGCACTTAAGTGCTAGGATAGTTGTTAATTATGTCAAGACCATGTGATGTGTGGTATTTCGGGTCTCACAGTGTATCTGTTGTGGTCATATCGTCCTACCACACACATACACATGGGTGTGAACTGTTTTGACACAAATGAAATCACCCTTCTTCCATAGTAATTCAAATCCATCCAAACAACTTTTCAAAAAGGGTTAGAAGTTACATCGTAAATCCTATTGATGTAATCATCATCACACATGAAAAGACCATCAAATTCAAATCAGAGGGAAAGACATTCCACTAATTAGCATGCTTACCCAACTCCGGTTTACTTGACCCAATGGGTGACGTACTGAGTTCACAAGCGCCTCATAGAGCACATCATGCCTTGAGAATACAAATGTGGTTATGACCATGACTTGTATTGTATTGCATGTGTATTGACTGCACAAAAAGTACAAAATCATACGATATACACATCATAATCATAAAGACTCACTAAAGTGCGACTACTGAAAATGAACAAAAATCAAATACAAAACAGAAACAAGTAAAGAGAAATTAACCTAGGAAGACTACTCTCATCACACAGACATGACAAGACATTTATGCACATAAGAATGAATTACTCATAATTTAGAGACTAGAAATAAAAGGAACTGAAATAACTTATATACAATTGCTTAATAAGGCGAGGTGCAGAAATACACTGGATTAGGACCAGCATCGTTAGAAACTGGTAATCTTACAATCCTACTCGTAGAGTATAAATCATGGAATAGGAAATGAGTATATACACATCACCCTGTCACCAGTGGTTCAGTCACAGATTTCGGTGTAGACCTGCATGGGCAGTGAACATGTCAAAATGATCTAGTAATAAAATCAGTAAGAATTAAAACTGCTTATATGTCCATTGTCTACTTTGAGGAACAGCTGAAAGGTCTGTCGATACATTACAATTGTGAATGCTGAATGAACATTTGCCTTTAAATATATTCTGTACTTGTCTTCATGCTATCAAGTAGAGTGGCCTTACGTTACATAGATCAAACTTTATTACAATTTACAGGACAGATAAGGGGAAAACACGTATTCAAAACTAGGCCATTTTGAAAAACAAACGTATCTGGAGTCAATGATAGGAGCTTCACACACTTTCCTGGAGGTTGTACTCTAAGATGATGCTCAATCTAGGACACTAGGTTTTGTACTCATGAACCTGCTGTATAAGTTTAGTAAACCAATGTGGCAGCCTATGGCAACAAAGATTATCATTAAAGACTAAACATAAAAGACTAAACGAGATGATATATTTGATTAAAATATGGAAACCAAGATGCTTTTGCTCCCTACAAACAGAAGGGTGGGCAATTTTAACTCACTGACGGTGTGATTAAAGTTCGGCTTTCTGGTGATATATACATTAAGAAAACCATAAGAAAAAATCCAGAATACATTTTGGAAAGATGTACTTAAAGCGTCTCTCAACATTATAAAATACAAAACTCGATATCACCATTATGGCATTTCTCATGACTGAAATTTCCACGACAGTCTAGCAAATAATTGCAAAGCATATGTCAATAATAGATACTTCGAATTCCAGATACTGTACAAATTATTAATTACAAACAAAAAGTTAAATCAATTTAATCTAAGAATTGATCACCTTTGTCACCAATGCAACACTCAGGAAACAAGTACTCCCTTATTATTTGAGTGCCCATTTCCACAAATCTGGGATTGCCTAGGGGAGTGGAAAATACGTAACACAAACTCGAATCCATAAATGGATAAGAAATATATCATCCTGGGTAATCCCGGAAATAAACCGATCACAAATAGCTCAATGATCGTAACAAAATATCAGATATACAGGAGTAAATGGAAACAGAAGAAGTTTAATTCATTATACTTAAAGATACTCTTCAATATATATATATATATATATATATATACCTAGCTAGGTACAATAGAAAATACCTTGGCAAATGGGCACCATTATATGATACTTTTTATGTAATCTGATTTTATGTCATAAGCGTCAAGGTATCTGTGATGTAATGCAGGAAACATCCTCGGATTATGCTACTTGTTACTTATCTGTATATCATATATCTCACTGTGATCTCAATATGCATTTTTTTATTTGATTATCTATGAAGTAATAAAATTATAAAATAACTTGAAAAAGGGTTAATATAAAGAAAGTAAACTTTTAAACGTTTACAATTATATACAGGCCAAAGAATTTAATATCACAATTAAAGGGGAAGGAAATACCTTTCTAACATGTGGTGAGCATTTCCATATTAAAAAGACAATTGAAAACACATTCTCAAACGGAAATAAATAAGACATTACGAAAATGTTAGTAAAAGAGAAAAATTATAAATGATGATGATGATAATTCTAATACTAATCATATTACTACTACTACTACTACTACTACTACTACTACTACTACTACTACTACTACTACTACTACTACTACTGCTACTAATAATAATAATAATGATAATAACAATGATCATAATGATAGTAATAATGTTATCTTAATCCTTCTAACACCATACACACATGTTCACACACAGACACACAAACACAGACATACGAATGTTTAAAAAGTTACTACACAGAAACTGTAAGAAGAAGAAATCAGATGTTATTTAATATAATGTGATACATCACTAGTGTTATTTAATCAAGTATGCTCTAATACATATGCTCAATGCTTTTCTTTACATCACACATGATATGCATTCAAAAATTTCTAAGCTGGAGTTCGCCTACTTTTCTCCTCTAGTAGTAGTGGCAGTAGTAGAAGTATATTTATTGGCCTTATCATTCAACATTAGAAATACAATTACATTAAGATAATAATCAGAAATGAATATTTACAAACAGGAAACTAACTTCATAAGAATTTGCACGACACGTTAAAAACTTAATTGGCTATAATGTGAAAAGAACGTAGAGGCTATAAGTAACACTGAAGGTAAAAGTCAGTGCTCTTATTCTTTTTTGAAATGAAAAGGAAGGTACATGCTTATTTGCTGTTTTGGGTCCCTCTGTGGTAGCGCTTATTATTTCGCTAGCCTCACTGACTTCTACCCATGTAATATACGGTATTTGAATAAAGCAGGTAACAGACTAATTGAATCTTGGAGTTTTATCAGATAAACTTATGCAGATAATTTCTCTACATTACCTCTGCATTTGTGTGAATTATATTGTTCATATAACGATGTTGCTTTGTTTAAAAAATCCAGTGGAAGGCTAAAATAATTCTTTAAACTTATGGTGTAAATCATAATTGCGACATTACTTTCTCCCTAATAATCCCCATATCCACGTTGCTGATCATCACATATGTAATGAATTGAAATTCTTAGACACTGAAAGTGAAACCTATGGTAGATACATTGAAGTTTGTTGTGGAAGTCTGTAAACATTCAAAGTACAATATGCAATTCTGATGTACGTTCTAGTACTCAAACAACACCATCAATACAACTTTCCTCTCACTGCTACGAAGTACCGGTATTTGGTAATCAGGTTCCTGATATATCTTTCTTAATTCCTCTTCACTTTGGAGCGTGGCCTTAATCTTTTAACGAATACGCATATTCCCCTTGTTACAAAATACAACATAACCAGAGTAAAAAGCATGGCCAAAATAGCGATGAAAAGAAGGAATAAAATTATATCCACCATCCAATATTGATAAAGAGGCATATCATTTGCATATGATCTAAGATGTTTGCTGCCAAACTTAAGGACATGTTTTATCCAGAATGCAGCACGCTGCCTTGGAGTTTCAGGGCGGCTGTTGTAGATGGCTGATGCTCTTTTGATGTTGTCTCTGTAGGTTTGGTTGTTGTAGACTTCATGGACAAGTTCAGCAAGTTTTTCCGGCGTGTCATCATTGAGGCTAAACTTCCTACCATATCCTAGGTACTCCATACGAACTGCATTGTGAATTTGATCAAGGAACACCGGTACACCAACCATTGGTACCCCACTTTGCAGGGCCTCCATTTGACCATTATTACCACAATGTGTCACAAAGACTTTAACCTTTGGATGAGCAAGGATATCAATCTGTGGGATCCACTTCATCACCCTAACATTAGATGAAAAAGATTGTGGTGGTCCATCATATCGGAATATGATTTGATGCTTGATCAGTTCAAATGCTTTGTATAACTTCCAGCTTAGACTCTCGGCAAGAAAGGGCAAAACTGAACCAAATGTAACAACAATAACTCCATCAGTTGAATCAAGGAAGGAGGAAAGTTCAGGGTTTAGATATTTAGGAGGATAAATGGTTAGACCTCCTACTGGTATAGTGTTAGGCATCAGTGGTACTGGATAGCCCATGAGGATGTCAATGTTATATAATGACACTTCAGATTTACCGAGAACTTCAGCAACCGTGGGTGGTTTAACACCAGGAAGATACCTTTTCCATGTACTGTCTCCTGCTTGCGGTGAAAAGATCGATTCCTCAGCAAACTTCTTGGTGTTTTCGAGTCTTTGAAAAAATGTCATTTTCTCTGTGTAAGGGAATTTCAACAGTGGGACAAAAGATGGCAGAGCTGGTATGCGATGTATCCAAGGACTAAACATTGTAGTCACCACGATGTAAGGAAGTCCTAGTTTATGAGGTAATATGAATCGTACCATTCCTAACACATACCCATCAATAATGACCATGTCAAAATTGCTTTCTTTAACTGTTTTCATGAATTGCACATCATCCATCATCTCCCAGGTTAACTCTGTTTCATGCTTAACAAAGCTTTGGTCTCCTTCTCTTTAGCGGCCAGTTAAATGCATTTCAGAATAAAATCTCACCTGTTCGGGTTCACGGTATAAAGGCCGTTGGAACTTGCTCTTAAAACGAATGATTGTCATGCCTTGCTTTTCCAATGCCTTCACCTCATCGTTTGGGTATGCAGTGGACAAAGCCAAAGTCACATTAAGACCAGCCTGAGCACAGCCCGCTCCAACACTTGACATGTACAAGACATGACTCAGACTCTCTGGTGTCAAAATAAGTATGGAATATGCAGTTGAGGATTGGATACCTATCAAAACTGTAAAAAGGATGCATATCAATTTTGAACTCATTTTGCCTAAGTCGTGGTTATAATCCAGCGTTACTCTTATGCAGATGGTGGGTGTCCTTGTCCTAAAAGAAATGATAAGAAATATGTGTCATTCTGACATACTACGACTATAATTGATTATACATTTTGTTGAAAGCAATACGTCCAAAATGTAATTGAATGAACTGTAAAAAATCGATCATATTACTTCTGTTGTATGCAGCACTAATCTCCTAAAGAAAACCTATTTAAGATAAATCCTGATTTAGGTACCATTGTCATAGTCTGGTATGCTATACTATACTAAGCTATATGTACACCCAACAGAAGTATATGTGCGCTACGCCTCCTCATCGATAAAAGTACTCTTTTTGAAGTAACACAACATTTACTCACCAAAATGTTACTCACCACTGGTAAGTGGTGTAACACCTTAAGGATTGGTTCTAAACCGGTCTCCTTATTCCTGTCTGCCCAACTGTAATTAGTTGTTATATCTTTCGTTCTCCAGGTTTCATCTTACGACCCCTCAACCAATCCCTGATCTGCTAGACAGTTCATTTACAAGTCTGAAATTTAACTCAACCAAACGTCACGTATTATACCTGGCAATCGATCAAGTGCCTTTGCCTTCGGAACTTGGCCTATATATCTGACCTGACACATTAGTTGTGCAGGTGTCTGGCTCGTGTCCTTAAGGTATAACCAAACTGATCTACCTTTGACCCTACTCAATGCCTGAGTAGTTAACACTTGGATATCTGGAAACTGAGTTAAAAGAAGACAACAGCACTCATGCTATTGCATTGGTCATATCTCATAGTTACCGAATAATAATAAACGTGTCAATAAGTGGCTATTTTGATGCGATGTGGCACCATTTAAGAACATATCTGGCTGTGTCTTTTTTCATAATGTCAAGACCTATCCTCCACTTGAAAATCAGACTCTAGCCATTGATATTCGATCATTCATATCTTGGTAATTTCCACGGTCCCACCTACACCAGGGATCTGCACGATGAGTATCTTAAAACATTTCTAAATGTTCCCATACGCCTCAAAATTACTAACAGAACATTGTTTACACCGTAAATGTTGATTTTCAGTTCCTGTCATAATTCAAAATACCTGTGGCATGACCTTGGACCTAGAGGGGGTTCATATATATAATATTCTAAAACACTGGCTTCGAAGACTGTATTGTTATTCACTTACAGACGAAAAATGAGATGAAAATGTTAGTCAAAATGATCTAGGTCAAGGCAGACAGCCAGGACTTTCGGGGCCATTTTACAAGGAAGACATAAATGCCCCATCAACCCCAAGGATCTGCAACCGATGTGCAATAGCTTTTACTCCATAGACTTTCGATGGATTGTGAAACGTTCCTAATTCCTGATGAAGTACGTTTAATTTGTTGTCTAGCCATAGGTTGTTAAAAGACACAATTAATCAAAGATCAAAGATTCTGACAGTTCAATCCCTCTCAGACAAAAGGGGTGTATTTGTTACAAACTGGCTCTGGGTTGAGTTTATCCAGAAATAGGTATCATCAAGTGATTGTCCCACTTTTTGTTTTCTAGACCGCACACACATAGAACATTGCTTGGTCGAGATTCGTGGCCAGTGAGCGCTACTTATGGGTAATCTTTTGATTTGATATCCATACTCAAGGGCTAACCGTGTAAAGCCGACAGCGCCCCAACCTAGAGTTCCACCTCAATACCCTATGCTGCCGTGTCATCGTGCGCTGGCCCAGAGTAAATATTGATGTATGTTAACCTAACTCGACCATCCAATGGTATAGACGTGCTCCAGACCTGTTTTAATAGGCAATTTCATGAGTCTCAATGACCTGCCTTGCTTTCAGTCTAGGTTTAACTCTTTAATTATTCTTATTCCAATCCCTGAGAACTGTGCTGCCAACTTTAGTTTAATGGAAACATCAAACCTGCATACCTATCTTACTCGGTCTGATGGGAGCATAGGGTAGACTCTTTTCATAGTCTCAAGTGCTATGAGAGTTGTACAATATGTCAAGACCATGCGTGGTATTTCACGCCTTACAGTGCATCCTCTGTGGTGACATTGTCCCACCTCACACATACACATATTTCTAGTGAACAGGGAAAGGGGTGGTAAAGATTTAAAACTCACTTAAGTAATTTGAGGACAAGCAACCTGCACATTCAGAATGAGGTTTGCAACAGCATGACTGTTCATTATCATACAGTCATGCACCTTTCCTGAACAACCATTGAGAATCCAAAAATTAAGTTCAAAGAGAGACCATAACCTTGCATTTTATTGCATAGTGCTTAGGATATGTACTTAGCCTCTAGTATATATCACGTTGACTTTGAAATTCTCAGATTGTTCGAATCCACAAAGAAAATTTAACTTCTTTAGAGGTGTATATTTTTTCAAATTTCATTTTTAAATGCTAATTTCACAATTCATCTGTGTTTTATCCACTAGTTGATTATTCTACGTGGGAGTGAAATTTATCTGTCACATTTATAAAATAGCTTATGGGGAATTTCTTTGCTTTTATTTGACATTCAGTTACATTTCATTGTTTCCGTCTATTGTTGCCATTGTTCTCTCCTCGACAAGAAGGTATTCGCATTAGAAGAGATTAACTGAAGATGGCCCTTGATTATGTTGACAATGCACTTGTCAGCACTAATTGCGTGCATTTAGTCCAAAGCTAGCAATATAGGTCACATAAATGCCATGTGTATATTTTAACTACGTTGTGCTCATGTGAAGTTGTTCTTTCAGCCTTGAATATACATACTCTTGTTTTACACATTCATTTTGTCAGCAAGCCTTATATTATGGATGTACATGATTAATTACCCACGAAAACTACATAGTCAATCATTTTGATCAAAGTTCAAGGCTGTATGTTTTCACCTAGTTTTCAACAATGATAAAGGACCACGTTTTGCTAATATCTTATGGCACTAAATAACCTTTGTGTGTCGCTAAGTTTCAAAATTATGGCCTAGAAATTGCGCTGTATGTGTTTCAATGAGAGGATGTTTTGTCAACCTCGGTCACCAAAAGATTTTGCGGTTTCATATTTTTGTAGGCGTGCAGAATTCGGGTGTGAGCTATGGGTTCTCAGACCAGATGAAATAGATATTCTTAGAAAATTTCAACGTTACGTTGGCCGCCGATGCCAAAGGTTCCCAACCAGAACGCCGAATTATAGTGCCGTTTATCCACTTGGATGGATTAGTATTGAACGTTATGTAAAAGTCAAAAAGCTACTCTTTTTAAGGACAATAATGGTAATGACAGATGACGCAATATGCAAGCAAATGTTAGTCCATAGAACTAGAGAGTATCAGATAGACGTGCCCAAGAGCAATATAAACGAGTATAATAGCCCAGTGTTTGACATTTTAAATACTTGTAAAGATTTTGACATTCTTGACATCTGCATTAACATGATTGAAAATGGTTTCCATTTTGACAAACAAGAATGGAAACGAAAGGTATTACCTGTCAGAATACCTTCCTATTTAAAGTAATTGATAGACCTTACTTCTTAAACTGGTGGATCCTATCTGACCTGATTCCCGATATCATTAGTAACTGTGAAGTTATGTCAAAGATGATTTGTAACTCTAGTCTTTTGAAAGACCATGATTACAGATTGAAAAAACAGTCGTTTAGTCATAAAATTTGCACACAGTGTATGTTGGGATGTAGAGAAGATACGATGCACCTAGTCATGCAGTGCCCGGACACAGAGCACATAACGAGCGAGATGTTTGATGTATTGAGTGCAATAGATGACGAGCACGTGCTACAAGATAAACAGAACGTATATTATGTACTAATGGGCAAACACCCCACGGGCGTTCCTTTCGACTCCATGGTCAAAATCTGGCTAGTCTCAAGCCACTACATCCCAAGGATGTATAGACGTCTATTAAGTAAGCGATAATTCTACAACCCTACAAGAATGTATGTTGTCTTCCTATTCCCAGTTATAGGAAGTGTATTATGTTTAATATCATGTTTACTACCTGTAACAGGAGTCATTCTATACTGTAACACCGTTCCGGACGGTGAAGCTAAGACACTATGTCACTGTTCACCAGGCTAATTTGTACATATTTCCTGACCTTGATACACATTTATATAATTATGTCTCTCTAAGAGCTGACTTGTGTCTCAGGCTCGACAGATCAAATATATTTTTGTTTACTTAATTTAAGTTTACTCCTTTAGAGGAACTGTATATATGTTTTGACGTTAATATGTTACTGTTATTTATGAAAATGTCTGTATAGCTATGATTAAGTACCTCACGGTACTGTCAATAAACATACAATACAATACAATACAACATGACCTTACCTCTAAGATATTACAAAAAACATTGATATATACGAATGAATGTCTACATATATTCATTCGTATAATTCATCTTAATCAAAAAATCATTTGTTGCTATCAAAATTGCTTCATTTTTGATATCTATAAATGATCTGCGGATGATTTTTTTTATTTATATATATGAATGATTTATTGAAGGAAGGAAGGAAGATATTGATTTTACATCGCTTTCAATAGCTAAGGTCATCATATCGCGACAAGAGGTAGAAACCCAGAACCGGGAAAAAATTCCCTAATCTTTACTTTATGGCCCTATCTCTTTCCTAGACAACTGGAAAATTAGAAAAGAAAACAAATACAGCAGTTTCATAATCGTAATAAGTTTACTTCAGTTCCGAGGGTTTGGCAAGACTTGGATGAAAATCCGCATCTATAGCTCTCTGGGCAGGATTAACCTGACATACAGCTAGCAAGTTATGACATTCCGAAAAAGGAAGATCCTCCCTAGTGTATAGCCTGTAATTGTCGTTTATCTGCCAAACATATTTTATTTGATTGTGTCTATTTTATTGAATCCATGAATAGACATATTAATGTAAATACCTTTATGGAACTCTTTGAAAAGGTTCCTCCAGACAGCATTTTATCTTATTTACATGAGATTGGTCTGTTTTACAGATTATGAAATGTTTTAAGAATTTAGTTTCTTTTGAAACATACTTGTATACACTACTTATAATTCAAAATTGTTCATTATTTTGTGAATATTTTTTATCTATTTATTGCTTTGTTATTGTTTTCAACAATAACGTAGGACCATTGTTTTTCACAGATTTATGGCACTAAATGATCTTGGTGTGCCGATGTGCCTTTAAGCAATCATTCATTCATTCATTCCTCACTGGTCATTGGTAGCGCCTAAAAGGCCCCGTTCTTCCCCGACTTTTGGAGAAGCAGAAGTTGGGCTCTAAAACCGTAGCTGTATTTTCCAGGTATCTCTAGGTAAAGAACCAATGAAAACTTTTTCTAGGATGAGAACAAGGTAATGAAGGAATAACATGGCAATTGATAAAAAGTATTTAAACTATTCTTAAAAGCAGGGTAGAGTCTTAGAAATTCGGCTACCTTATAGAGATGCAGTAGTGAGAGGTCCTGAACAATGGTATAATATTGAAACATGCATTTTAATTTGATGCATTGGATCAACATTGGGTGTTGTTTATGGGACTTTTGAAGTTCTCATACTGAAGTATATGAGCAGCATTCAATGCTGATACACTGCTGCCACCTGTTAACTACAAGTATATTGAAAAACTTCAGTCCTTTTCCAATTCACTGATTAGAATACTAAACCTGTCTATTTGCTGAAGGACTGACAGACCCTATTCGTTAGGGGATTGGATTTAATCTGGTTTCTATCTCATCGCATTATGACATAAACAGTGGAAAGCGACTGAGATTCGTACAAAGAAATAAAACACCATACCATTAATTGCGCTATTTTTTCCGGCATGTACGATAAATTCAAGCATGAAAATACGTTTGATTGGATTGATACAAAACTATAATGTACAAGTCGTGGAGGTGTCTGGCCCGTGAGGTTCATGTCCTTTGCTGACGAGTCCTACTGTCTGGCCCAGAGAAAAGAGTGACCTATTTTCTTTTAACTCGACTATTTGATGATAGACTTTCTATAGCCCTGGATAAAGGGCACTATTTCACGTGTCTCAATAAACTGCATCGAGTTGATTTCAATCTAGGTTTAGTTCCCCTTTACCCCTAGAGGTGGATCCACTAGAACTGATTCTTACTCTAATCCCTGAGATCTGCACAGCCATTTATAGTTTAATGGAAATATCAAACCTGCATACCTATCAAACTCAGCCTAAGAAGCAGGCTAATCTGATGGGAGCATAGGGTAGAATCTTCTCATGCACGTATGTGCTAGGATAGTTGTTTATGTCAAGACCATGTGATGTGTGGTATTTCGGGTCTCACAGTGTTTCTGTTGTGGTCATATTGTCCCACCACACCTATACACATGGGTGTGAACTGTTTTATTACAAATGGAATCACCCTTCTTCCATAGTGATTTAAGTCCATCCAAACAATTTTTCAAAAAGGGTTAGAAGTTACATCATAAATCCTATCGATGTCATCTTCACCAAACATGAAAAGACCATCTAATTCAAATCAGATGGAAAGATTTTCCACTTAGCATGCTTACCCAATGCCACTTTACTCGACTCACTGGGTGACGCACTGAGTTCACAAGCGTCTCATAGAGCACCTCATGCCTTGAGAATACACATGTGGTTATGACCATGAATTGTATTGTATTGTATTGTATTGTATTGTATTGTATGTCTATTGACTGCACAAAAATCATACGATATACACATCATAATCATAAAGACTCATTTAAGTGCGACTACTGAAAATAAACAAATCGAATACAAAACAGAAACAAGTGAAGAAAAATGAACCTTAAGACTACTCTCAACACAAAGACATGACAAGGCATTTATGCACATAGGGATGAATTACTCATAATTTAGAGACTAGAAAAAAAAGGAACTGATATAGATTATATACAATTGGTCGCTAAAGCGAGGAAGAGAATACACTGGATTAGGACCAGTATCGTCAGAAACTGGTAATCTTACAATCCTACTCGTAGAGTATAAATCATGGAATAGGAAATGAGTATATACACATCACCCAGTCACCAGTGGTTCAGTGCCCTATTCACAGATTTTGGTGTAGACCTACATGGGCAGTGAACATGTCAAAATGGTCTAGTAATAAAATCAGTAAGAATTATAATTGCGTATATGTCCATTGTCTACTTTGAAGAACAGCTCAAGGTCTGTCGATACATTGCTATTGTGAATGCAGAATAAACATTTGCCTCTAAATATATTCTGTACTTGTCTTCATGCTATCAAGTAGAGTGGCCTTACGTTACATACATCAAACTTTATTACACTTTACAGGACAGAGAAGAGGTAAACACGTGTTCAAAACTAGGCCATTTTGAAAAACAAACGTATCTGGAGTCAATGATAGGAGCTGCACACTCTTTCCTGGAGGTTGTACTCTAAGATGATGCTCAATCTAGGACACTAGATTTTGCACTCATAAACCTGCTGTATAAGTTTAGTAAACCAATGTGGCAGCCTATGGCAACAAAGATTATCGTTTTTTAGGAAAACACTAAACGAGATGATAAATTTGATTAAAATATGGAAACCAAGATGCTTAATTTTTGTGGCTCCGTACAAACAGAAGGGTGGGCAATTTTTCCCCACTGACGGTGTGATTAAAGTTCGGCTTTCTGGTGATATATACATTAAGAAAACCTTAAGAAAAATCCAGAATACAGTTTAGAAAGATGTATTTAAAGCGGCTCTCAACATTACAAAATACAAAACTCGATATCACTATATGACATTTCTCTTGACTAAAATTTCCACGACAGTCTAGCAAATAATTGCAAAGTAGATGTCCATACTAGATACTTCGAATTCCAGATATTGCACCAATCATTAATTACAAACACACAGTTAAATCAATTTAATCTAAGAATTGATCACCTTTGTCACCAATGCAACACTCAGGAAACAAGTACTCACTTATTATTTGAGTGCCCATTTCCACAAATCTGGATTGCCTAGGGGAGTGGACAATACATAACACAAACTCGAATCCATAAATGGATAAGAAATATATCATCCTGGGTAATCCCGGAAATAAACCGATCACAAATAGCTTAATAATCGTAACAAAATATCAGATATACAGGAGTAAATGGAAACAGAAGAAGTTTAATTCATTAAACTTAAAGATATTATTAGTTATTCTCCTTGTAAAAAAGGGATACAGCCTGGTATCTGCGTGAAGCCTGCCGTATCGCACGAGGCCGGAGGCCGAGTGCACTACGGCTGGCTAAATTTTTTTTATCTATATATGTATGTTTTATTTTTTATTTATTTAATTTAAAAAGAAAAAAAAAATTTTAAAATTTTTTCTTTTTTTTGAAATTTTTAAATATTTTTTTTGAAATTTTTAAATTCTTTATTTCATATTATTTATTTTCAGATTTTTTGGGGTTTTTTTTTTTGGATTTTTTTTTTTATAAAACATTTAGAATGGGGATAAAACACTTATTGGGATACTAACATTGACAATTAATGAAAGCAATGGTAGGATCCCAATAAAGTCCAGTACACCACAGCTATTGACCAATCAGCTGCGAGTATCAGAGTGAAGCTGATGATAAATATATCCTATATTCCCATTGTTGTGGCCATGTGGTAAAAATGATATAACAAGTTGATGAGTGAAAAAAAAAACATATCAAGTGAAAAAAACCCATATCAAACCATATCACACCTTTTATTGTTGGCCTATTGTTAGCCTATTGTTGAAGAACGACAGGCCCTATGTTGAGTGTCCTTCTCATGAGCATTTCCATATTAAAAAGACAATTGAAAAACACATTTTCAAACGGAAATAAATAAGACATTACGAAAATGTTAGTAAAAGAGAAAAATTATAAATGATGATGATGATAATACTAATACTAATCATATTACTACTACTACTACTACTACTACTACTACTACTACTACTACTACTACTACTTCTACTACTGCTACTACTACTACTAATAATAACAATGATCATAATAATAGTAATAATGTTATCTTAATCCTTCTAACACCATACACACATGTTCACACACAGACACACAAACACAGACATACGAATGTTTAAAAAGTTACTACACAGAGACTGTAAGTAGAAGAAATCAGATGTTATTTAATATAATGTGATACATCACTAGTGTTATCTAATCAAGTATGCTCTAACACATATGCTTAATGCTTTTCTTCTTTACATTACACATGGTATGCATTCAAAAATTTCTAAGCTGGAGAGTTCGCCTACTTTTCTCCTCTGATAGTAGTAGTAGTAGTAGTAGTAGTAGTAGTAGTAGTAGTAGTAGTAGTAGTAGTAGTAGTAGTAGTAGTAGTGGCAGTAGTAGAAGTATATTTATTGGCCTTATCATTCAACATTTGAAATACAATTACATTAAGATAATAATCAGAAATGAATATTTACAAACAGGAAACTAACTTCATAAGAACTTGCACGACACGTTAAAAACTTAATTGGCTATAGTGTAAAAACAACGTAGAGGCTATAAGTAACACTGAAGGTAAAAGTCAGTGCTCTTATTCTTTTTTAAAATGAAAAGGAAGGCACATGCTAATTTGCTGTTTTGGGTCCCTCTGTGGTAGCGCTTATTATTTCGCTAGCCTCACTGACTGCTACCCATGTAGTATACGGTATTTGAATAACGCAGGTAACAGACTAATTGAATCTTGGAGTTTTATCAGATAAACTTATGCAGATAATTTCTCTACATTACCTCTGCATTTGTGTGAATTATATTGTTCATATAACGATAAGTGGAAGGCTAAAATCATTTTTTAAACTTATGGTGTATATCATAATTGCGACATTACTTTCTCCCTAATAATCCCCATATCCACGTTGCTGATCATTACATATGTAATGAATTGAAATTCTTAGACACTGAAAGTGAAACCTATGGTAGATACATTGAAGTTTGTTGTGGAAGTCTGTAAACATTCAAAGTTTTAAGAGTACAATATGCAATTCTGATGTACGTTCTAGAACTCAAACAACACCATCAATACAACTTTCCTCTCACTGCTACGAAGTATTTGGTAATCAGGTTCCTGATATATCTTTCTTAATTCTTCTTCACTTTGGAGGGTGGCCTTAATCTTTTAACGAATACGCATATTCCCCTGGTAACAAAATACAACATAACCAGAGTAAAAAGCATGGCCAAAATAGAGATGAAAAAAAGGAAGACAATTATATCCACCATCCAATATTGATAAAGAGGCATATCATTTGCATATGATCTAAGATGTTTGCTGCCAAACTTAATGACATGTTTTATCCAGAATGCAGCACGCTGTCTTGGAGTTTCAGGGCGGCTGTTGTAGATGGCTGATGCTCTTTTGATGTTGTCTCTGTAGGTTTGGTTGTTGTAGACTTCATGGACAAGTTCAGCAAGTTTTTCCGGCGTGTCATCATTGAGGCTAAACTTCCTACCATATCCTAGGTACTCCATACGAACTGCATTGTGAATTTGATCAAGGAACACCGGTACACCAACCATTGGTACCCCACTCTGCAGGGCCTCCATTTGACCATTATTACCACAATGTGTCAAAAAGACTTTAACCTTTGGATGAGCAAGAATATCAATCTGTGGGATCCACTTCATCACCCTAACATTAGATGAAAAAGATTGTGGTGGTCCATCATATCGGAATATGATTTGATGCTTGATCAGTTCAAATGCTTTGTATAATTTCCAGCTTAGACTCTCGGCAAGAAAGGGCAGGACTGAACCAAATGTAACGACAATAACTCCATCAGTAGAATCAAGGAAGGAGGAAAGTTCAGGGTGTAAAGATTTAGGAGGAAAAATGGTTAGACCTCCAACCGGTATAGTGTTAGGCATCAGTGGTACTGGATAGCCCATGAGGATGTCAATGTTATATAATGACACTTCAGATTTACTGAGAACTTCAGCAACCGTGGGTGGTTTAACACCTGGAAGATACCTTTTCCATGTACTGTCTCCTGCTTGTGGTGAAAAGATCGATTCCTCAGCAAACTTCTTGGTGTTCTCGAGTCTTTGAAAAAATGTCATTTTCTCGGTGTAAGGGAATTTCAACAGTGGGACGAAAGATGGCAGAGCTGGTATGCGATGTATCCAAGGGCTAAACATTGTAGTCACCACAATGTAAGGAAGTCCTAGTTTATGAGGTAATATGAATCGTACCATTCCTAACACATACCCATCAATAATGACCATGTCAAAATTGCTTTCTTTAACCGTTTGCATGAATTGCACATCATCCATCATCTCCCAGGTTAACTCGGTTTCATGCTTAACAAAGCTTTGGTCTCCTTCTCTTTGGCGGCCAGTTAAATGCATTTCAGAATAAAATCTCACCTGTTCGGGTTCACGGTATAAAGGCCGTTGGAACTTGCTTTTAAAACGAATGATTGTCATGCCTTGCTTTTCCAATGCCTTCACCTCATCGTTTGGGTATGCAGTGGACAAAGCCAAAGTCACATTGAGACCTGCCTGAGCACAGCCCGCTCCAACACTTGACATGTACAAGACATGACTCACACCCTCTGCTACCAAAATAAGTATGGATTGTGCAGTTGATGATTGGATACCTATCAAAACTGTAAAAAGGATGCTTATGAGTTTTGAACTCATTTTGCCTAAGTCGTGGTTATAATCCAGCGTTACTCTCATGCAGATGGTGGGTGTCCTTGTCCTAAAAGCAATGATAAGAACTTAGTGTCATTCTGACATACTAAGACTATAATTGATTATACATTTTGTTAATAGCAATACGTCCAAAATGTAATTGAATGAACTGTAAAAATCGATCATATTACTTCTGTTGTATGCAGCACTAATTTCCTAAAGAAAACCTATTTCAGATAAATCCTGATTCAGGTACCATTGTCATATTCTGGTATGCTATACTATACTAAGCTATATGTACACCCAACAGGAATATATGTGCGCTACGCCTCCTCATCGATAAAAAGTACTCTTTTTGAGGTTACACAACATTTACTCACCAAAATGTTACTCACCACTGGTAAGTGGTGTAACACCTAAGGGTTGGTCCTAAACCGGTCTCCTTAATCCTGTCTGCCCAACTGTAATTACTTGTTATATCCTTCGTTCTCCAGGTTTCATCTTACGACCCCTCAACCAATCCCTGATCTGCTATACAGTTCATTTACAAGTCTGAAATTTAACTCCAAACGCCACGTATTACATGACGATCGATCAAGTGCCTTTGCCTTCGGAACTTGGCCTATATATCTGACCTGACACATTAGTTGTGCAGATGTCTGGCTCGTGTCCTTAAGGTATAACCCAACTGATCTACCTTTGACCCTACTCAATGCCTGGGTGTTTTTAAGACTTGGATATCTGGAAACTGAGTTAAAAGTAGACAACAGCACTCATGCTATTGCATAGGTCACATCTCATAGTTACCGAATAGTGGTAAATGTGTCAATAAGTGGCTATTTTGATGTGATGTGGCACCATTTAAGAAATATCTGGCTGTTTTTCTTTTACAAATGCATTTTATTGCATAGTGCTTAGGATATGTACTAAACATCTAGTATATATCATGTTGACTTTGAAATTCTGGGATTGTTCGAATCCGCATAGAAAATTTAACTTCTTAAGAGGTGTATATTTTTTCAAATTTCATTTTTAAATGTTAATTTCACAATTCAACTATCGGGAGTGTTTTATCCAATGATTGATTATTCTACGTGGGAGTGAAATTTATCTGTCACATTTATGAAATAGCGTATGGGGTATTTCTTTGGTTTTTGCTCAACCCTGCTTTTATTTGACATTCAGTTGCATTTCAATGTTTCCGTCTATTGTTACCGTTGTTCTCTCCTTGAAAAGAAGGTATTCGCTTTAGAGATTAACTGAAGATGGCCCTTGTTGTGAATCCACTTGTCAGCACTAATTGCGTGCATTCAGTCCACAACTATTAATATAGGTCACCTATATGCCATGTATATATTTTAACTACGTTGTGCCCGTTGTTCTTCCAGACTTGAATATGAATTCTTATGTAATTAATCAATCACTTTGATGAAAGTACAAGGCTGTATTTTTTCACCTAGGATAACTTGTCGTTGTTCTTCAACAATGACAAAGGACAACGTTTGGCTAATATCTTATGGCCCTAAATGACCTTTGTGTGTCGATAAGTTTCAAAATTATGGCCTAGAAATTGCGTAGTATTTGTTTCGATGAGAGGATGTTTTGTCAACCTCGGTCACCAAAAGATATTGCGGTTTCATATGTATTGCTCTCAATTGTTTTTTTTTATGTCAGCAAATGATCTTGTAATATCAATGACTAATTTCCCGATATTAACATGAACTTACCTCTCTGATATAAAAAAACCCATTTATATATACGAATGAATGTCTACATAAATTGAAATCCACAGTCAGTCACTAATACCCATAAGATATTCTTGATATTCTCGAATCATTTTAATCTCATTAAATGTATGTATATGCAAGCAATAGGATTTGTTGATATCCATAAACGATTTATGGATATCAATAAATGCATATACTAATTGATATCCATGTTTTTGTATCCATAAACGACTTATGGATATCAATATAAATGTTAGCATTTATAAATATCAATCAATCATTCATTGATATCAATAAGTGATCCATTGATATCGAATAACGTTGGCATTTAACGTTGACAAAAATCAGTTATGGTTAAAATGATTTTTGATATCAATAAATTACTTACTGACATACGTAAAGCTTGGCATTTGTTGATATCCATATTCGTCTTAATCAAAAAATCATTTGTTGCTATCAAAATTTGCTTCATTTTTGCTCTCTATAAATGATCTGCGGATAAAGAATTATTGATTTATACATATATATATATATATATATGTATATATATATATATATATATATATATATATATATATATATATATATATATATATATATATATATATATATATATATATATATATATATTGATATGGATGATCTGTTGAAGGAAGGAAGGAAGATATCATTTTACATCGCTTTCAATAGCTTGGTCACCATATCGCGACAAGAGGTAGAAACCCAGAACCGAGGAAAAAATCCCGTCTCTTAACGAATAGTTCTAAAAGGGTTTTCAGTTGAAGAAAAATCACAGACAAACCTCTACAATGCTGCACATTAATAAAGATAATAATAATAATAATAATAATAATAATAATGATAATGATAATAATAATAATATACTTATAATTGATAGTTGATACAGCGCCCTTTCCACCTATAAGCAGGATCTGTTAGATAAGTGTGCGATATATGTAATAAGTTCTTATTGTTTGATACTAGAGTCAATTTATTGACTTGTTTGACTAACAATTCCCCCAAGTATAGATGGGCACATCCTTGCATGCATTTGAAAGCCAAACGCAGAATCTTAAACCCAATCATTTTACTGATGAGCGGCCAGTGAGGATTGTTTAGAATTCGTGTAATGTGATCATACTTTTTGGAGCCACTAACCACTCTGGCAGCATTATTTTGAACTTTCTTTTGCCTGCATAGTAGCGTATCGGTAATTCCACAGAGAAGTTCATTACAATAGTCAAGATGTGATGACACCAGTGAAACAATGGCACTCTTGGTTGTATCAGTGCTGAGAACTTTTCTTATTTTTCCAATGCTTTTAGGGTGGAAATTTGCAGACTAACTTGACAAATGTTGATACATGTGCGGACCATCGATCTGATTAGGAGAAAGGGGGTGTTGGCCTTCCTCCATATTGATCTTTTCTCCATGTTTGTGAAATGTAAAGGTCTGTGGTCCATAAGTGTTGGTTGGAGCTCCGTTTGAAAACAGATTGCATTGTTTTTTTACCCAAAACATCTTACACCCTTCTGTGAGGGTACTTTTGTGATGCTTAATTTATTCCTCATCCAAAGACCTTTCCGGCAATATCTACTTCGTATAAGCTAAATTGTCAAATAAAAGCAGGGTGCAATTAAGGAATTAAGAAATTAAGATACCTTACAGATATGCAGTAGTGAGAGGTAAACAATGGTAAACTATTGAACCAGGCATTTTGATTAGGTGCATTGAATTGACATCTAATCTTGTTTTATATGTGACATTTGAAGTAATTACAGTAAATAACATGAACAGTTTTTAATGCCGATATACTGCTGCCATCTTTTGACTAAAAATGTAATGAAATACTTCAGTCCTTCGTCCATTCACTGATGAGAATAGTATATACCCGTCTATTTGCTTACGGACTAGAGTACTCGTTAGAGGATTAGATTTGTGTTTTCTATCTCGTCGTGATATGGGATAAGCAGTGGAAAGCGACTGATATTCCTACAAACAAATAAAACACCATTGCGGATCCTCTGCGTCATGTACGATGAATTCAAGTATGAACGATTGAAACAAAAATATAATGTACGAATAGATACAATGATGCTTCCAACGTCAATGGTTCGATATGTAACTTAGGTCAGGTAACAATTTGACATGCAGATTGATATGTATCTTTATTCAGCCTTCCTCTAGGGCAAAAGTGTGTATAGCGTGTGGCCTTCGTACTTTTCCTCATTCAATACAATGAGTGGAAGGTAACCAATCTATGAATTTCTAGATCGTGAAAAGCCTATATTAATATGTGGTAAGACCGAGCATCCTGGTAAAGCAAGTGATTAACTCAAGTCACTGGCAACTTCCTTGCAAAATGCCTCAATGATTGACTGCTGCGTGGACCTGGAGTGGGGCAGTACGAACATAATTAAATATGTATTTTTCATTGGATATGCTCACCTAATCTTATAGAACATTAATTATTAGCACTTGTTATAGAATAATACTGCAGACAAAGTACACTTCAATAGAATAACGTTTATTTCTTATTCAAAGTCATATTTGATCGAACCTAAAATCTACTTTGGCCATTTGCCACGTCGTTAGCATTAACAATTTCGTTATTGACCGATATCTGTATAGCACTGGACTCCGATGGTAGACTAGGAGAGTCGTTATTATGGCTGCTGTAACTAGTCACAATATTGGTAAAGCTGGCCGTTGAAGATGATTTCCTGGTCACATACGCGTCCTCGGGCTGTTGCTTTGATGTATCGCTTGTAGCGACTACTTCACCAAAGTCATGGCTGTCTGTATCGGAAGTCTCATGAATAGTTGTTGGTAAGCTATTTCTTCTTATGAACAAAGGTCTTGGAACATCTAGATACTGTCCGGAGCTTTGGGTCATCGAAATGGCGCTATTTCGCCTATCCAATGAGAGGGCAGATGTTCGCCTCTCCGTGGGAGCTTTGCGACTTCCACTTCCGGTTGTTTTTGAGGCATTCTGCAGATCACCGGAAGTGGACGAGGACCGAGATCTGTTTCTGCTGAGGGCTGCCAGAAGCGTAGCCACACTTAATTGCCTATCACGAGTTAGCCTTTTGGTCCGAGTGTGTTGTCGCTTTTGGCCGAGTTTGCGCACAGCGAAACGAAAACGTTTGTTTCCTATCGCATAAGAGAAAGGGTTTATAGCACTACTTAGAAAAATTAGCAATGTAGCTATAGCATGAGATATGTGGCTGGTACTGAAATCTTTGCGATGGTTATGATGGTCGTATACAGCATCTTGAGAGTGGAGGACAACATACGGTAGCCAGCATATCAAAAACACAAGAACGAGGCCAAGAAGCCGTAAAGTGGCTCGAGCCTCGCGTCGTGAATGAGCACCAGTATCGACATTAGATATTGTGCTAACATTGTCCTCTTCTACAGGGCCTGTGCCATGGCCAGAAAGTGAAACTGTTATATTTGGATTTTGGGTGGTAGAGCTCTGCTGTTGGGGAAACATATTCAGTCTCTGTAGCGGATCCATCATGGCGAGTGCCAGTATTCCGTAGGGGGTCAAGCTTTCTGGAGGCCGTTCTGCATTTGCCCTAGACACGTGGACACTGATATCAACTATCCGCCGCGCGTGTTGCCTCGCAACTCGAATGATCCTCAAGTAACAGAAGCCCATTAATGCCAGCGGCAGCAGAAAACACACAGTAAATACCAGGACTGAGTAGCTGATGTGATGCGTCCAATCAACAATACATAGGAAACGCCGTTTAAAGTATCCATATCGTCCCCAACCTAGTATTGGCGCTAGGCTACAGAGGAAAGCTTGCAACCATATCCAGGCTATAACCTTAGCCGCGTACTGCCAGTGCGACCTGGACGCGTAGTGAAGGCAATTGATAATGGCTTGATATCTGTCAAATGCTATGGCGACTTGCGTCAGCACTGATCCTATACAGAAGAACATGGTAAGAAACCCCATCAGCTTGCACACACCCTGCAAAAACAAAATAAGGAAATGATGTAATACGGTATTTCAACGGGCAAATAAACCAATGAAGCCAGTACAGAAAACATGGTTTGATCGAAACACCATCACCTTGCATTAACCCTGCAAAACATTATGGGATTCTCAAAACACAAATAACCTTCAGAAGCCAAGCAATTCAAACTCAAAGATAATACCACCCAGCAAGACCTCTCAAATTGCTAATGATGTTTATTTGGTATAGACGTGTATTTTAATGTTATGTAGCACCCACTAAATCCAGCGGCCTCAAATTACATATGGTGTGTAATTGTGTGTCCGCTATAAAGGTGTATTATAATACAATGTGGCACCTAATCAACCAAGAAAGATATCTCAAATTGCTAAAGATGCGTAATTGTGTTCGGTTCAGAGGTATATTAAAGTGTTGTGTTACACCCATTATATCCCATCCAGACTCTCAATAATGTGTAATCTGTGTTTGGTATACTCTGAGGTGTACGATTATTAGCCCTGTTTGAAATTGCGGTACGGCCTGCATGATGTCCAACCGAAGCCATATATATCCCACTCAACTCCGCCTCCTTCGACACATATTACAGATGGTGGATAGGAGGCCGGACTGCACTTTCAAACAGGGTGTAATAAATTTATCACCTGCTCTTCCATGGCCAGTAAAAAATCAAATTGTTCATTATCATGGCGAGTATGGCGTGTGATAATATTTTCAGACATTCGATGTTATATATATATATATATATATATATATATATATATATATATATATATATATATATATATATATATATATATATTTATATATATATATATATATATATATATATATATATATATATATATATATATATATATATATATATATATATATATATGTATATTTATATATTTATATATATATATATATATATATATATATATATATATATATATATATATATATATATATATATATATATATATATATATATATATATATATATATATATATATGTTTGGTCTTGGATGTCGAGTCAGCTATGTGTATGCAGCTCCTCAAACGGTTAGTCCTCAAATTAAGTGGGACAGTATGACTGCTGCAGACAGACAAGAAATGTTTTGCCACGAATACTTCGAAGGGAATTTCTTTTTCAATTTTGACTTCGTTCAAAAGTTATTGGAATGTAAAAGTTATGCACTATGCACTCTTTCTCTCTCATTTCAAAGATTAAATGATAATGTTATACCCTTTTTCTCTATTGATCTTTTCTCCGCAATTATACAATTTGATATTCCATATTTCTGATGAGGCAAGGGCTCCGCTTAAATCACCATGCGTGTTTTGCCTCCAAACATCTTACAACCAGCTGGGAGGGAACTGTTGCGATGCGTTACATATTCCTCATCAAAAGACCTTTCATGCAATATATACTTTGTACAGGATGAATTGTCAAATAAAAGCAAGTTAAGGAAAACTCTGAGCCAAAGTAATGAACCCCATAGTCTATCTGAAAGACTTACTGAGTGTATTATCTGGACATAATGAAGTATGTTAATCAATTCCAATCCTGAAGCCTTATTGGTGCTTTCAAGACGATGTGATATGTCAACCATTTTGTTTTGGCGGGAGAAGCAATATTCCAGTGTAGTGATGAATGTTTTGAATAACACACCATTTAGCAATTTACTGACGTTGTTTGTCAGGTTTTACATCTGTATTACACAATTCTGAATCAATCTACCACTTTCACAAGCAAGGCCCATTTCTTTTCAAAGACTTTCTTTCGCCCTCTAACACAGCAAGGTATTCTTTCCAGCTGGAATTGGTTAAATACTGTACTGCCCACTTTTAACCCTTTTTTCGTATTACAATATCATGTCTAATGATTTATCCATCATAAACTCAGTATTTTTATATTGAATACGATAAGAATTTAAGCGAAAAAAGCAACTCACATTGTATCTGACTGATCAATATAGATTTTTCATTTCAATCTTTCCATGAATACTGACTACGCTATTTTCTTTCACCCATCCAATAAAAAGTTAAACTACCCATAACCAAGTTTGACACTGTATTCCTTCGATACAGTGAAGTCAATGACAGAATAGCACATTTGAATAACTAATAGATGTAGCTGCAATAAATGGGCTAAAAATATCAACAGGCGCATTGGTTTATTGTTATGAGGGATCTTGTCGTGTGATACGAACAAGCCTAGGCTGCTGCTGCTGTTGTACGTTGCTGGGCAGCACGAGGGTAATTAGCAGTATTATAGAGCCACAGTATCTCTTAATATTGCCAGCCTACATAGACAGTCGGGCAACGACACATCCTAAGATAAGACTACTTCTGCTACACTTTACTAGTCTTGTGTGCATCTATCTATCTATCTATATCTATCTATCTATATCTATCTATCTATCTATCTATCTATCTATCTATCTATCTATCTATACATATATATATATATATATATATATATATATATATATATATATATATATATATATATATATATATATATATATATATATGTATATATATATATATATATATATATATATATATATATATATATATATATATATATATATATATATATATATATATATATATATTTATATCTATATCTATATCTATATCTATATATGCATATATATATATATATATAAATATATATATATATATATATATATATATATATATATATATATATATATATATATATATATATATATATATATATATATATATATATATATATATATATATATATATATATATATATATATGCATACATACATCTTTTAACTTCAAAATAAGATAACCCCCTTTCTTCATTTGCCATCATATGCATGCAAACTTGACAGGTTGTTCACTACCAGCCCACAACAACACACACGCACGCGGCAGGTATTCCCCTTCCTCTCATTGCAGCAGTATTCCATTAGCGTGATGAGATTCTGTAGCAGGTGTGGTATGGTGAGATTAACATGCAACATTAGGAACTCTTTTGTGCGGATGGCGCCTTTTGTCACAATAGAATTCGCGTCATAATTCTAGGAGAGGGTACATTGGTACACGACTACGTTCATATGACGTAACTTAAGCCAGCCATTAGAGACGAATGGTCAAAAACGTTGCCTCTGACTGTTCGCTGCCTCAAATCACTGCCAGGTTCGAATCCCTTAAAGTTATGTTTTATTCCTACAAACTGAACCCTTGCAAAGGCATGGATGAATTGATAAAGTGACTACATAATTAGCTTTCATACGAGAAAGAGAAAGATATCCGTCACTGGAAATTATTCCCCTTTCGGCGGATAATCAAAATGTGTCGCAAACGCAAATGACCCATAGACAACATGTCACAATGCCACACATTTATATAGTGACCAGGCCAGCCCGCTGGTGAGATTCGTGCGAGACTATTGTTGAACAGAAGTTACGAGGCTATACATTATCTATCCCAAATACGCATTCTTTTGATATATCATAAACCTATCAAAATGATTGAATATTGAATAATAACTGCAGTAAAGCTGAATTACTTTCCTCTATTAGTAGCGCCTTTCCAATTTTGGGCATCCGCATATTGAACACGTTTGGATTCTATACGGATTCAAATTACTCTCTACATTTTGAATTTATTTCTCAAAAGCAATTGCACGACCTTATTTATAAGCAATCGCAGAACGCAGAAAGTAAAAGTTAAGCAATATTGACTGTTCGACCGGTCCACCGGTAAACTACATCAACTAGCCAGACATGCACCACAAGGTTCTGTCGTTCTGTTCTTAAACTATCGCTTATGGGGTTAACGAAGTAGTGCCTGTAGTAAATAGTTTTCAATGTTTAATATGGTAAACGGACCGTAACCACCAATCGACTGATGGTTCAGCTGACCGGACAACAAAACGACCTCACGCTTGGGCGGGAATAGCATATCTGTACTGTATATAATTAAACGCCAATCCAGCAAAATGTTTTTTAAGAAAAAAACGATTTTATCTAAAGAAAAATACATATTTTTCTTCAAAGATAAATGATTTCTTTTTTTAAAGGGAAATCCCGGGTAACTTTATTTGAAAAAAATCGATTTATATATATAAAGATAAAATACGATGGTGCAAGTGTGAACAGCAGAAAAAAAAATTTAAATTTATTTTCTCCACCGTTTTTTTTACCAAAACAGCAGAAAAAAAAATTTAAATTTATTTTCTCCGACGTTTTTCCAAAAACAGCAGAAAAAAATATTTAAATTTATTTTCTCCAACGTTTTCCAAAACAGGAGAAAAAATATATTTAAATTTATTTTCTCTAACGTTTTTCTAAAAACAGCAGAAAAAAAATATTTAAATTTATTTTCTCCAACGTTTTTCCAAAAACAGCAGAAAAAATAATTTTAAATTTATTTTCTCCATCGTTTTTCCAAAAACAGCAGAAAAAATATATTTAAATATATTTTCTCTGCTGTTTCACATAGTTTGCCCTTCTCCCGCTAGATGTCCCCCTTCACCACTTCCAAGGGAGCACTCATTATTTGAATTTGATAGTATGTGGTGACCAAAATGGCATGTAAAAGTGGACAAAAAAGACATTTTGGAACATTCATAATTGATATTGAATATTGATAAATGAATGAGGAATTTCATAGTTCATTTAGAATTGCAAATATTCACTTTTCATTATGCAGTCGTGACCAGACTCGGCTCTACGACGGTCAGCGTATATAGGCCTGTCATGAGAGTGGCATGGGGAAAGATCGACTCTGTATTAAAGGAGCATAAGCACGGCCACTTTGCACCTTATCAGTTACTCAGGAAATCACAAGTTTACCTGAGGGGGGGGGGGGGGGGGGGTGTCTAGTATTTAACAAATGATAAACATGATTCGAGAACGCCCCGACAAACTTCCAGTTTGGTACGACATTGTACTTAGTGTTATAAATTCTCCACCTAACAAGTATTGGCTTCGTAGCCTAGACACTACGGGGCCAAATAGCCCAAATTGTCAAGTGGCCCTGTATCTCTGGAGTGCATGACCGAAACTTTATGAAATTTGGCCACCAACTAGCTTGCAGAACTACAAAACATTTGAAGAATTAAAATGACATTGATATGACCTCTAATGACCTTGAAATGACCTTTAACTATGTATTTTCAACATATCTGATTTTTGGTCCAAGTTATTGCCCCCTTATAATACAAAAATGGAAATTACTCCCTCTTATTATCATAGACATCATACTGACGTATATATTTTCAAGAAAATCTGACCAGAAAAAGCAACTTTTGAATTTTTTTTATGAAGTATGATATGAAAATATATATTTGCTTTTCTTGCGCCATAACCAGCATCCCTACCAATACCAAACCCACATTATCAGTTTGGTCTCAAGGAGAAGATATCATTAAAAAAAAAGAACACCCCAATATCTGCTTTCTTCGCAAAGTTATGTCCTATTTTCGAAATCTACGATGACCTATGACCTCAAAAGATGGCCGCCCTCGGCGGCCATCTTGGATTTCAAAAATTGGACATATATTTGCAACGGAAGCAGATATCGGCGTGGTCTTTTTTTTAAATGATATCTGTACTTTTAGCTCTAATCAGTTATGTGGTTGTTATCTTGGTAGGGCTTACATGTCTGGCAGTAGAAGAGAAAATGCATATGTTAATTTCGACCTTCACAAAAAAATTTCATTTTTGTACTTTTTGTACCGATTTTTTTGTAAATGTATTTTAGAGTGCCTTGCTCAAAATCGTATGAGAGCAGATTTTTCATTTTCAGACAATTTTGGGCAGAAAATGTGATTGAAAGAGGGATATGCTGAGAAAAAAATGTTTTCTTATGTCATTTCAAGGTCATCCAAGGTGAATCAAGGTCATTTGGGTTTATTGATTTTTTTGTATCCCCATTGGCTATCATGTGGTCAAAAATGATTAGAATATAAAAATTTCTTACAAAGATATGCCCACATATGCTCTCAACTTGGCAATTTGGGCCGATTTGGCCCCACAGTGAGAGGTTAATTGTCCGGCTCTCACGCGGACGATACGGGTTCAATTCGCCGACTCAGATGACTTTTTTTCATAACTGTAATTTTTTTCTTTTTTTTTTTTGAAGATAGAAAATGAAACAATTTTGTCTGTCTATATCTGACCCCATATATATATATATATATATATATATATATATATATATATATATATATATATATATATATATATATATATATATATATATATATATATATATAAATATATATATATATATATATATATATATATATATATATATATATATATATATATATATATATATATATATATATATATATACACACAAATATATCCAGTTTCTTCTGCCCCCACACGACCCCCTTCCCCTAGAGAAAAGTGAATAAGTATATATATATATATATATATATATATATATATATATATATATATATATACATATATATATATATATATATATATATATATAAATATATATATATATATATATATATATATTCATGCATGCATGCATGCATACATACATACATACATACTTATTCACTTTTCTCTGGGGGGAGGGGGTCGTGTGGGGGCAGAAGAAACTGGATATATTTGTATATATATATATATATATATATATATATATATATATATATATATATATATATATATATATATATATTAGCTAATATATATATATATATATATATATATATATATATATATATATATATATATATATATATATATATATATATATATATATATATATATATATATATATATTTGGGGTCAGATATAGACAGAAAAAATTGTTTCATTTTCTATCTTCAAAAAAAAAAAGAAAAAAAGTTATGAAAAAAGGTCATCTGAGTCGGCGAATTGAACCCGTATCGTCCGCGTGAGAGCCGGACAATTAACCTCTAGGCTACGAAGCCAATACTTGATAGGTGGAGAATTTATAACACTAAGTACAAATGTCGTACCAAACTGGAAGTTGGTCGGGGCGTTCTCGAATCATGTTTATCATTTGTTAAATACTAGACCCCCCCCCCTCAGGTAAACTTGTGATTTCCTGAGTAACTGATAAGGTGCAAAGTGGCCGTGCTTATGCTCCTTTAATACAGAGTCGATCTTTCCCCATGCCACTCTCATGACAGGCCTATATACGCTGACCGTCGTAGAGCCGAGTCTGGTCACGACTGCATAATGAAAAGTGAATATTTGCAATTCATAAATGAACTATGAAATTCCTCATTCATTTATCAATATTCAATATCAATTATGAATGTTCCAAAATGTCTTTTTTGTCCACTTTTACATGCCATTTTGGTCACCACATACTATCAAATTCAAATAATGAGTGCTCCCTTGGAAGTGGTGAAGGGGGACATCTAGCGGGAGAAGGGCAAACTATGTGAAACAGCAGAGAAAATATATTTAAATATTTTTTTCTGCTGTTTTTGGAAAAACGATGGAGAAAATAAATTTAAATTTATTTTTTCTGCTGTTTTTGGAAAAACGTTGGAGAAAATAAATTTAAATATTTTTTTTCTGCTGTTTTTAGAAAAACGTTAGAGAAAATAAATTTAAATATATTTTTTCTCCTGTTTTTGGAAAAACGTTGGAGAAAATAAATTTAAATATTTTTTTTCTGCTGTTTTTGGAAAAACGTTGGAGAAAATAAATTTAAATTTTTTTTTCTGCTGTTTACTACCTATATAAAAGACACCTGAAAAAGCCCGAGCCTACTCTGCAAGTTATGGGGTAGTGCAAAAGATAAATCAAGCTCGTCAAAGTCTGCGCAATATTACTATCAATGAAGTCCAACATTCCAATTGGCAGCCTTTTCACCTGTTATTTTAATAGTGCCGTTGAAGTTCGAAAAAATATATAGTAAAGTACGCCATTTATAGCGTAATTAAAGACCAGCTGCTTGCGGGGGTCGGATCTACTCTTCTGTCTTGCGTAGATATAGAAATACTGGGCCAGGCTAGTTGATTAGTCAGCAGATAAGTTAAACCAATCAAATTGTAGTATTTTACAATTGAAAGCCATTCAAAAACGCCTTATAGCTCAACCATTTCGTGCATCGTCGGGTCCTTCAATATGATTTGTCAATATCCGTCTACCATATTAATATAGCCAATCAGATCCGAGAATTTCCCAGCCGTATAATGGCAGCGCCGGCTGGCCCTTTCGTTTCATATATCTGGTTTAATCTGTAACACAGGCTAATATATCATCTGTTTCAATAAATGCATTCCTTAAATGCACAAACATTTTAAGTCAAATAAGAACCGTCGTCTCAACCTAATTTACCACTTTTACAGCTGTAATACAGTTTGGATAGACAATTTAATTTACCCCTTAACTATTAGTTTTAGGAATAAAACGCGCTTTTCACTTCAGTTCGAGCGGGCTCGTCGTCGGTAAGCTAAATTTTACTCAATTTAAAAGTATATTAAAACTGACATAATCTTCTCATATTGATAGCACCCGGTTGTAACCATTGTCCTACACAGATCAATGAAGTATTGATTGTACCCAGGGCAGATAATGTACTAACACATCTGTATGTGAACCCATCCTGTTTGTCTAATGCGTAAAACGGTAAAAACAGCCATGGATACAGGCGCCAGTTCCACCAACGTGACTCAGGCTTAAACCTTGGATTAAGAAAAGAATGGATATGTAACGAGAGACCAATTACTATATGCCCTATAGTTACATGCTGGCCTCATGCCAGGACTACCAGATAAGGCAGCAGGGCGAGGTCACGTGGGAACAAGGACCAATCAGGGCTCTTGCATCGATTACATTACAGAGAAACCTTATCTCCACCACCTGCTGGGGGTGCCCAGAGCACCTATTAGCGACTATTAGTTGACACTGGTTGAGGCTAGCATGTTCAGGTTGACCGGCTGGTTTCCATTCCATGTGTTTGGTCTTCTAAGCTTAAACTTAGGCTCAAGGCTCAACTTCATTGTCTACAACAATATATGCTATTGTTGTAGACCATCAAATATAGATTCAGCCTGAGTTTGAGCCTGAGTCACGTTGGGGCAACTGGCCCCTGGGGTTTCAACCCACCCCCTGGAAGAAATCCTTTAAATCTATTTGTTTACCATGATACCATCCATGCCTGTATAGTGCCCTAACAACGTCTGACACGTAATAAACATGGACTGTCTCCGTTAAATTGTATCAACATAGCGTTTGTTTGAAGACCAGGCACCACGCACGTGATACAAAGTAACAAATGCTTACGCGACGTCATGATCTTATCAGCGGGGAAACAGGGAAAGCCATGGGGGAAGGCTGTATGTTCACACTAGGCAAGTTCCGCTATCCCGTGTACGGCCCCGGGAACGGCTAAAGATAGTGCCACGTCACGCAAAGTGATGCATCGTCATCACTTTGCGTGTAGCCTGGCGCGGAGCCGATCTCGGGAACCGGCTAAGCAGCGCTGTAGGCCGTAAGTCCAAAACGGCGCAGCTATTTGAATAAATGTGGAATATTAAATTGATAATCCACAAAAACATTGATTGCAACATTGAGTTAAATATGTTAACTCAACATTGACCAAGCGGTTTTAAAAAATTTGCCGGTTTTGATGTAGAAATTTCAAATTTGAAAATAGGCTCCGTTTAGCAGAGATGATCGTCACTTGATTTCTTTAATCAGCTACGGCGTAGCCGTAGTCCCGTCGTAGCGGATTCATATTTTTACCCACCCGCCTCCGCCTACGGCTCCGTACAAGCTCAGCCGTTCCCGGGGCCGTTCACGGGATAGCGGAATCTGCCTAGTAACAATAAATTGCTTTTCCGTGGGTCAGTCTTAATGTGGTTTGAATCGTTGAAACTGCCACAATTCATTCTACTTGTCCTGGGAATCTCTTTCAAATCTGTTGAGAAATGAAGATTTTGCGACAGGTTGAATTTGTAATTTTTATGCCAATTTTTTTCCCTCAATCAGTGCTATCGTATGGTCAGTATGAACTGAAATCATTCGAAGCTACGTCTTTCAGTGGATCAATTTTAATGCGGTTTGAATCGCTAGAACCGCCACAATTTCTTCTACATGCTTCTCTATTTGCTTTCAAATCTGTTGTGAAATAAAGATTTTGTGACATGGACTGTCTCCGTTAAATTGTATCAACATAGCGTTTGTTTGAAGACCGGGCACCACACGCGTCAGGGGCGGATACACGGCTGAATATGACTGGTGCCAAAACTGAAAATGGCCACCGGGCATCGTAGATGCTCTGGCAACTCGTGGCACTTAAAATTTGAGATTCTATTGAATTACTTTTCAAAGGATTTAATTTTATTTCTAGTATTTCTTATCCATATACTGAACCACTCATTACTCACTACTGATCTTTGGAATGGATTTCATAATAAAAAGCTAATTCATCGGTAATATGTTTCTTTATTTCTGAAACTGTAGTGATTGCTTACATATTACACTTCACATGCAATATCCCTACAGGGTGGGGATAGTGAATACCTCCCAAACCCCCTTAATAAATATCCCAATTACTTGATTTTGATTAGTCCATGCCAATCGGCCATCAAACAGTGGGCAAATGAAATGTGCCCTGAATACACTCCATCCAAAACTGGCAAAAGAGCAATTGGATACCAATATATGTTGCCCAGTATAATCTACCATTAATGTTACAAAACTACCTCCTAATATTGTTCATGATTTCCTAAAAATCTGATCCTTAAAATGTTTATACTTGTATACCAAGTTTCCAAAGTCGTCTTCTACTTTAAAGTGAAGAGATGACTTCAGTTGTCCATCTGGCTGAGATATGACTCGAAACTCTCCAACCGTGGTTGCTTGGTGCTTACCAGCGCTCCTAGCGGCGAGTATAATCACGCGTTTGCCAGGGATTGATAATCATCTCCACAGGAAATTACTATCTCCCCCGGCCGATATCTGCCGTCCTTAAATTCCCCATGGAGACTTATTGTGTATGGTGGCCGGTCGCGAGAACACTGTTGAGTTGAGTGCCTCCTCTTCCTAAATCCACCTGTCCCAAGGTTTTTTTAAGGAAATCTATCTGGGGCATGATGCCCTCCAAATGCTGTCTTAAAAGTGGTGGTATGAACAGGCAGGGATCAGTTCGCGATTTTGACGGGTGCCAAACATCCACTTTTTGAATTGAGCGGTGACTTGTCACCGGAATCACCGGTGTGGATCCGCCGGTGCACGTGATACTAAGTAACAAATGCTTACGCGACGTCATGATCATATCAGCGGGGAAACAGGGAAAGCCATGGGGGAAGGCTATATGTTCACAGTAACAATAAATTGCTTTTCCGTGGGTCAGTCTTAATGTGATTTGAATCGTTGAAACTGCCACAATTCATTCTACTTGTCCTGGGAATCTCTTTCAAATCTGTTGAGAAATGAAGATTTTGCGACAGGTTGAATTTGTAATTTTTATGCCAATTTTTTTCCCTCAATCAGTGCTATCTTATGGTCAGTATGAACTGAAATCATCCGAAGCTACGCCTTTCCGTGGATCAATTTTAATGTGGTTTGAATCGTTAGAACCGCCACAATTTCTTCTACATGCTTCTCGATTTGCTTTCAAATCTGTTGTGAAATAAAGATTTTGTGACATGTTGCAATCGTTATAATTTTTATGCCAATTATTTTCCTGTTGAGAAATGAAGATTTTGCGACAGGTTGAATTTGTAATTTTTATGCCAATTTTTTTTCCCTCAATCAGTGCTATCTTATGGTCAGTATAAACTGAAATCATCCGAAGCTATGCCTTTCAGTGGATCAATTTTAATGCGGTTTGAATCGCTAGAACCGCCACAATTTCTTCTACATGCTTCTCGATTTGCTTTCAAATCTGTTGTGAAATAAAGATTTTGTGACATGGACTGTCTCCGTTAAATTGTATCAACATAGCGTTTGTTTGAAGACCGGGCACCACGAGCGTCAGGGGCGGATACAGGGCTGAATTTGACTGGTGCCAAAACTGAAAATGGCCACCGGGCATCGTAGATGGTCGGGCAACTCGTGGCACTTAAAATTTGAGATTCTATTGAATTACTTTTCAAAGGATTTAATTTTATTTCTAGTATTTCTTATCCATATACTGAACCACTCATTACTCACTACTGATCTTTGGAATGGATTTCATAATAAAAAGCTAATTCATCGGTAATATGTTTCTTTATTTCTGAAACTGTAGTGATTGCTTACATATTACACTTCACATGCAATATCCCTACAGGGTGGGGATAGTGAATACCTCCCAAACCCCCTGAATAAATATCCCAATTACTTGATTTTGATTAGCCCATGCCAATCGGCCATCAAACAGTGGGCAAATGAAATGTGCCCTTGGGGTTGGGACTATGCAAAATAGGGCAGCTGGTCAGAACACTAATTCCCCCCCCCCCCCCACCAGGTCCAGGAGATTCAATCAACCGATGCATTTACCTGGCTAATCCTGAATACACTCCATCCAAAACTGGCAAAAGAGCAATTGGATACCAATATATGTTGCCCAGTATAATCTACCATTAATGTTACAAAACTACCTTCTAATATTGTTCATGATTTCTTAAAAATCTGATCCTTAAAATGTTTATACTTGTATACCAAGTTTCCAAAGTCGTCTTCTACTTTAAAGTGAAGAGATGACTTCAGTTGTCCACCTGGCTGCGATATGACTTGCAACACTCCAACCGTGGTTGCTTGGTGCTTACCAGCGCTCCTAGCGGCGAGTATAATCACGTGTTTGCCAGGGATTGATAATCATCTCCACAGGAAATTACTATCTCCCCCGGCCGATATCTGCCGTCCTTATCAATTCCCCATGGAGACTTATTGTGTATGGCGGCTGGTCGCGAGAACACTGTTGAGTTGAGTGCCTCCTCTTCCTAAATCCACCTGTCCCAAGGGGGTTTTAAGGAAATCTATCCGGGGCATGATGCCCTCCAAATGCTGTCTTAAAAGTGGTGGTTTGAACAGGCAGGGATCAGCTCCCGAATTTGACCGGTGCCAAACATCCACTTTTTGAATTGAGCGGTGACTTGTCACAGGAATCACCGGTGTGGATCCGCCGGTGCGCGTGATACTAAGTAACAAATGCTTACGCGACGTCATGATCATATCAGCGGGGAAACAGGGAAAGCCATGGGGGAAGGCTATATGTTCACAGTAACAATAAATTGCTTTTCCGTGGGTCAGTCTTAATGTGATTTGAATCGTTGAAACTGCCACAATTCATTCTAATTGTCCTGGGAATCTCTTTCAAATCTGTTGAGAAATGAAGATTTTGCGACAGGTTGAATTTGTAATTTTTATGCCAATTTTTTTCCCTCAATCAGTGCTATCGTATGGTCAGTATGAACTGAAATCATCCGAAGCTACGCCTTTCAGTGGATCCATTTTAATGTGGTTTGAATCGTTAGAACCGCCACAATTTCTTCTACATGCTTCTCGATTTGCTTTCAAATCTGTTGTGAAATAAAGATTTTGTGACATGTTGCAATCGTTATAATTTTTATGCCAATTATTTTCCTGTTGAGAAATGAAGATTTTGCGACAGGTTGAATTTGTAATTTTTATGCCAATTTTTTTCCCCTCAATCAGTGCTATCTTATGGTCAGTATGAACTGAAATCATCCAAAGCTACGCGCTCGCTTCCTTGGCATGCCAGCATCATATTAATGGTCTTTGTGTCCTACAAGCCTGTGACAAAGCCTAAAATGTGTTTCCTTTCCGCCCTTTATCAGGTCCGGTTAGATACCCCGATCTTGAGAAATCTCTTGATCGGGAAGAATCTCCAGCTCAATAATCTTAATCTCCCTTCTGAAGAGTTCACATCATGTGACATGGTTACCCTGTTTGGGATACTTTTCTCAAACCAAGATTTTCCGGTTAGGTGTAAATATTCCGTTCGCGGTATAGCATTCAATCTAAATGGGAAGGTCAACTTTTACTGTTGACCTACCAAAAAGCACTCATCCAAAATAAAAATTGGAAATGGAAGTTAATAATATCTTTATTAACTATGGGATTACTGACTTTAAGCAGAATCTCATGTCCTTAACTGATTTTATTAAAATTTTCCTGTCAGGGTGTCCTGGCAAAGCATGTAAACAGAGTCAATGGCCTACTGGGAAAGATATTGAGTAAGCTCAAGGCTGCCCAGACATCTGGGAGTTGAGGAAATACCAGCTCAGCAGCTACCAGGCGGCTGAAGTGCTGAATCTTTAAGAAGTTAGTTTTGTGGCCACGTCTGAATACTTGACAATGTACCCCGATCAGGAGAAATCTCCCTATCCCGATCAGGGTATCTAACCAGAACTGTTTATACCAAATGAAGCTGTGAATTACCCAAGAATTATACTCCCTCCTTTGACTTACAGGGGTAGCCAGGGGAGCGTCTATAGTCGCTTCCAGTACCTAACCAGACCTGTTTATACCAAATGAAGCTGTGAATTACCCAAGAATTATACTCCCTCCTTTGACTAACAGGGGTAGCCAAGGGAGCGTCTATAGTCGCTTCCAGTACCTAAAGAGTTAAAATTGTAATATGAACATGAAGGGAAGTAAGCATTAGTTTGGATTTACATTTTGTATTGCAAGTAACAGTAATATAATATATATTCTGTCAACATTTTAGGACAAAAAATAGTCTCCTGTTTTACATTATATTTCTTTTTTCCAGTAAAATCCTTTGGTAAGTTCTGTAAGTATATCTAGTTGCTGTAAAATTATTCAGGCGCCACAGTCCCCAGGGAACTGATCATTTACCTGTTTGAGAGAGAGAGAGAGAGAGAGAGAGAGAGAGAGAGAGAGAGAGAGAGGCTATAATTCAGGTTGTTTTGTTCTGTGTCTGCTGTCACGTTTTTACTCCAGTAAACAAGTGGTCAAGGTGGTCCGGGTAATCAAGTCTGTTCACATATTTCTCAGTACATGTAGGTGGTTACAGGGTCAGAAACCCTCGAGGATAGTAGGATTATTTGACCCATTGACTGTAGTATAATCTGATTGATCAACCCAGAGGGGTGCATTACAGGTACGAGGTACTAGTACCTTGCCTGTACAATCGGTTGAAACGTGTAATAAATACCTTGATATAGGCTCAACTGACCAGGCTCAGCTAAAATTACCGAACTTGACATCGCTTGGAGGATCTGTCCTGTCACACATATCTTGTCAAGTCTCTTTCGTACGCTGGTGCGACATTTGGAGACCCTTGAACTAGTTTGTTTACGCGAGAGTACGCTGACTGAGCGACATGTTGACTGAGCGACGCAAGCACTAAGCAGCCGCGACGCAGACCAGTTTTGCGGTCATGTGACGCCTATTTATAGACCCTCGTGACGCAACAAGAATACTTATATTCGTCCCGTAGCAACAGCGAGGTAATATGACTTCGGATTGACAAAAACGGCAACAATTCATCTAAGAAATGTATAGTAATGTGGAAATGTATCTAAGATTAAAGAACCCCTTAAAATTCTGGGTATTGATCCACCGTGTAGTTAGAATAGCGCTGTTTTCATGCCGGCACCCCTTTTTCTGAACGCATATTTTTCCTCTTGCAATGGGAGTACATATACGGTCCATTTTCGGTTGAGTTGAGCTTCGTGCTCGCACCTCTCCCTGCTGTTGGGTTCCCTAGTGGTTCCTTTGCACCATTGCACCGTATTGGTCTACAACGGCTCGGAGTAGGTGAACAAAGAATAGTTCCCAAATTATTTTTTTGCGATGGTCCTTTTTTTAAACTCTATCCCTTCACCACCCTCCCCCTCTCCGCCTGTCCTCTTTCCTCCTCCCCTCCATCTTCCTCTACTCCTCCCTCCCTCCTCTCCTCTCTACTTTTCTCCTTCTTCTTCTACCCTCCCTTCTCTTCTTCTCATCCCTCTCCTGCCCTACCTTCGCACCCACCTCCCCTGTCTTCCTCCTCCACCCTTTCCCTCTTCATCCCTTTTCTCTCCTATACCATTCCTCATCTTCCCACACCTTTTCTGTAAGACTCCCCCACCCACATATATATCTCACAATTGAACGTAGCTTTGATTCACAAGCTACGTGGGTTATTGATGTGCTGGCTTCTTTCCTGACATGTTATCCATGGGTGTTTGTACAACCAGGTACTGGGCAGATGTCCGGTCGACTTGTGCAGGAATTAACTGTCTGTACTGTATATTTGCATTTCCCTTTGGTAAGTGTAGTTTCATCAGAAATATATTACATGCATTAACGCCGCTCGTCTATACTAGCCTCTAAACAGGGAAACTGTTTGAGGATGCATGTTTAGTGTATAATTCATGGACCAGTGAACCAACAACGCTTTAAACACATTTTATACAATGTTTGCAAAGGAGATTCCAAACACAGAACGCGTTATGGAGGGTTGCTTCTGCAACTGAAAGACTGCTTGAAACCATTCGTGAAGAGAAGGGTACTGTATAACTGGTTAATTTGGTGTGGTTTTTAATTTGGCGTTTTTGGCGAATGCCCATCAACGCCAAATTAAAGATTGCATAAAAATATGTCTACATAAAGATGGCGTTGTTCTGACTGCACCAGACGCCAAAATAAATACAGGGAAAATACTTTTTTGAAAAAAAACGCCAACTTAAGTACACGCCAAATTAACCAGTTACACAGTATTTCTTACCGGTTACGGGTTTCTATCTCGTTGCGATAAGACCTAAGCTGTTGAAAGCGACGTAAAAACCCATACCTTCCCTCCTTAACCCAATATGCATGTTTTTGCATTGGCACTTTGTGTACTTTTCACTTTTTTGCTCCTTAAGATCAAATTACTCTCACCTAACGACATTGGTAAGGAAGTCATCTTCTTGTCATGAAAAAAATTAAGTTCACTTTATTTAAAACTGAACGAAACTTTAACGAATTTCTACTAATTACGAAGATAAATGAAGAAATATATACCGATTGGCCCTTCGATTGTATGGAAGTAATACCGGTGGGAAATTGCGTGGTGATGAAATCTCTTGGTGGCGAAATCTCCAGTTCGGGGCCTGCCCTGATGGCCGAGTGGTATAAGTCATTGCTACTGACGGCTAGCTGTCTCTCACCACTGCCTGGGTACGAATCACACTCGGTGTATGTGAGAAAGTTGCCAGTGACTTGGGGTTAGGCGGTGGTTTTGCCGGTTACTCTGGTTTCCTCCACCAGTTACAACTGGCTAGTTACGAATTAGCCGCAATATGGCAGAAAAGGTGATGAAAAACTAAATTCCAAATTCCAAATTCCCATAATAAAGACTGATTTACAACTTAATTGTGTTGCTTGCACATTTTGTCGTAGGTTTCTAAATGTTAATAATTCAAAAATAATCATTGCATGGGGGTTTAAAATCTGTGCGTTCCTCCCCCCTACTTTTTCTGGAATAGCCCCAAATGGTTTATTACCAATCCAGATTAAAGTAATCATTACCCTCTATATCAAAAACATATTTTCAGGAGAAGTCAGTGGTTCCCTGCTGACTATTCTCCAGTCATTTTAGTTTTCACCTCGAAATGAGATGAAGAACCAGCTCTTAACATTTCCCATCAAAAGTATGACATAAGAACAGTTATCAACAATTTAACGTCGGTGGTTCGCTCCGGCTACCACTATAAACCCCTGGCCGCTTCCTGCGTGGCCTGCCCTGATGGCCGTGTGGTCTGAGGCGTTGCCAATATATATATGTTTATTGACTGTAGTTCTTTCGAATACAAAAACATATTTTTGATATAACATACAAAGGATAATGAACAAAAGGAAATTATAATAGTGGGTTATTAGATAATTAAATATATGAGTAAATAAATAATATAAATATTGTTAACTACGTCACCAAAAGGAACATTGTGCTGTCGCAGCCAAACATTTATCTACATTTTTTTTGAGATATTCTCTCTCTTGCAAATCTTCCAGTCAGGATACCTAATATTCTTATTTTCGATGTTTACTACTCATCATAGAAAGTAGGTAGTAGTACAAGACTATGTGGTAAACTGACTATAGAAGTAAGCAGTGAATACTTAAGTTTCATTTGTACTTTACCTTGCCATCGTACATAGTGTATTAGCACATTTATATAATTAAATATACACACTAAAAGGTGATGTAAGTGATTACGATGGCACGGTCTCAAAGTGAGACTATTTACAGGGTTACATTTTTATGATTGTCCAATAATTGTTTGACTTAAAGCTGACGCACCCTATTTTCAGCAGAATAAAAGGGATATTACCCGATACCTTTTCTTCCCTTTAGCATAATTGAGTACATCTTTTGGACATTCACCGCAACTAGTTTGAAAAAGTAAAGCATTACAGTAGGCTCTACGTTAACTGGTACCTTTCCCAGTAGAATATGGAGTGTATTACATGCAGGTTTTAGGATAATAACTCCATGTTGATTTTCTAGATTGGCTATTTCATTTAACATAATTCTTCTTTGTCTCTCGAGGGCCTTACAATGCATAAGTAAATGCTCTACATTTTCTATCGCAAAGTCATTGCATAGATCACAGTATTGTTGATTAACACGGCCGTTTTTAAAATCATAGTGGTCACTCTTTAGTTTACTAGATTTACACACTAATTTAGACATTGTCTCACAGGCAGACATTATTTCGGGACATACATCTCCTAGTTGCCACCATATAAGGAGTTTAACTGAATCTAGTGTATCTTTTAGATACTCAGTAGCATTGAAAAATCTAGTTCTATACCACCAGTCTTGGTTCTCTATTTCCCAAGCCTTGTCCCATATTATGCGCTTCCATTGCATCTTACTGAGTACCTTTACACCAGATAACATTTGGCCAACAATTTCATATACTCCGAACATTTCTGAAATTCTTAGAATATCAAAAGTAACACTCATTAGCTTGTTTTCCCTACACAACTCTCTGTTTTGGTCATATTCTATGTATCCGTTCATAAAAATGTGCTTATAAATAGAATTATTGTCCAGACACGCTACAGTTCTTATAAAAAGCAGTTTCTTTATATAAATAAAAACTTCTACTCTGATCCATCCCAGACCAACGTAACTAGTAGCCCTTGGCGAGTTTTGGCTAAAACGCTGGATTCGACGCCCTGCGTAGGTCTGGAAGTCTTCGAGTAACAATATATCTTCGTCATTTAAAATCCATAATTCGCATGCGAAAGTAATTATTGGTATGACTAGGGACCAAAAAATCATACCACACGCTTTTATGGATAAGCCTCCCGGTTTCAGTCCCAACCCACTCGCTGCGTTAAGGGCTTTCCTCCCTTTACTTATTTTCTCAATAGTTCTTTCTTTATTCTGCCACATACAGTTGTTTTTAAGACCGAGATGGTCATAACTTTGGGTCTCCTTAATCGGGTCCTCACCCAATCTATACATACGGTGATTGGAATTGGTCTTATTAACTCTCTCACTTTCACCGAAAACCAGAATCGCACTTTTCTTTGGATTAAAGCGGTACCTCCAGGTGCAGCTATGCTCGTAAACTAAATTTAACACTTGGTCTGTTTTGTTTTTGCTTGTACTAGCTGACGCTATGTCGTCGGCGTATCCCAAAGGGGATACACAGAGGCCATAAAGCGCACAGCAGAGACCGCTCTCTTCTAAGCTAGTTATGAGAGAGTTAATAAAAGCTAGGTACTTAATCAATGATAAATATCCGCCTTGGTGTATTCCACACCTCAGCGGGTACCATTCTGACAGTTTATTTTGCACTCTTGCTTTGCATTTAAAATCTCTATAGGAGTTGTATAATAAACGCCACGTCTTTCCCTGAATACCTATCTCCCACAATCTGTAAAACAACCCCCCAATCCAGACTCCGTCGAACGCTTTCGACACGTCTAGGTAAGTGACAAATACTTTATCATGTTTTTCTAAAATGGCGGATATAGATTCTTGTAAAACGTATGCAGAATGCACACATGAAATACCCTTTCTGCATGCACCCTGTAAGTGCGAGATAGCACCTGACTCGAACCACCATTTCTCGATCCTTTTCCACATTATCACCTCAAATTAAAGATTAAAGTAATCATTACCCTCTATATCAAAAACATATTTTCAGGAGAAGTCAGTGGTTCCCTGCTGACTATTCTCCAGTCATTTTAGTTTTCACCTCGAAATGAGATGAAGAACCAGCTCTTAACATTTCCCAACAAAAGTATGACATAAGAACAGTTATCAACAATTTAACGTCGGTGGTTCGCTCCGGCTACCACTATAAACCCCTGGCCGCTTCCTGCGTGGCCTGCCCTGATGGCCGTGTGGTCTGAGGCGTTGCCAATGACAGCGAGCTGTCTCTCACCACTGCCTGGGTTTGAATCCCGGCTGGGACATGAGAGAATGATGCTAGTGACGTGGGGTTAAGTGGTGAATTTCTCCGGTTCCTGCACCAGTTACAACTGCCTAGACACGCCCTAGCCGCAATTTGGCAGAAAAACTGACAACAAATGAAAATTCCAAATTCTGGTCTGAACGTGTTCCTGAGCGGCAGCGCAGGCAGGGTCTACCAGCTGCAAGATCGCAATTCGTGTAGAATGCGATACCTTCACTACCATAACCCCGAGAATACTCGTAGCATTAAGAAATTACGAACACAAATGCAAATTTTACTGAATGACCAAAGTTTGTGGAGAATAATTAGGACGAGTGCAAATGACATACACTACAGCCGGTTTAATATCGTATTTATCAATTTCATATCTGAACTACTGATACATAGGTTAGGTGGCCCTAAGTGTCGCAGGGATATCTGTGTGCTCTGATTTTTTTCATTAAAAGAATTGCCAAACGGAAAATAAGGCTTAAAGGGGAACTTGGGGAAAAACACATCATAGGTTTATATGAAAGTTCATGAACATAGCTCAACATCTGTCATAAACAGAGAAGCCCTAGAGCTCCACACAAAGAGAAATCTCAAATTGCAATTAGTGAATAGCACCTTCACTGAGGCAGGGCAGCCGCCATCTTGGATCTGAGTCAACTCATGCTGCTGTAGTCTATGTAAATGGGTGGCAAGCAGCTTACTAGGTGTATTAGATAAAGCCAGTAGCTCTGTCTAGGAGGTAGATATTTCACTGCTCTGAAGCACATTCAAGATGTTTAGGTATGCAAATCCCTACGACTTTGAACCAAGAGTGGCTGAAGGTGATCAGGTGGATTATATGGACATAGTTCAAGGTGTTGATGAATTTGATGGTCAAGATGTGGAAACAGAGGGCTGGCGCTTAAATAGCATGTTGTGGTGCACCTGTCAGACTTCTTTCCTTCTTTAAATTATCAGGCCCCTTCCAAAGGTATTCTTGACATTTCTTTTCTATAATCTTCATGAATATGTACACAATTACTAAAGGAAATGAAGATGATTGCTGTTCCCAGTACTGCTAGTCACTTCCTGTGTTTACTACCTTGTGTCCCATGGGGTCTAGATGTGTAATGCCAATTGGACAAGGTCAATTACCCTGTGTGTCCCTTTCCTTTACTTACTTTTGTTATTCCCCTAGGGACCTAGACATAAGACAAAACCTCAGTCGTAACACAACTAACAAAATCCTGCACAGTCTATTCTCAGTGGATTAATAAAGACCATGTTGAGGTACCTATGAAAATTGCCATTCACCCTGAAAGTTAGCTGTTAGGGTTGCTAAAGTCTGTACATCAGATCATAATAATGAAGAGTATGATTATTAATCATAAGTCATTAAGAGAAGGTTGGTAATGAGTAAATGAAAATGTCATTTATTCTATCATAAATAAAAGAAAGGGTCATTTGCAATTTGAGATATTTTGATTTCAACCTTCCTCTATATTGCAGTACTATTTAGAAATGTATTTCTTCCCAGTGAAAATGGGGTCATGACTGACTATAACCTTAGCTGTTTCAATTTTGTAAGTTAGGGAATGATATTTACCCTTCTCATGCTGGCTTAATATTAAACATTTAATGCATACACCTGTGCTTATATTCGTTGAGCAACTGAATGAAGGTAAATCATGTTGAGACTAGTAAATGTATACCAATAAAGTAAATAAATCCCGAAATTGATAAATTGCAAGATCACTTCTGCTTGAAATAAGAGATTTATGAAAATTGGTTACCAGATATTATATCCTTGAAGAAAGTAAGACTAGATGCAATAGGAGTCGCATGGAGCATGATAAAAGGTGTATCAATTGTGACTGTTTCCTTTTTTGAAGAAGTGTGAGAGATTATGCACACCTATTTCACGAGTACCCAAACCTTCTATAAAAGCATCCCTCTTCAGAACCTTGTTAACTGTACTCTGAAGTAATCCTGACTGCAGTGTGTGATTCCTGACATAATCCTCGTCAGTGAAGTGGTCTGAACATACATATGCATACTTCAGGACAGGTGGGTTTAAAAGTTTCATGGATGCTAACCACTGTTTTTGTCTAAATTTACTACTAGGAAATCTATGAAAGCTTTCTCCACTACCGTGTCTTTTTTTACAGCCAATTGCTGCACATGATTTCACCATTTTCTTGTTTGATATATAAGTTTTTATGCAACTTGTGCAGAGAGCTCTTGTCAGGAGCACTGCTGTTAGATACACTGCCCAGAGGTAGCCTGGAGACAGGATGTGATCCCTGCCACCCGATTGTGTCACAGCTGATAGCACTTGAAAAACATGGCCGCACCCAGTGGCTGGCAGAGGCTGTCTAGGAGGATGACAATACGCAAAAATCTCCCCTCACGGGATCACTGAGAGAAAAAGAATGGTAGCATCCTGTTCTTGAAGTGTATAACTTTCATATAAGCTGATATGTTTGTGAGCCTTTAGGGCCCCCTTAAAAAGATAGAACTAGAATTAATCGTGCGTCAGTGATATCGCAATCGGATTTCTAGGTGCTCTGATCCTTTTTGCCAATATAAAAAATTTCATGGTTACTGTCCGCAGGGCGGGTTCTTTCTAGTTAAGTATAAATTCATAAACCAATAGTTGTTTTGTTTTTATCTTTTCATTTCCACCAGCTGAGATTAGCCCAAAGTATGCCTTTATTAGACAGCTATTACATGTACCTAGTTGGTAGGACCTTTTCGTGACTATTGTGAAAGATTTAACATGTCCAGAGCAGAACAAAGTAACCTCTGGGGAAGGGAATGGGTTAAGATATCATCGTTGATCGTTAGCCCACATTAACCAATGATTAAAGATAATTGGTTTCGCACCGTTTTTCTAGTGTTGTCCTGCCACTGTCCTGAAGAATTAGTGATATTAATATTTCATATTTTCCATTCAATGTATCGTATCTTTATTGACTACATCGCCAGATATAAAAGTGATACTGAAACATAAGAAAATGTTAACAGAAAAATTGTTACTAAAAGAAATAAAGAGAGCTCGAAAAGGGCTCTGTCAAAACGACACTCAAAGAATTAAAGTATTCAAGAGTTAATTAATTCATACTATGTGACGTCTGAATTACACAAACAAAAAAAACGTCAACAAAACGCTAAGGAAAGAAATTATGAAACTTAATCAGAAGAAAAGATCACGTAGTGTTTTTTTTAGAGATCAAACCATAACATGGTCATAAACTACGAGATAGCGGGTCGAAAAAGTACTAAGGCTTTACACAAGGACCAGCTTGACGAAATACGACTTGCAGAAGGAAAAATACACGCAGGTCAAAAAAGTTAACAAAAACAAAAGCTACTGGAGTTTGAACTGTTAGTACTAAAAGGTGCTAAACCTGTGTGCTCAAACCTATCCAAAATCCCCAAAAGCCTGTCCAATATAACTCTATCCTCTGAATGCAATTTAGCTGCCAGCAGACTCCCCGCAGGGCTTGTTTGGTAAAAAAACGGTGGAGAAAATAAATTTAAATTTTTTTTTTCTGCTGTTCACACTTGCACCATCGTAATAAAAAGATATTTTATCTTAAAAAAAATAATTTTAGTAGGAAAATTGATTTTTCTTTAACGATTTTTTAAAAAAGAATGCCTTTTTGCGGAAATAGCATTTCATATTATTGGGTTCTCAAGATTCCCGATCAGAAACGTGAAATCTAAGAATGAAGTGTCTGCGGATAGTACGTCATTTATTTACGAGGCCCCCTTGACGAAATGCAATAGCACCTGTTAGTTCTCGTCTCAGTCATGTGCGTGGGTAGAGGGATATAGAGTTGGAATATCAACTTACACCAAGCGCCACGCCCTATTAAAGAATAACGCCTGTTTACACAATAGGAAATCGTCATTCTTGTGTGAAAGGGCATAGGCGTAAGCTCGCGATCGAATGACGCATTTTTCAAAGTTGCATAACGTCGACCGATACGTATATTAGCTTACCACTTTCTAGACAGTAATGGCCATGGCGAAATGCGCAACATTGAAGAGTTTTCATATTCTCTTTTGTTAGACAGGACATTTCTTTTTATAAATATCACCTAATTAGACAAAGATAAAATCCGGATGTATAATAACAACCAGCAGATCTCACTGCGTGACCCACGTTACGGTCCACAGCAGTGGGTCAATTGCTATACCCTACTTGCAACAAATAGCCAAGCTCCATTCCCTTAATGACCCGATTGCAGCACTAATGAGTGATAACCCCGCGGACGCTGAACAACCAGTCGTATCGCTGTCGTTGCACACTGGGCCTAATATAGTTTAATTGTATGGTAATTGACCCCCCCCCCCCCCTTACAGCTCCCAAATCCATGGCTCTCTCTGGTATTAGCAAAATAAAATAGCAAGGATCAGATGCGCGATAAGCAAGGACAAATACATAATCCGATGGCAGAACACACGTGGCTATAAAGCTAATCAAGTCACCGATGCTGTCTTACAGGCTTATCTAGTCCTATGGTGACATTCAGCTGAGCCTTGGGACATTCCCCAGATTCCCAGCACGACGTTCAGATAGATTACCCATCGCTTTACGCAAAGAAAGGCTGCTTTCAAGATGAAAGAAAGCATTGTCATAACAATATTGACTCCCATAGCTACCGTGCGTCATGCCATGCTTAGATTACTTCTACGCTGACGGATGCATGTTCCTGGAAACTTGGTGTGACTCGGTGCATGGTCCTGTATACTGTCAGCGTCGTCATCTTCATCATCAACATCATCCTCACCATCATCCTCAGCATCACGATCATTAGCATAATCATCCTATTCTTCATATTCTTCATAATAATTATTATCATCATCATGATCATCTTCATCACAATTATCATCATCATGATCATCATCATCTTCATCACCATCATCATTATCATATTCTTCGCCATGTTCGTCGTCGTTATAACAACTTTCCTATTCATTACATCGCCATCTTCAACATTGTCATAACCATAACCATCGTTCTCCTTAGGCACCTCTTCCTCTCCCTCCTCTGTTTCATCATCATCATCATCATCATCATCATCAGCAGCAGCAGCACCATCACACACACACTAACTCCATCATTGTCAACATCATCACCATCATCATCCCCACCACCACCAAACACCATCAATCATTCATCATCTTCATCGTCATCATCATCATCATCATTAACATTACCACCACCACTAGAACCATCATCATCATCATCATCACCACCACCACCAAACACCATCAATAAGAATCAAACATCATTTTTCATCTTCATCATCATCATCATCATCATCAATAACAACAACAACAACAACATCATCACTACCGTCATTATTATCATCACCTTCATAAGCATCCTCATCATCATCATCATCATCATCACTACCATCATCACCATCATCATCACCATCACCATCACCATCATCGTCATCCTCGTCATTTCACACCTCGCCCATGCAGTTGCCTAAAGGTGTGGAGCGTGAGGTTGTCAAGGGACAAGCAGCATACTGATAAGTCACTAAGAGATTACTATACAGGATGAGTGGCGCGGCTTTCAACTCCCCCGGGCGCGGCAAAGTGGAGGGATTGAAAGCTTCGTTTATTGTCAAACAATATTGCATTATGCCTTAGATGAATAAAACAAGTGGATATGACACCAGTCGGTCAACTTGAACAGGCTGGCTGTGGGGAATAGCCCAAAAGGCACGTTCTGTGCATGTTGGCGCGCAAGTGTCTCTGTTATGTAAATGATACGAGAGCCCTCATTGGTCTTTGTCTCCTAGTGACGTCACACTTAGGCAAGATTCGCGACCCTTGGCATAGCCAGTCCTTCACTATAGCGATTATAGTAATTGGTCTCTCGTTACATATCCATTCTTTTATTCATCTTAGAGAATACACCGTAATCATTCTGATAACATAATGCCAATTACGCCTCACACACAGTGCACTGTGAATGATATGATGGTATTTCGTTTTGGAGCAGGTTCTTAGTGCGTATGCCTTTTCTCTCTGACTGGTAATTGGTGCTGTGTATTATTAGATTTTTGTGACGGTTGAAAGGATGCCGATGGTTTTCTGTCTCGGCTAGAAGTACGCGGCGATGGAAGAATTCTAAGTTAACTGCTCCGCTCATTTCCTGTAATCGCCGGAGATTGTCGGAACGAATTACTGCTGCAGCGGCAGTTGCCAGGTAACCGTTGTCAAGGTATGATGCATTTGTTTGTCAAAACTTGATTCAGGATATGGAAATCCTATGAACTCTAGCCAGCAGGGTTTGGTTAGGAATATGGCTTATCCAGGTTCATTTGTCTCCATCGCGAATCGTGAATACTGTGCAACCTCTTTTTAAAGATTTAAAAGGTGCACATTTGAATTGTATCAGAACCAATCTGATACGGGTGGTACTAGAAATGTCGAAAAGCTTACTGCTATACATTATACATGTTAGGAAAAACCGGTGAGGTGCCAAATACATGTATAAGTCCGTGAGCTGACGTTCGAACCCCCCCTGGGGAATTTCGGAGACCTATATTTCCAAAAACCTTATACCCTCAGCTGTTCAGATCAGCTTGTCTGCACTTATATCGCGGGTGCGTTTGCCCTGGAGGGCCAATTGAAGGTCGGTACCTCCCCCATTTTAGGGGTGGGGTGACATTTTCAAAGTGGGGGTGGTATGGACACTTGCAATTTTCTGGGACACTCCAAATTTGTTATGCTGGTCCAGTAATCATCAGGTACAATCACCAAATACCTTTCAGAAGCACTGTATTTCTATTCTTGGAAAGAAAATCAAAAAACGTTTCAGAAAATGCCATTTTTTTGCAGTTTTTTTGAAAATTTTCACAGACTTTAAGTTTTTAGTAGTCAAATGAGTTCAAAACCACCCATATTATGTATGTATATCTATTGACTATGCATGAGCAGAAAATACAATACAAATAGTCATAGTAATAATAATAGTGATACTGTAGTAAACGAGATTATCAAGAGAGAGAAAACAAATACAAACTTCTCACAAAAAGGAGAGTGGGTACTACCAGCCACGCTATGGGCTTAACATGAATATACCTAAATTACAAGCAACCTCTTATATGCTTAATAAAACAAAAATAAGCTCCATTGGTAATTCGAGCGTGATTTTACGGGAATTTCTTTTCCCCTACCCCTATGTTGAAAAAATAACCGAAAAATAGCTTAAAATGCTAAAATATATTTTTTTAAATCTGAAATGATCATTTAACACATGTTTGGTACTAGAAATAGTTTGAACATGACAAAGGCTGATTCGGCTGAAAAAAATGGATTGCCCAGTTGCCCGGGAAAACCAAATTTTACCAAAATTTGCTAAAAATCTATAACGTCAGCTCACGGACTATATCGTTTTGGCTACTACTACATGTACTACTGCTGCTGCTACTGCGGCTGCTGCTACTACTACTACTACTACTACTACTGCTACTACTACTACTACTACTACTACTACTACTACTTCTTCTTCCTCATCTTCTTCATTTACTACTACTACTACTACTACTACTACTACTACTACTACTACTACTACTACTACTACTACTACTAATGCTACTAATACTAAGATGTATAACATGATGAATTGCAGAATGTTTACTCTTCTCGCCTTCAGAAATCGTTGCACCAACAAGTGTATTGTTAAGCTATATGGCCACTCTATTTCGCTACTTCAATTATGAATTGAAATTATTGGTGTAATGTATGTATGTTGTATGTTGTATGTTGTTTATTGACCATAATTAACGTAAGCTATGCAATACAGATCATACAATACTAGTAAGTAATGCTTTAAATACAAGTGTAATAGGTATAACGGTTTAGCATGCATACTTATCAGTTACAGGTACATGTTAATATCGGCTTTAATACTCTCCTACTTATTGCGATTTTCCCACTGGGCTTGCTGGAGTATAGCTCAGTACTGCTGGGAAGTATTTATGAATAATAAATCACCATAAAAGCTTCAAATCCCAATAACTAATTTCGTCGGCCACTCAAAGTCGCCAGGGAGGTCTAAAATTGGCTGCATATCGTACATGCATGATTACATGCTGATACCAATTATTAGTATACTTATGAGTTGTTAAAACGTATGATTTAAAGGTTGCATAAATCATTGGGTATGGTAAGAAATGTATGCAACTCAGCAGAATTTATAGGAAAAATCTGACATTCCAAAATAAAAGGCTTCGTATCAGCGTGTATTCACTATGGTGTTCTGGTGTATACACATAAAGTGAAAACTACCAATCTGAATACACCAGTGCATTTTCACTCCTCGGCAGCAATACTTCTTTAGTTCCTGGAAACTCTGCGGAGTGATCTCATGATGATGATGCATATCATTGTTACAGCAAAGTTTTACACAGCATGAAAGTAAAACCTCAAAATTTCTTAGTGCAAAATATTCTTTCTGTGATACCGAAGAATTTCTTTTTTTTTCTGTCTGATTTTTTTGTTTTCTTTTTGGAGAGAAACATGCCTTTGGTTGTATACTAAAGACGGTAAACGTTGTAAATATTACAATCTGCAAGGAATTTTAGTGACTTTGACTTGGACCATGAGATTTATTCTTCAATTGCATAAAGTACACATATATCATCAGAGACAAACAGGGACTTAGTATTGTATTGCGGCTACTGTGGGCTTGAAGACAGAATTGGCGAGCTTAAATATACAAAGAGATGAGCTGAGGTGGAACTATGGAATAATAATAAACAATTAAAAACAAATATAAATGGTAATAAATTCAAAGATTATTATACTCTTAAGATGAAATAAAGAAAAAAGAGATAAAATCAAAAGAGGGAAGAGATGGCCTGCTATACCACGGTTATAGTTAAATAACATTATAACATTTGAACAAAATTATATATATGATAAAACAAAATCGTATTACAGAAGTAAGCCAAAACCTCAAGACTTATATTAGTTAAAATCTATCCAATATAGTTGAATACACATTATTTTATATGTGAAACTCCAATGACAGCAACAGCCACAGTTTACTGATTTATATAAAAGGCTACATAAACGATTTATGGTGAATTTCAATGAAATTCATGAAATTCATGAAATTCATTGGTGGACAGCTTGGGTACCAACCATTCTTTGAGACATGTTTTCTACGTAAATCGCAAATTTGGTCGACAGAATATGAATAAAATTCAGTTTATTGGTGAACTAATTACAAAAAGAAAAAAGACCTTTAAACACTACTCATTTAATAGAGATATATCTAAACTAGCAAAAAAAGAAAAATATTACAATAATTTTCACGGTGAAATCTTCACTTATTATATTAAATATAATATATGGTAAATGTGGTACATATATTGCAATTAATATGGCCACACTGGAAAAAAGTACATGTACAAACTAGTGAGGCAAACTGGCGTGACAAACTGGCAAGAAATTTAGAGTCTGTATGTATCTTTATTGACTACAGCTCTCGTCGTAAGATAAATGTGATAAGGATTAAAAGGACTTCATGACAACAAATTAGCTCATAATATCAAAAAAAAAAGAAAAGTTGAAATAAACAATCGAGTTTAGATTTGATATCACAGAAACTAACTACATGATATATGCACGTTCATTTATATACAATGTATATATGCATATATATCTCTCTATATATGTATATATATATATATGTATATATATATATATATATATATATATGTATATATATATATATATATATATATATATATATATATATATATATATATATATATATATATATATATATATATATATATATATATATATATATATATATATATATATATATATATACCTATGGAGTAATGTAATGCAGATAAAAAACATGTGGGCGTTAGACCTTACCATATGCTGCTTCACAATGTGGACATATATATATATATATATATGTATATATATATATATATATATATATATATATATATATATATATATATATATATATATATATATATATATATATATATATATATATATATATATATATATATATATATATATTTATACCTGTGTGGAATAAGGAATATTGTACGGAAAATCCTATGCTGTACAGTGTTTGGTGGGAATTCGTCTAGAAACTGTATAAAGTTCCGGATGGATATGTGTGGCAATATATCTTGGTCGTGCCTAAAAGTGACATATGCAGTACTCACAAGTGCCATTTAACCCATTCATAGCTGTATGTTGCCTGACGACAATGGGAATATGGTAAAAAACGTACTAAAGATATTTAAAAATAAAGGAGTGCAACCACAAATATTCCATTGACAGTTAGTGTACTTGTTAGGGGTTCAAATTCTGTTCAAGTTGATTTTCAAATATTACTCTATTAGGTGAGTTTTGTTTGAAGTTGCCAGACCATAAGTGCTCTATTGATGCACACCATTGGGTGATCGCGGAAATTGGTTGATACGGTCAATATTGGGGAACTCACCTCTGAATGCTGCGTCGTTCTCTGGGCCATGTTGCTGATGACAAAAGGCATGACGGCCACGCCCACCAGTAGGTCACTTATGGCCAGATTCAAGAGGAAAGTGGACGTTATGGTGTGGAGTTTCCTGGAGAATGCCACAGTGACCACCACGAGAACGTTCCCCACAATGACCACAAGACAGATGAGAATAGTGGATATCAGAAGCACGGTGGTTAGAGGCTCGTGGAAGGTGTCGCCGCTACGGGTCTGATTGCAGTTTCCAGGTGAGTCTATACAATGTAAACTGCCCGCCGTCCGGTTCACGTTAGGTGCTTTACTGAAGGTGTCTGCTGAGCCTCCACGGGGTGCCTTAGATCCACTTGCTAGGAACTCTGACATTCTAGGCCAGGGAGGTACTCTGTTAGCAGTGTTAGTATCACCAGACTCGCCTACTCTTGTACCTGATACAGTGCCATAGGTGTGCCTAATCCGTCCTGTGCTGAACGTGATGAAAATATCCGAGGATCTGCTCCTTTCTAGATTCCTCCTCCGAAAGTACAATCAGTAAAAAAAAGGTTGTAGGTTCACTAGGAGCGATTGCGGTAAAATGACGTGATTTGCAGCACATGCATTCGAATGATCACTACAAATTGCAGAAGCCACGCCTAGTACTCCATAGTGTTAGTGGTGAAACGCACAGCGCAGTTCCAATGAGCTGTAATTGCCACCAGCAATCATGTTTCTCTGTTACCTGCCGCTGATGCTGATGCTGAGGCTGCTACAAGTGACAGACTACACGCTTGTGACACGCGCTGCAAACGCGAGCGTACAAATACGCATGCGCAATCTTATGCATATCTTGATGGGGAGGGGGTAGTAAAAACTTTGAAATGTATAAAGGGCTTTTCGATCAAATAAAATTGTATTATGGATTTTGATTCTTTATTATCTCCATAACGAAATTATGAAAGAGTACATGAGACAAAAACTAGTTTCATGAATGATGTACGAATGCACAATAGAACCTCCCCCAAAAAACACGCCTTCTGAGTATTTGAGTAACATGCATCTTTAATTCTCATAATGGCAATATAAAACTGTTTTTAGTTTATACCTTGAAATTATGGTTCAACGTGAAATGATAATAGACGAATGGACACGATGGACAAACGAAATTCTTAATTATTGGCTCTTTAATT
>OZ012690.1:43467038-43492472 GCA_963942565.1 Maea johnstoni
TATTTTTCAGTGTGGGACTACATTGAAAGTCTACTTTTTTAATCGTGTTTAATAGTGTAGCAGCAGAGACCCAACAGGTGGCTTATTTTAGGAGTAACACCAGCAGGCGGTAGAACAAGCAGCACCATACACCAGATGAAAGCTAAGAATCTCAGGATTCAGAAACTGCGTGATGCCGGACCAAAAAGTTGTACAATTGGAGATATCGCAACGTTTCCATGGCAACCTATTTGAAGTAGTGAAAGCTCTGAAAATGCTCTTCAATTAAATTCTAGTTTGGTGGCCCTTTTTATCAATATTTCTCATTCAAATTACTCTTGATAATTAGTAAGGTCCTTTTCTAGTGAGAAAACGTAAAATGAAATGTTGAAGTTGTGCATGCACTGAATGACCTCACATTTAGGGTACATATGTAGAAACGGGTAAAAGATTACTATTTTTGGACTTTAAAGTTTTAATAAAATGACCTTGTTCAGGCAGGCAATATATATATTTGAAAAGTAGACACAATAAGCTTTCATTTGATGTATTATTAGAACCCCTTGCACATTTTTGTATTTAACAATTGGCTTCATTTATAGTAGCTGTAGTGATGGCCATCTACAGCAAATTGGTTAAAACTCACGTAATGACCACATCATTCTAGTTTTGTACCTTATTAGTATTATTTCTTATTTAAATTACTCTTTTGAGTTAATAAGGTCATTTACTAGTGAAATCATTGAAGACAAATGTTAAAGGTGGGTGTTGTACTGAGTGACCCTACATGTAGGGTAAATATGCAGAAGCAGGACAAACATTGTATTTTTGAAACGTTTTGTTTAAATAGAAATAATATATGAGATTGTGCAGGCATACAATAGATACTTTCATAAGGTAGACACAGTAAGCAATCATTTACTATCATTAGACCCCTTGCACATTTTTAAATTGCAAATATGGCGTCATACATGGTAGCTGTAGTAATAGTCCGTGAGCTGATGGGCAAACCCCCCCCCCCCCCCCCTGGGGAATTTCGGAGACCTATATTTTCAAAAACCTTATACCCTCAGCTTGTCTGCACTTATATCGTGGGTACATTTGCCCTGGAGGGCCGATTGAAGGTCGGTACCTCCCTCATTTTAGGGGTGGGGGTGACATTTTCTAAGTGGGGGTGGTATGGACACTTGTAATTCTCTGGGATACTCCAAATTTGCTATGCTGGTCAAGTAATCAACAGGTACAATTACCAAATACCTTTTAGAAGCACCGTACTCCTATCCTTGGAAAAAAAATCAAAAAACGTCTCAAAAAATGCCGTTTTTTTGCAGTTTTTTTTTAAATTTCACAAACTTTAAGTTTTTAGTGGTCAAATGAGTACAAAACCACCCCTTATTATATACTTAAATTACAAGCAACCTCTTATCTGCTTAATAAAACAAAAATGAGCTCCATTGGTTGTTCGAGCGTGATTTTACGGGACTTTCTTTTCTCCTACCCCTATGTTGAAAAAATAACCGAAAAATAGCTTAAAATGGTGAAAAATATTTTTAAAAATCTTAAATGTTCATTTAACACATATTTGGTACTAGAAATGGTTCAAACATGACAAAGACTGATTGGGCTGAAAAAAATGGATTGCCCAGTTGCCCGGGACAACCAGTTTTAGGCTAGAAATCACAGTTCAAATAACAATACGACTATGAAAAAAGGTATTTAAAGCTAGTATTGTGACACTGCAGGTGTTCTACCATTGAAATTTGTCATAGCTGGATACATATTAATTGTTTTATTTCAGTTCACCCCTATTCAGAAGATAATCTAGAAGGCCAAAGGTCTCAAAATGTAGGTTTACTACAATAAATGTAGTAAGTCAATGCCAGTGTATGATTTTAACACAGTCAGAAGATCAGGATAGACTGCTGTTGGGGCTGAACCTGCATGGGCTTATCAAATTGATAGCCCAGTTGCCTGGGACTACTGAATTTTACCAAAAATTGCTTTAAATCGAAATTTTAGTGTCAGCTAGAAGTCAAGTAATTTTGAGAAAGTGACCCTATGTGCTGTATTAAACCTCTTTTGTGACATGATGCTGCTTTCCTGTTGCTTGCATTCTTCTTGCTTAATGATTTTGACCATTCGACATATATGAGGGAGCCCCATTCATTATCAGAAGGAAAGCATAGGACATTTTTGTGCCACATAGGACAGTGTTTTGCGCCATAAATCGTTACTGTAACTCTCACAGACCAACACACACTGTTGACAGGCGACATTCAAACCATACTACCTGATTATCAAACACACTCAATAGTTCCTCCAATATGCCTGAATGGCTGCAATAATGGACACCTGTAGCCCCCACCCCCCCCCCCCCCCCCCCACACACACACCCATACTAGCTATTTGTGGTGAACATACAGCCTTTAGGTTGGCATGAAGCATTCAAACTACATTGTCTGAATATCAAGCTGTATCAAAAGTTGAACTCAGCGCAACCCTCCCAAGAAGCATAACGATGAGTACCTGTATCCTATCCTTTTCTGTTTTCCTTAACCCTAAGAGGTTTGGTACTCGTATATAATCCAACCTAATACCAAATCCCTAAGCAGCTGGGTACCTTTATCTTATCCTAGCCATTGACCGGAACCCTTAAAAGCAAATATCATTACCTCATCCCTGCTATACCTGCTGGTATGGGTTTCAGGTCCCAAACCTTATTAGTTTGAGGGGAAAAGGTAGGATGGTATACAAGTACAAAGTCTATTGTTGTATACGGTTACAAGTAGCAAGGGTCATATGTCCTAAATGAGCTACTTTAGCTATGAGATACAGTTACCTAGCTATTAGTATGATGATATGAGATATAATAACCTATCCTACTGGACCTGAAAGGCTTGAGGGTAATAGCTGGTATGGATATCAAGTATGTAATATGTAAAGATTTAGGGTAATAGATTGATGAGGTACATAGCTAGTAAGGGAACATGTGTCTTTCATTTTAGGGCTTAGGATAATAACCAGAATTGCACATAGGCACCCCCCCCCCCCTCACACACACTTAAGGTTAACTTATAGTTCCATCTGGTATAAGGTGGGATGGAGGTACCCAAACTCTTGAGGCTGATAGCAGTTAGCAGTTATAGCTGGTATACGCTACTCTTATATAGGCCTAAAGGAATTGGGATAATTACAGGGTTGGGGATATAAGTACCAAGCATTAATAGATGTAAGAGGTACAGGCATCTGATTAACTTATTAGGATTCAGGGTAATTGGTGAGTAGAAATGGGTAAGGATATAGATACCCAATCCATGGTTTTAGAGTTAATGGCTGAGATGGCATCTAAGAACCCAGTCTATAAAGGTTTTGGGCAATAGTATGGATGCGGTACAGGTTCAAACATCATAGGTATCAGGGTAATTGATGGCATGAGATATAGATAGCCAGCCTATAGGAGTACAGGGTATCAGGATAAGATGCAGGTAGCCAGCCTTTAGAAGTGCAGGGTAATAGGATACGATACAGGTATAGTGATTCATGGAAAGAGGCCGGATGAGATGCAGGTACCCAGTCTACAAGATTTAAAGGCAATAGTGGGAATGGCATAGTTTTACCAAGCCTATAAAGGATGGAATGGATGTCATGGAATACTGGTATCAAACATATTAGGGCTATTGATAATATGTGGAATGAAAAACAGGTAGCCAGGCTATAGGAGCTTAGGGTTATAGGTTCATAGCTATGAACAGAATTTACTGGGGCTAAGGGTGGTAGCACAGAAGAGAAACATGTATCCAGCCTGTACATTTCTAAGGGTAATCGCTAAGATGAGGTATCGCTTCTAACCTAGTAGGAATCTGGTCAATATTGGTAGGATGATACAGATACCAAGCTGGATATGGATCAGGGCAATGGTTTGGATGAGATATATGTAATCAGCTGTTAGGAGATGAGTAAAGTAGATGGGATGGATTTAGGTACCCAATCGCTTAATGTTGATACAAACAGAGGAGAAGGGATAGGATATAGGAATACATCTTTGTTCCTCTTGAGGAATTGGGGAATCTATTGAGAGTGGTTAATAATCAGGTAGTGTGTTTGAAAGCTTTCTGCTAACTAGCTACTAGCTGTTTGTTTACCACAAATAGCTAGTATGGGAGGGGGTGGATATAGGTGTCCATTGCTGTGCTCATTCAGGAAATATTGTGAGTGTTTGATAATCAGGCACTATGGTGTAAATTTCCCTGTCAACAATGTGTCTATTATCCTGAATCTTTATACATTACATAATTGATTCCCATACCAACTATTACCCCCAAGCCTTACAGGATAGGTAACTATATGTCATACCATCCCACTAATAGTTAGGTAACTGTATCTCATAGCTATACAACAAAGGGTTTGAACTCGTATACAATCCTACCTTCTGCCCTGGAACTCAAAAAGTTTAGTACCCGAAACCCATAAGAGTAGGTATGGCAGAGATGAGGTAATGATATACTTACTTTTGAGAGCTCTGGTCAATGGCTAGGATAAAATAAAAGTACCCAACTGAATGGGGATTTGGATAATGTTTCGAATGAGGTATGTGTACCCAGATCTTAAGGATAGATGGTATAAGGTTAGATTATATACAGGTACCAAACCTTTTAGGGTTAAGGAAAACCGAAAAGGATAGGACACGGGTACTCATCGTTATGCTTCTTGGGAGGATTGCGCTGAGTTCAACTTTTGATACAGCTTGATATTCAGACAATGTAGTTTGAATGCTTCATGCCAACCTAAAGGCTGTATGTTCACCACAAATAGCTAGTATGTGTGTGTGTGTGGGGGGCTACAGGTGTCCATTGTTGCGGCCATTCAGGCATATTGGAGGAACTATTGAGTGTGTTTGATAATCAGGTAGTATGGTTTGAATGTCGCCAGTCAACAGTGTGTGTTGGTCTTTGTGAGTTACAGTTACGATTTATGGTGCAAAACACTGTCCTATGTGGCACAAAAATGTCCTATGCTTTCCTTCTGATAATGAATGGGGCTCCCTCACATATGTCGAATGGTCAAAATCATTAAGCAAGAAGAATGCAAGCAACAGGAAAACAGCATCATGTCACAAAAGAGGTTTATTTATACAGCACATAGGATCACTTTCTCCAAATTACTTGACTTCTGACACTAAAATTTCGATTCAAAGCAATTTTTGGTAAAATTCAGTAGTCCCAGGCAACTGGGCTATCAATTTGATAAGCCCATGCAGGTTCAGCCCCAACAGCAGTCTATCCTGATCTTCTGACTGTGTTAAAATCATACACTGGCATTGACTTACTACATTTATTGTAGTAAAACTACATTTTGAGACCTTTGGCCTTCTAGATTATCTTCTGAATAGGGGTGAACTGAAATAAAACAATTGATATGTATCCAGCTATGACTAATTTCAATTGTAGAACACATGCAGTGTCACAATACTAGCTTTAAATACCTTTTTCGTAGTCGTATTGTTATTTAAACTGTGATTTCTAGGCTTAAACTGGATTTTTACCAAATTTTGGTAAATTTGGTTGTCCCGGGCAACTGGGCAATCCATTTTTTTTCGGCCCAATCAGTCTTTGTCAAGTTTGAACCATTTCTAGTACCAATTATGTGTTAAATGAACATTTAAGATTTTAAAAATATTTTTCACCATTTTAAGCTATTTTTCAGTTATTTTTTCAACATAGGGGTAGGGGAAAAGAAAGTCCCGTAAAATCACGCTCGAACAACCAATGGAGCTCATTTTTGTTTTATTAAGCGGATAAGAGGTTGCTTGTAATTTAGGTATATAACAAGGGGTGGTTTTGTACTCATTTGACCACTAAAAACTTAAAGATTGTGAAATTTAAAAAAAACTGCAAAAAAAACGGCATTTTTTGAGACGTTTTTTGATTTTTTTTTCCAAGGATAGGAATACGGTGCTTCTGAAAGGTATTTGGTAATTGTACCTGTTGATCACTTGACCAGCATAGCAAATTTGGAGTATACCAGAGAATGGCAAGTGTCCATACCACCCCCACTTAGAAAATGTCACCCCCACCCCTAAAATGAGGGAGGTACCGACCTTCAATCGGCCCTCCAGGGCAAATGTACACGCGATATAAGTGCAGACAAGCTGATCTGAACAGCTGAGGGTATAAGGTTTTTGGAAATATAGGTCTCCGAAATTCCCCAGGGGGGGGGGGGGAGGGTTTCGCCCATCAGCTCATGGACTATAAGGGCTATATACAGCAACTTGGTAAAAGCTCACCCAATGACCAACTCACTCTACTTTTGTGGCTTCTTAGTATTGATTCTCATTCAACATTCTCTTACCAATTATTTATATCCTTGTTTAGTGAAAACAAATGTAAAATTTGTGTTTACACTGAGTGACCACATTTCTAGATTATATATGCAAAAAGAGTGGAAATTTGATATTTTGGACCTGTCCCTTTTATATATCATTCACCATGTTATATTACCTAGTGTAAACATGGCTCCACATACTATTTTCTGAACTCGTCATGATAGGCTTTTTGACAAAAAATAACCGTTAATGCTTTATTCAGTTAGTGGTATCTAATCCTGTGATAGTCTTAAATGACCTGTGCTTTTGTTGGATAAAAAGAACTGCCACAAGCTGGCCAGTGTGTTTGCTCTCGTTGACCCTTAGATTCAGGGTATGTGTGAACAATGCTGGTAAAAAACTTAATTTCATCAGTGTTTGTCAGTTACGAAAGGTAGGATTATAATGCCAGAGGTATCGATCCTGTGATATACTGTTAATTGAATAAAGAATACAGAGAACTCAAAATGTGACTAGTTTAATGATATATAAATGGTGTCATTTTATGTCTATTAGATTGTATTTCAGAGATATTTAAAAGGAGCAATTAGTAATTGTAATTGGACATTTGTTTTGAAGTCTAAGGAAGATAATTCAAAATGATTGAAATACATGTAACTGGCGCTAGTACAATACAGCTCTCTTAGTAGTGTTCAACCCATTGCTGGTGAGGTATTTGACTGGCTATTTTGAGTTTATTTTCCAACTAAAAGCATATTTGACAGAAAGATTTTGTTTGCAGCATAATCCACAACTCAATAAGATAGTAAATTGATGCTTTACTTTATTTCTAAATTATTTTCAATAGTATCTTAGATCCAGACGGTTCTCTCACATTAGAAATTTAAACATGAGTAGGTTAAGGTAGCATAGAGATTAATTTTTTAGATTTGTTTCTTTCCCTACCCTGATTATATTTTGTTCGCTTATACAAACTACATATTGCCTGAAAAGTCTTCTATTGAGGAAAACATTTAAGGATCACAAATGCACCCTCCAAATTGGGTGCAAAATCCCTGCACCCTCAATCCACTATTAGACAATAAGACAAGTGAAGATTGCAACACATAACAACCGCAACCATATCTCCACCCCCCCCCCCCCCCCCCCCCTCGACCCCAGCGGAAGCTCGCAATCAGTCAATCAGTGCACAGGTCGTGCACACCATACCAAACATCCCACATCAATACAAGTGAATCATTTAGTGATTTCACAAAGGTCACTCGAACCACTCCTCAACCCACGCTTCCCTCCTCTCGCCGCCTAGTACAAGGTGATCAATGAATCATTGAGAGATTGCTACCTGAGTCAACCAAACACCCCACTTAAACCCGCCTCATAATCCAACCTCCCCCTTGCAGTAAAAGCTGAATAGTGAAATGTATGAAAACTCTTATTGAGAAATATTTAAAGCCTACAGTGCCGACATTCAATTCCTGCACTAAATGCATTGGCATGGGCATGGATGACCTCAAAACTGAGTGTAGCTTTGATTCGCAAGCTACGTGGGTGATTAATGTACTTGGTTTTAATGTTGACATGCTCTCGATGGATTTTTGTAGAAGCATAATCAGACCAATGGTTTCTGTATAGACTATCACTGAGCAGAGTAATAGACGACAAATACCAGAACCTCACATAGATCCGCACACAGAAAGGTTTTTTTTGTCTCTTTTTCTCTTCATTAAATTGCACCAAAAACATGGGTGCTTTAAACAAGCATTGTGTGTATCAAATTGCAATGGTTTTGTTCATAATTTTAAATTTGATTTATGTTCTTAAGTTCGAAAAAAACTTTTCTCTCATTGAAGTTCAATAAAGTGTCAAACCCTTTTTCTAATAGATATTTTTTCCACATTAATGATGTGTGATGGTCCATGGTCCATAATAATGAATAGCTCTGTTTGATATAACGCACAGCATGCATGCTTCTTCAACTTTACACCCTGAAAAATGAACACCCTATTTGGAGGGTGCATTTGTGATCCTTAAATGTGTTCCTCATCAGAAGACCTTTTAAGCAATAGATTTTTAATCTGAGAGAGCCGCCGGACCTAAAATACTCTTGAAAATAATTTGATAAAAATAAAGCAAAGCATCAACAACTATCTTATTGAGTTGTGGATTATGCTGCAATTAGTATCTTTCTTTCAATATGCTTTTGGTTGGAAAATAAACTGAAAATAGCCATTCTGATGTGCTGCAGGCTGCGATAGGTCAAATGTCTCACCAGCAATGTGTTAAAAACTACTAAAAAAGCTGTATCACACCAGTGCAAGTTCTTTCAATCAATCTAAATCAATGGTTTTGGGGATCTGGATATTGATATTGTAGGTGTTCTCTTCTGAGGGGCATTTGCAGAGCAAGTTTGTGTATGAAGTAATATGAAACTTATGTATGAGAGGTCTACCTTAAGATTTTTAGGAAGGGCAAATTTTTGTCCTGGATTTTAAAAAGTAGAAGCAGATTAATTCTGGTGCGAGCACCGCAACGGCGACAGTATGCAAAGGCATGCCGTCCATGATAGGGGGGTCTGGGGGCATGCCCCCCCCCCCAGAAAGTTTTGAAAATTAGGTGTTCTGAGGTGCATTTTTGGACACTTTCAAGTGAAATAGAACATAGAAAAGTTGTAAAAAAGCTTATTTTTGAAGGGGCTATTATTCTCTTTGCAGGGTGTATAATGCTCTGAGATGTATAATCAGGGCAATCCTGCAAGCAAAATTGGTAATTTCATTTTTAAAATGTGTCATTGAAGAAAACTACTGAGGATCAATGCAGGCAGCCCATTTGCTTTAGTATATTAAAAGTGTTTAAAGGGTATAAAACGGCGACTTACAACTATGAGATTGAACTCCCCATGGGACATAGTACACCTGTAAAGCTGGTATTCCCATATTGTTACATAATGATCCTACAGTACTATTTTTATCTGTAATATCATGTTTCTTTTGATTATATTTGTTGATTATATTTGCAATTTCCAACTAATCAAAGTATGCTTTTGTAACTATGAAGTTATAGTCCATAAACATACATACACACGAGAAGCTGATGCCTTTGAAATTATCTTTGAAATTAAAATTTCAATTGTTGTCACTGCCATATTCAGTCTGTCTGACTCTAGTTTGGAAACCGCTTTTTCCATTTTTTTGTGACTAAATGCTTGAGTGTTTGTATTATTGGCAATGGGCAAATTTTACAATAAGACCTGGAAGGATTAGGTACATCCCTGGGATGAAATGTTTTCGGCCAATCAGGTCCCTTGTCACCCTGAAATTCCCTGCTATTGATAATATCTTTCATATTTTTTTTGTTGCCAGAAATTAAGGGGGGGGGGGGGGCAGTGCCTCCTCGCCGACCCCCCTCCCCTGGATCCGCCTATGACTTCGAGCATTATGATCCTACCTTTGTAACTGACAAACACTGATGAAGTTGAGGTCTTTACCAGCATTATTTATACATACCCTGAATCTATGGGTCAATGAGGGCAAATACACTACACTGGCCAATTAATGGCAGTTCCTTTTATCCATCAAAGGCACCAGTCATATAAGACTATCACAGGATTAGATATCACTAACTGAGTGAAGCAATAGTGGTTATTTTTGTGAAAAAGCCTATAATGACGGGTTCTGAAACTAGTATGTGGAACCATATTTTCACTAGGTAATATAACATGGTGAATGATACATGAAATGGAAGCTCAGAGTGTCTACATTCAAGTTTGTATCAATCAGTTGTCTTATTAAAACTTTTATTCTCACTTAAGGGTCCAAAATATAAAATTTTCACCTTTTTGCATATATAATCTAAAAATGGGGTCACTCGGCGCAAACATAAACTTAACATTTGTTTTCATTAAGGGGGCTCGGGACCTTCGTTCTTTAATTGAGACTTCCATGTAAAGATTGACCAATATCTTGGTCATTGTACAAGAAAACCCCAATAAACTATATATTTTATGAAAGCTGAGAATCTGTAGAGGTCAAATATCCTAAACATGTTTTATGATACCATCACAGTTCCCTGGGGGTGGGGCCTAAAGACAGTGGTGTGGATTTCTAATACATATGTTTTTGCAAAGTACCTCCTGGCTTCAATAAAGGTTTAACGCAGTTGATATTTATATATTATATAGAAAACATCCTTGAGCAAATTCTACTTTTTCATTTTTTTAAATTTTTGTTCCTAAAGGAATTTACAGCAAGTTAAAGTGGTGATCAATATTTTTTTGTTGAATCTTACCTTTCTTCATTTTTGAAGTTGAATTAAGAAACAACTAGAGCAGATATAAAAAAAATGAAAAACTAGAATCTGCCCAAGGATGTTTTTGGTCATGTGTTAAAATCTCAGCATTCTAAGATCAATATTGAATGAATGGGGGCCTTTTAAAAATGAGAAGTATGGTGATTTCAGAAAGCCTTCAAACCAGCTGTTAAAGCCAGCCCTGCATATCCTACAGCCTATTATGATGTTCTGCACCCTTCTGAAACTTTTAGGGATAATTTGGAATAAGAATATGATTTGCATGTATTGGTAGAATAGTTTGAATGTTTGATAGTTTACTTGGTACCTCAATTACTGGAATTAAAAGGGATTTTTAGCAAAGATTTGGAGGTTTCTACTGGTAGAGGCTGGACCCCCTAGTGAGCACTCCCCCCCCCAGCTGATAAGGAAAGATAAGAGACTATTACTGATTGCTAATTGCAAATTGGCTGTCTGGTGATGACTCCACTCTATTACAAGTACTCTGAAGTGCAATTGTAAGGTTTTCTATAATAATTTTATATATGGAATAGATACATCATGCTTCTTGAAACCTTTGAGGGTAAGTGGAGGAGGCAGATCCATAGCTGCACTGAACTATTGAAGAGCACTATATCCATTTCCACAGAGGCATCCTGCTAGAACTGATTGTCTGTTTATATCATAAACTTGTCCTTTTTTTTAAACTACTAAGAAATTCTGCTCGCTTTCCATCACAATCTTCATTTGAACATCTCCAATATAGGGCTGATCAATGGTCTTGTCACATTCTACTGTCTTGCCATAGTTCTAACTTCCAATCAAAGCAGTCATGATCAGTGTCCCTTTCCTCAGAGTTCGCAACTCAAATTGCTATGCCACTGTCATCTGAACTAGTACTCAGCAGTCTAAGTTTTCTATAACTGGCACTCTGAATGGTAAAGTGAATTCTCAGATTCCTTGTCCTCTTATATATCCAAATCTTCTGGCACAGAAGATGTTGCACTCCATTCAAAGTTTCAAACTCCCTCTTTCTCTTCCTTCTGAGGCTACTTCCCATTGTAAGGATACATCCAGACTCTGCACTGTCCAGGATGGTCCAGGGGTCAGCATCTAAATACTCTCCTAACCCTAACTCTCAAATACATGAAACCCTGTTCACTGTTGTAAGATAAACCCTAAACATCCTGGCTGACCCACACAAACCAGAATATTTCTGGAGCATTTGATTGGTTTTACCTGAACTGTCTGACCTATACCTGTAAAGCAAGAGAGCAGGAATCACACCTTTCATTCAATACCCTTATTGCAATGCAATTACTCATAACTGCTCAATGCCAGCTTCCTGGGTAACAGGAAACTTCTAATACACATTTGAATACACATTCTGGGGCCTGCCAGTGGAGCTTACCTCCCAGGGGGATCTGATAAGGAAAGACTATTATGATCTTAGATAAACATAACAGCTGGGTGCCTAACCTGCCTATTCTTTTAGAAGCCATATCTTTCAAAAAGTACTTTTTATGTCATTTGTTGTTCTAGTTGAGAGTTCTAGGTTGAAGGAATGTGTAGCTTACCTTTTCAGCTTTCACATATCAAAAAATCAAAAAAACACCCTATTCAAAGGTGCGAAGGTCCCGAGCCCCCTTAAACAAGGATTTAACTAACTGGCAAGCGTATGTTGAATGAGAATCAATGCTAAGAAGCCAAAAACGTGGAAAGAGTTGGTCATTTGGTGAGGAGCTTTTACCAAGTTGCTGTATATAGCCCTTACTAAGGCCATGTATGACGCCATATCTTACATTAAGAAATGTGCAAGGGGTCTAATAATGATTAAATTATTGCCCACAGTGTCTTCATTATGATAATATCTTTTGTATGCCCGCACAATCACATAAAGTACTTTTATTTAAACAAAAAGTTTCAAAAGTACAATGTTTTTTTCCTGCTTCTGCATATTTACCTTAGAAGTACAACACTCAGTACAACACACATCTTTAACATTTGTTTTCAATGATTTCACTAGTAAAGAACTGCCAAGAGTAATTTGAGGAATAATGCTAAGATGGTACAACACTAGAATGAAGTCGTCATTAGGTGAGTTTTCACCAAGTGGCTGTATATAGCCATCACTACAGCTCATATGTATGAAGCCAATTGTTTAATACAAAACTGTGCAAGGAGGCTTAATAATACATCAAATGAAAGCTTATAGTGTCTAGTTTTCGAATATATCTACCGTATTTTCGCGCGTATAGGACGCACTTTTTTACATAGGACGCAGGGGTATGAAAAGGGGGTGCGTCCTATACACAAAGCTAGAAATCTAGGGTGTTTTACATCGAGTGCCCAGGCCACACCGAGATCACAAATCGATGACCAACCATTACCGCAACCCGTATCAATTACGACTCGGGTATGATTTGATTTAAATTGTGTTTCTAACATGTTTAGCACGTCTCTAACTGTTCAACTGTTGTTCGTTATATCGGACCTGTCCAGCCGGTTCTATTTTAAGCACAATAATTACAATACACTGCATGAATGTCCAAGCCCCTATTACAATCAACGTAATGTTTGTCCGAATCCATTGCTAGTTAGTAAGATGACCCCCATTTCTTTCATTTGTAATTTGAAAATAGCTAGAGACATGGGCCGAAAGGGGGGTGCGTCCTATACACAAAGCTAAGGTCTATACATCTTTTTAATGGCCTGAACAAGGGCTGCGTCTTATATACGGGTGCGTCTTATACGCGCGAAAATACGGTATTGCCTGTCTGGACAACTTCATATATGCCTTTCAGTGCAGGAACAATTTCAAAGTTTCATTTTACGTTTTTTCACTAGACAAGGACCTTATCAATCATCAAGTGTAATTTGAATGAGAAATATTGGTAAGAAGGCCACCAAACAAGAATCTATTTGAGGAGTGTTTTCTCTACTTCAAAAAGGTTGCCATGGAAACGTCGTCCCCATATCTCCATTTGTACAACTTTTTGGTTCCGGCATCACATGGTTTCTGAATCCTGACATTTTTAGCTTTCATTTGATATATGATGCTGCTTGTTGTACCACCGGTTGGGGTCCATCCCAAAATATGGTCGTTTGCTGCTACACTATAAAGTGTTCGCGCATTATGCCTGTGGTGTTGATGAAATTGTTTCAGAAAATGTCACATCATATAAATCTAATCACTGATAGTATTATTGTTGGTTACATTATTTTTGTTAGTGACGTTATTATTATTATAATTACTATTATTATTATTATTATTATTATCATTATTATAATTATTATCATTATTATTAATATTATTATTATTATCATTATTATTATTATTATTACATTTATATATTAAAAACATTATCAATACCGCAGATGCTAAGTTCAATAAATGTAGATTTGTGTCAGGCGTTATGTATATTTACAGTCAAACCTAGCCAAGCGACCACCTCCATTAAGGGATCACTTTTTCATTTCCCCAGGTCTAACATTAAATGACCATTTATTAAGAGACCACACGTCTTAAGAGACCATATTTTGGTGTTTCCTTTAGTAATTTCCTAATACAGGTTATATATATATATATATATATATATATATATATATATATATATATATATATATATATATATATATATATATATATATATGTATATGTGTGTGTGTATGTAGATATATAGATGTACATATATATATATATATATATATATATATATATATATATATATAAATATATAAATATATATATATATGTATATATATATATATATATATATATATATAATTATATATATATATATATATATATATATATATATATATATATATATATATATATATATATATGAAAATATATACTATCTTTCTCTTTTGCAATTGTAGCCGAGCCCTGTCATACCAGTGGGAGCATTGCCGAGCTTTCTGACGTGAGTGGCTGCTGGATGAATCTTTTCCCAAGCATGCGTTTTCCCTGCGAGGGAGAAATAACCTCATGGAGTGTCTATTCTAAACGCAATGTGCAAGGAGTGGTGTATTTAGGTGCATGGGAAGAGCGCGATCCCAATGTGTATCGGCTTGTTGGCAACAACACTATCTATGTGCTTAGAGAAGGATTACAGACTTTCATTATTCCTGAGGGTCAGAGAATCGCAGTGAAGAAGGAGCATTTTGTAGGAGTGCATTTGGACCGCAGCTGTACCGACGGCCTGGTGTCCTATAGTACTGATACCCAACATGACTGTGTCAACCTTGGAATCTTTGAAGACGATGTTGCTAGACATGGTGGTTTACTTAGCATCACACACTCTCATCGTAAGAGAACAGTCTCAGTACGTGCACACGTCTCCTCAGGTATGCACTTCCCATTTATTCATGCAAGATTTATGAATTAATGTAATGTCTTGCTATGTTAGTTAGGATGCCATTGAGTGTTAGTGTTTTTCGTATAAGAGCTTGAAGGAAGTGTTCATCTATTAATTGATACTAATTTATTTTGACATTCGTTTTGGATTTGTTTTGGAAATAAGCACGTGGACACATACGTTGTGAATTATTTTTGGAAGTATGAATGTAGACACTTTTTTTAGATTAGTTTGGCAAACAATTATGTAGACACATACGTGTTAGATTTGTTTGGGAAATGAGTTAAGTTCGAGGTAAATCTTCAAAAAGAAAATTTATAATATAAATAAAATCTTTTTGTAAGTTTTTCATACTTCAGATGAGACAATACTTGAATGATAAAAGTATTGGCCAAGCCTTCCTCTTTCTTGTTCTTTTTCAAAATGAAAGTCCACTTCCAGAGAAAGCTTAGAAAAAAGTAGGACATATTAAGTGGTTTATGAGGATTGGAATTGATAATATCATTTAAGTTATTCCCATTTCTTATCAAGTACGTTCCTTTTTCCTTTTATACTAGATTTATATCGCTCTGAGGTGTTATACATTTGTGACATATCATATTCTATAGATAAAAAACAGGGCCTGCATCCTTTCTTCTTCACATTGTCTATAATCTATTTATAATCTATTTGTTTCTATGATTAGTAAAACAAGCATCAGGTTCCTTCTATTTCCCCCAAGATTACTTTCCTTACTTTCGTAACGTCTTTCAAAGTTCCAGTTGAGGACCCGGGGTTGAAGACATCTTCCCATACTGTATCAGAATGTTCAGAAAGTATGAGCATGTGTGCTATGCTATCAATGTTAGTTATCACATTGAACACAAGTTATATACCCATATTGTTTGTGATTTCCTCCATTGCATCTGTGTTATATGTGATTTCCAGGATTTCACAACTATTGGCCCACTTGAAGCCATGCTTAACCTGCTATGGGATGCTTCTGTCTCTGTTTTCAAACTGCTGCTACAACAACAGACCATAGAAGAATAACTATAAAAATCAACTATGTCTTGTTAGGAAAATAATGTTTACACATTACTATGGCAACATGCATTAATTTTTCACATGATCCTGTGACATTATCGTAGTATTTGAACATGCAGTTTGATCTGTTTTGTGCGGCAAGGCAACAATGCTTCTTGTCTCATTAATTTTTCAAGCTGAGGCGAATCACAGGTTAGCTGTTTATGAAACTGATATTGTTCAACCTTACAAGTATCCTAGCTTCTATGTAGGGCACCAGCCAGGCAGTTACTCCGATCTAAAATCAATGATTATTCATCAAAAATGGCACATTTGAGGGCGAAGACACCATTTCAATTACTTATGTAAATAGTTATCAATGTGATATGATATGATATTTTAGATTTTAAGTTGTATTGGGTTCCCCTTATTCTTTTTTTTGTTCATTGGAATATTGTTGAAGCAAATGAATATCCTAAGTCCTCTGAAACGTCAGACCCTGGATTCCCTAAAAATGAATCACCTATTGCAAGAAGGTAAGAGAAAATGCCTATGGTGCCAAATAGCTTGCAAATTCTCGTTTTATTCAAACTCTTATTTTGTTTGACATATGTGTGTGTGTTTATGTTTGTCTCTATTTATTTTTTGTATTTTTTCGTGTTTTTCATGGGGTATATTCTATAAACATTCACTATTATTATTATTATTGTTAGATTATTATTATCATCATTAGTATTAACCTATGCTTTATTCCTACGCCTTTAGGTTTCACTGGCAACTTTTATTACATGCCAGATTTAAACCCAGGACATTTAGCAGTGAAAGAAGACTGGGAGCAGTTAGTATGTAATGCTAGACCACTCTGCTATTGGGGCAGCCCTGTTGATTCTGGGTTTGAAAGCACCCACATTTAATCATAACCCTAGATCATTGCTTACATGAATTGCACGTGTTGAATGCCTAACAAGAATCTTTTCAATAATAGTGGTATCAACAACGGCAACAGCGACTGAGGTAACACAAATGCAGACAACGTTACTGTCCACATCTCAAACACCAACGTCATCAGAAGTCCAGTCAACAACTAAGCAAGAAGAAACGTCAAGTCAGAAAATCACGACGTCAGCATCAGATGTCATTACTACAAGTGAATTTACAACAACACAGAAAGCTATAACTTCGCAACCTTCAACTCTGTCAGAATTTACAACAGCTAGAATGCCAACGACTTCGCAATACCCCACAACTACTCAAACAGCCAGCAAGGAAGTTATGACGTCAATGGAAGTTGAGTACACAACTTCTCAATCTTCAACTCCGTCAAAGATTACATCAGCTGGAATGCCATCAACTTCTCAATACCACACAACTACCCAAACAGCCTCCACAGAAGCTATTACGTCAAACGAAGTTAAGTACACAACATCTGTGACAACATCAGTTACGTCACCGCAGGAATTGGTGACCACGCAAACGTTGATAATGACGTCATCTCACCAATCAATGACCACACTAGGTTCACCCACTTCCCAGTCATTGACCCATTTACAAACATCGACAGAAATTGGTAAGTAAAAACATGTCCACATAACACTTAGGATAGTAAAATCGCCTCTCAGTCAAAAGAAAATCAAAAACAATGCCTGTGAGAAAGCTGAGATATTTTCAGAATTAAGACCAAATAGAAGGTACTTCAACCCCTCCAATGACCAAAGACGTCCTTTGAAAATAGCCTTTTAAGTGCAATGGATATATTTTCAGGTTTTAGCACATTGAGAAGCCACTTCAACCCCTCTAATAACTCTCCATCTGCTGTTAGAAGAAGTGTTTGTTATGGTGCTACGTTACTGACCTACTGACCTTTTAGAATTCGCAATGATTAGTGCTACCACTTTAAGTGTAAAGCTGGCACATCATGTTGCGACCAATTTGCAAAGTTAAAAAACGTAAAAATCGATTTTCTGTAAATTTGCAAAATTTACTCTACACAATCTTTTTTGAATCTACAGTATATGAAGTTTTCTCAAACCATTTAAATGGCAGACAATGCTGATTTAACCCCTGTGGTCACCACTGCCGCAGGCAATACGACAATGACTGGGGTTTTGGCTTCAGTGTCCACTTATTGGCATAAGGCATAACTTACCTTTTTCTAAGAAGAAAAATAATATCCCTATTTGGCTATACGAGTTATCTATATCAAATTGCATACAATGTAAGAGCTGGAAGACCCAGGCCTTGAAGTCGATAAACATATATTTGTGAAGTTGTAAGCCATCCAATTCATAGGCACCTCACTTGTAAGGCTATGAGACAAAAGTCATATTAATCGAGAAACTTCATTAAACATTTGACAGCGAAATACAAAATAAAAAAGCTAATACTGTGCAGCAGCTGTACAGTTCTTTTAGAATATATATATATTTGAATAGGTGTAGATATCCCCAATTGCATTGATGAAAATGTTTTAAACTCTGGACTTGCATTTAACAATTGTAGCAATATCAGTTCGTAATTAAGCGTAATTAAGCACCTTCCCATTATAAGAGATTATCGGGCAGAGAGAGGATGAGAGAGAGAGAGAGAGAGAGAGAGAGAGAGAGAGAGAGAGAGAGAGAGAGAGAGAAAAGAGAGAGAGAGAATGTTTGGACAACCACCAACCTATTGTCTTTTCGTGTATGGAAGCCTCCCAGCGGGCACTGGACGTACAATGTGCGTACATTGTACGTACAGTTCGTACAATGTACGTACATTGTACGTCCAGTGCCCGCTGGGCTGTAAGCCTCTGTGGTTGTGCCACAGAGAAAGAGACAGAGAGGGGGGGGCGGGGTAGAGAGAATGTTTGGACCACCAACAACCTATTGTCTCGTTTGTACATGGAAGCCTGTACGTCTCTACGACTGAGCGAGAGAGAGAGAGAGAGAGAGAGAGAGAGAGAGAGAGAGAGAGAGAGAGAGAGAGCGCGCAAATGTTTGAACCACCAACCTATTGTCTTGTTTGTACGTGGAAGCCTGTATTAGCCTCTGCGACTGTGCATAAGAGAGAGAGAGAGAGAGAGAGAGAGAGAGAGAGAGAGAGAGAGAGAGAGAGAGAGAGAGAGAGACTACAACATTATCATAATGAGGATGTCTGAGGGTCAGCGAAGGGGTAAATCAGTAAAATGGTTATTATTCATGTGCCTAAAGAATAGCAACGTGGTGCTGAGCAAAACTGATTATATACAATTTGCACTAAATCAACTGATTAGCGAGGAAATAGTTTTTGAATGACTTCCAGCGAACATACCTATAAATGCCCTGCTGTACTCAATGAAACAGAGTTGCCTCAGTGACAGCTCTGACTACTAACAATGGCTCGCCTCGTCCTCCCAGTGTGTGTGGTCATCTCTTCGCTCCTTCTAGCAGTGTCTGCTAGTGAGCTGCCATCCTTCCTACAACACGCACACCAACACGCCAAGAGATGTAAGTAGATTGCTTTTTTATGTTCAACTATTGGGAGAGTACCCCTGACATAACAGATGGTCTGTATAGTACTGTTTGTACTTATTACTGAGAGAGTCTAATAGGTTTGCCTAGCATTTGCTAAGATTTAGTTCTGCTTTGAAAAAGAGACTCTTAAGTGGAAGTAGTTAACTTCAGTGTAGATGTTTAATAGCAGTGTTTGTTGTACTGAACATTAGCCTGTCCACGACCGTGGCAAACACAAAGAAAATGTCAGGCTATTTTGGCAATATCGTCTGGGCAGACGCGATCATCGAAAACCTCTTAAGGAGAAATGTCGCTTCTCTAAATGCATTGCGAATTCATTCATAGTTGCAAAGAGCATCGTATATACACTTTTAAGAGATGAGTTAATGATAAGTAGGCTAAAGTCTTCATTGAAAGAGTTCATTTGAACTAAAATAATATATTCGAATCCGAAGGCGCAGCTGTATTTGATAGAATATCGAATGGAAAATGATATCTGCGAGCAAATTGATAAGGACTTTAGGCGTTGCGTGTGTGTGCACAATTTCTTATGTATTCAAAGTGTGATATTGGACGAAAAGTACGACTAAAACCTTTGTGCAAAACTTTCTGTGCAACTTGTACAAGTTTAAACGTTAACATCACTCGACAAAGCACCGAAATCATATATATATATATATATATATATATATATATATATATATATATATATATATATATATATATATATTTAAATATATATATATATATATATATATATATATATATATATATATATATATATACCACCGCTAGAGTGGTTAGCGGCTCCAAAAAGTATGATCACGTTACACCAGTTCTAAAAGATCTCCGCTGCCTGCCCATCAGGAAAAGGATTGAGTTCAAGATTCTGCTTTTGACTTTCAAATGCATGCAAGGATATTGCTTTTTTGTACTTGAGGGAACTGTTAGTCAAACAAGCCAATACAAGGACTCTAAGATCAAACACTACGAACGTATTACATATACCACACACTAATCTGAAAAGGTCTGGTGACAGAGCATTAGTCCCTATGCACGACGCCTTTGGAATGAGCTCCATGACAACATCAAGGCAGCTGATAGTGTGCAAAACTTCAAGAAACAGCTGAAAACATTGCTATTTCGAAAGGAGTTTATTTCACTATATGGTTCATAAACAACTGTCCACTGACTTTCTTTAAAGCACCTTTGAACATTGCAGTTGGAAAGGGCGCTATATCAAATATCAATTAATATCATTATCATTATTATATATATATATATATATATATATATATATATATATATATATATATATATATATATATATATATATATATATATATATATATATATATATATATATATATATTGCATGACGCTATAACAAATCGTAATTGCTTGGCTTTGCATTATACCGTATTTTGTTTTAGTTGGGCCTCCTCCGGATCCCTGTAATAACTACTGCGCATTCCAAGCGATAACGGGGAAAATGCATGAGTGAAATCCTTGGGCAACAGGAGGGAACACCTAGCCCAGGACAGACCAAAGTCCAGGCGCTAGAGTTAGCTTGCAGGTAATGTTATATCTGTTTGAGAGACCTAGTGTGTTCAAATACATCAATAACAATTTAGTTAGCAACGTGTTGGTACAAAATCACCCTGTGACATCTTTAGTCATCTTACACCGTAGGACATCATTAACTTTTTAATGGTTCTTGTATATTATTTTGATTATATATATTATATATATATATATATATATATGTATATATAATATATATATATATATATATAATATATATATATATATTATATATATATATATATATATATATATATATATATATATTTATTTATATATATATATATATATATATATGTATATATTATATATATAGGTATGATTTTATTGACCATATCTTCCTTGCTGTATTTGCAAATAATCTTGCACTGTAGGAATGGCAACGCTATTATAGGTTGCGTCGAGCAGCAAAGTGCATCTTGTACTGCCGCAACTGTCGAAAGGCGACGCCTATGGGTGACCCAATCATATAACCGACTTTGCCAAGACGAAAGACTCAGGAGCGATATGCGCGAAAGTGAGTTTCAACTTCTTTTTTATAACCCTCTTGACAGCAGGAATGCCCACAAGAACATGACTTCTTGAGGCTGTTCTGCAATATCCATATTACCACAACATTTATGTACGGGAAACATACTGGTCATATCCCAAATCACACTAAATATGTTATGCATGTATGATCAGGTTTCAATTTTATTCGAGATGTATAAATATAAGGTCTAGACGAAACTCATATGCGGTTCCCTATCCGCCAATAACCACCATGGAAGATATCTTGATTTGACCTAAAACTTGTTTTAGTAGGGTGGAACATTCATTTAAGTAGACATTACTAGTTGCGATTTCGCCCTCTAGTTTCCAATGCTTCGTCCCAAACCCTTTTTGCCCAGATAAGTTTAGATGGCAAAACTCCATTGGTTACAATGGAAGATAAGAAAGAGGTTATAGGGTTATGGGGAGTAAAATGTGTATATTTGGGCCTTGAAAAATCCGTCATTTGACCTTAAAGATTCTCTCAATGTCATGATGGTGAGTATTAACCAATTGCATTATATATAGAAAACATTTTCTATCAGATATCGCGATTCATATGTGAGATTCCATTCATTATAAGTCAACTTACAAGCATTTTTAATGTTCAACTCTCCTCATTCATTTCACGATAATGTTCCTTTTGGGTATTTATCGATTGGGTCTAGAGGCACCCGTGTCCCTAAACTTTCTCGCAAACCATTATCTACCCACCCAAATTTACCAGTACATGTATATATGATATGCCTCACAGAGGAGCATAGGAGCTCGGTGAGAATTCTCTTAATAGTTATTTCAAGGAAAATTTAGAGAAAAATATGTAATTGAGAAGCTTAATTTTTTATGCTTTGACCTTGACAATGCCTTAGTTTGACATTGAAATTCATTGAAAGGTCACACAGGGACTTTTGTCTCCTGTGCGAGATTCGCAGCAGAGAGCAGTCGTGAGAAGTAGAGCAGTCAGTGGTAAAGTAGACCACTCGCCGTCTGAGGCCCACGACCCAAAATCAGTGGGAAATTACTCAGACCAGATTAAGTGGCAGAATAATGTCCCTTATGCTTCATAGAACAATGCCTATAGATGATGGTTGTTATCAGCGGCATTGTGAACTGCCAGACTTTATGAAACAGTCGCTAAATTATAATTATGCCAACCGTCAGTTAAATCATTCGCTCGCCAACAACACATGTCACTGCAGTTTCTAAAAGGGTGATAGACGGAGTAGCAAAAATACTGTCCTGTACTCCTTTTCCAAGTATCTCCAAAATACTTGAGCCATTTGTTTATAAATTCCTTTTATAGATACATTCAATGTATTGGCTTGTTACATCCAAAGCATTTGGACATAAAGATTCCTGTGTCGCCAAACTGATGCACAATGTGCACGCTATCTATGGGGGCTATGAGAAAGGTGCAGACATCTATACCTTGATTCAACATTTAAAAAAACAATTGATAAGGCATGACATGGATGACTTCTATGCCAACTCTAACTGATTTGGCATTGACTGGGTAGGGGGGGGGGGGGGGGGCTGTTGTTCGGTCCTGGCTACATGCATAAACATATCCCACTGAAAGATTTCAATGAAGAGTGATTGTGAACGGCCGGGAGACAATATTGATACCTGTTACATCCAAAGCCCACCAGGGGCTTTCTTTTCTTGATATTTCAAAATCATTACGTTTTGTGTAACTTTGTCTATTACCTCCTCTTATAATGAAAAGCAGTGTATTAGCCACTTCCAACTACATGCAATTAGTATTTCATTTCTTTATATCCATAGGAAATTGCAAAGTTGAGATGGTTATCCCGATTAGCCGTGTGGCTATTTGTAATACCCCTTAAAGAAATAAAGGGTACATTGTATCAACCTATGACGATTGAATCATAATCACAAACATTTGAAAGAGCCAGACTTTATGTTACCATGACTTTTTCAAGAAAAAATATCAAAATTTTGAATAATCAGACTCGGTGACCCATTGTCTGGACTTTGGTATTCCGTATAATATATATATATATATATATATATATACTATATATATATATATATATATATATATATATATATATATATATATATATATATATATATATATATATATATATATATATATATATATATATATATATATATATATATATATATATATATATATAATATATATATATATATATATATATATATTCATTCAATCTCCATTATGGGACATGTTGTTGTGATTTATTAACTACTGTGAATAGACTTACATATACATTTTATTTTCAGTCATGGAAAACAATCCGTTTGAGATGGCTCAAAATAGTACATGTTTCAACGCGATCAGACCAAGTGCATTCACCTGCATGCGTAGCCTGGGTATGTCCGTGGCGTTCAAGGTGTGCAGGTCGGACGAGGTGAAAGGAGCAGTGCTCATGCAGGGGTAAGTTATACTAACCCTTTTCTTGTCGAAATCACTGTGTCATAGATAGACCCAAGGAAGCTGTAGTGTGTGTGATATACCCGAGGTTTTACGAGGCGAAGTTCCCATAACCCCAAGGGATGTTGCCAAAGATACGTTGGTAACACTATTTGCTGCCTTCCACCAATTACGGGCCTTGAAAAGTAAATGGAATATGTCTTTTTGACATACCGCACACTTTCCGAGCTGGCTAAACAACAATTACAACGATGCTACTCGAGGGAACTGTGTAAAATTCTCGACCCAAGCTTTTTTCTTGTATTGGCCTATGATCGGTGGAAAGGCAGTCAACTGTGAGTTCCTCTAAATGTTGTCGTCTAGATCTACGAATCTATTTGCTGAAACTCTGGCATTGAATATGGTTTCCACAGCATTTGAAGAATAGCTGTTGATTATGTTCTATTTAGGATTTCCCCCCTCAAATACATTCCCCTATTATGCTTGAAGGATTTCATAGAAGTTGTCAGCCTGGTTTTGGCGCCTTTGAGCAGCATCAACAGTTCATTTACGCCGCTAAATCAGTAATCTTTATCTATGAATTTGGATTTGGAATTTCGTTTTTTCGTCACATTTAGGCCAATTGCGGCCAATTCGTGAATAGCCATTGTAAGTAGTGGAGGAAACCGGTAGTACCCGGCGAAAAACCACCACCTAACCACAAGTCACTGGCAACTTTCTCACATACCCAGGCCAGGATTCTAGACCCAGGCAGTGGTGAGAGACAGCATGCAGTCAGTAGCGGCGCCTTAGACCACACGGCTGTCAGAGCAGGCCCTCTCTGATGAACTTTGAACCATTAACCAAAAAACGCCCCGAGTAACTTGGCTACTTGAATAACGTTTCGGATGAAAGCACCCATAGGAAAATGTCTAATCAGGGAAATTGTATTTAGAATCCATTGAATGAACATTTCTTTGGTGTATTTTTGCTTTCTTTCGCTATTCTTTTTCCAAATACCCAACTTCACTTGCAGGCGGCAAATCATAGGCGAAATGATCATGAAGACTAATTGGTTGTTAATCTCGAAGTACCATGTCCATTGGGCAAAGGACTTCAACTTTATTAACACAATATTCATCTTTTCATTTGCAAGATCTATACAGAAGAGTCTTGAGTGCATGGCCAGGGCAATGGCGCTCGCTGCTCCAGCGTGTACTGACGAGGACACCGCCATGTTGGTCCAGGCCTCTCAGCTACTCCGTGTGCCTGGGAGCGCCCAGTAAATAAGCAGCTCAGATGTCCTAATGCTGAGCTCCAACTGTTCTGGAGAATATTTTAACTCTGAGAGATGTCCAAATTAAAACTATCTAGATACATGCATGCACTTCTCTGTTTAATCTGGTATACCTCTTATGAGAAATGAGGCGAATGCCTATTTTGAAAGAGCGTTTTTATTCAGATGTTAATGATAAAGGAATGAATAAAGGATCACAT
>OZ012690.1:43492672-43608842 GCA_963942565.1 Maea johnstoni
CTTAAGCCATCTCAGAGTGCAAAGACAAGTTTTCAGAAAAATTCATTACTGCCCCTCAGGATGGCAGTCAGCTAAAGCCACATCTGATCCTCACTCGCAATACTGCAGAGTGAGGTCATTTGAGGATATGGACTTGGACCTGGACTTGGACTTGGATGTCCCAAAAACCTTACCAACCTATTGAAAATAGAAAAGAAAAGAATATGCAGAAAATAACACAACCAAAAGATATTGCTAATACCATTGGAGAAGCAATATCCCATTATTCATCCTCCACACATTATTCAAATAAATTTCAACACATCAAAAATAGACAAGAGAGATACCCACTTAGATTCCAATCCGACTATAGTATATCAACATTTATTATCAGTAGAGATAATAGTACAGATAGTGTCAGTAATATAATTGAGAACATTACTATTGAGTAGAGCTATGTAGATAGTTGACTGTCTTAGTCTGATGCTGCTAGTGGACTGCCAAGGTGTGGCCAGTCAAAGTCAGTAGACCAGAACACTGGTCAAGCAGGTTTTGCCCAGGGAGCAGTTCATATTTGCATGTCAATTGGGGAGCATGAATTAATGGTCCAAATATTACATATCTTCCCCCTTAGATAATACTTAGATTAAAGTAATCATTAGATATTAATAGTCCATGTACTTCAAATGTCTCTTTGTATTTCACTGAAAAAGAGCATATAATGTCAATAATATCTATGAACTAAAATATGAACTTAGAGAAATTATCGTCACTTCTGTGATATGATAAAGATGATGAGTTTGGGGTAGACAACCCATACTCAAACTAATAAGGACATTATTCTGGTCCTGATTAAATCTCTAACGATTTAACATAGTCTTTCAAAAAGCTTGGTGCTTTTCGCGTACGTGTTGAGCGTCGTAGTTCAGGCACAGGATTTTCCACAGGAGTCACAGTTTCTTGCATGTGATCAGCATGTGCTGACGGTTGAGTGTTTTCCTGAATTGAATCACTTGTAGTTGTAGAAGTTCCAGGTGATGTGTCCAAAGGAATAGACTGAGACACATTTGTTTCACTTAGGGTCTCAGTTGGCACAGAACTTGCACTCACATTTGTTTTGTCCACATCTTGATTGTTGGATATAGGTGGTGTTATGGCAAGTTCATTGTCTTCTTATTCGGATGCATTTGTTCGCATTTGGTCTTGATGCCGCCTGACGATACGACCATCAGAGAGTTGAATTTTGAATGACAACAGACCAGTGCGTTCCACAATTTTACCAGCAATCCAGCGTTCACCCGGACCATAGTTTTTAACATAAGCACTCTTCCCCTCTAGAAACTGTCTCTCCCTAGTATGCAAATCATGACCTTGCTTTTGACCTAATTGTCTTTTTGACACTTGTTCGGCCAAATTTGGGTATAATAAATCAAACCGATTTCTGAGTTTTCGGCCCATCAACAATTCTGATGGTGCTAACCCTGTAGTAGCACTAGGTGTTATACGGTCATGGAAAAGGTAATTGCGTACTCTGGTTTGGATACTACCGTCCTCACTACTTTTTCGCATAGCCTCTTTGAAAGACTGCACAGCGCGTTCTGCTAACCCATTAGAAGCAGGATGGTATGGCGCACAATAAATGGGTTTAATACCATGTTTGTTTAGGAATTGTTTATACTCATCACTTGTAAAGCAACGGCCATTGTCGCTCACAATTTGCTGAGGAAAACCATGAATAGCAAATGTATTGCTGAGGTTTTCTATAGTAGTTGATGATGTCGAGTCAGTTGACACATGGATTTCTTTCCACTTTGAAAAGGAATCAACTACAATCAAGTACATTGTCCCTAAAAATGGTCCAACATAATCAATATGCAAACGTACCCATGGTCTAGTGGTAAATTCCCATGGATGTAATGGGGCCTTCTCTGGGGATTTTCTATTTACTTGACAGGGCTGTCACTTTTGTACTTTATTTTCAATTGCTTGGTCAATTTTGGGCCACCGCATATAGCTACGGGCTAATGACTTCATCCGGCAAATTCCTGGATGCATTTCATGTAGATTTTCAATCATCCTACTTTGCCCTTGTGGCGGGATCACTACCCTATTTCCCCACAGGACACACCCACTTTCGACAGTTAACTCGTTTCGTCTATGAAAATATGGACGATACGATTCACCAGGACAAGTTTTGGGCCATCCAGTTTGAATCATGTGCATCACTTTTGACAACACTGGATCTCGTCTGGTCCAATTACTTATTTCCGTGGATGTCACTGCTGAGCTATCTAAATGATCCATCAGCAAAATTGTTTCTCCCGTTTCAGGCACACTTTTGACGGTTTCAGCAAGTGGCAAACGGCTTAAACAATCAGCACTAACATTTTGGACTCCTTTCATATACTTGAGGGTATACTCGTATCCACTCAATGTGAACGCCCACCTTTGCATACGAGGTGAGGCGGTTCCTGGTATCGGTTTGTCTTCACCAAGAAGACCAAGTAATGGTTTGTGATCAGTATAAATCACCACATTTCTTACATATATGTATTGGTGAAACTTTTTCACACCATATACAATTGCCAGAGCCTCTTTATCAATTTGTGCATAATTGCGCTCTGCTGGGCCAAAGTACGAGATGCATAGGCAATCGGTCTCTGGGAACCATTCTCCATTGTATGAGAAATGACTGCCCCAACCCCATATTCCGATGCATCACACTCCAAAATAAGCTCTTTCTCACTATCATAGTGTACCAAAAACTTTTCTGATGACAACATGTTTTTGGCTCTTTCAAATGCCAGTTTTTGTTTCGAACCCCATTTCCATGTTACCTCCTTTCTTAGTAAGGAGTGAAGTGGTTCCAAAACTGATGAAACATTTGGCAAATCAGCTTGATGAAAATTGAGCATTCCAAGGAATGATCTCAATTCTGTCACATTTTTAGGTGTTGGTGCATTTTCGATTGCATCGGCTTTCCCTGGCACTGGTTTGGTCCCTGTTGCTGTGATAACTCTGCCACAGAAAACTACTTCTGGAACCATGAATTTACATTTATTTAGATTCAGACGCACCCCTGCTTTCTCCAGTCTTTCCAGGACTGTTTTAAGGGTACTCATATGAACCTCATCATTGGGTCCTGTCAAAAGAATGTCATCTAATCTAGCTTTCACATTTGGAATACCTTCAATTATGTGTTCCATGGCTCTCTGGAAAATACCAGGACTAGAAGAAACCCCAAAAGGTAATCTGTTGTACTGAAAAATACCTCTATGAGTACTTATGGTGGTAAAAGGCTTTGAATCCTCCTCTAACTCCACCTGTAGATAGGCATGCCTGAGATCAAGTTTCGTAAACTTTTGACCTGCACCTATAGTAGCTAGAAGATCTTCACATTTAGGTATTGGGTATTTGTCTAGTTTTGAGACTTTATTTAGGGTCACTTTGTAATCGCCACATATGCGAATTGTGCCATCTGGTTTTACAATGGGAACTATTGGAGCTGCCCAGTCCGAAAATTGGACAGGTTCAATGATCTTCTCTTGAACTAACCTATCCAGCTCCTGATCAACTTTGTTTCTAATTGAGTACGGGACAGGTCTAGGTTTCCAATATTTTGGAACAGACTCGTGATCCACCTTAATTGTAGCTTTGAACCCTTTTAGAGTTCCCATACCAGTTTTGAACACTTCAGGGTATTGCTTGAGAATAGTTTCTAATTCTCCTTTCTGATTGGCTAATTCAAGATTTTCATAAAAAATCTCATGCCAGTCTAGCCTAACTTTTGACAACCAGTCCCTACCTACAAGACTAGGTCCATTTCCTTGCACTACTAGAGCAGTCAGATTTTGCATTTTCCCATTATACTGAACAGGTACCTCAACTTCCCCTAGTACAGAAATTTGCTCACCTGTATAGGTCCGAATTTTGGCATTAGTTTGTTTGAGGTTTGCATTATCTGGTCCATTTCTTATTTGGTGAAACACTTTCTCACTCAAAATTGTTACCGCAGCACCCGTGTCAATCTCCATTTTTGTCTTTGTGCCATTTATACCAATCTCCACTGCATATGGAGCGATTTTTGAAGACTGTTGAATTCTGAAAATTTGGTACACATCACTGTCCTCTTCTTCCTCATCAACACAGTCCAAATGTTTATTTGCAGAAGACTGTCGTCTAGAATTCTGCTGTGACACAGTTTTGCTCTTTTTAGCTCTGCATACTTTGGCTATATGTCCCTTTTTAGAACAGATATAGCATTCGCTCTCTTTGTAAAAACAATTATTTGGAGCATGCTGTCCTCCACACCTGTAGCATGGTTTCTTGTTTTGGTACTGAGTACCTGAATTGACACTTTTCTTGCCACCCTCTCTGTTCAGTTTGTGAACCTCTGTGGGCGTGGCCTACTTTCCATGAAGCTCTAATGCATCTTTGTCAGCCATTTCCATGGCAGATGCTATTTCCACTGCTCTCTCTAAAGTAATGTTTGCAACAGATAAGTCTTTTCTGAATAGAGACGCTTGAAATTCCACATACAAGTCTATCTCTCAATGTCTCTGTCATATTGTTGCCAAATTCACAGAATTGAGCTAACTTTTTCAATTCTGCAACATACTGTTGAACATTTTCTCCCTCATGTTGGTTTCTTTTATGGAAACGGAATCTTTCAACAATGACTAATGGTTTTGGAGAAAAGTGATTCCTTAGAATTGCACAAAGTTCTGCATAGTTTTTGGTTGACGGTTTTGCAGGAGCTGTCAAATTGCGAAGAATAGTGTAGGTTTTACCTCCTATTAGACTCAACAACGATGGTACTTGCTTGTTTGGCTCAATGCTGTTGGCCAAGAAATACTGCTCCAGTCTCTCCTCATATGTCTCCCAGTTTTCCACAGAACTGTCAAAAGTCTCCAACCTTCCAATTGTAGCCATTCTGCCTAGTTCAATTCCAGCTCCTCGTCGCCAATATAGTATATCAACATTTATTATCAGTAGAGATAATAGTACAGATAGTGTCAGTAATATACTTGAGAACATTACTATTGAGTAGAGCTATGTAGATAGTTGACTGTCTTAGTCTGATGCTGCTAGTGGACTGCCAAGGTGTGGCCAGTCAAAGTCAGTAGACCAGAACACTGGTCAAGCAGGTTTTGCCCAGGGAGCAGTTCATATTTGCATGTCAATTGGGGAGCATGAATTAATGGTCCAAATACTACACCTAGTCCAGTCAATCTACGCTGAAAATGGCCTAACCTAGAACAAATTGCTACAGAAGGTTTTTTTGCTTTGACTGGTTAATTGGACCTAGCTGAACATTATATCAAAAGTTTCCCGAAAGTTACCCCCCCTAAGGACCCTAATTTGCATATTTTCACCTAAAAATGGCCAAAAACATATGATTTTGGGGATTTCTTCAGCAATTTTTAGTTTTTGAGAGTTGAACCTCCAATGTTGGCATGTATGTACTACAGATGTTGTTTGACATTGCTATGAAAAAATATTTTCCGAAAATGTATCCTAGTGGTCAAATTTGGGACAAAAATGTTTAGAAAGTGCTAAAAACGGACATTTTTTGCAACGTTGCTGACGAAAGAAGCCACCCTACAGACTCAAAAAAGATTTTAACACCAAGGTTTAAGATTAGAAAACTGCCCTAGATTGTACTAAGCCCCAAAAAACTAATATCGGTATAACTTGGTACCACTTTGGGGGACCACCAATAACCCTTATATTTTGAAAGCCCTGAACCCCTTTTTATGCCAAATTGGACAATTCACTGATTTCAGGGCCTTGTATTTCCTGAACTAACCATCATATAGCAGTGATATCATTAGGTCTCAATGAGTATGTTACATAGATGCTGCAGAAAGAAATATTTATTTTAATATTGGCCCGTTGGTCAAACAAGGTCATTTGAAAATGGTCATTTGACCTTCGCTAAGGAGAGTTTCGATTGTTCACATCACAGATTTCAGGGCCTTGTATTTTCTGAACTAACAAGCATATAGCAATTAAATCCTCAGGTCTGAATCAGTATGTTACAAAGATGCTGTAAACATAAAATATAATTATAATATTGACCCTTTGGTCAAACAAGGTCAATTAAAAATGGCCATTTGACCTTAGATAAGGAGCGTTTTGGTATTTTGCATCAGTTGGGGGGAGGGATTGCGTAAATTGGTACCAGTTGGGGGGACTGCAAATTACCCTTATATTTTGAAAGCCCATGAACCCCTCAAGTACCTGCTTGATGGACATCTGCAGCTGGTAGCTGTTTTGAGATATTGAGCTCCCAAGGTACTAGTACCGGGTATGTCCCTTTTTATGCCAAGTTGGACAATTCACAGATTTCAGGGCCTTGTATTTCCTGAACTAACAGGCATATAGTTGCTAAATCCTTGGGTCTGAAGATGTATGTTACATAGATGCTGCAACAAGAAAATACAATTTTACTATTGATCCTTTGGTCAAATAACGTCATTTAAAATGACCATTTGACCTTTGCTAAAGGGAGTTTTGGTTATTCACATCACAGATTTTAGGACCTTGTATTTTCCGACGTTATCAATAATCATACAGCATCCTCAGGTCTGAACAAGTTTGTTACATTGATGTCGTAAAAAGACAATATGATTTAAATATTGACCCTTTGGTCAAATACGGTCATTTGAATATGGTCTTTTTACCTTAGAGAAGGAGCTAATTGCTCTAAATGTACCGTGCCAACATTTAATTCCTGCATTTAATGCATGGGCAGCCTGTGCACAACACAATACACAACTGTACCCCTGATTGCCACCCACTTTCCTGGGCATGGATGACCTCACAACTGAAAGTAGCTTTGAATCACAAGCTACGTTGGTCAATGATGTCCTTGGCTTACTTTTTGACATGTTATCCATGGGTGTTTGTACAACCAGGCACTTGCAGACATCCGCTTGATTGCTGCAGGAATTAAATGTATGCAGTACTTAACCCTAGATAAATAATATTTTCAGGGCAATGCAAGGATACAATAGGCATAATGTATACGGGTAGTCAAAAAGGGTTATTTGAAAGTACCTGTTTAATCATAAAAAGATACATTTTGGCTATTCTCTCAGTTTATGCAGATCAATATCTTACAACTTACTATAGCAGTTTTTTGAGGGCTATATCTTAAAGCATGCTGTATAATGAAGTATGTTTTTTTCTGGTCATTCTTCTTATCAAAAATAAAATTTGAAAGTGACTCTATGGGCTGGATCCAAATTTTTGACCAATTGGTCGCATTCAGCGAGTCTGCAAATGAACCTATTTTGGAAGCACTTGATCCTCATTTCAATTTTTGGTCAAAGTAGTTTGGTATCAGAACTTTTAACAGGTACCATAATACATTATGTGAGGGTATAAACAGTATCAAATATATAATACATCTAAGACATATTGATCTGCAAAAACTGATAAAATCAACCGAAACATATTTATCATGGTGAAACAGGTACTTTCAGATGGCACTATTTGACTAAAAATTGTCATGAAAGGGCCATCTCCCCTGGCAGTATCCCTACTCTATACTTGCATAGCTCTGAAATAGATTAAGTACATTTTGAGAAATTGGCCATTGAAAATTGAAAAAAAACTAGTACCGTATTACCCCGCGTACGTCCCGCACCCCCTAGATAATACGCACCCCGTCACCAAGTCCCTCTCCTTATGTAAAATACAATTCCCCATTTATAATACGCAGGGGGAGTTGGCCGGCCATTAAGTGCAGAGAGCTATATGCCTGCCCTGGTCTTTCATCTGAGAGGAGCGAGTCTAGGCCAAATAAACAGGACACAATTACAATTTGATAAGGGTTTGTGATGGTAAATTGTAATTGATAATGATTTGTGCCCATTTGTTGACATCACTCGTCAAAAGAGCAGACAACAGCTCGTGCCAAATCTGCTCCCCTGGTTTATCCGTATCAATCTCAATTCACCCTCCCGAGGCCCTTTTATCCCCTAATTATTACGTAATCAAAATCCAAATATGGATGGATATGCCGTACTTTCCTCCCTGGGGTACTTAAATGGTGTTTTCCAACCCTGCCCCACATGTCCCCGCACCCATGGCATCGATGTGAAAAAGTTCTGGTTTATGTATCTGTTGATAACACGCACCCCCTCCTTGACATAGGTTCTGCACTGTATAAAAGTGCGGGGTGTACGCGGGGTAATACGGTAACCAAAATGCGCCGTATCTAAGGTCAAATGGCCATTTTTAATTGACCTTGTTTGACCAAAGGGTCAATATTATAATTATATTTTATGTTTACAGCATCTTTGTAACATACTGATTCAGACCTGAGGATTTAATTGCTATATGCTTGTTAGTTCAGAAAATACAAGGCCCTGAAATCTGTGATGTGAACAATCGAAACTCTCCTTAGCGAAGGTCAAATGACCATTTTCAAATGACCTCGTTTGACCAACGGGCCAATATTAAAATAAATATTTCTTTCTGCAGCATCTATGTAACATACTCATTGAAACCTAATGATATCACTGCTATATGATGGTTAGTTCAGGAAATACAAGGCCCTGAAATCAGTGAATTGTCCAATTTGGCATAAAAAAGGGACATTACAAGAACCTTGTGTGGTCAATATCTCAAAACAGCTACCAGATGCAGATGTCCATCATGCAGGGACTTGAAGAGGGGTTCCAGGGCTTTCAGAATATAAGGGTTATTGGTGGTCCCCCCAAATGGTACCAAGTTATGCGGTCCCCCAAACTGGTACCAAATAACCAAAACACTCCTTATCTAAGATCATATGGCCATTTTCAAATGACCTTATTTGATCAAATGGTCAATATTAAAATTATATTTTCTTTTTACAGCATCTATATAACATACTTATTCAGATCTGAGGATTTAACTCCTGGGTGATTGTTATGTCAGGAAATACAAGGCCCTAAAATCATTGATGTGAATAACCAAACGGTTCTGATTGGAGGTCAGATGGCCATTTTCAAATGACCATATTTGACCAAAAGGTCAATATTACAATTATATTTTCTGTTTACAGCATCTATATAACATACTTATTCAGACCTGTAAATTCAACTGATGTGTGATTGTTAGTTGATTGAAATACAAGGCCCTGAAATCTGTGAATTGTCCAATTTGGCATATTGGCCATTTTGAATTTATGCAAATTAGGGCCCTTAGAGGGGGTAACTTTCGGGAAACTTTTGATATGATGTTCAGTTAGGTCCAATGAACCAGTCAAAGCAAAAACACTTTCTGTAGCAATTTGTTCTAGGTATTTCATAATTTGACTGGACTATTTTTCTTGTATTGGCCTATGATCGGTGGAAGGCAGTCAACTGTGAGTTCCTCTAGATGTTGTCGTCTAGATCTACGAATCTATTTGCTGAAACTCATTGAATTGGCATTGGCATTGAATATGGTTTCCACGGCATTTGAAGGATAGCTGTTGATTATGTTCTATTTAGGATTTCCCACTCAAATACATTCCCCTATTATGCTTGAAGGATTTCATCGAAGTTGTCAGCCTGGTTTTGGCGCCTTTGAGCAGCATCAACGGTTCATTTACCCCGCTAAATCAGTAATCTTTCTAATGAATTTGGAATTGGAATTTCGTTTTTCGTCACATTTATGCCAATTGCGGCCAATTCGTGACTATAGCCAGTTGTAAGTAGTGGAGGAAACCGGAGTACCCGGCGAAAACCACCACTTAACCACAAGTCACTGGCAACTTTCTCACATACCCAGGCCAGGATTCTAACCCAGGCAGTGGTGAGAGACAGCATGCAGTCAGTGGCGGCGCCTTAGACCACACGGCTGTCAGAGCAGGCCCTCTCTGATGAACTTTGAACCATTAACCAAAAAACGCCCCGGGTAACTTGGCTACTTGAATAACGTTTCGATGAAAGCACCATAGGAAAATGTCTATCAGGGAAATTGTATTTAGAATCCATTGAATGAACATTTCTTTGTGTATTTTTGCTTTCTTCGCTATCTTTTTCCAAATACCCAACTTCACTAGCAGGCGGCAAATCATAGGCGAAATGAAGATAATTGGTTTGTTAATCTCGAAGTACCATGTCCATTGGGCAAAGGACTTCAACTTTATTAACACAATCTTCATCTTTTCATTTGCAGATCTATACAGAAGAGTCTTGAGTGCATGGCCAGGGCGATGGCGCTCGCTGCTCCAGCGTGTACTGACGAGGACACCGCCATGTTGGTCCAGGCCTCTCAGCTGCTCCGTGTGCCCGGAGCGCCAAGTAAATAAGCAGCTCAGATGTCCTAATGCTGAGTCCAACTGTTCTGGAGAATATTTTAACTCTGAAAGATGTCCAAATTAAAACTATCTAGATACATGCATGCACTTCTCTGTTTATCTGGTATACCTCTTATGAGAAATGAGGCGAATGCCTATTTTGAAAAGCGTTTTTATTCAGTTTTTAATGATAAAGGTATGAACAAGGATCACTTAATATACTGGTCTATGTGGCATTTAAAACATTGCTTACTCAAGCAAAATAAAACTGCAATACTAATCATAGATTTTATTTTATATTATGTTTTTTGCTGCATCCCGGTATACTGTAATACTTATGTTGTGATCAGAATGATAAACTGACACCATTTTATAACCAGATGATACTCGTATAAACGGTAGCTGAGTTTGTCTGGGCATGCTTTTCGAAAGGTACGTTATCGGCTTTATATGGACTGAACAGTTTATAAAATAAGAAACATGAAATAAACTCACGATACTGATTGCGCGATTATAACGCCGTTTACAGCAGTATGTTAACCCATGTTTTCCATTTGTAATGATAGAAATAAACAAGCATTCAAGTATGCACAGCCACTGATAAAAACAATATGACTTAGTCTCATTGATTAACCAAATCCTGCTCAACCCTTTCCAAATGTAGCTTGGCTTGTTTTTGTTGCATAATTACAAAAAGAAAAACTGCTTTGGTTAGGTTATATTTTTAGATGATTGATGCCTGTGAGAAGAGGTATGCTACCTTAATTATCTCACGACTATACTTGCACTGGACGCTATATTGAGTGTTAACATTGTTTAATTACTTGGATTTGTAATGTTTTCGTATGCACCAAAGTTGTAATCAAAACATACTCCAACGATAACATTGTTTCATGATACAAATTTTTATTTCCCGCTCTCCTTAGTTGAGATTAAGTAAAGGTCTAGGAGTTTAATGTCACTTTCGAGACATCTTATAGACTTACTCTGCAACGATCGCAGCAAGGAGGCTTAATATCCTTTCCCCCATATATACCACTTTACCCTTATCTATATAGAAACACCACACCCTTCCATATACACGATTGACTTTGGTGCATTACCATATCTATGGCAAAAGCCGAGAAACAAGTACCAAGAACTCCAAATCTTAGTTATTAAATTGTCGTTAAATATAGAAAAAAAAAGGCAAAAAACTCAGATGGGCATTAAAATATGAAAGGATTGAAAAAAAGTTCAATAAAGTCAAGAACATTCAAGGATTGGTAAAAGTACTAAAAGCGAAAACATACCATATGTGTTCATAACTCATAAGACTTAACTATGAGTTGGTGGGTAAAAATAATTGCACACCTTCTTTCGTTGCCCGACAGTGCACTATTAGACAATGCAAGGACGGAACTTCGGTGAGTTAAACACCTGTATATGTCAAAAGTGTATCACCTGAATATATAAAAAACAGTCAAAATAATTTGAACCCTTAGATGAAAGGGGCCATGGCAGGGTTTGAGATAGGTAAACTGAAAATCAAGCGAGATGAACTTTTCAACCACATATTGGTATATGACCAATGGCTATAGTAATGGAAAGATTTATTGGTCATTGGTTGCATTCCAAACCCACTTCGTTCATTTTATATTCAATTATATTTCTGTAAAGGCTCAGATTATAAGCCTTAGTAACTTTTTGATATACCTTTTATAAATATTCTTATGGTCAATAAAGATACATACATACATGCATACATATTTACATACGGGTACCTACCTACCTACATGCATATACACTTTCAGACCAAAAATGGCAATTGACCAGGCCTTATATTTGATGTTGGCCTTGTTGTTGTTATTAAATAAACAGTTTATTATCCAATACCGCTTATAGCAATCCTTACATACAATACACAATGTAAACATCAGGCCAGCCATAGAGGCTTATGGACCAAACAAGTTGACATACATCTACCATGCATTTAACCTGTCATCTCTCCTGATCTCTGCCTTTAAATTATCTGTCTCCTGGTGGGGCTCCTGATATGAAGAAATCTCCAGATGGGCTCCTAATGTGAAGAAATCTCCAGATGGGCTCCAGATATGAAGAAATCTCCAGATGGGCTCCTAATGTAATGAAATCTCCAGATGGACTCCTAACGTGAAGAAATCTCCAGATGGGCTCGTGATATGAAGAAATTTCCAAATGGGCTCCTAATGTGAAGAAATCTCCAGGTGGGCTCCTAATGTAAAGAAAATCTCCAGATGGGCTCCTAATGTAAAGAAATCTCCAGGTGGGCTTCTAATGTAAAGACAATCTCCAGATGGGCTCCTGATGTAAAGAAATCTCCAGGTGGGCTTCTAATGTAAAGACAATCTCCAGATGGGCTCCTGATGTGATGAAATCTCCAGATGGTCTCCTGATGAGAAGAAATCTCCAGAAGGGCTCCTGGTTTGAAGAAATCTCCAGGAGCCCAGAAGTTAGTATCAAATGATTCAACTCATCCTCCATTAGCAGCCTTTTAAAGCCTGGGCCCCCTTAAATCAGAAATCGAATACCTAGGTAGGTAAGGGGTATCCGTGGTAAGTCCTCATTGCATAGTGACTGGTACACTTAGGATATGAGTACTGAGAGGAAGAGGTTCAACAATATGAGTCTGTCACTGACGGTAAGGTGAAGTAGGTGTGCTTTCTGTTGAGTAAAAGGAAGGAAAGAAGGAATCAGGGGGTTTGAAAGCGACGAGATAGAAACCGGAACCGAGAAGAAATTCCATTCTCTTCACGAATAGTTCCAAGGGGTCTTTCAGTTGCAGAAAGGCCACAGACAGCCCTCCACAACGCCGCACATTTATATAGCGACCAGGTCAACCCGCCTGGGGATTCAGCGAATATGCAGGGTAGTTATGTGTAAATCAATAACGCACAATAGATAATAAACCAGTAAAATGTAATAATAATAATAGAAAAGTGTCCAACCCTACCCGAAGTCCTTTCTGTTTTGTATATGTATATCCTTTTTGTTTGAGAATTTTGAAAAGTTTGAAACTTTAAAAAGAACATGTGTAACCGTATACTGTAAATCACTTAAATATGGCGAGAACGTTAAGTATAGCGCAATTATGATACTGCCAGATAGGCTCCTGATTTGATGAAATCTCCAGATGGGCTCCTGATTTGATGAAATCTCCAGATAGGCTCCTGATTTGATGAAATCTCCAGATGGTCTCCTGATTTGATGAAATCTCCAGATAGGCTCCTGATGTGATGAAATCTCCAGATGGGCTCCTGATTTGATGAAATCTCCAGATAGGCTCCTGATTTGATGAAATCTCCAGATAGGCTCCTGATTTGATGAAATCTCCAGATGGGCTCCTGATTTGATGAAATCTCCAGATGAGCTCCTAACGCGAAGAAATCTCCAGATTGGCTAATGATGTAAAGAAATCCCCGGATGGGCTCCTAATGTAAAGATAATCTCCGGATTGGCTCCTGAAATGATGAAATCTCCAGATGGGCTCCTGATTTGATGAAATCTCCAGATAGGCTCCTAATATAATGAAATCTCCAGATGGGCTCCTGATTTGATGAAATCTCCAGATGGGCTCCTGATTTGATGAAATCTCCAGATGAGCTCCTAACGCGAAGAAATCTCCAGATTGGCTAATGATGTAAAGAAATCTCCGGATGGGCTCCTAATGTAAAGATAATCTCCGGATTGGCTCCTGAAATGATGAAATCTCAAGATGGGCTCCTGATGTGATGAAATCTCCAGATGGGCTCCTGATGTGATGAAATCTCCAGATGGGCTCCTGATGTGATGAAATCTCCAGATGGGCTCCTGAAATGATGAAATCTCCAGATGGGCTCCTGATTTGATGAAATTTCCAGATGGGCTCCTGATGTGATGAAATCTCCAGATTGGCTCCGGATTTGATGAAATCTCCAGATGGGCTCCTGATTTGATGAAATCTCCAGATGGGCTCCTGCTTTGATGAAATCTCCAGATGGGCTCCTGATTTGAAGAAATCTCCAGATGGGCTCCTGAAATGATGAAATCTCCAGATGGGCTCCTGAAATAATGAAATCTCCAGATAGGCTCCTGATGTGATGAAATCTCCAGATGGGCTCCTGGTTTGATGAATTCTCCAGATGAGCTCCTAACGCGAGGAAATCTCCAGATTGGCTCCTGATGTGAAGAAATCTCCAGGTGGGCTCCTAATGTGATGAAATCTCCAGATGGGCTCCTGATTTGATGAAATCTCCAGATGGGCTCCTAATGTAAAAAAAATCTCCAGATGAGGTCCTTACACGAAGAAATCTCCAGATTGGCTCCTGATGTGAAGAAATCACCAGGCGGGCTCCTAATTTGAAGAAATCTCCAGGTGGGCTCCTGATGTAAATACACCTCCAGATGGGCTCCTGATGTGATGAAATCTCCAGATGGGCTCCTGATTTGATGAAATCTACAGATGGGCTCCTAATGTAAAAAAATCTCCAGATGAGCTCCTAACGCGAAGAAATCTCCAGATTTGCTCCTGATGTGAAGAAATCACCAGGCGGGCTCCTAATATGAAGAAATCTCCAGGTGGGCTCCTGATTTAAATACATCTCCAGATTGGCTCCTGATGTGATGAAATCTCCAGATGGGCTCCTGATTTGATAAAATCTCCAGATGGGCTCCTAATGTGAAGAAATCTCCAGGTGGGCTCCTAATGTGAAAAAAATCTCCAGGTAGGCTCATGATGGAAATACATATCCAGATGGGCTCCTGATGTGATGAAATCTCCAGATGGGCTCCTGATTTGATGAAATCTCCAGGTGGGCTCCTGATGTGAAGCAATCTCCAATCTCGCTATTACCGCTATATTATTGTTCCCCATATACTTAAGTGATTTACAGTATGTATGATGTACAGTGTTCTTTAACTAATGCTACCAAGTCGCACTACATCGAAACCTGCATCTTAATAATTCGAACGTCGTTTTCCCCCAATGTTGTGGATTCGCAACATCATGTTGCAAGACTCTTTTGTACCCGCCCATAATTTTTTTCTCAACATCGTTGGAACTGGACAACATTCGGGGTAACAACGTGCCATTTTTGCAACCAGTTTACATTGTTGCGATGATCTAATGATATTTTTTCAAGAAAGTCAGACGTGCGTAGAAGAAATATAAACAACAAAATTTCGAACACTGGGCTTAAATGACCTATAGTGGTCACAACGTTGTGGGGAAAGTACGCAATGGGTGCGAGCAACGTAAAATCAACAGTTTTCAACAATGTCGGGCCAAGAAGTGAGTAGTTCATACCCCCCCCCCCAAATGTTCGAAAACTATGTTGGCCATTTACAACATTGGACATTAAAATGACTGTTTCAATGTAGATTGACTGGAGGCAAAGTAGGTCAGTTGTATGTTTCATTTACACTAAAATCATGACCAGATGCTTATTGGAAATCATTTTCATTCGTGATTACTCTTGACTCTATCTGTAGTTAATATCAAATTTGTTGTGTACATGTAGTTGGGGATTCTTCCCGTCATAACACATCTTCCTATCATAATTAGTAAAGAGACGATCAGTCCCTAAATTGCAGTGGTAATACAAAAACAGATTTTCCGAAAGATTTAGTTCCTCCGTTAATGCGTTTCCATCCATTAGCTGACAAACGGACATTGGAAATCCATTGGTTTTCTAGCAGGAAATTGTCCGTGAAATAATTCTGCGGATATTCAATTAGAGCCTCTCGATATGTACTGAGCTCTTCAACATGTGGATTATAGCAAGGGTATTGTTTTGGGTCACTAGGGCGTCCGATCGATGGTATATGTCAGCGCTCAAGACATGGTCAAAATACAATGCACCGCTTGCATTTGCATATACTAGTATATAATACGTACCACAACTCTCTGGAATAGGAGTGGAATAGAATAGAACACTAGACCCCAGTATGAAGCATATTTTACCGTTTACTAAATCCGATTAATCAATTACCCTGTAACTACACGACTTTCAAACTGCCCTTAGCAATATTATACAGTTCTATGGATATATGTGTACTGATAGTACATTTTGTGCAGTTTCTGTCGTTTGTATAGTATCTCTTTTTGTTCACGTTGTACTAGTTCTCATTTTTGTTGTTAATTATCATCTAGATGAATATGCATTTTTCTTGACGAAAGTCTTGGTCAATGAAATATACTATGCCAAAAAAATAACAGTAACGTGTAAAGGGTGAATGTGTGAGCCACACACAGACACACACACACAGCACAAATGCTTCCAGAATACTCCCCGGTGCAAGAAATAAAGATCTCATATTAATAGCTAAGCGGATAAAACTGGTCGTGGATAGCACTCGCTTATTGCCAGCTAAACATACCAAATATTGTGTTCAACTCCTGGCAAGTTATCCAACTTACCGATTTCTTGTTGGGAAAACACAATGGTCAAATAAGATACGACCTTCACTTTGGTTTAATTGACTGTATACAGTGTGGCAATTAGAAGAGAAACTGTGATAGTTCTAAAATGAAAAAGTGGAAGTTACTATGATCACATTGTTTTTTATTTGTTCCTGTCACTTACTTTCATAGCTAATCTTCAATGGTCCCCATTCACCTCCTTTAATTACCCCTAAATCTACACCCCTACATAATATCCTCTTTACGTTCCCCAGTTACCTTTCGCCACACACCCATATAAATACATCCAAAATTGGCCGAAAAAGTATGATATTTTAAATTTGACTTAAGGTCTTACGACACTTTTAGAAATCTCAGTTTAATTTTCCTCAAAGTTTGCCAAAGGAAAGAACATAGCACAGTGATCATCAAAACAACTTAAAATCATGGGGTCATCAGCTTAGTTTTTTTTTCACAGATTTTTGAAAAATTAATGCAATTCATGTCACAAACATCACTTTCTCCAAAATTATTGTCTTTCTTTGGTAGATTTATCCCTTCAGAGATACTGACACAGCCTGAATTACTGTTCTGCCTTGTTTAGATTATTTTTCTGTTGTTATATAGTATTATTGGGCAAAATCAAGGAATTCGAGAAACAAGTTTTTGACACAAAATTGATATAAGTCAGAATTGCCTAGTTTAATTTTCAGCAATTTTTGTCTACACTATATACACAATGCTCTTAATAAGAAGACATAAAGAAAATGATAGGTCATCGTGTTAGTTTTCGAATCACAGATGGTCAAAGTTTGTGAAATAGGACTTTTTGGGGGCAAATTTTCATGAAAATGTTAGAATAGAGTAACTCAATTGTTACCGTATATACCCATGCTTATATAAGATATTGTTGAGCAAGGAAACCCCATTTTACACACATGAATTATCACACATTATGCCCGAAAACATGTCAAAACATCAAATTCAATGAATATGGAAATCACTGTAGCCAAAAACAAAAAACTCATAGGATACAATTTATGATAGGCAGGTATAATCAGAATTGGTACATATTCAATAAAAATCAATTTCTTTTCAATTTTTACACTGATGTCAGGTAAATTGTAATAAATTATTTAAGTTTGTCCAATACCCAATAGGTGTGACCGGTATAGAGTATCGTAAGACCTTAAGTTAGTATAAGCGTTACTAAAAATATTTTAAGAGGCTCTCAGGCTATTTTTAGAAAAATACTTCGAATATCCCTTCTCAAAATTGGTGTGCCCCATGCTCGATTTTCCCAGCACTTTTTCTCACTCATGACAAAATATGTTATCTTGTGTTTTATAAAAGGGGGTTTTGGTGTTAAAATGGCATATTTCATTTCAAGGCAACTTGTTCTGAATACTTTATATTGGATATGATTCAATTTACAATAACGCTTGATGTTCTCTATTATGGAAGGCCAAAGTGGACAAAGAGAGCATTTATTTATATTAATAAATCATCTATTAAAAGTAATAAATCATTTATTGATACTAGTATTAATAAATCTTTTCCATGTCTTAATATTAATAAATCATTTATTTATATTAATAAATCATTTACTAATATTAATAAATCATTTATTAGTATTAATAAATGCTTTTTTGTCCACTTAGGCCTACCATACTCTATGGTATAGTTTACAGGAGAAATTAGTAGGGGGGGGGGGGGGGTCTGAGAATTTTCTGAGTTCATTAGTGCTCGTTGGATTCGGCTTGCCGTACGTCAGTTCTGTATGGCAAGCCGAAGTGCCCTAAAGCAAGCATTTATAGAATTCCATGAATGATTTATGGAATTCCATAAATCATTTATGGAATTCCATAAATGCTCACATTTATGGAATTCCATAAATCATTTATGGAATTCCATAAATGATTTATGGAATTCCATAAATGGTTTATGGAATTCCATAAATCACTTATGGAATTCCATAAATGATTTATGGACTTCCATAAATGTCATTTAATTATGGAATTCCATAAATGATTTATGGAATTCCATAAATGATTTATGGAATTCCATAAATGATTTATGGAATTCCATAAATGCTTACTTTAGGGCACTTCGGCTTGCCATCATAGTTCTGAGACCACTGCTGCACGCTGGTGCGACAATGCGACCCTTGAGTCTGAATATTGGCGAATAAATTTGCCTATAGTAAATGCATTGATCAAAATAATTATCATCCATATATTACTCTTCTTTAAGTTACGATAAATCATTGAGACACGCCTTGCGCCATCACCATTTATAATCAATGTTGTCAGACTGTGCCTGTACTCCAGTGGCTAATGGGTTAAAAGTTTCGCCGTCACGTGATGGGGATTCCCAACTAAAAATAGCACTTGTAGCCTCGCTCTGAGTAAGCTGTATTTAGGGGGATGACCTCGCCATATCGGGCGCGATGGTTTACACAAGTTGGCAGAAATGAGAATCTTCTGGAAGGGAATGACAGCGAGGGCTCACATATTCAGCACACACACTGATTGAGACGAAATGGACGATAGATCAGATTGTTGGTATTGACAAGTCATATGTTGGCGTGTTTCAAGGTAAACACACAGTGATTAATTATAGAAGTCGTGTACAGAAACTGACGGATGTACATGTACTGATGTAGTTAAGTGTGTATGCACCAAAACGTCCATTACAGCAATTCCATACTTCATCGCTTTTTTGGTCTTGGTAGATGTGGATGTCATTCCTTAATGTGAATTTTAGTAAGTACAACCAAAAATGAACCAGAATATATGGACCAGAATATGTTATACCTTGAACCAATATCATCTACGATTATACATGTAAATTCTTTGTCAAAAGCCAGAGAGATGTTAATCAGAAGGCAGGACTACACCCGCAACTCTCAATCACATATTTTATGAATATATGCTTGAATATATGGAATTTTCAAAATAGTATAGCAATCTGCATTTACATTGCTTAAAAATGTCCAATTATGTATTCTAGAGAGCCAGCTCAGATAGCCGTTGAAGCAACGTTGCCACTGAATGCTCGCTGTTTCTCGCAACATGACAGGAAATGGTCACATAGAACTTTTGAAAGTCACTAAGTACAACTTTCAATCCCGGTCTATTATACACTTCCTTACCTAAATATCGCGTTTTTATGTAGTCATTTCCATTAAAACTGCTTTTATACTCAGTTGTCTTCTAGGAGGGGAAATCTGCGAGACTGTCTCTTTTTATGTAACACCCCCTCAGATAGCTTACTTGATCTGACCTATATAGATAAACCACATCATCATCTATTTAAAGAGGATCAAAATATAAAATACCCAAAACTCAACCCCCAATCACACTCCCTCTTCATTTTAAACACATGTATACAGTAAAAACATTTAATTCCTGCACCAGTCGACCGTATGTCTGCCAGTGCCTAGTTGTACAGACACCCATGGATAACAAAGCAAAAAAAAAAGCCAAGCACATCAATGACCCATGTTGCTTGCGAATCAAAGCTACATTCAATTGTGAGGTCATACATGCATCCATGCCCAGGAAACTGGGTGGCAATCGGGCGTGCGGTTGTGAATTATGCCTATGCTGCCCACACATTTAGTGCAGGAATTAAATATGAGCACAGTAGGACAAATATATTAAGAAAACTCCCTAATCCCCCACCACTTCATTCAATATATACTAAACATTGAAACACATAGAGCAAATACGTTAAGAACCCCCCCCCCCCCCCCCCCCCGGATCAAATGCATGTACTAAAAATTGATCTTTTGATGATTCAAGTTTAGAAGTACATCTCTTCAGTTAAATGACCTGTATACTTAAGTGTTAGAGTAGTTAATATGCATTATGGCATTCTGTTTGATCATTGAAACATGAATATTTTGATGGGTGATGCATTATTTTTTTTTGTTCAAGGTGTACAGGCATGGATCATCCTTGGACTCTCAGAGAGAAGAAGCTTTACAAGGTATTGCTGATCCCACCATTATGGGAACGCAAATTGGAAAACTTTCTCAGATCTTTAGATGAATGGACTAGAAAGTTGTACCAGTTTCACTGTATCAAAAACATACCCAGGAGAAAAAATGCTGCCATAGACTACGAGAAATTGCTGGAACAGTGCCGCAAAATCATTGACGAGGAAAACATTACAGTGCTTTATTGCAACAAGAATACAAGTGCCTTTCTTAAAGCTATTCTGTGTGATGAATACCCTCATTTGAAAGGGCCGAGTTTTGAGTCTGTTTTTCTGTGCAATCACAGATTGTATACCCTAACGGAAGTGGACAGTCGCTCATGTTTGCCGTACATGGTCATAGATGTCAGTGGTGACTTATATGATATTGCCTTTAACATTCTGAACACTATTGGCTGTCCGGGGATAATACGATCCTGCCTGGGCAGCGGGAATTCAGTTTACTTCTTTCAGAACCGAGATCATCTCATAAATGCGCTGCGATCCTGCAGAACGGATATTAAGGTCATTGTCGATCAGCAGCGCTGGCTCCTTAACAAGTATGTGGATGCAGAGAAATACCCCAGGGCGACGGACCCTATTGTTCTCGTGCAGCGCTACCTGGATAGAAAACTGGCGCTGGAGACTAATCGCTGGCAGAACGTGGCGATCGAAGCCTGCGTGGTTGATAAGAAGTTTATTCCGTGGTGTGTACTTGATGCTGTGACCCTGCCCCATGGAGACAAGGAGGTGAGCACCAACTTCCTCGGATCTGAAGCTCCCACAAAACTCAATGCATTTCTTGAGAAATGTCTCTGGGAGGAATTCGAGAAGGATGCTAAACGGCTCATCATGGCAGGTTTTGACAACTCCTTTCTTCATGCTGAGTACTTCATGTTCGAAGACGGCCATGTGCATTTGGTAACCATAAATAGCTACGTGGATGCTGAAACGACAGCCTTGTACAAGTATGTTTTAAATGAGGGGAATAACATTGAAGCAGCATTGTCCATTGGTCAAGGAAAAATGCCGAGCACTCCTCGCTTAAATGGCAGCTACGCACTTGACCACCGCATGTTTTTGGGTGTGCAGGGAAAAGCAAGCCTGTTTGTCCGTTACGACAAAACTCTGAAGAACCCAGACGTGTCTTTGCACTATTCGTCCACTGAGGAGATTGTCATCGAGGAAGCCAAGGATGTCGCGGTTCTGGGTTACATCTCTGTACAGGGAGAGAACTTTGAAGAGTGCCTAGCGAAGGTCAAATCAACACGTGCGGAGATACTGCAGTTTCCTGAAGTAGTGCCTATGGCATCAGTGCAGCAAGGCCATTAAGTCTTACCCTTTCATAGCTCACGATACTTCTGTCCAAGGCACTAGACTGCGAAAATATATTAAAATATATCTTAAACCTATTTTTGTTAGTATTTGTGTAAAAAGTATTTGTGTAAAAGTCTTGCAGAGTGCTATTTGATGTAGGGATGTCATCGATAGTCGCCAAGTCGATGCACCGCTAGGTATGACCCTGTCGATAGTCGCATCGATAAGGCAACCGTATCGATGCGGCAGAATCGACAAAATTTAACCCCAAATGCCGCTTCATTTGGTGGTTAAGTTCTTCAGCCAAAAATCATGAGCGATCACATAGCCTCAACATACCAACGGCCGTTACCTTTTATGGTTATGTTTTACGTTGTACTACGGCTCTCAGCCGTAAGTACACGCAAAATCATGAGCGGTAGATCGGTTCGCTCACCAAAACAAATGGGCGCCATTTTATTTTACTGCGCAAATAGAATTCGCAGTACGTTCAGAACAACAATTGTTTGAAACGTTCGCTAAACGTACTGCTCATCAAGTGCACAGTATTCGAGATACGAACGTTTCAAACGTTCGTGTCTCAAATGAGCAAACGTAATCAGGGCTCAATATATAGCATAGTCCCATCTCCCGGGAGATCTGAATTCCAAAAAAAGCCCTATCGGGCTACCTAAAGTTGGATTCAGGTAGTCCCGCTGGACTACCTGAATCCTGGGGAAGTTCCTCACTAAAATGCTATAAAATGGTAGCAGAAAAAAAGAAAAATATAGCATCCCTTAATCATGCAACCTACAAAATAGAAGAAAAAAGCATAAGTACCATTACTTACATGAAAAGGGGGAAAAATAACTATTTTGCCTTTTTGGACTAAATGGCGGGGCTACCTAAAATGCTGGCGGGACTACCTGATCTTGGGTTCAGGTAGCCCCGCCAGCCTACCTGCTCCTTCTGGGGACCGTTGAGCCCTGGTAATAGACATACAATGTGGCTATAGATGAAATTAATACAAATAACAGCCACAAAACGAATTCAATTCAAAGTAGAATGAATTGTTATAGGTATAAAAGAATAAATCAAATATAAAGTAAAATGATAAACAAATTAGATTAAGTAATAAATGTATTCAAATGAAATAAAAATAGAATAAAATAAATCATGATAGATTATAATAATTGATGAATGCATAATTACAGAATTAATTAAATAATTTGATCTTTGATGAATGAATTAAAAAGGCAAGAATGTTCTTTATTTTGAGCAATTACTAGGTAATTAATTAAGCCCAACGAGCACGTTACGGTGAATCGAATCGAATCGTATCGAAAAATATACCGATTAATCGAATCGATAAAATCTCATATCAATGACATCACTAATTTGATGAGTGCCAATGTGCCAAAATTTATGTCAATTTTAAGCTTTGTGCATTATTTTATTTCTAACAAGTTACCCATCAGAAGCATAAGGATTGTTACAATATTTATTCAAATTTCTGCCTACCTGTGAGGCTATTGAATGTTTGCTTTGCCTAAATATTTACCTTCCCTACACAGAATTTGATTTTGTGGTTAAAAGAGACAAGGGACAAATCCCCATTTGAATGTTCTAGTACTTTAAATTCCATTGTACCGAGCTACTTTTGTTACATGTCTGTATTTATTTCAAATTTACACCAATGTTAAAAGATACTTATATCTAGTATGTCCTAAATATCATGTGCAGTTTTTGGCTTGCGTCATCTTGCCGTTTGCACCACTGACCTATCTTACAGAGATTTTAACTGACAAGGAAGTCAGGAAGGCTTAGTGTTGAGCCCAAGAGTAAGAATTTGATTGAAGGTCTGGAAACTTCAATAGATAGTTTCTTAATTGTAGGATGTAACAACCAAATACCTGGTTGGAAATCACCATGTTTTTTGAACATTTATTATGATTGTGGCATCATATGTAAACAATCACATCTGTGATATAGTACATATTATTATTATCATTTATTTTATTTGTACATTTTATAAGGAAGTTTATTACTTAGTTTAGGCATCCCTGTTTTTTAGTTGTACAGCTCGTGAGTCCCGCTATAGAAGTTTAGGGTTGAGAGATGTAGAATCGCTTTGTTTGTACATTTTTGTAGTACTACTACTACTAAATGACTCTGAAATAAACCTGAGTTCGCAAAATCTTTGAAGGGTAATTGTTGTAAGCATAAAGTTGTAAAACGTAAAGGAAGAGCTGGTTGGGTTCTCAATAACCCATTTATACATATAGCAGCCAAAACTGCCTGAGTATGTGGGCATTTTCTATCTAACCAAAGCTACTTTCAGAAAATGTTTGATTTTGTGAAGTATCAGAGATCCAGATGACATATATCAAATTAACTCTTTTCTTCTGAGATCTTTCTTAGCATAAACGCAAGTAGTTTCTGACAAGTGCCAGGCAGTCCACCATACTGAGAATGTAGAAGGTATGATGAAATAAGCTCTCTTTAAGTTTTATAGTATTTCTGACACATTTTTCTGAATATATTCTATAACTCACAAATGGTAGTTCCGAAAGATAAAATTTTATTCCCAAAGATGAATATTTTTAAACTCACAAAGTTCTGAAAGATTAAGTTATATATTCTGAAAGATGAATACTTCCAAACTCACAAATTGTAGTTCTGAAAGATCAAATTATATATTCTGAACGATGAATAGTTTTAAACTCACAAATTGTATCTAAAAGATCAAATTATCTATACTGAAAAATGACTGTATTCAAACTCACAAATTGTAGTTCTGAAAGATCAAATTATGTATTCTGAAAGATGTATATTTTTTAACTCACAAATTGTAGTTCTGAAAGATTAAGTTACCGGTATATTCTGAAAGATTTAACTGCAGAAAGATATAATATTAATTAATTATATCAATTTCAGTACTACAAAATTCTTATTTTTTATAAACAGTTTGTCTGTGTTGCATTGTGAAATTATTTGATTCTAGTCACGTTTTACAGCCGTAAAACCCAAATTTAAAAAAACAAAAAACTGAGCATAGCATCACCACCAAAAGACAATGGCATACCAGTCTGTAAATATCATATAAGTGATGTTGAAAGGTACCCACCCTAATAAGCAGGAACTAAGTATTGTGCTCATGGTTTTAAAATTCTTGCCTTATTTTTGATCATTTTTATCGCACTTCTGGCAAAATAGGGTCAGATTTCTTCACGCTCTTTTTAACCAATGATAATTGTGATATGGAGAGACGAGTGCTCAACTAATGTAATAGTTATCAATCTTTTTATTGAGTTTATCCTACTAGTCTCTTAAAATGTATTCCAAAACCTGGACTATAGAAGTACTCTAAAACAGGAAGTGGTCATGTTTTATAAGTAACTGAGAAATCTTTGTTTGGATATACACTTAATTTAATTACACTCTTTACATTAAGTGGCACCATAAAGTAAAGTCCACACTTCTGAGGTTGACATTCAGTGGATTTGCAAAATGTAAACACTAGGCCTTTTCCTGTTTTAGAGTACTAATTAATAACAGTTTTATACCTACTCTAATACCAAACTTTATCCTAGAATTTTTGACTTAGTAATAAATGGTTTGTTTTTGTTGAAAAAAGTGGGGTATTTTAGGGCTAACAACTGTGTTTCAGGTTACTTAACAATACCTAGAAAAAGCAATAAAAAACTAGAATTATGTATGTAAAAATTGTTTGCCCAACTCTACTTGTATTTCTTTGTGCCCCTTACATGAAAAGGACGTCTTCACACTTATTCTGAGCAGAAACCATGCAGGGTAAAATCATTTAACATATTAACACATGTCTCGTAGATATAAAACCCCCTTTCCTTCTCCTCACCTGAAAAATGCTTTTTCACACTTATTCAGAACAGTGCTTTGATGTGTTGTAATGTCATACAGCAAAATCAAATGTTCCAGGGGCAAATACCCATCAAGCTCAATCCCTGCAAATGGCTATTCTGCCTGTGTTCCAACTTTGTCCAAATAAAGAACCCATCCTGTCAGTCAGTTCATAGTAAGTCCCTCTGCTCAGTCCTTGCCAGCAAATTTCTTCTAATATTGTCAATAATTAATTTGTTCTTAAAAAGGATCTGCCATGTGTCCCTCTTTATTTGTAAATACAATGCATCCATTCCTAGTAGATCATTTATTCTGGATCATCCACCTTGACCCTAGGGAAAATGGGGTTAAAAACAAATGTTTGTTTTATGACCTACATATCCTACATGCATCATCACAGTGATATCATGGAAATCTTCATAGTTCGAGGCCTGTCATTAACCCTCTCATTCTCATGTTTCCCTGATGATGTGATAGATAAGAACTGCTCAAGTTATATATATATATACATGTATATATATATATATATATATATATATATATATATATATATATAAATATATATATATATATATATATATATATATATATATATATATATATATATTTATGCATCTATAAACCTTTTTCCAACTTGAAAATAAGGCATGGATTAATTTATAAGGATTTTGGAGCATAGCTGTTGAAAGGGTTTGTTTAACGTTTAACCATCTAACATTTTCCATGAATATAGCCTTTATCAAATAAGTATAATCACAAAATAACCTAGACATGCTTTTTTGGAATACTATGGGCATGAATGTGTTAACAAGTGTAAACTTGCATAATCACTTGAAATCTGTAACTTGACCCTCCCCCGGTTCAGCAATATATAACGAATTGTAATTTACATTGGGGATGCACATAGGAAGGTGCTGTCTTTAGAGATGAAGCCTGCACAAGGATTTCCCAAGGAAGAACTGGAGCAGGTTCTTCACCAAATATCACTGAAGAATGGGCTGGAGCTTGTATCATGGACACCTATCCCTCTAGATACAGCACAAGGCTTCAGTATGGCAGTCTCACAATGTGTGTCAGTGGAGGAACTTCCCGACAGAATTACTGGAATATTGCCTCTGCTGTTAAAATGCACTAAACTGCCACCAGAGGGAGCTAGCAACTTAAAACAGCCACCAGAGGGAGATAGCCACCTAACACTGTCACCAGTGGGAGCTAGCAACTTAGAACAGCCACCAGAAGGAGATGGTGACTTAAAACTGCCACCAGAGGGAGCTAGCAACTTAAAACAGCCACCAGAGGGAGCTAACAACTTAAAACAGCCACCAGAGGGAGTTGGTGATTTAAAACTGCCACAAGTGGGAGCTGGTGACTTAAAACTGCCACAAGAGGGAGCTTATAATTTAGAGCAGCCACCAGAGGGAGCTGGAAACTTAAAACTGCCACCAGAGGGAGCTGGAAACTTAAAACCGCCACCAGAGGGAGATGGAAACTTAAAACTGCCACCAGAGGGAGATGGAAACTTAAAACTGCCACCAGAGGGAGCTGGAAACTTTAAACTGCCACCAGAGGGAGATGGAAACTTAAAACTGCCACCAGAGGGAGCTGGAAACTTAAAACTGCCACCAGATGGAGACGGTAACTTAAAACTGCCACCAGAGGGAGATGGAAACTTAAAACTGCCACCAGATGGAGACAGTAACTTAAAACTGCCACCAGATGGAGACGGTAACTTAAAACTGCCACCAGATGGAGACGGTAACTTAAAACTGCCACTAGAGGGAGATGGTAACTTAAAACTGCCACCAGAGGGATATGGTAACTTAAAACTGCCAGATTATTCTGTAATAGAAGGATGCAGCAGAAATACTGGTTGTTCCTCACAGGAGATAGTTCTCCCAATTGTGCTGAAATCCATGGTCAAACCAACCCTGGAAAAGAGGTGTCAGCGGGTGGCACGATTTGGAGACACATATTACAACCTCTTCAAGCATTATGAAACAATGGTCTTCAACAAAGTGTGTCATATTGAAAAGGAAATATGCATGGTGGAATATGCAGCGTCAAATGAACACCTAGGAATGTACTTTCCTCGCATATATCACACCATCTGTGACCGGGAACGTTCCATCTACGCAATATTCATGGAGTGCTTGACTCCAGAAAACACCCTGATCTTTGCTGAAACTGATTTGAACAACTGCACTCCTGATTTACTTTCAAGGGTTTTGTCAAACCTGGCATCTTTTCACCTGTTGCACCTGGATAAATATGAGCAGGTGGTGAATGACCTTGACTGTACCCTTGTCTACCCCCCTTCTAGAGTCCTGCAAACACGCCCCCTTTCGAGAGCCTCGCTCAGCATCTGCCAGACTCTCTACCCAGAACTATATGATGACCAGATTACCACTCTACTTCATACTATAATAGCAAGCCATGAAACGGAGATCTATCCCGTGATTAATGAGGCCATTAAAACCATCATCCATGGAGATTCCTATCCAGGTGAGATTTCTGAATTTCCTTTTGGTGTTCCATAGCTTATACTTGTTAAGCTCTTTCTCAATGAGTTTTGATGGATTTTCTAAACAAACTCTCAAAATGATTATGGTAATATTTCAATAACCTGTTAAGAGTATAACTAATAATGCTTACAACTACTACTACTACTACCACTACTACTACTATTGGAGTGCTGGGTGTGTAAAAAGTAATGTCATTTTCGAAGAAGCTCAATGTCATGGTTCTTGTCCTATCATGATGACCATTGATCAAAAATCTAATCATAGACAAGTTATGTACATTTGCAGTTTTAAGAACCTAAGAAAAACCACTGCCTAACTCAAAGTCACTTTCAACTTTCTCATATGCCCAAGACAGATTTGCAATCAGATTTTCAGATAAATGTTCAGCGCAGGTGTATGCATATATATATGATTTCTGATTTTTTTCAGGTAACCTGGGTCTGCGCGCTGGAGCTTGCCATGGGCCAGATCTGGTCCTGATCGACTGGGAACTGACAGCCATCCACGTCCCACAACGAGACGTCATCCTCTTCCTCATAGAGGCACTGCAAGAGGGCGCCACTGTAGGGGAATGGTGCCACTATAGAGAGGTGTACTGTCAGGCATTGCGGAATGGTATTATCGCATCAGGTCAGAGGTCAGTGAACTTTGGCACTGGTAAATTCTACAGCTTTATCACAAATTATTACACTAAATAACAGAACCACAGTGCGGCATATAATAATGATAACAATAATAATGATGATGATGATAATAATAATAAAAGTAATAATAGTAATAATGGTGATAATAGTAAATTAGTAATAATAATAAAAATAATAATAGTATCAATGATAATAATACTAACGATAATGATGTTATGATAATATAGTATTAGTAATAATAATAATAACGATAATAAGTTGATAATACTACATGTACTACTACTACTACTACTACTAATGAGAATGATGACAATAACAACAATAATTTGATAGTATGTCTATATGTACTACTACTACTACTACTATTGATAATGATGATAATAACAATAATAATTTGATATTTGATATTGCACTCTTTCAAGTTACAATTTTCAAGAGCGCATTATAAAATATTCAGTGGACAGAGGTTGATGGTCCATACATTCAATTAAAATCCTCTTACATTAAGAATGTTTTCAGTTTTCAGCATACAGACAGCATCAACAAGATGCAACACTGGAAGACATGTGGCACAAGAATGGAGACCCACTCTTCTAATGCTAAATGCATCCAGTTTGTAGAGAGAGACTATTTCAATAAAGTGTTTGACTATGTCTTTATGGAGGTGCTGATCAGGAGAGTTGTTGGACTCGGCATAGCAGCAGTGGAGTACAATCTTGATTGTTACCCGGAAATATGCAAGGTCTCATTTAGATATCTACGCCATATCCAGGAGATATACCCTTTTCTGGGAGGCACACCTGCATAAGAGACTAGGGTTGGATACCATTAATAGGTACCGGTCCTGCTACCGGTATCATTTCAAAAAGTACTGTATTGTATTGTCTTATTCTTTGAAGGTACATGTACTCTTAACGATACTAACCACTGTGAAGTTATCATTTATTAGTGATCCTCATTTATTATTGATCCAACAAAATATTTAAGGTAATAATGTTAACAGCACCGTTAAAATACTGTACCAATTCATTGGTACCGGGCGCTTTCATTCTTAAAGGTATCCACCCCTATACAAGACTACCTGTAAATAGAGACATGCTGTCTACAAAGATTTCCTATATGTGGCAAATACATATTTCCTCCGTTAAGCCTGGATTTTAGTTGTTTGGGTTTTAAGTTTTTAAGTTGAATACTGTATACCGTGTTAATAATGCGCATATAAAGTAATGCCCCTGCCTTTGATGCACAGTTTCATTTTTGCAAATGGATGTTGAATGACAAGCTATCATGTCAGCGTGTTGCACAATACAATCTTAGGGATTGGATGTCCAAATAATGGTGCGCAGTTTGATAAATGTGGACTCCATGGGTGCGCAAAGTACGCATTAATTAAACTTCCGCAATAATAATATGTTATACGGTGAAGTTCCCGACATTCCACTGCATTGACCTGTTTCATATGCCATCCCTGCAAATAAAGAGGCATTTACCTTGAAAATTATTTTCTTTTCATGGAGTTGTTTTTCCTTTGAAGGCCACTGCATAAGCCTGTTTCATATGCCATCCATGCAAATAAAAAGGTATTTACCTTGAAAATTAAGAGAATTAATCTGTTTAGGGAAAAGCCACTTTCTCAAAGAGAAATCGAATCAAGAATAGAATTCTCTTAAAAGGGAAACAAATTCCCTTTAAGGAAATTCAGTTTTCTTTGGTGGAAGTTCCTCATCCGTAATTAGAAACCCATGATAATTTTGTCTTTAAAGCTAAAGCCAATTCCCTTTAAAGATTGACCCTTTAAAGGAGAACCTAATAACTTTCTCATTAAAAGAAATCGACAGAATTAAATTTGCTTTTAACTCCATAATTTTTGGCAAATTGAAAATATGAGTATATAAGAAACACAGATTGTTTGATCAACTCATGGAAGCTATCCTGTAAAATCCTTGGGACTTTGCATGTCACATTAAGTTTACATGTCGCAATATTTATAATTTATGCCTAATGGCGCAAAAAAAAAAGGGAAATGCGACCAGGCCTGTATTTCCCTATGGAAAATATTTGAACATGTGATGAAAATCAGTCAACGACCAGTCTGCAAAATGATCCTTTATTCTCTATTGGCACAGCAAGCAGTCAACAATTCCAAGAGTAACTTGTAAGCATGAAAAGGTGAACATGTCATTTCCAGGCCTTCTCTTTAAACGTCATGAGCATTCATTCCTATTTCCTGAGGTGCACCTTATTCAACTCTTATATTAAATCAACGATACAACTGCCTGGATGATCGCTGTGATGGCTTATGGGGATGATATCATGTATTCAGTTTTTCCTCAATTCTGCTTTTATTTGTCAATTTATACCATGCAAAGTAGATATTGCCTGAAAGGTCTTTGGTTGATGAATACAAAAAGCATCACAGAAGTATCCTCCCAGCAGGGTGTTAGATTTTGAGGTAAAAATTGAAAAAACAAAACAAAGAAACATTCAGTGTTTTAAAAGAGCTCCTATCCACACTTATGGAGCAAATTTGTTAACATTTGATACCCAAAATGTATGTTTGAAGCGACAATGTTTTGGTGAAATCTGATGTAGAGAAAGGGACCAAAAGATTCCTGCTTGTGTGACAGCCTATGGGAGCTTCAGTCTCTTACTGGACAAGTGATGGCCTAGACATTCACAGTTGATCTGATTATGAGGAAAAAGGTTACGGCTCTGAAATATATAATAATCTCAAAATGCCCCTACATTCACAGATTAACCCCATAAGCCACCTTAAGTCAAGTTTCCTAGTCTAAATAACAACAATCTTTACCTAGCCATAGATTATGAACCACCCACACAACAATGGATGTACATACATATTAACCAATAAATATACAGGCAATATAAAATTGTTACATCTATCACTTTGCAGTAAAAACCAAAGCTAAAAGTGACTTCATTATCTATCTAAGTACATAATTTGATAATGCAATGCAGTACCCAGTTCTATGCCTATACTTTGTCCCCATATTTCTGTTTCTATGGAAGATGTGCTTTTTTTTTCAGAGAAACAAATTGTAAATATTTTACAAGTACTGCCCTTAATTCTGAGGTCTTTCCTAGTCTAAAAGCAACTGGAGCATGAACAGGTTAAATAAATAACAAACCAGCCAGCAGTTTGTCTTTAGCATAATTGGGAGGTGGTTTGTTGTTTGATACCTCTAAGAACGAAACGGGACGGTATCAGTACCATAGAAAAAGTTTGATATTTTAACGGTACTGTTAACCCTTATGCGGCTGGTTGCTAATTATGCCATTACAAAATGATGCAAAAAAGCTGAAAAATGTCTGAAACCCTGGCACATGGGTACTCATCTGAGAGTACTCAGCGGAAGCTTTCCAATGAATACCAACATGACAGGGTTTAGATGGTTATCAAATATCGTTGGATCCTTGTACTTAGGATGAAAGTAGCCTCAGCATTAGAAGGGTTAAAGTTGCTGTACTTCACAGCGGTTAGTATTGTTAAGAGTACCTTTAACCCTTGTGCAATACAAAACTATGCAAAAAAACTGAAAAATGACTGGAAACCTGGCTAATGGGTACTCATCTGAAAATGGTCAGTGAGAGCTATCCTTTGAATACCAATGACAGGATTTAGATAATTTTCAAAAATCTTTGCATCCTTGTGCTTCGGACGAGAGTAACCTTAGCATTGGAAGGGTTAAGGAATGAAACAGTACAATATGGTACTTTTTGAAACAATACAAGTACCTGTACCTCTTAACAGTAACCAACCCTACACATGCATTTCAGACACAAATGAGTTGAATACTCGCAATAGCACCTTCTGCTTCCGCTTTACTTTGCATACAAGACCAATAAACACATAATGAAATCATAAGATATAGCAAATATACAAAGATTAAGTACATTTCACTTGTGAGGTAAGTACTCAAATAACAAAAGACTATGAAATACTTACATAAAAAATCTCTACTCTACTACAAAATACTGATAGGCAGGCCAGTTAAAAAGCCCACTCTTAAACATCAATCATTCAGTCAAGAGCTGGACAACTCAAGTTAGGGACACTAAATCATTTACCCATATGTGTTCCCAAACCTTATAAATAGAAAGAAATCACTGGGAAAATATACTTCAAAACAAGACTAGAAGTTTTAGATAAACTCTCATTAAAGGCATTAAAACTCTTTTTGTCTAGATAGACAAAATGTATACTAAGCATCGTTTCCAGAGGGACTAAAGTAACTCAAACCTCCGTGATCTGTAGGGAAAGTTGACTTGTTGACAGTTGCACTAACCTTTGCTAATTTTGTTTCTAAATTTTCAAGAATGATACATACGTACAAACACATATGTAGATGTGTGTGTATATATATATATATATATATATATATATATATATATATATATATATATATATATATATATATATATATATATATTTATATATATATATATATATATATATATCTATCTATATATCTATCTATCTATCTATCTATCTATCTATCTATCTATCTATCTATCTATCTATCTATCTATCTATCTATCTATCTATATATATATATATATATATATATATATATATATATATATATATATATACCGGAAATTCTCGGAAATCTCGGCCGCCCTAGGAAACTCGGCCACTATAATTAATCTACCAAATAATTACTGGGGAATTTCGCCCACCCCGATTCGTCCAAGGACACATTTCACCAAAAGTCGGCCACCAAGTAAATTTCATTGATATAAGAAAAAAACATTTAGATTTCCAAAGTTTGCGATTGATTTTATATTATTAACGATCGTTTCTAGTGCCCATATCCGCCAAAAGACGATCGGTGCGAAACCGGAAGTAGGTATTGCATTTCTGCGTGTAGAGTGGAATACAGCTTGGGCTGCGCCATTTCGAAATAAGACTTGTCAACAACTTGAACAAATATTAGTATATAATTCAATGCGTAATTGACGTGCAGCAGCAAGATTAAACAAGTAAACAACATACAAGGAAGGCAAGTTACTTTACAAGTATATATAGCAGAGGAATGACAAGTCAGGTAGGTGGACAATAAGGGTAATATACATGATTTCCTTCGTTTCAATTGATGATATCGACGAATCTCGGCCACGGTGTCTGATATTTGATCGCTATTTTCAGTAAATTTCGGCCACCATCAGCCAATAAAAAGTGTCCAAGATTTGCGAGAATTTACGGTATATGTATATATATATATATATATATATATATATATATATATATATATATATATAATATATATATATATATTCATATATATTCCTTGCAGAGAAAGAAGTCAGAGTCAAAGTGTCTAACTGTCTAGATCATGGAGGACAGCATTTCTAGTAGCTAAGCTGGCATACAAATTGGGTCACAAGTTGGCACTGTCACATACATAAGCCTTGATGTCAATAATAAAGAACAATATAGGCAATAAAAATTGAGTTAAAGGCATACTAACGTATTCAAAAATAGTTGCAGAATTTCCTGAAAATCAGGAATGACGTTCCTAATGGTATCCTCTACTAGAATATCATATAGAAAGATGGGTTCATATTACCATTTTTGACATAGGGGGCGCCACTTGGGGGACTCCACTTGCATTGGGGCAGGTTTTGCAAAAAAGTACAAGCAAAGAAAAAATGTTCCAACAATAAGAATTTGCTTGGACTTGGCATAATCCTTTCATGAGTAGTCCTCTTCTAAATGAAAAAAGAAAAAAGGGGTTCAGCAGCTATGCTGACTAGATAGGTGGCGCCAAAGTAGCTCTTTGTGGGTAAAACGTGCTAGTTAGGAAGCAGAACTTGCAGGTCTTTTCAAAAATACCCCGCACTAAAAATTTCCTCAAACTTGGCAAAACACATCTTTGGGTAGTTCTTTTCCAAATAAAAAAAGAAAAAAGGGGGGTCACCAGCATAGCTGACCAGATAGGTGGCGCCAAAGTAGCACTTTCAGAGTAAAAAGTGCTGTCTTGGAAGCAAAACCTCGAGGTTTTTATGAAGATACCCCACACTAAGAATTTTCTCAAACTTGGATGAATATTTCTTTGGGTGACCTTCTTTCATTCGAAAAAAAGAAAAAGGGGGGTCACCGGCCTTGCTGACCAAATAGGTGGCGCCAAAGTAGCGATTTATAAGTAAAAAGTGCTAGCTTGGAAGCAAAACTTCCAGGTCTTTACAAAAATACCCCGCATTAAGAATTTTCTCAAACTTGGAGTAATATCTCTTTGAGTAGCCCTCTTCCAAATAAAAACAGAAAAAAGGGGGGTCACCAACCTTGCTGACCAGATAGGTGGCGCCAAAGTAGCAATTTATGAGTGAAAAGTGCTAGCTTGGAAGCAAAACTTCCAGGTCTTTACAAAAATACCCCGCATTAAGAATTTTCTCAAACTTGGAGTAATATCTCTTTGAGTAGCCCTCTTCCAAATAAAAACAGAAAAAAGGGGGGTCACCAACCTTGCTGACCAGATAGGTGGCGCCAAAGTAGCAATTTATGAGTGAAAAGTGCTAGCTTGGAAGCAAAACTTCCAGGTCTTTACAAAAATACCCCGCATTAAGAATTTTCTCAAACTTGGAGTAATATCTCTTTGAGTAGCCCTCTTCCAAATAAAAACAGAAAAAAGGGGGGTCACCAACCTTGCTGACCAGATAGGTGGCGCCAAAGTAGCAATTTATGAGTGAAAAGTGCTAGCTTGGAAGCAAAACTTCCAGGTCTTTACAAAAATACCCCGCATTAAGAATTTTCTCAAACTTGGAGTAATATCTCTTTGAGTATCCCTCTTCCAAATAAAAACAGAAAAAAGGGGGGTCACCAGCCTTGCTGACCAGATAGGTGGCGCCAAAGTTGCACTTTATGAGTAAAAAGTGCTAGCTTTGAAGCAGAACTTCTAGGTCTTTACAAAAATACCCCGCACTAAGAATTTTCTCAAACTTGGCAAAATCTATCTTTGGCTAGCTCTCTTCCAAATGAAAAAAAGAAAAAAGGGGGTTCACCAGCCTTGCTGACCAGATAGGTGGCGCCAAAGTAGCACTTTATGAGTAAAAAGTTCTGATTTTTAAGCAGAACTTCTGGGTCTTTACAAAAATACCCCGCACTACGAATTTTCTCAAACTTGGCAAAATATATCTTTGGGTAGCTTTCTTCCAAATAAAAAAAGAAAAAAGGGGGGTCACCAATCTTACTGACCAGACAGGTGGCGCCAAAGTAGCACTTTATAAGTAAAAAGTGCTAGTTTTGAAGCAGAACTTCCAGGTCTTTACAAAAATACCCGACAATAAGAATTTTCTATAACGCAAACACAAACAAATAAAAAAAGAAATAAAGGGGGTCCCCAGCCATACTAACAAGATAGGTGGTGTCATAGTTGAACGCTTGAACACTTTGAGTTAGATTTGTCCTTGGCGCACCAATCAGATACTAGTATGATTTACAAATTGCAAAAGAATGCGAAGGGTTCAAGGTTGTAGTAGTCAGGGATTATTGCCAAGATCGACCACACATCTGCTGAGGCTCATCAGAAGAGTGACGATACCCCCTTTTAGAGAATAGTATCCTAACTTGTTACCTGCACATGCTCTTCTTCGGAATAATACATTAGTTGTAGAATAGTGATTTTTTTAACTGCATGTGACATGTGACAAATGTTGATCCACCAGATATGCACCCGCCGGTCTCCCTGAACAACCTGGCTGCGGTGAATAGCATAAAAGTTGCGTTCTGTGCATGTTGGTGCGCAACTTTCTCTATAATGCAAATAATACGAGTCTCTGTCTCCTAGTGACGTCACACTGAGAAGAGGTTTGTATAGTCAGGTCTTCACTATGGCTTAGATAAATAAATACAAGTGAAGGCGATACCAGCCGGTCAACCTGAATAGGCTAGCCTCAACAAAAAACCCAAAAGTCGTGCTCTATGCATGCTGGCATATTTCTCTGCAATGTAAATGATACGAAAGCCCTGATTGGTCCTTGTTCCCTCGTGGCCTCAGATCAGAGACCCCTGGCATGTCCAGCCCTTCACTATAGCGCATATGGTGAAGGGTCTCTTATTTCTTGGTCTTTCATCATACATCCATTCTTTTCTTCATCTAAGACTATAGCCACTAATGTTGATCCACTACCTGGCTGGGGCAAATAGCCCTATAATTGTTATGGTGCCCCTCTTACTCTGTAATATAAACAATACGAGAGCCCTCATTGGTCTTTGTCTCCGAGTGATGTCACAAAGGCCAGATTCGAGACCCCTGAAAGTCAGATCCTTTCCTGTCCTGAAATATCTTGGATGTCGTCTCCATGTCAGGTCTGGCGATTACATTTAACGCCAGAGACGATCTCAGTTGCCAATACTGGCGGGAGTATGTGCGTGGCACATGCTCGAGTGCCAATACTGGCGGCAGTTTGCGCGTGGCACGTGCTCGAGTGCCAATACTGGCGGCAGTACGCACGTGACACAGCTTTGAACCTGTTTCCCGCGTAGTTGGAGAATGCGCGAAACGGTTGCAATAATCGGCCGTTGGTGGCGTTGGCTATATTTTATGACATTGTCTTTAAAAGTTGTTAAATGCAGGAAATACCCACAAGGCTCTACTGGCCACGTTTGTCTGAGAATTTGCGGAGTTCCACAGTACTAACTGCATTAGGCCTGATGCATAATTCTGAGCCGCCACCGCAAGAGGTTGTTGATGTGGTAATGCCACAGTTGGACATACCTTCTCTTACTTGATCCTAAACATTTTCACTTTCAAATGTACAGCAGTTACATCAAACCCTTACCTAGATGGAACTGATCTCCATTATTCCATTGTCAGGACATACCTCTATCAACCCATTCATGCCTGTAGTGGCCAAAAAACGCCTGGTATCTTAACTTTCTCATGAATCCATCTTTTAGCAAATATTTGAAAATTGAATGATAATCTTAACTTAAGAAACATTTCCCATTAAGTAAAGTCAATGCAGAAGCTTTATTACCATGTTATTAACCTTGGTAAATATTACATTTCTTTAGTTTCTTCAGGGATTGACTTTAAGGTTGTTTTAGGGGCATTTGCCCCTGGCTCATGCGATTTTGCGACCAGATCTCAAATTATAGGAGCCAAATTTGTGAATGGACATATCAATTATCAATAAGATCATTTTTTGAATTTTTCATCTTTTCAAAAGTTTTCTGGCTCCTTTTAATATCTAATAGTGCCAGAAAAGGCATCTGAGAGCGCACATTTTTCAAATTTTTTTCTGGGGGAGCAAACAGTGTGCCTGTAACAAAATTTCACGGATGTGGTGCCCGCGCCTGAATTTATTTGCTCCTAGATTTTAAATCCTAGGAGCCAAATCTGCTCCCGTCTGAAAATGTAAAGGTCAATCCCTGTTCTTGGAAACAGATGTCACTTTTGACGAGGAACTTTAGATTTGAAAGGGCTAATCTATTCATGTCTATCAGGCCGCACATATGGTTAAATAATCATTTCTTCTAGCAGCGAAATGACAGAAGATATTTTAAGAAACCCTTTTGGAAATTAGAGGAGAGCCAAAACTAATAAGAAACATGCAGAGAGAATGATTCATTAGTGACCAAGGAAGACAGGCCTTCTTTATTAAAGTGAGAAATAGGGTCTGAATCAAAATATGAAATATGGTCTTAATTAAAAGGTGAAATATGGCCCAAATTAAAAAGTGAAATATGATACACTGAACACCTGGGGGAATTTTGGAATCTCTGTAGATAGATGATCTTTTAGGATGGTTTGAATGGATAGTTCTTTATTCAAATGTATCACAGGTAATTCCTTTGTTTTTTAAACCACTTACTTATTTGTCATATACCTCAGTTCATTTCATACATGAATGGGTTGACCCATTCTAACTCCTCTGCATCATAACTATATGACAAGCTTTTGAAACAAAAATTAGGATTACAAGATACTTAAAGGAGAATTGATGATAGTGTTCTAATCAGTAAGTAGCATCTTAATAATTACCATCACTTAATTTAGATTAATTTGAATAAATTCTGATCTTAGCTTAAGTGAAGAGGATATCTACCACTTAAATATAGCAGGACATTATAGGCCACTCCAGGAATGAGTGGATTAAGAACCTACATAATGATCCTCATCAAATCGAGAAAAAAAAACATTGGACCATTTTATGCCACACTTTTGGCTGAAACCAGGTAGTTATGTGGTACAAATGTGTCATGATTGGTCTATAACCTAGGGATACATAAAAAGTGTCCTTGTCAAAGGAATTTCCTCTCAAAAGCGTTTTAAAAGTGAGGCAACAGGGTTTGACTTTCCCAGGGGCATATGCCCCTAGATTTTGCTGTGGGCCCCATAGATTTTTCCGACTAAGGGCCCAAAATAGTCTTATAATCACCAGAAATCCAGTTTTTGACCACTTATTTTTATCAAAAGTCCTTTTCAGGCCCCTAACCTGAAATCTAAGTGTCAGACCCTGGGCAACCATTCCTTTTTTTATATCAATTTATAGTTTACTCTTGCCCTTTTTCTGTAATGACCTTCAATAAATATGTGAGTTCATATATTGTGCGTGTGTTACAGCAACCAAGCCAAAATGCCTAAAACAAAAAATATTCTACACGAAATCAAGATATAATGAAATCTGCCACTAGTGCTAAATGGTCCGATGGGTACTGGGCAGAGGGAAGCCTGTTTTCACCTATCTCTTCACCTGACGGGAACTCCAGCAAGGAATGGACAGCAAGCTTTTGCTTAGTGTGCCAGATGTAGTCTATAGTGTGTGCCACCTCCACCAGGGGCGCTGTGTTATCCTGGCTTCCCCGGATCTTCCACGTAGTGTACGGCGGCTCCAGCCCATCAGCGGATAGACTTCGATAAGCACTCACTAGATCCAGTTCACTGTCCTGGAACGCTGAAATGATCGGCTCCGAGGAGTCGGCGTTGAAATCCCCGCACACCACCAGAGGGCAGTCCTTATCCTTTGTCGATAAGTACTGGAGTAAATCCTTCCCTTGCTCGAAGCGGATGCTTGCATTTCGCGAACCCGGTTTTGCCTTTAAGTGAGTCGCAGCAACACTTACTTGCCTGCTACCATCCACTGTCTCTAACACCACATATATAGCAACCTGATTGGTTTTCCGCCCGTTGGAATTTTTCAGAGTCACGCTTTCCTGTTCCTTCAGGCGTAATTTCTCTGTTTTATAAAACACTGCACAGCCGTCGGGCCCATCGCTGTTTTCCGTGTAGAGACAGGGTGAGTCGGGTTTGGGGCAGAAGAAGCCTTCATAGCCCACGCAGCCCAGGGCGCTGCTCAGGAACTCGTAGTGGTCCACCTCCTCCAGACAGACCACATCAGGGTCGTAGCAGAGAATGCCGTAGAGGATGTTCAGGCGACGGATATCCCACGCCAGCACTTCAGTCGGACACTTGATGAAGTTGTCCTTGCCTATACTGAGACCTGAAAAAATGAGGCATGAATCATTACTTAACATGTCACGGAATGTGAACTTATGAATATTACAAAGATGGTTTTATTTCAATCTGGAAAATAACAAAATAGCATTCTACCCTACATGATGAAGATAATGGCCAATAGGGTTCGGATGCGAAAAGATTTTTTGTAAAGATTGATCAAAAAATATTTCGAACAATTAATCGATTCGGTTCGAGTTTTACAGCCACATTGCTGTAATTTTAAGGCAAACAATTTAAAACATTATTGTGCCGCGGCATGTGCCAGCACATGCCAGGCACACATGCGGTGTAACACGGCAATTGATAAATCGGTGCACCAAATATGGCACAATAGATTTGTTTACTCTTGAGTGTTGACACGGAGCCGTTCCATGTCACTTAACAAAAGTATTGTATTGTTTTTGTATGTTTTGGCAGGGTAATTTCGCAAAATTTATTCAGAAATCTCACATTTGAAATAATCGATTATTTCTAATGCCGTTCGAACGGGTCGAGTTAGCCTCACCTAAACCAAACGCTCAAGTTCTCTCTTAATCAGCCAACCACTAATGGCCAAGCTGTTTTCTCTGTTGCACCATAACACAGTAACTATAGTGGACCAACATGAACAACACAGTACTGCATTTTGGCCAAAAACATACCTATTATCCCTATTGATTTGAGCGGTACTCTCCTGATTTCAGACCCCAAATTTGGTGTCCCCTGATAGAGCACCTAATTTGAAAAAATCTACTGATTAGCTACCACTACAATACCCACTACAATTTGGCATCAGACATTTGTGGGCAAAATTACTAATTGAACTCACAAGTCAGGGCTCGATGTTAAGGCTAGCCCCGTAGCCCCGGGCTAGTTATTGAAAGTCAGGGCTAGCAAATTCAACCTGTGAGTAGCCCTGAGGGGCTAGATAGAATTAGAATATCAGTGCTTGAAAAAGTATGAAGCCCTCCTTTGGCTCTGACTAGCTGGATGATAATATAACTCAATTTACCAAAATACACTGTATTCTTTGCATGTAATCAACAGAGGCTATGATATCAACAGAGGTCACTATTTGAAAAGAGTTGTCATTAATATCAGGGCAAGTAAAAGTTTCGGTAACTAGCCCTGCTGGGCTTATGAAGTTTTTTCATAATGTTGAGCCCTGCAAGTGTTATGGAAATATAACAATATCGCAGGGGTCCAGCTAAACACTAGCCCATAGCCAATTGCTACAGAAAATTGTGTTGGGCTATAATAATATTTGCCTTAGTAGCCCGGCTGGCTATAAGAAAAGTGAAATTTTAAGATCATGCTCAGAGAGATATCAATAATAAAAGCAGTTGAAGGACACCATTTGACACATCAGTTGTCCTTTGGTGAAATTCCAATATGCTATAATATAGAACAATGAAAAGATAGCTAACAGTTTCAAAAATTGTTTTAAGGAAGGACTGCTTTGTGACTGCAGAATTTAGAAAATCTAGGGCTATGAGATCTCAGGTTGGGCTATGGCGATTTGAAAACCTGAAGTCTGGTGGTCTCTTAGAGTTTTTAGCCAAAGCCTGACCCCTGATATCGCATAGCGTCGTATCTTGGATTAGTTTTAAGGTGCACTGTCACACTCTAGTCTCACCTTGTGCTAGTATATTCCACTGAAGAATCCTGATCACTGGTTTCCCATCTACTCCATTGATTTCCTTGAAGGCCCGCTTCAGGAGAGTCGAGTCGTCATTCTGGAGATCCTGGATGCTCTTGAGGACCTCAACATGGGAATAGTTCTTGCTGAAAATTAATTTGTTGTGCAGATTAATAACTGAGGACATTGGGAATGCCAAAGACAAGCATCCCTGAAAGTTAGAAATTATTTACTGAAAAGCTTTTGAGATATCTTGCGGACAGTAGCATTTAAGGAGGTCCAAAACTTCCCAAATGATCAAAGGTTACCAAAATTTAAGCAATTTTTGTAAGGACCATAAGAAAGGATCCCCAAAATTATGGAAAGATTTCATTGAACGGTCATTCAGATATTCGGCAGGCAATCTAGTCTGGATCAGCATGAGAACTTTGATCCAAAATGTCCCAGAATCAAATGTAATCAACAAGAGAGACGCTGTCAGCGTCAGCTGGTGAGTTCCATTTTATGAATAAATATGGTCTGATCTGAATATTCATGTATAGTATGCAAGTTCTAATGTTATGGTGAAATAAAAAACATGGCTACTTGGATCTTATTATGGATTTATTCCTTTGGAAGTATGATGCAGTTAGAGGAAGCTCTCTTGTCTTCAAGAAGGATGATGAATTTTGTATTTATCTCTTTTATTTGCTAATGATATGATGATGGTGATCGCTTGGACACAAACAGGAGTGTACATGAAGTCCAAAGTTGTAGTGGTTGTTACCTCATTCCCAATAGTCCTGGGAAGTTACCCTGGTCTTGACCATTAGAAACCCTCCTGATTCTCCTAGTTTTTTGTATTATTTAAATGATATAGCCAAATAAATTATTTGCAGATGGACCCTGTTCATGGAATAGTAATTTGAACATGGGCTCAAGGCATTTTAATTGTAGCAAAAAGCTACAGAGGCATTTTTGGCCTTGGCCATGGTGGTGGCCATATTTGTCACCATAGTAACGAGAAATATGGCTGCCAGTCCCATTTTTCCTGACCAGTGATGTTTATCAAAGGGTTACTGGTCAGTTTGTAATATATTTAAACATTTTTAGCATATTTGTATAGATACTTGTGTTGTCCAGTGTTGGTAAATCTATTTAGATCAGGAAGATGATGCCAGGTTAAAAACAAACACTAGCTTCTATAGACAATGATACCCTTGTATATATTTAATACTCTTGTTAATTTCATTGTCGTAGCTTTTTATTGTCTGTTTTTTTCCAACATGTCTTGAGAACAGGTTTCATTCATTTTATACTGCCGCCTATTTATGCTTATGTTTTTATGTAAAGGACACTGTCAAATAATTGTGTTGATCCATCTACCTTTGGGGCGTACCGAGGGAGTGGTACATAAGAGGTTATGTATATTTTTAGTTAGAGGGCTACAAACACAGTTGAATGGTTGACTGGACGCGACCTTTCTTAGAGTAACAATCCACTGGTTCAGAACTGTGTTAGGCTTGCAAATTCCTTTCACTAGAGTCATATAAAAAAACTCATCATGATCATAAAAGATAAGCGCATATCTCGTCATTGTTTTTCAATCAGAAACCTTCATCAGCTGTCTCACGGCAAACTTCACTTACACAGAATCTTTTCGATTGCATTTCATCTTCGTAAATGTTGCTCATGACTATTTTCTCTTGGATTTCCACTACTTCTCTGGACAGCTATTTTATTCTGTGTACTTGTGCACTCGTAGTCACATATCATAGGTGACATATCGATGCAGTATTATTAACCTGACTCTAGTCCCTTACAACCCCCCCCCCCCCCTACACCATATCCTGAACCGCTATTACCCATTACCCGATTCATCTACCCTCTATCAAATATTGACGCTTCCACCACCCTCCCTTGTCCCCATTTCCAAGCCCCTTATACCCCTTATCAATTCAAACCATATACAAGTTAAAACGGTCAAGAAATTGAACGCTGCACAGTTGGAAAGTATATTTGAGCAAGAACTTATATTTTAGAGAAATCATACTAATGAATGGTTATTGAAAATATACTGTAACCTAATTTCTCCTTATGGATCTATTAAGGTACTTTTCTCTAATTGAACTATGAGTATTTCTCTCACAAAGTAGGGGATATTCACTGATGATGCTTGACATACTGGTCTACTATACAGTCAATCACACCTGTAGAAATAAGTAACTTTGCCCAAGCTGCGAGGTGAGATCTTTATATTGTGGAATAGAAACAGTTTTCACTCATCAGAACCCCATAAGTGATAAAATTAAAGAAAGAAGTATTTTGATTAAAAATTTCAAATTTTAACCCTTCCAATGCTGAGGCTACTTTCATCCAAAGCACAAGGACAAGGATGCAAAGATTTTTGAAAAATCATCTAAACCCTGTCATGTTGGTATTCATTTGATAGCTCTTGTTGAGTACTATCAGCTGATTACCCATGTGTTAGGGTTTCAGTCATTTTTCAGATTTTTTGCATCATTTTGTAATGTCCAAATTAGCCACCAGCAGCATCAGGTTTAAAAACCTATTTCCGAGTGTCATTCAATACCCTCTTTATATATACATGTGCACGTGTCTAGCAGTTCTGTCGCCAACCAGTAGAGGGCAGCACAGTTGCTCAGGGAAAGGTCTCGTACTCGCGTCATACTATCATATCATATATCAAAATAAGAGTGCTTAGCTAGAGAGAATCTGTACATACCAACCAGCATGATGTTAAACGCGTCGCCTTCCCACCTTTCTACCTACTCACAATCCTAGTGGCGCCATCATGTGGAGGGATCTGGCATTACCAGTCGTAGAAACAGTAGAATCTCCTCAGGCTATTTTATCATGTTATTTGCAAAGAGGAAATTCCACTGTACGATGCAAAGAAGTTGGTTGAACTCTTGAAAAAGTAATCAAATTAGCTGTATGGTGTAAGTTTTCTATGTGTTTCACTCCGTGTAGTTTGCCTGGCGAAGGTTGACATCAGATCGAAGTTAGTCCTCCCAGGGCCTACACTGTACTCTCCATACACGCTCAGCAGTATTTTTTATGAATCAAATAATGAATGGTTAGAGGACAACCGATCTATTTTTCTATGCCACAATAGTTGCAAATTAGGTCACGGTGGTTGCCATGGCAACCCATTTCAAGTTGCTCGGATTGGTCAAAGAAACAACCATTTTTTGCCAGGTCCCTTTAGAATCGTAGTTGGGTGGATGGTGAGGCGCCAGTATTCGAGTCTTGCTAAGTTCAGTGCATCTTCCCCAGTCTTAAAACATTAGGGAACTAAGGAACTTGTGCAATCAGATGATCGTTGTCATGACAACCTGTGATCTTTTGCACCAAATATGTAATTTAGAAGTCTATTATATGTGATCATTATTTATTTAATAAAATATATTATTCCATGAAAAATTCAACTATAGTACCTTGTTTGGGTCAGCCACGGATTAGAGGTTTTGACTACCACTACGTCATTCAACCACATGGGGAATCCCCCAGATCATCCCAACGATAGTTTTAGAAACCCCCCAAAACGACCAAAATGTTCTACAGAAATGAAATCAAATTTGAATTATAGCTAGACGGCCACCACCGAAACTGACAATTATAGGGGATGCCCCACGAAACTGAAAATAATAGGCCGGCCATAAACGACCTGCCCCACGAGGGTTGTTCCAAGAAGGGAATCCCGCGAGGGAAGCCCCACCAGGGATGTTCCTTATATAGAAAGTGTAAACCCCACATAGGGGAAGCCCCACGAGGGTTGTTCCAAGAAGGGAATCCCGCGAGGGAACCCCCACGGCGGGAAATCCGAGAAGCACTACACGTAAATTGATGACGTGTATCACCGCTCGCACAACACGGCGGGAAATCCGAGTAAAACTACACGTAAATTGATGACGTGTATCACCGCTCGCACAACACGAGGGGTGTTCCAAGAAGGGAAATCGAGTGAACTACACGTAAAATGATGACGTGGATCACCGCTCGCACAACATGGCGGACATCAACATCGCTCGGCGAGGATAACGAGTCGCACAAGAACATGATTATGAAGCGACTATAACCAAGTAAGAAAGTTAAAAAGCAGAAAAGGTACTTATATAAAACTATTTAAATACGGTAAGACACTGTGAAAAAGAGATAATTGTGCATTTATCAAGTTATTTCCATTCAAACTTGTCATGAATATGAATGGGAAACGGCCCTTCAACAAACGATGATGGGCATAAAATTACCATAATGGATGGTTAATGGGTTGGATACACGATGAGAAAACTGGCGAGTGGTAAAATAGTGTGTATCCCACATAATGGGAACTCACGAAAATCTAATCTGTTCATGAAAGCGCCATAAGAAAGAATCCCCCAAAATTCAAAAAGATTTCATCATCCAGTGGTTTTTGAGATATCTTTCAGTCAAGTCTGAATGAAAACATGGACAGAAAATGTGCCAAAACAACATGTCTCCTCTGATAAGAGACAAAATAATGAAGCTAAAAAAAGCTAAAAGAAATATTGCCCAAAATGGAGAGTCAAAGTGGGATTCATTTTCCCTTATTAGCCATTGTAGCATTTTCTCATGCTCACTATTTAAAACTGTGTAATTTATTGAATTTCCATGATATCCACTGGTTACTTACCTGTAATCAAGGCCAGGTAGTCGGTCTTCACTGTGAGCCATACCTGTTCTGAATGACCTGTTGAATACCTGGAAACCTATATGAATAACAAGCTGGTCATCAAATAGCTTAGTCAATGAATATAGACAATACTGTAACAGCTGGTAAATCAATCCAACCATGATGCCACATGTATACAACAGGTGAAAAAAAAACAGTACTAAGTCAACTAACACAACTTACAAGATAAGTTGTTACAGCTTTCTAAATGTTCCAAGTTAGAAGCCTACAATGCACCCAAATTACAGACATACACATACATGCTTTAAGATCTATATTAGGGGTTAACAATGTTAACTACTGCAATATAAAATCTGAGGCCTACTGATACTTTATATGGTCCTCCAGGGCTCGACATTGGTGCTTGCCCCATTGCCCCGGGCAAGTAGAATTTGTAAATTATAGCTGTGGGGCAAGTGAAAACTGCATCTTGCTTGCCCCACTGGGAAAGTACGCTTTGTGTATTTCTGGTTTGCTTTTGAGAATGTGTGCAAGTTTCGTTGTCTGGCATCCAAGCTTGTCCTAGAAAATATGCTTTCACATCCCAGAACCATGTTCTACTTGGTTTTAAATGAAATATTATAAAACTTATAATTTTTCAAGGGCAAGTGAATGTTGGAGTAGGGCAAGTGAAAATTGAATCTCACTTGCCCTACGGGGCAAGTCGCTGCAAAAGTTAACGTCGAGCCCTGTCCTCTTGTATGAAGAGGGCTGTATACCGCTAAGGGTGAAATGGTACAGTACCAGAACGGATTCCAGCAAAAAAGGACAGTACATGTATGTATTCTAACGGTATTGTTAGCGATACTTTAGAGTGCTCATTCCTTTCTCGTTACATATTAGTAAAGTGTTGTGTTAAGGCTTCTTTACAATACCAAATAATGTCACATCTGGCCAAAAATATTTTCTCCCTGGTATATGTAATCTTCAAACTAGTCCAGAAAACTTTTTTTTAAATCCGAGGAGCAAATCAAATTGAGAAATTTGAGCATTTGACAAAGATGTATGCTTGCTTGTCAGTCATTGGTGAATAACAGTTTACAAAAATCAATACAAAATAACCTGACAACATGAAAACCTCTATAAGCTGAGCAGCTAAGTAAGTGTACATGGCCCACTTAAGCTGCTGTTATACAAGTACACATTAGAACCTCTATACTTTAACTAAGTACTGTAAAGTAAAAACAAACTAGAGCTGCACTCCCAACTCACCACTTACAAACTTGAGTGGCTTGAGCATTGGGGCAGGCGAGCTGAGCTCGAGCTGAAGTGGTCAACTCGCGAACTCGTCTACGTTTGGAACACAAACGTAACACAGAACATCTAACACAAACTTTCTTATTATTTTTATTATTTTTGCTTATCGCTGCAATGTTTTGTTTACGATCCCTAAAGTAATGTATAAAGGCAGTGTTGAGCATTATACTGACATTTGTACCGCTCTATAGTAATAATAATAATAATAAATTAATAATATTGTCATTTGATATTGCGCCCTTTCCATATAAACATGCTCAAAGGTGCATTACATTCCATAATATATATAGAAAGCAATATGTAAAAAAAGATATGTATTCTTCTATGCAGGCACATTTTAAAATGAAATAACCATAAATGTTAGCAATTCTCCATCAGTAAGTATTTCTTTTTTTAATTGGTGGGCTGAATAATGAAATTTATTTTTAAAAACGCATCCACGAGCTCACAAGCTCATGAGTCAAAATGGTGGTGAGCTCATGAGTTGATCTCCCTCTGTGAGTGCAGCTCTAAAACAAACATTCCATAAAATGAACACTAAATAAAGTACTGTGGAATATAAGAAGAGGGTGATACTATCTAAGTGACAGACTACTGGTGCTCAGGCCAAGAAAAAAAATAGCTATTACAGTTATACCGCAGCATGGTGGTTTGATGTTGATAAATATCTAAAAGGGATCAAATAGGCTCCTGTCTATTGTCTCTTATCTCCCTTGACAATAATCTTGCGTGAAATGAACATTACCTTATGCTTTAAGAGCACATTTTGCCGACGGATCTTTTCAGGTTTTAAACATTTAAACAACACGAGCATTGATCTCACACACATTAGAGTGATGTGTGGAGAGTGCACAACAAATGGCGCGTTCTATCGGGGCAATATGGCACATAAGATGACGTCATGGTACGACGGAATCCTGTAATGGATTACAAAGTCGTAACTTAGATGTTCACAGTAAAAATAATTACCGCCCCATGCCTGCCTAAGCCAATGAGCAACGTAAATTGCTGTCAATCATGCTAATTACTAGTAATTAGAACCGGCCCATGCCTGTCTAAGCCTATCACGTCCTGCTATTGTGCGATTTCGATGGGATCCCACTAGTGGTGGGACGAGTAATCGGAAGCTCGAGCTTTTGATCACTGGGGCCTCTGATCTGAGCGCTCGAGTCCAAAAATTGATCGCTTGGAAATTACGATTTCATGACATTTTGATAGCAACACATGCTCCCGATGCATGTGTAGCCTAGCGATGGCCAAAACGTCCAAATTTGCATCAGATTTCCGAAATAAAATGCTTTTTCTTAAGTCTCTGTGTCAAATGCGTAATACACCATTTTCTGGTGCACCGATTCTCAATGCCGCAGTACACCGTATGTGTGCCTGGCATGTGCCGGCATATGCCACGGCGCAATTTTGTATTAAATCGTTCATCTTACGATCTCATCAATGTGGCTGTAAAACTCGATATTGACTCGAGTTTTGGTTGTAGATTTGGCGAGCGCTCGAGTTCATGTTTTTAGGCCGAGTCCCAGCACTAGATCCCACGTGGGAAAGACGTAAGCAAGACAAAGAACATGGCAGATGAATATCAGTAAAGCGTGTGATGTGGCTTTGTTTACATTTTCGCCGAACTCGGCGAGCTGTAATGGCGGCTCGAGTGCTCGGAGGAGGCTGGAATACGAGCTGAGCAAAAGCTCGAGCTTCCAATTAATCATAAGAGCACTATCTGGTATGTCAAGTTTGTATTTAATGGACCTGTCACCAGTCAATCGAATCCCCATCTCTACAGGGAATTCAATTGACTTGTGCATACTGCGTGTTCAGTGTTTATTTTTCCACAATTTAAGATTATGAAGTTATAATGATGACTACTGTAACTAATCTGAATATTGGGAAGTAACATAAATTGCATTTATTTTTGGGAAAATCAGTTGTATGTATCTAACACACAAAGAGGTTGCTGTGAGCAGTGGCGAGTCATAACAAGAACAAGCGTGCAATACTAATTAATTCCATATGTCCTTCTCTGTGTAGGTCTAGATCTACACTATTTACATAGTCATAGACATAGTGGATGTGCATTAGTCTAGATTTACTCTTAGTCTACACACTTACTATTCATTCGACTGAGACGATAGCTAACCACACCAATCCTTGAAAATGCTTTCAAACAACACAACTGAGCAGATGACATCTAACCGAATTACCTGTTTCGCGAAGAGATCGATCTTGAAACTAGTCACCTCTTTCTTGTGGTCTCCACAAAATGGAATTCCTTTTTTCCTATTATCGCTCAAGTGTGACGTCATTCAAAAATCTTTTCATTTGACACTTTTCTGCTTAACATTTATTTTCATAAACGGAAAGTAATAGTAGTCATGTAAAAGTATTTCTGCTTGAAAAATTGAATTTTTCACTGTTAAGATTATATTTTTCAAATAAAATATATTTCCCATGATTCCCGATTTAGGGAATTCTCCAGAAGGGGATATCCCAGATAGCTCAAGGTATGGCTTGACTGACTTAGTTGGTGTCAATCAATGCATTTTAGAAACTATCTATGCATTTTTTATTTCCAGGAGAAGTAATTTTTATTTTAACCTTATGTGAATGTTGTGTTATTCCTTTCTATAGATTGTGTTTTTAATGTTTAAGAAGTTTATTTTAGACTTGGAGTGACTGATTCTTGCAGGCATTGCCATATAAGCTGATAAGTGGGCCTACATGTATATTATATATATATGTAAATGGCATACCATAAATCTTCAAAAGTATGTTTCTATGCATATCTGGTAAAAATGACAGGAATCACAACTGTTTTTCTATTGTCAACAAGATCAGAAATGTCACTTTTGCTTTGATTTTTAAACCTAAAGAGTTGTGCAAAGTATGCCCCATCCCCATTTATTAATCCAATCCAAATACCATAGCATGACCAGTACTCATCCCTCAATGACCAACACAGTACTCCACTTTTCTGAACCTTCAATGATTGATGTATCTATAGATGCATACATATTTTGTTTCAGATCTCTACGAACCACAGCAGGATAAAACCATGGCTGATAAGGTGACTTTTATTCTTACAAAATTTTGGTCAGTTTTAGATACGCAACCCCCTCATAATCTCGATATATCTACAATATTTTTAACCATTAGGCAATGATTTTAAATACATGTACTTCTCTCCAAGCTCTGGTTCTGTGAACAAACATTCGTTGACTGAAAAGTTGAACGTGAAACTGAAATTGTGATAGCATTGCCTGTGCTGATTCTCTATAAAAATCACTTCCTTATTGAATAATATACCCAAATGATGCTCATACAGGTAATCCTGCTTACCTCAGACAAATAGCCATAGGGACCACAAAAAGTTTATGAGGTAACTTTGCAAATAAGCAAGATACATACACCATCATTTTTACCTGAGCTGTAGCAAAAAAAGTAACTTGGAACCAGGGTCTTAGCCAGGATTTCAAAAATGCCTGTCCAAAACAGCAATATTAAAGTTTCTGCCCATCCAGATTTAGCTACTAATCTACTTCAAATCCTTATACCAGCTACTATTAATAGCCTAGTGTGTCAAAAAGGTCAATTTACACTTCAGCTTTGTCCTAGAATATGGTTTGTTAAGACAATATTTGGTTATTACACCCAGAAAGCCAAAATTGAAAAATCATCATAGAAGATTTTGCCTGTCCAAACAGGAGGTTTTTAGGAAACTACCTGTCCAAATGACAGGTAGGACATGTCCTGGTTAAGTCCCTGCTTGGAACAGGTGCCACCATTGTTTTTCAACATCGATATCATCATTTCCATCTAGTGTAAACATATTTAAAAATGTAATAAGTTAAATGTGGACAAGATTTTCTTCACCTTTCCATATATAGTTGATATATTTTACCCGATAGTTGCACTTTTTTGAGGGGAAAACAGCGCATAAACTCTTATCTACATGCAAAGTTATAAATTTACAGAGCGAGAATTTATTTTGTGCACAAATCACCCAGAATGACAGGTAAATCTTCAGATGCACTACACTATGGCCTCTTTCACCCAATTAACAAAAAATTGTACCTTGGGTATAACATTGTCTGGAGACCCCATCCCAATCTTTTTAAAAAGTTTTTTTCCCTTATGGTATAAACATATCCAAAGATGAAAAGCATTCCCTGGACAAAAATAAAACTGGTGTATAAGCATTCTCAAGACATTCTTTATTACATTTTGCCAAGTTCTACTAGCTAAAACATTGAATGAAATTGGTCTCACCACATACTTCAGTATGTTTTACCAGGTAGGACAATGGATTAAATGAGTCACGTCATACTTACCATTTTCTTTACTCTCAGGTAGCAGAGGGGGCAGCACCGTCTGACCCAGGGACAGAAGCTGCTGTCGCTGTGGAACAGCTTCCTATGCCTTCTAAGCAAAAAGCCAAGTAAGTGTTTTCAGGCCTGGTCATAGTTACCTTGATCCCCAACCCATTTTCCTCTCTTCTTAGATGAATAGAACATGGATTGGTTGCCACGGACCAATTACCATAGACCCATTATTATGTCCAGGACACACCTAATCTCGCCGAATCTAGTCTCTGTGTGATGTCATTAGGAGACAAAGACCAATGAGGGCTCTTGTATTACTTTACATTATAGAGTAAGTTGTCATGTGCAGAAGTTGAGGCAGCAGAACGCACTTCTTGAGTGGTTGTGGGCTGTGGGCTAGGAGTTGTGCCGAGGTTGTTGAATGAGATCTGCTTTTTTTGTATCCATTGCAGGGTCTTAGCCAGGAATTAGAAACCGGATGCCTAAAATTGATAATTGTAAAAAAATTTGGCGTTTTATTTTTCAAGGGAGATCACAATATACTCGGGTAACAACAATAAACATGCATTTACTTAATGAAAGAAAGCATTATACTCTTAAACAATGTCATGGAAATTATATTGTTTAAGGTGAAAAAATTCAGTAAAATGTGCTTGAAATCGACATATTAAGAAATTCCTCACAAAAAGATTAGGTTGTCCTTGAAGGTGATTTTTTATGGGTTACCATTTGGGTGTCCAAGTAACGCCCCGATGCCCTGCTAGCTAAGACTATGATCCGGTGATTGATATTCGTGCTCTCTTGTATCAGTGCACTCACTGTCTGTCAATTTTGGACATAAACTCAAATATATCAGTTATATTGTGAAGGATTATATTAACTCCAACATATACAATGTTCAGTCAAATGTATAGTTAGAATATTGCCTAGGTATTAACTGTCTCTCACCACTGATCAGGTGCGAACCCTAGTCGTGGCGTGTGAGGAAGTTGCCAGTGATGTGGGGTTTTTGCTGGGTTCTTTGCTTCCCTCCACTACTTACAACTGGCTAGTCATGACTTAGCCTGAACATTGGCAGAATAATTAACTATAATTGAAATTCTAAATTCACTTATTATTGATTGAAATATTTTGATGTGTCAGACCTCACCTGTTCCTTAACTCTTTCAATGCTGAGGCTACTTTCGTCCAATACACAAGAACGCAAAATAAATATTAAAATCGACCTATTTAAACCCTATCATGTGGGTATTCATTTTTGCTTTGAATATCTTGATACTTTATTGAAGGTATGATTGGTACCAGACAGAAACACAGGTTGTGGTGACGATTATGCAGAAGAATGTCAAACCAGAAAATCTAACGGTAAACATCGAAGAAAAATCGGTAAGAGCAAGATTTGATTATTTTAGTAACAACATTAATGCTATTTGACATACATACATACATACATACATACATACATACATACAAACATACACACATACACACACCCACACCTACTTACATACATACTTACATACATTCATATAAAGTTATTACATACATGTGTACATATTACATCCAGGCCTCTTTACTTGTGGAGTAGATCTCTAGGATTGAATGGTTTATTCTTTCCGAAGTGATTAGAATATTTGTCTCCAGGGGGAAGCAATATATGGGCACTGATTATCTTGTCTTTCTTTCAGCTAAGTGCCACAATAAGACTGCCCTCTGGTAGCGACTACTCTCTGGAGCTGGACCTAGCACATACCATCGTACCACAGCAGAGTTTATATAAAATATTGTCCACAAAAGTAAGTAATCTTCTGACATATTACCAAAAATATATAGTCTTTGTGGCGACGTTGGTTTTGCACAAGCCTCCCTCACTTCCTCTGAGGAAACTAATGAGAAGCTCATTTTGGTATGTCACATGACTGGCAGACTTGGATGTTTTAGTAAATACTAATAGTCACAGTCCTCAACGCTAACTTAAAATGTTACTGGTCCTATTACTGGCCCTATAGGACCAGTAACACCTAGTATCTACTGGTCCTTCAAAATTTTTACTGGTCCTACACATTTTTCTATAACTTCACAAGAAAAAGCATAGCATAGAACTTACCAACATTTATTTTTATTTATTTTACCTTCATTTATTTCAAAAACATTTGGGGATATTCTTGAGGGGAAACTTGTTAACAAGGATGTGCCCGAATGTTTACTGGCCCTTAAGGACTAGTTGAGATATTTTTTTACTGTCCCGAAGCCGTTTTTGGATTTTTTTTTACTGGCCTTGGGCCAGAGGTTTACTGTTATTGTCAAGCCCTGAGTCAAACATATACAACCTAGTACTGTATTTTGGCCAATTTTCCAATTACAACTTGGCATCAGGGATAAGTGGGCAAAATTTCAATATGGTCTCACAGGGTTATTATTGTGTCTTCATCCTTGTACTAGTTGGGATCATGAAGGTCCTCCAGAAGAAAGCTATTTCTACTCTCTCACCCATTTGCATCTGGTGTGCAACCCTTGCCTGACAACTTGAACAAAGTAAGCGAGTAATCTTTGAATTATTTTTAAAGAGGTATCAATGAGAAGATCAGGAACAACAGCTTCCAGTCAAATATGTCCCAAAATGTTATTTCATTATCAAGATATGTGAAAATATGTATGTTTCAATCGTGAATAGGTGAAGTATAACTTTGAACCTTTCCAAGTTGGACACCTCTATTTATTGACATTTTCTTGGGCCATAACTCATAATTATTCAACTAACACGGCAGCTTCCACTGCACAATTGAATCATCTTCTTTACTTTGATTTTAATCTAATTAGCACAAACTAATTTTGTTAATGAACTGCCTACACCATAATTGCTGAGTAAAACTGTTGATATTGTAGGTAGAGGTCAAATTAAAAAAGGAAGATGGCATTCGGTGGACCACTCTTGAAGACGACGGAACTGCAAAAGTTGCTGTAAAGCAGTTTAATACAGGTAACAATTATTGTTCTGAAATCTGCTATAATTGTGTTTTTTTACTAACGTTAATCCTTGAATAGCGGTAGTAGCCCAATAAGAATTTTTCGGTTATCATTGCTTTTTTTGCAATATTTAGGATTATTCATGACTAGCCAGTTGTAAGTGGTGGAGGAAACCGCAGAACCCGGCAAAACCATTGCCTAGCCCCAAGTTACTGGTAACCTCACAGGATCCAAAGTATTCTCAAAATGGTGTGACTGTTATCACAAATCTCTCTGAACAAGGCATTTCTCTTCAAGGAGGAGAATTGTTAATCCGAAACTAACCAATGTCTCCTTTCTAAATAAATTCTGAATTCATGCTTTATTTACTTAACATTGGTTGTTCATTCCTGAATCCCTACGTTCTCTTCTTATCAATAACCAACATACATTTAACAAGGTTTTCAACTCACTGAGGAAAAATACAGTCAAGGATTTTTTTCAGTTATTTCTGAATCAATTGTGAATTGTTCACTCTATAATGCTAAATTAAAACGCATAATCAGCTTAACTTGACAAATGTAGGATTCAAATTGTTCCTATAGATCAGGAAGCACGGAAGTACCCGACGTCTAGTAATTACACACGTGACTGCGATAAGCTCGTTGTTGTTGTTATTGTTGTTTTTGTGCTGATCTTGTTCTTGTTGTCACTATAGATCAAGAAGCACAGAAGTACCCGACGTCGAGTCACTACACGCGTGACTGGGATAAGATCGTGTCGGAGGTGAAGGAGGAGGAGAAGAACGAGAAACTAGAGGGAGATCAGGCGCTGAACTCACTCTTCCAAAAGATCTACTGTGACGGCAGCGACGAAGTGAAAAAAGCCATGAATAAATCATTTGTAAGTGTTCACTAGCTTTTAATGTAATTCAGAATTTTGTTGATTGTCAATTTTGAAGTTATGTTAAGGCCACTATTCATTAGAAAAAAGCCATGAATAAATTGTTTGTATGTGTATCGGGAATTCAGAATTTTGTTGATTGTCAATTTTAAAGTTATATTGAGGTCACTACCCATTTGAAAAAGCCATGAATAAATTGTATGCTAATGTTTACTAGCTTTTTTTCTGGAATTCAGAATTTTGTTGATTGTCAATTTTCCTGTCTTAAAAGAACCCATTAATAAATTGTTTGTAAGTGTTCACTAGCTTTTTTTTGTGGAATTTTGAATTTTGTTGATAGTCAATCTTTTGGTCATTCTTAATGGTGGAGGAATCCTGAGTAACTGGGGAATACCACCAGGGAACTAGAGCTGTCATTGGTATCTGATTTATTTGAATTCGTCCTAAGGCTGTTTATGTATGTTTTAAGAGTGTGTTTTCCCTATGTGTTGCAGATGGAGTCTGGAGGGACGGTGTTGAGCACCAACTGGAAGGAGGTAGCTGAGAAAGAGGTGGAAATCAAACCTCCAGATGGAATGGAATACAAGAAATATGAAAAGTAGTAAATCAATTATCTGAGACGTCTCCTTTGAACATTATTAAGTCATGTTTGCAGAACATGTTCATTTCTAAACACATTTTTCACATCATCAAACAATAAGGATGAGGTGATTTGTATTGTAGTGTGAGACACAAACATTTGGTACCTTAAAGTTAATTGTCAACATGGACACCACCGATAAGTAAACATTTTTTTTCGGCCAATGCATTTGCATTTGCTACTTTTTCAGTACAAATAAGAAAATGCATATGTATGCACATGGGTATTTTGAACACTTTTTAAGCCCAAATTTGCCTGAAATCACCCATTATCATATGGGTAGGTCAACGGCCTAAGCTGGTAGAATTTCTTGGAGCTATTTTGATACCTGAACCTTTGAATGTCAATATTTCAACCAGTCATGGCCAACTTGCCCTTAATATCTAAATATTTTTTGGAAATTCAGGTAGAAATTTTGATCATGATCAAAACAACAACTCTCGTTAACATTTTGAAAATTCACAATATACTGCCAAGATTACTGTCAAAGCTTTCATAGATCCAAAGAACATGGAGATCTCTATGCATGGGTGAACTAAGCTCTGAAGGTATGGCATTTTACACACAATTTGAACTACCGCTAATTTGACTGTACCAAGTACACACTGTGTTCATCATTGTGCATTATATTGAATTGAATAAAAACACCAGTTCATTCACTGATTTCATTTGACCTGATGTTGTGTTATCATTTAGATTTGCCACTAGATCTAATATCTGATGATTTGATTAGGTTCTCATTAGTGGGCTGGCCTGGTTGCTATACAAACATGCAGTGTTGCGAAGGGGTTGTCTTTGGTGCCTTTGCAACTAAACGAGACAAAGTAGCTCAGTTGGTTAGGTGTCGGACTAGTAATCAGTAGGTCGCTGGTTCAATTCCCGGCTGGGGCACTTTGGTCTGTTCTTGGGCAAGACAGTTTTATTCCATATTGCCTCAGTCTACCCAGCTGCAACATGGGTACCTAGCATTAATAAGGCAGTGCTTAGAGCTTGTGCACAATATGCTGCCACCTGCTCTGGAATATCCCTTGGGGGATTGAAATGTTTTCCGTGTGTACAGGCCTGCTAGGGGAGGAACATTGTGTGAGCACTTCAGTGGATACAAGACTATAAACTGAATACCTTTAAAAGACCTTGCGACTATCAAAAGGAGAAGAGACTTTGCCCTGGTTCAGGGATATGACTCAAGCTATTGAAAGCGATATAAAACTTAATCCTCCCTTCCTCTTTTGGTCAGGGCTTCACGCTTACTTAAAAGGATCGCTTCTTAGCCAGTGTATAGTTACTTTATAGCCACCTAATATTCCTTGGGCCAGGGTTCATGATTTGACTAATTGGTACCAGTTGGAGGGGACTGCGAATAACCTGTATATTTCGAAAGCCCTTGAACTACTCTTCAAATCCCTGCATGATGGACATCTGTATTTGGTAGCTGTTTTGAGATATTGACCTAAGATGCCGGGTTTGTCACTTTCATGCCAAATTGGACAATTCACTGTTTTCAGGGCCTTCTATTTCCTAAATTAAAGATCATACAGCAGTTAAATCTAAGGTCTAAATAAAAGTCACATAGATGCTATAAAAAGTGCTTTATAAAGTATTTCTTTTTCAACTGATGATGGTAGCTGGGGTCGTACCCGTTCAGAATCTGCCGGGTGGACTTCGGTCACCCTTGAGCATTTTAAGAAATTCAAGATGGCTGCCATTCTAGTATTTCAGTCATAACTTCCGTGGTATTCTGGCTAGGATGGTTATTTGGAATTTCGTTTTTTGGTCACATTTATGCTAATAGGATGGTTATTCTTGTGTCTAAACATATGTTTCTGGGGCCAAGGAATACATTGAAACAATCCATGAGGTTGGGCTGAGTATTTTGAGGAAATCCAAGTCTGAGATAAACAAACATGATCTCTTCCAGCTTGGTATTTATACGCCCAAGCAACAGACTTCACTTTGTGGGCAATAAACAAAAGCCCAGTCCCTCCCCATTCCAAAAATACCATATTAGTTGAATAAAGTTGTATATATCTCCATTTATAGGCCTCGATTGGGCCTAGCCCCAGTTTTAATTGGAACTATGCAATGGTACTACTCAAAGAGATACACCATTTAGTTCACCGAGACCTTAAGATAATCCAAGATGGCGGCCAAGGTGGTCACCACTACAGGGTATTAGCCACAACTGCCATTGTACCCAGCCCAGAATGATGATTTTGGTTTCTTTCTATATGTTTTTGGGGTTATGGAATATTCATTAGAACCATTCATAAATTGTGTTTGGGTTCACCTCTTAAGGAAATCCAAGATGGCTGCCACTTTAGGGTTTTAGCCATATAACTCTCTTTGTGTTTGGTCAAGTATGATCATGTATGTGTATAAGGATATGTTGTTAAGACCAAAGTAATAAATATCAAGGTTTCACCACTAATGTGTGTTGTAGTGCATATCCGTAGGTCATCCATGTATTTTCTTTTACATATTTTTATATTTCCAATTAATCAAATACCCATTATCAATTGTTTTCTAGGATCCTATCTTTAGTTCTTTGAGCCTGTCAGCAAGTTGTATAATGCTTGACAGACTCACATGCAAGTTCACTACCACAATGGAAGGGAATCAGTAATAATGTTTTCAACTTGGTTTCCTAACCCTGTCACTCAATTCTGATCTAGCTCTAGTGGACTTATTTCTACGAGCAAATGTCCCATAATTTTGCCAATGGGCACTATAGTCTGGCAGCTTATGTAGTTTTCGTGGGAAGTTCATGTTAATTGTTATAGACGTGGTATTTCTAGAACAATTTTTGATTAGGACTTCAAAACAATATGTCTCCAATTTTTCCGACAAATTTTTCAAGGTCAAATGTCAAGGTCAAAGTTCAAAATCTTTAAAATGCCTTGTTTGGACCTGAAACAAGCTGCATTTGATAAGGAACTCGATTTTTAGGGTGAAATACACTCAATAAGTGAATTTCATACACAAAGATTTAGTATTTTCCACACTAAAGTTTAAATCTGAGGTCAATAAGTACATTTTAAAGGAAAGTTTAAAGGTCAAATCAGTGAAAAATGCCTTGCATGGACAGGACATGAGCTGCACTTGATAAAAACTGGTTAGAAACCAGATTTTATGATGAGACACCCTTTTTTTAGTTAACTTCATTAAAGCACGCTTCATATTTTCCACCTCAAAGATTATAGGTCAATGAGTCCATTCAAAGGTTACCATAAACAGTCAAAATGCATGAAAATGCCTTGCATGGACCGGATACAACAGTATAACAGTTGGTTAAAAACCAGCTTTTATGATGAGATACACTTTTCCCGTAAATTTCATTACACTTCATACTTTCCACCTCAAAGATTTTATCTAAGATTATAGGTCAATGAGTCCATTCAAAGGTTACCATAAACAGTCAAAATGCATGAAAATGCCTTGCATGGACCGGATACAACAGTATAACAGTTGGTTAAAAACCAGCTTTTATGATGAGATACACTTTTCCCGTAAATTTCATTACACTTCATACTTTCCACCTCAAAGATTTTATCTAAGGGTCAATGAGTTCATTCAAAGGTCAGATCAACAGTCAAAATCTAGGAAAATGCCTTGCATGGACCAGATACAAGCTGCATTTGATTCTATTTGGTTAGAAACTAGCTGTTTAGGACGAAATACACTTTCCCAGTAAAACTATATCCACACTCACTCAGTACTTACTGTCCACAGTATTGAATCAAAGGTCAAAGTCCAGGTGAAACAACCCTGGAAAAAGATCATTATCAATCTTTAGATTTCATTTACTGAGGAGAAGACTATGATCGTCATTCATGAAAAGTTTTTATTCAAGAAACAGGTTCAATTTTACAATCATTCTGTTTACAATGGTGCCTTCATAGCACTAGAATAACCAATACCAAATGGTGGCAAGGAAAGCCACATTAAATGTTTGATATGAAGGTTAGAATCTAGGAAAATGTCCTGTATGGGCAGTTTCTTGAAGTTATTCAAATCCACCATTCGACAGTAATGAAACAGCCACTGTGGTTCTGGGAACCCCTGGGTATTCTAACAGCACTTGAACATAATACGGAAGCTTCCCAGCACATTAATTTCCCTTTTCCAGTAAATTTGCCTGTCTGATCTGGCCCAGTAAATGTGTGTAAACACTCTGGCATGCTCTCAGCGCCCTGCTCCAATAGGTGAAGACAGCAATGACTTAAAGTGTAACTCCACCTTCAAAACTAAAAAAGATATGTTTTAGAGCTCAGTGTCACCTTTCAGGACACCTTGATTACAATTGTACTCCGCAAATTGACTGAGATATTTAAGTTTGTATCTTGAAAAATACAGCAAATTTACTGCCTCAGCTGGTCCATGGAGGCACCATCTTGGAGCTTATCAGAAACAGGAAGTGACGTCATGCTGCTACATCCAGGCTGCTCAGGGCCATTAATAATAATAATAATTGGAATTTATATAGCGCCTTTTCCATTCATAAAATGTTCAAAAGCGTTGCACATTGTCATAGTTTTAGTCATAGTCCACAGCGCCTCAATGGGCGAGCCTGAAAAGGTGTGTTTTGAGACACTTCTTGAAGGCCTGACACGATGTAGAATCCTTCAGGTGTTGTGGAAGCGCATTCCATAATCTCGGTGCACTAATGGAGAAAGCGCGATCTCCAAATTTGAGTCTAGTCCGAGGCTCATCCAGAAGGCCCATTTGCTTCTGATCGTAGATGGCGTCTGGGTTTATAAGGCACGAGCAGCTCCTTGATGTACTTAGGTGCAAGTCCGTTTAGTGCCTTGTATACCAGCAGTAGGACCTTAAATTGGATGCGGAATTTGATTGGTAGCCAGTGAAGCTTGATGAGAACAGGTGTGATATGTTCAAACTTCCTGGTTCTCGATACTATCCTTGCTGCACTGTTTTGTAGTCGCTGCAGCTTTGCAATCAAGTCCTGTTGTATTCCAATTAGGAGAGCATTGCAGTAATCCAAGCGAGACATCACCAGTGACTGCATCACTGTTTTTGTGGCATCTTCTGTTAACACACGTCTCGCTTTTCCAATATTTCTCAGGTGAAAGCTAGATTCTTTGACAACACTCTTGACATGGGGTGCCATGATCAGTAGAGAGTCAAACATAGCTCCCAGATTCCGCACAGGCTCAGATGCAACAGACACATCAGTACCTGCTACAGAGAGTGACTTAATGTTCAGTTCAGCTAGGTGTTTCTTAGAGCCGAATAGAATTATTTCAGTCTTGTCATTGTTGAGTTCAGGCCATTCAGAACTGAACACCCTAACACATTCTGTCATTAGTAAATGACTTGCAAAGAGGATAGTGGTGTATCAGACTCAGCAAACAGAGGCACTGTGTCTCAGTGTATACCTATATGGTGCAATTTTATTTTCTAGAGGTATACCAGGTTCTGTGTGGCAAAAGCAATGAGGGAAAAGAGACCATGACAGGATATGGTCACACAGAACTTTTTAAAGTCACTTGTTACAACTTTCAACCCTCAAGAGCATGCTAAAACTCCTATATTAAGCTGCACGCCAGAGTATCGTATACTTCCTAAACTAAATATACCACTTTCTTGTAGTCATTTCCATGAAAACCGCTTTTATACTCAATTTTCTGCTGCAAGTGGAAATCTGTATGGCTGTCACATCTAGCGTCAACACTCCATCGTATACTGCTACTAGCTGGCTGCATTTGACCCATATAGATAAGGACCTGCACGCCAGTGCCGGCCAGGTGGGTAGCGTTCTCTAGGGAGTGCGAATACCAGGAAGCATTGCTCCCAACCGTCCGGGCCACCACGGTACCGTGGTGGCCAGGACGGTTGGGACTGTGGCCATATCCTGTAATGACCTGCAGTAAAGGGGTTATGGATGAGCTTTAGGGCTCTAGAGATTCTACCAGTTTACAAATTAGTCTGGTATTTAGTACTCTTACAATGTCCTGACAGTCCGGACACTGTTATCTTGTGATGAAAGGAAGTTTACAATTAGTAAGCTATGTGTGTATTGTCATGTAGAGTGTGTCGGCTGCTCAGGAATTGACTGCAATACACATAAATCTTAAAGGAATTGCGTCTGCTCTATATATAGTTTCATGCTTTACCCAGGAGGTTAACTGCAATAAACATCCTCTGCCCTCTGGGCACAATTATTTCCAATTGCAGTCAGACTAGTTACTGTTAGGAAAACACAAGTATTTGAAGTACAATTGTGAAACCAGATAGCCTATAAACCATCTTCCAATTATATTGTGATGATGTTTAGTTCATATTAGCTATATATTACTTCTAAACTAATGCCTACAATTTAAACAGAAATACGGCAAATATAACATATTTTTAATTGTGTTATTGTATGACAGAAAACTATTATTATTATTAGTGTATTCTTCCGATAGTTGGATGGGGAAGTCAGTGAATATCCTTTTCTGGCATTCAGAACTTCCCCCACTTAATCTAAATGTTCCTTGCCTTTAAATGTGGGGCTATCACAGACCATATATTGATCATATTTTTGGCGTTTCAGACTGTATATTGATCATGTTTTCACTGGTACATGCGCTTATTTCGAAAATCTTTGTTGCATCCAAACTGGAAGCTTGACAATTCACCATCTTTGTGCTCAGTTTTTGAGCTGTCCACAGTCACGGTCTTAGGGTTCAACTTTCCTAGGGGCATATGCCCCTAGATTTTGCTGTGGACTCCAAGATTTTTCAAACTAGGGGCCCAAAATAGTATGTATCATAATCAGAAATCCAATTATTGGCCAAATCTTTTGTCAAAAGACCTTTTCGTGCCTCTGGCCTCAAATCTAAGTGTCAGACCCTGGCCACTAGAGCTAGCCCCTAAGCTCCCTCACTCTCTCCAGGAAGTCACAGCATGTCATCACACGCACCTAATTAACATCACTAATTAGGTTCCCTCTGAGCAAACATGGCAGCCCCCATAAAGTTACCTTTAAATGGTATTATCTCAGTTTATCTGCTGAGTACAATTGTAATCAAGGTGTCCTATGAAAGGTGAGATTGAGCTCTACAACATATCTTTTTTAATTTTGAAGGTGGAGTTACACTTTAAGCTTATAAAGAAAAGGACAATGAAAATCCTGAAAAACAGCATATAGTCAATTGCATCCTGACCATTGACTTAAAGGACCTCGTCCAATGATTTGGCATTTATTTTGTTTAAATTGCCCAACTTGAGTCATGTACCGGTAATGTAAATGTGAATAAGAACTATATAACCTCTGAGATACATGTAGTATTGGATTCAAAAATTACTATTGGAAAAAGTGTATGCAAATTCATATTACTCCCAGATAGTGTTATCAACCTAGTGGAAGCTTGAAATACTGTCGTAAAGAGTGTAAGAATGGTCTGTGTCCTCATGCTCCAGTTAATGTGGATCAAGGGAGCGAGCAGTTCCACTGGATTCTTGTGAAATGACATGTCAGAATCTTTTTGGTTTTGCTACTTATAGTCAGGACTTGACATCAACTTTTGAAAACGCCAGTCATGAATGGTAATTCACTTTTAATTTCTACCAGCGCAACACAATTATCAACTGCCCTGCAACAAGTACAAGGGTGTGGAGAAGCACGTACCCTTGAATTGAAATGCCACCAGGCTCTGCAGCTTCTAGCGCTGAGATACTGTAAAACCCATTATTATCGCGGTCCTTTTAATTTCACGCATTTCGCTCTTGGTGATGATAACGCGTATACCAGTACTATTACTGGCGCTGATATGCGTTCAAAATAGCAATGCCCCATATAGCGGTGATACAGTTGATGCGCGTGATCAAATGGCCGCGCGGCAGTTGCGTGAAAAATAAATGTGCATGGTAATAAAGGGTTTAACAGTACCCACTGCATCTACATAATTGATATCCAGTGTACTCAAGCCCGCCTCTCATCCTAATACACTGGATATCAATTACCTAACCACGGCGGGTATCTTGGTCGCATTTCCACTCACCCATTTTCCTCATATATATGAAAGTGACATTTCTGTTTGTTCCATACAGATAGCAATCAACTGTGTACTTTCTATAATGGTTTTACTATGGGCACAAAGTAGCTCAGATGGTTAGGTGTTGGACTAGTAATCAGTAGGTCACTGGTTCAATTCCCGACCTGACCACTTCGGTCTGTCCTTGGGCAAGACAGTTTATTCCATATTGCCTCAGTCTACCCAGCTGCAAAATTGGGAATTGAAATGGTTTCCGTGTGTGCAGACCTGCTAGGGAAGGAAGGTTGTGTGAACATTTCGGTGGATACAAGACTACAAACCGAATACCTTTACCTTCATACTTCTAGTTTTACAATAGAAAAAGAAATATTGGATTTCATTTGAGCAATAATATCTCTGAAGTTACTTGAGGTAATCATACTTGCCATGTCAGGCAAGCACAGTCTGATTTTCACTTGCCCTTCCATTTTGAAAATGTTTACTTGTCCCAGGCCCTTCATGTGGAGCCCTGTTACTGACATAATTCCAGAAAAAGGGGCTGGTCTTGGTCAAAATTCCCGTTCTTCTAGATGTAGCTTTGGAAAAATTGTGAATTGGCCACGATATTGTAGTAGAAATACTCTATGTAGGTCCCAATAGTGCTGTTAGTATTGTCACGTTTGGCCATGACATGTCTTGGATTCAATCACTACTGAATGGAGGATTTGAATAACTTCAAGAAACTGCCCATACAGGACATTTTCCAGGATTCTAACCTTCATATCAAACATTTAATGTGGCTTTCCTTGCCACCCAAGTATTCCCAACTTTTTGGGACATATATGATATTTTCACATTTGGCCCGGACAGGATGGAAAGGATCAAAGATGTAATATATAACCCTTTCTTGTCAGACTTCATTAGAAGTGTAGAGTCTCCATTCAAAGCAGAAATAATTCTGCATATGGATATCATACATGAGACACCAATCTGGTTTAAACCCAATTTAAGAATTGATTTTAAAAAGTCATGGTTTGACAAGGGTATCAGAACACTCAATGACATAGTGGATTCTTTTGGTAGACCTATGTAATTACAAAAAATTCAAGATACATTCCATATTAAGACCAACTTTCTGGAGTATGGTAGTTTCTGTATTAAAATCAAATCTTATCTCAAATACAAAGATTTCCCGATGTACAAAACATCGACTCCTAGAAACAGCTACATTATCATCATTGTACATAAAGACAAAAAGGGTGTATTCAACCTGTACCGCAGTCCTCATGGAAGACATTATAATAGTGTAGAAGAGAATTGTAACAAATGGAATACCTGTGATGATATCTCATTAACACCGATAGTATGGCATGCCAAAATGATATTTATTCAACTCACAAAATATCATTATGGCATGCCAAAATGATATTTATTCAACTCACAAAATATCATGCAACTTTCAAAATATCGTTCAACTTTGTTTAAATATATCATGCAACTCTCAAAATAACATACAACTCAGGAAGGGTGTATATTTTTTGGGAACATGTATAATGAACTCAGAAAAGTTATGGGTGTTGTGACCCACCCGGTCATGCACTTGTAGTGGGGAAGGTCGCTGGTAAAGGGGAAAAGCGTCTGGTCTGATAGTCCTTTTGTGTTAACCACTATGCTCCTGCTGACTAATGTGGCCAATACAAACAAATTCAAATAACCTGAAAAATGACTAAAATCCTAGCACATGGGTACTCATCTGAGAGTACTCTGTGAGAGCTATCCAATGAATACCAACATCACAGGATCTAGATGTTTTTCAAAAATCTTTTCATCCTTTTGATTTGGACCTCAGCATTAGATGGGTTAAACTACGCCTCACTGGACCCCAGCCCTTCAAACCTTTATGAATTGCCATGGCCAAGTGGGTAAGCACTCAAGCTGGAGTGGTCATTTACATATCTAGCTCTGTGATCAGCTTGACCATAACCTATTAATTCCAGACAACAACCCTTCAAGTAATTATCAATGAATAATCCTGTGACAACAGACACAGTCAGTCTAAGCTAAGGGAATCATTAAATGCTAATTATGACAACTTGCGTACACAGGGGCTTTTTAAAATAGTGGATGTAGATGATAAGGGTACTTTTCTCACATTACTCTCAGAGTTTGCTATATATATATATATATATATATATATATATATATATATATATATATATATATATATATATATATATATATATATATATATATATATATATATATATATATATATATATATATGTATGTTAATTGTATGTATAGTTGTATGTATGTATGTATTTAAATATATATATATATATATATATATATATATATATATATATATATATATATATATATATATATATATATATATATACATTTATATATATATATATATATATATATATATATATATATATATATATATATATATATATATATATATATATATATATATATATATATAGATAGATAGATAGATAGATAGATAGATAGATACAAGATGTGGGTATTCATTGGATAGCTCTCACAAAGTAGTCTCAGATGAGTACCCATGTGCTAAGATTTTAGTCATTTTTCAGGTTATTTGAATTTGTTTTTATTGGCCACATTAGTCAGCAGCAGCATAGTGGTTAACACAAAAGGACTATCAGACCAGAAGCTTTTCCCCTTTACCAGCGACCTTCCCCACTACAAGTGCATGACCGGGTCACAACACCCATAACTTTTCTGAGTTCATTATACATGTTCCCAAAAAATATACACCCTTCCTGAGTTGAATGTTATTTTGAGAGTTGCATGATATATTCAAAAAAGTTGAACGATTTTTTGAAAGTTGCATGATATTTTGTGAGTTGAATAAATATCATTTTGGCATGCCATACTATCGGTGTTAATGAGATATCATCACAGGTATTCCATTTGTTACAATTCTCTTCTACACTATTATAATGTCTTCCATGAGGACTGCGGTACAGGTTGAATACACCCTTTTTGTCTTTTTAACTGGCCTGCCTATCAGTATTTTGTAGTAGAGTATAGATTGTTTATGTAAGTATTTCATAGTCTTTTGTTATTTGAGTACTTACCTCACACTGCCGCCAAGTGAAATGTACTTAATCTTTGTATATTTACTATATCTTATGATTTCATTATGTGTTTATTGGTCTTGTATGCATAGTAAAGCGGAAGCAGAAAGTGCTATTGCGAGTATTCAACTCATTTGTGTCTGAAATGCATGTGTAGGGTTGGGTACTGTTAAGAGGTACCGGTACAGGTACTGGAATTGTTTCAAAAAGTACCATATTGTACTGTTTCATTCCTTAACCCTTTCAATGCTAAGGTTACTGTCGTCCGAAGCACAAGGATGTAAAGATTTTTGAAAATTATCTAAATCATGTCATTGGTATTCAAAGGATAGCTCTCACTGACCATTTTCAGATGAGTACCCATTAGCCAGGTTTCCAGTCATTTTTCAGTTTTTTTGCATAGTTTTGTATTGCACAAGGGTTAAAGGTACTCTTAACAATACTAACCGCTGTGAAGTACAGCAATTTTAACCCTTCTAATGCTGAGGCTGCTTTCATCCTAAGTACGAGGATCCAACGATTTTTGATAACCATCTAAACCCTGTCATGTTGGTATTCATTGGAAAGCTTCCGCTGAGTACTCTCAGATGAGTACCCATGTGTCAGGGTTTCAGACATTTTTCAGCTTTTTTGCATCATTTTGTAAACGCATAATTAGCAACCAGCCGCATAAGGGTTAACAGTACCGTTAAAATATCAAACCTTTTCTACGGTACTGATACCGTCCCGTTTCGTTCTTAGAGGTATCAAACAACAAACCACCTCCCAATTATGCTAAAGACAAACTGCTGGCTGGTTTGTTATTTATTTAACCTGTTCATGCCCAGAATGTCCAGTTGTTTTTAGACTAGGAAAGACCTCAAAATTAAGGGCAGTACTTGTAAAATATTTACAATTTGTTTCTCAGAGAAAAAAGGCAATCTTTCATAGAAACAGAAATACAGGGACAAAGTATAGGCATAGAACTGGGCCCTGCATTGCATTATCAAACTATACTTAGATAATAAAGCCACGTTTAGCTTTGTTTTTACTGCAAAATGATAGATGTAACAATTTTATATTGCCTGTATATTTATTGGTTATGATGTTTGCACATCCATTGTGTGGGTGGTTCATAATCTATGGCTAGGTAAAGATTGTTGTTATTTAGACTAGGAAACTTGACTTAAGGTGGCTTATGGGGTTAATCTGTGAATATAGGGTCATTTTGAGATTATTATATATTTCAGAGTCTTAACCCTTTTCCTCATAATCAGATCAACTGTGAATGTCTCGGCCATCACTTGTCGAGTAAGAGACTGTTACAGAAGCTCCCATAGGCTGTCACACAAGCAGGAATTTTTGGCCCCTTTCTCAACATCAGATTTCATTAAAACATTGTCGCTTCAAATATGCATTTTGGGTATCAAGTGTTAACAAATTTGCTCCATAAGTGTGGATAGGAGCTCTTTTAAAACACTGAATGTTTCTTTGTTGTTTTTTTTTCCAATTTTTACCTTAAAATCTTACACCCTGCTGGGAGGATACTTCTGTGATGCTTTTTGTATTCATCTACCAAAGACCTTTCAGGCAATATCTACTTTGCGTGGTATAAATTGACAAATAAAAGCAGGATTGAGGAATGACTGAGTACATGATATTAATCCCATAAGCCATCATAATGATCATCCAGGCAGTTTTATCGTTGATTTAATATAAGAGTTGAATAAGGTGCACCTCAGAAAATAGGAATGAATGCTCATGACGTTTGAAGAGAAGGCCTGGAAATGACATGTTCACCTTTTCATGCTTACAAGTTACTCTTGGAATTGTTGACTGCTTGCTGTGCCAATAGAGAATAAAGAATCATTTTGCAGACTGGTCGTTCACTGATTTTCATCACATGTTCTTGTTCAAACATAGGAAAATACAGGCCTGTAAAATTAATGTAACAAGCAAATTCCCAAGGATCTTACAGGATACTAGTAGCTTCCATGAGTTGATCAAACAGTCTGGGTGTTTCTTATATAATTTCAATTTGCCAAAGATTTTGGAGTTAAAAGCAAATTTAATTCTGTCGATTTCCTTTAATGGGAAAGTTATTAGGTTTTCCTTTAAAGGGTCAATCTTTAAAGGGAATTGGCTTTAGCTTTGAAGATGAAATTATCTTTGGTTTCTAATTACGGATGAGGAACTTCCTCTAAAGAAAACTGAATTTTGGGATTTTGTTTCCCTTTAAAGGACAATTCCACCATGTATAAAACAGAGGCCCAAATAGTTTCTTATGGTATTCTCTACTTAAACCCAAGTTCCCACCAGTGCCAACCTAAATAGTCATTAGCAGTAAGGTAACTGCTAATGACTTATTGCACCAACAGCCTGCCTGGAGGCTATTAACAGGCTAAGATGGCAGCCCCCAGTGTCTCTATTTTGTGTATATTAGGATGTGTTTAAATAGCAATATACTTCTTGTATGAAGGTTGGCACTGGTTAATTCTTTTTTAAAAGATAATAATTTTTAAGGTAAATGCCTTTTTCTTTGCATGGATGGCATATGAAACAGGCCAATGCAGTGACTTTTAAAGGAAAAACAACTCCATGAAAAGAAAATGATTTTCAAGGTAAATGCCTTTTTATTTGCAGGGATGGCATATGAAACAGGCCAATGCAGTGGAATGTCAGGAACTTCACCAGATATATAAATGAAAAACTTAAATACCAAACAACAAAAATTCAGGCTTAACATAGGAAATATGTATTTGCCACATACAGGAAATCTTTGTAGACAGCATGTCTCTATTTACAGGTAGTCTTGTATAGGGGTGGATACCTTTAAGAATGAAACTGCCTGGTACCAATGAATTGGTACAGTATTTTAACGGTACTGTTAATAGTACTGTATTGCATTATTATCTTATAGGTTTTGATGTGAATAGCCATGTTTAGGGTCCTAGACAATGACTAATAAATGATAACTTCACAGTGGTTAGTATCGTTAAGAGTACCTTCAAAGAATAAGACAGTACGATACGGTACTTTTTGAAATGATACTGGTAGTAGTATCAGTACTTCTTAATGGTTTCCAACCCTAGTCCCTTATGCAGGTTTGTCTCTATATCACTGATTCTTGCCTCCCAGGAAGAGGTATATCTCCTGGATATGGCGTAGATATCTAAATGAGACCTTGCATATTTCCGGGTAACAATCAAGATTGTACTCCACTGCTGCTATGCCGAGTCCAACAACTCTCCTGATCAGCACCTCCATAAAGACATAGTCAAACACTCTATTGAAATAGTCTCTCTCTACAAACTGGATGCATTTAGCATTAGAAGAGCGGGTCTCCATCCTTGTGCCACATGTCTTCCAGTTTTGTGTCTTGTTGATGCTGTCTGTATGCTGAAAACTGAAAACATTCTTAATGTAAGAGGATTTTAATTGAATGTATGGACCATCAACATCTGTCCACTGAATATTTTATAATGCGCTCTTGAAAATTGTAACTTGAAAGAGTGCAATATCAAATATCAAATTATTATTGTTATTATCATCATTATCAATAGTAGTAGTAGTAGTAGTAGTAGTAGTAGTAGTAGTAGTAGTAGTAGTAGTAGTAGTAGTAGTACATATAGACATACTATCAAATTATTGTTGTTATTGTCATCATTATCATTAGTAGTAGTAGTAGTAGTAGTAGTAGTACATGTAGTATTACCAACTTATTATCATTATTATTATTATTATTACTAATACTATATTATCATAACATCATTATCGTTAGTATTATTATCATTGATACTATTATTATTTTTATTATTATTACTAATTTACTATTATCACCATTATTACTATTATTACTATTATTACTATTATTATTATTATTATTATCATCATTATTATTGTTATCTTTATTATATGCTGCACTGTGAGGTTTTCATGTGGTTCTGTTATTTAGTGTAATAATTTGTGATAAAGCTGTAGAATTTACCAGTGCCAAAGTTCACTGACCTCTGACCTGATGCGATAATACCATTCCGCAATGCCTGACGGTACACCTCTCTATAGTGGCACCATTCCCCTACAGTGGCGCCCTCTTGCAGTGCCTCTATGAGGAAGAGGATGACGTCTCGCTGTGGGACGTGGATGGCTGTCAGTTCCCAGTCGATCAGGACCAGATCTGGCCCATGGCATGCTCCAGCGCGCAGACCCAGGTTACCTGAAAAACAAACAGAAATCATATATATATGCATACACCTGCGCTGAACATTCATCTAAAAATCTGATTGCAAATATGACTTGGGCATGTGAGAAAGTTTAAAGTGACTTTGAGTTAGGCAGTGGTTTTCCTTAGGTTCTTAAAACTGCAAATGTACATAACTTGTCTATGATTAGATTTTTGATCACTAGTCATCATTCATGATAGGACAAGAACCATGACATTGAGCTTCTTCGTAAATGACATTACTTTTTACACACCCAGCACTCCAATAGTAGTAGTAGTAGTAGTAGTAGTAGTAGTAGTAGTAGTAGTAGTAGTAGTAGTAGTAGTAGTAGCAGTAGTAGTGGTAGTAGTAGTAGTAGTTGTAAGCATTATTAGTTATACTCTTAACAGGTTATTGAAATATTACCATCATCATTTAGAGAGTTTGTTTAGAAAATCCATCAAAACTTATTGAGAAAGAGCTAAACAAGTATAAGCTATGGAACACCATAAGGAAATTCAGAAATCTCACCTGGATAGGAATCTCCATGGATGATGGTTTTAATGGCCTCATTGATCACAGGATAGATCTCCGTTTCATAGCTTGCTATTATAGTATGAAGTAGAGTGGTAATCTGGTCATCATATAGTTCTGGGTAGAGAGTCTGGCAGATGCTGAGCGAGGCTCTCGAAAGGGGGCGTGTTTGCAGGACTCTAGAAGGGGGGTAGACAAGGGTACAGTCAAGGTCATTCACCACTTGCTCATAATTATCCAGGTGCAACAGGTGAAAAGATGCCAGGTTTGACAAAACCCTTGAAAGCAAATCAGGAGTCCAGTTGTTCAAATCAGTTTCAGCAAAGATCAGGGTGTTTTCTGGAGTCAAGCACTCCATGAATATTGCGTAGATGGAACGTTCCCGATCACAGATGGTGTGATATATGCGTGGAAAGTACATTCCTAGGTGTTCATTTGGCGCTGCATATTCCACCATGCATATTTCCTTTTCGATATGACACACTTTGTTGAAGACCATTGTTTCATAATGCTTGAAGAGGTTGTAATATGTGTCTCCAAATCGTGCCACCCGCTGACACCTCTTTTCCAGGGTTGGTTTGACCATGGATTTCAGCACAATTGGGAGAACTATCTCCTGTGAGGAACAACCAGTATTTCTGCTGCATCCTTCTATTACAGAATAATCTGGCAGTTTTAAGTTACCATATCCCTCTGGTGGCAGTTTTAAGTTACCATCTCCCTCTGGTGGCAGTTTTAAGTTACCGTCTCCATCTGGTGGCAGTTTTAAGTTACCATCTCCCTCTGGTGGCAGTTTTAAGTTACCCTCTCCCTCTGGTGGCAGTTTTAAGTTACCAACTCCCTCTGGAGGCAGTTTTAAGTTACTGTCTCCATCTGGTGGCAGTTTTAAGTTTCCATCTCCCTCTGGTGGCAGTTTTAAGTTACCGTCTCCATCTGGTGGCAGTTTTAAGTTTCCAGCTCCCTCTGGTGGCAGTTTTAAGTTTCCAGCTCCCTCTGGTGGCAGTTTTAAGTTTCCAGCTCCCTCTGGTGGCAGTTTTAAATCACCAACTCCCTCTGGTGACTGTTTTAAGTTGTTAGCTCCCTCTGGTGGCTGTTTTAAGTTGCTACCTCCCTCTGATGGCAGTTTTAAGTCACCATCTCCTTCTGGTGGCTGTTCTAAGTTGCTAGCTCCCACTGATGACAGTGTTAGGTGGCTATCTCCCTCTGGTGGCTGTTTTAAATTACTTGCTCCCTCTGGTGGCAGTTTAGTGCATTTTAACAATAGAGGCAATATTCCAGTAATTCTGTCGGGAAGTTCCCCCACTGACACACATTGTGAGACGGCCATACTGAAGCCTTGTGCTGTATCTAGAGGGATAGGTGTCCATGATACAAGCTCCAGCCCATTCTTCAGTGATATTTGGTGAAGAACCTGCTCCAGTTCTTCCTTGGGAAATCCTTGTGGAGGCTTCATCTCTAAAGACAGCACATTCCTATAAGCATCCCCAATGTAAATTACAATTCGTTATATATTGCTGAACCGAGGAAGGTCAAGTTACAGATTTCAAGTGATTGTGCAAGTTTACACTTGTTAACACATTCATGCCCATAGTATTCCAAAAAAGCATGTCTAGGTTATTTTGTGATAATACTTATTTGATAAAGGCTATATTCATGAAAAATGTTAGATGGTTAAACGTTAAACAAACCCTTTCAACAGCTATCCTCCAAAATCCTTATAAGTTAATCCATGCATTATTTTCAAGTTGTTAAAAGGTTTATAGATGCATATATATATATATATATATATATATATATATATATATATATATATATATATATATATATATATATATATATATATATATATATATATATATACATGTATATATATATATATATATATATATATATATATATTATTATATATATATATATATATATATATATATATTATATATATATATATATATATATATATATATATATATATATATATATATATATATATATATATATATATATATATATATATATAACTTGAGCAGTTCTTATTTATCACATCATCAGGGAAACATGAGAATGAGAGGGTTAATGACAGGCCTTGACCTATAAAGATTTCCATGATATCACTGTGATGATGCATGTAGGATATGTAGGTCATAAAACAAACATTTATTTTTTAACCCCATTTTCCCCAGGGTCAAGGTGGATGATCCAGAATAAATGATCTACTAGGAATGGATGCATTATATTTACAAACAAAGAGGGACACATGGCAGATCCTTTTTAAGAACAAATTAATTATTGACAATATTAGAAGAAATTTGCTGGCTAGGACTTAGAGCAGAAGGACTGACTATGAACTGACTGACAGGATGAGTTCTTTATTTGGACAGAGTTGGAACACAGGCAGAATAGCCATTTGCAGGGATTGAGCTTGATGGGCATTTGCCCCTGGAATATTTGATTTTGTGATCAGATGTTGAAATGTAGGAGCTAAGTTTGCTGTATGACATTACAACAAATCAAAGCACTGTTCTGAATAAGTGTGAAAAAGCATTTTTCAGGTGAGGAGAAGGGAAGGGGGTTTTATATCTACGAGACATGTGTTAATATGTTAAATGATTTTATCCTGCATGGTTTCTGCTCAGAATAAGTGTGAAGACGTCCTTTTCATTTACGGAGCACAAAGAAATACAAGTAGAGTTGGGCCAACAATTTTTACATACATAATTCTAGTTTTTTATATATATTTTTATTGCTTTTTCTAGGTATTGTTAAGTAACCTGAAACACAGAACTTTGTTAGCCCTAAAATACCCCACTTTTTTCAACAAAAACAAACCATTTATTACTAAGTCAAAAATTCTAGGATAAAGTTTGGTATTAGAGTAGGTATAAAACTGTCATTAAGTACTCTAAAACAGGAAAAGGCCTAGTGTTTCCATTTTGCAAATCCACTGAATGTCAACCTCAGAAGTGTGGACTTTACTTTATGGTGCCACTAAATGTAAAGAGTGTAATTAAATTAAGTGTATATTCAAACAAAGATTTCTCAGTAACTTATAATACATGACCACTTCCTGTTGTAGAGTACTTCTATAGTCCAGGTTTTGGAATACATTTTAAGAGACTAGTAGGATAAACTCAATAATAAAAATTGATAACTATTACATTAGTTGAGCACTCGTCTCTCCATATCACAATTATCATTGGTTAAAAAGAGCGTGAAGAATTCAGACCCTTTTTTGCCAGAAGTGCGATAAAAATGATCAAAAATAAGGCAAGAATTTTAAAACCATGAGCACAATACTTAGTTCCTGCTTATTAGGGTGGGTACCTTTCAACATCACTTATATGATATTTACAGACTGGTATGCCAACGTCTTTTGGTGGTGATGCTATGCTCAGTTTTTTGTTTTTTTAAATTTGGGTTTTGCGGCTGTAAAACGTGACTAGAATCAAATAATTTCACAATGCAACACAGACAAACTGTTTATCAAAAATAAGAAATTTGTAGTGCTGAAATTGATACAATTAATTAATATTATATCTTTCTGCAGTTAAATCTTTCAGAATATACCGGTAACTTAATCTTTCAGAACTACTATTTGTGAGTTTTTAAAAAATCTTCTTCAAGAATATATAATTTGATCTTTCAGAAATACAATTTGTGAGTTTAGAAATATACATCTTTCAGACTATATAATTTGATCTTTCAGAACTACAATTTGTGAGTTTGAATACAGTCATTTTTCAGTATAGATAATTTGATCTTTTAGATACAATTTGTGAGTTTAAAAATATTCATCGTTCAGAATATATAATTTGATCTTTCAGAACTACAATTTGTGAGTTTGGAAGTATTCATCTTTCCGAATATATAGCTTAATCTTTCAGAACTTTGTGAGTTTAAAAATATTCATCTTTGGGAATAAAATTTGATCTTTCGGAACTACCATTTGTGAGTTATAGAATATATTCAGAAAAATGTGTCAGAAATACTATAAAACTTAAAGAGAGCTTATTTCATCATACCTTCTACATTCTCATTATGGTGGACTGCCTGGCACTTGTCAGAAACTACTTGCGTTATTGCTAAGAAAGATCTCAGAAGAAAAGAGTTAATTTGATATATGTCATCAGGATCTCTGATACTTCACAAAATCAAACATTTTCTAAAAATGCCCACATACTCAGGCAGTTTTGGCTGCTATAGGTATAAATGGGCTATTGAGAACCCAACCAGCTCTTCTTTAAAGTTTTACAACTTTATGCTTACAACAATTACCCTTCAAAGATTTTGCGAACTCCGGTTTATTTCAGAGTCATTTAGTAGTAGTAGTACTACAAAAATGTACAAACAAAGCGATTCAACATCTCTCAACCCTAAACTTCTATAGCGGGACTCACGAGCTGTACAACTAAAAAACAGGGATGCCTAAACTAAGTAATAAACTTCCTTATAAAATGTACAAATAAAATAAATGATAATAATAATATGTACTATATCACAGATGTGATTGTTTACATATGATGCCACAATTATAATAAATGTTCAAAAAAACATAGTGATTTCCAACCAGGCATTTGATTGTTACTTCCTACAATAACAAAAATATCCATTGAAGTTTCCAGACCTTTAATCAAATTCCTACTCTGTTGCTCAACACTAAGCCTTCCTGACTTCCTTGTCAGTTAAAATCTCTTTAAGATAAGTCAGTGGTGCAAACGGCAAAATAACACAAGCCAAAAACTGCACATGATATTTAGGACATACTAGATATAAGTATATTTCAACATTGCTGTACATTTGAAATAAATACAGACATGTAACAGAAGTAGCTCAGTATAATGTAATTAAAAGTACTAGAACATTCAATAGGGGATTTGTTTGTCTCTTTAAACCACAAAATCAAATTCTAGGGAAGGTAAAAGTTTAGCTGAAGCAAAAGTTCACTAGCCTCACAGGTAGGCAGAAATTTGATTAAATATTGTAACAATCCTTATGCTTCTGACGGTTAACTTTTTTCTAATTTCAAATCACACACATGTGTAACAGGGTTTTTATTCTCCATAACATGGTATCACAGTGTAACAAATATATTGTATGTCTCATAGTATATGACCATCTGTATGAAAATAATAAAGTATTGAATGATAAATGAATAATTTATATTGAATACCAACTATTTCTAGTGTGAATATCATTCCTTAGATCCTGTAAAAACAGGTTCCATCTGTTTTCAAAAGCACCATCTCTGTCTGAGAGGGCATTTTTAAATTTTAAAAATGATAAGTTTCTTTGAAGACATTTTTTTACATCTAAAAGTGTCATTTCTTTCCCGACCTTTCTTTTTCTGTAGATAACATCTTTTACACTTATAATAATAAGTTGGGTAACCTCATTACTTGAGATGCCTCCAAATATTTTTTCATGATCAGATATCATGAATTGAGGATCATGTATTTCTCTTACCCATAAAACCGTATCGCTCCATATTTTAATGGAGTTTCTGCATAACAGATAAATATGTTCTATTGTCTCTGGACCCTCCTCACAAAATAGACAATTCTCAGTTTCACTTAATTCCATTCTTTGGAGTAGTTGGTTATTGATTGTTCTTCTATGAATTAGTTTGTACTGGTTGAAATGTTGGTAAGCCGAAGTTGAAAATCTTTTTGCATTTTTAAATGAGTTTTGTATAGTGGACATGAATATGTCTTCATTGAAGGAGGTTGCCCATTTATCTCTTATTTCCTGTATTAGCTCTACCTTGTCAGTATTTATATTGAAATATGTATTCTTGTTTCCTTTATTACTAATTCCAATATCATGTAGTATGTATGACATTTTGGGATTTGCACTTAAATAAACATTTCCTGGTGTAATGATTTGTTTAATTTTTTTCTTTAAACTTAAGTGAAGTAAGAAATTGCATGGAACATTCCATCTTCTCTGTATTTGTTCAATGTCCAATAAAACACCATCCTTATCCAATATGTCCCCTATCATCATAATTCCCTTATTAACCCAGGTGGGTATTTTCCATTGGATAACTCTAGTATTATACCACAATGGTATCGACAATAAGGATTCTTTACCATGATAAACTTGTTTTTTAGATAGTATCAATAAGGACCTGACACAATCATTCCAAAAAATATTTTGGACCTCAACCAATAGTTTCTCTTGGTAAACATCACCATATACATAAATTTGGTCCATTTTATAACTGTATGGTATTGCAGCCCATCCTACATTTGTTTTGTAGAGTCTCTTAAACCATGATACCTTCATAGTTGCATCAATTGACCTGATATTAGGGTAATGTAAACCTCCTTCAGCCGTTGTCTTTTCCAAAATTTGTTTCCTAAATTTAGGAGTCTTTCCATTCCATAAAAAATTTTCGAATAAAGATTCGATTTTATTAAACAATATTTCAGAAGGACTAGGAAGGGACAGCAGGATATGTATAAATTTAGAAATAAATAGACTTTTGATTAGTGTAATTTTCCCTATTAAAGTTAAATTTCTTGTTCGCCACATTCTGATAAGCACTTCAATTTCCAAAAGTTTTGGTTCAATATTTAAACATGTAATTTTGTCAAGATCTGTCACATCGTAAGAAATACCTAAGGAAATAAAATTGTTGGTCCAAATTAAATTCAGATCTTGACATAAAATATCACTGCTGTCCCTATTTCTTCCGAACTTCACGACCTTCGTTTTATCTACATTTATCTTGAGTCCAGAGATAAGATGAAATTCTTCTAGAATTTCCATACAGAGCCTAAGATTTCTTTCATTGTATGCAATAAAAAGAGTAGTGTCATCAGCGAATTGGGATATCCTGTGCTCTCTGCCTTTAACTGTATAACCTTGTAATTCAGTGTTTTCCCTGATGGACACACCCAAGAGCTCCACTGCCAAAACAAAAATGTATGGGGATATTGGATCCCCTTGTCTGCATCCTCTTGCTAACTTAATAATTTCAGATGAATGTCCATTTTGAATAATTTTTGATAATGAGTTTTTTTGAAGACTTTTAACTACTTGAATACTACTGTCACTGAAATTGAATGATTTTAGAATTTTGGAAATATAGTCCCAGGAAATTGAATCAAAAGCTTTTTCGAAATCGACTAGAATTAAGAGACCACTAGTGTTTTCTTTAATTGATTCAGTTAAAATATCTAAAGTTAATCTAGTGTTCTCACCAATGAATCTATTTTGGACAAAACCGGTTTGATTAGGATTAATCAATTTTGGAAGAAATTGTTTTATTCTATTTGCCCAAATGGCTGAGTAAAATTTATAAATAGAGTTTAGTAATGTAATGGGACGCCAATTCTTTAATTTATTTCTAAGTTTATCTCCTTTGGGAATACTAGCCTCACAGGCAGGCAGAAATTTGAATAAATATTGTAACAATCCTTATGCTTCTGACGGTTAACTTGTTAGAAATAAAATGATGCACAAAGCTGAAAATTGATGTAAATTTTGGCACATTGTCACTCGTCAAATAACACTCTGCAAGACTGTTTTACACAAATACTAACACTATAGGGTTGAGATATATTTTAATATATTTTCGCAGTCTAGTGCCTTGGACAATAGTATCCTGAGCTATGAAAGGGTAAGACTTAATGGCCCTGCTGCACTGATGCCATAGGCACTACTACAGGAAACTGCAGTATCTCCGCACGTGTTGATTTGACCTTCGCTAGGCACTCTTCAAAGTTCTCTCCCTGTACCGAGATGTAACCTAGAACCGCGACATCCTTGGCTTCCTCGATGACAATCTCCTCAGTGGACGAATAGTGCAAAGACACGTCTGGGTTCTTCAGAGTTTTGTCGTAACGGACAAACAGGCTGGCTTTTCCCTGCACTCCCAAAAACATGCGGTGGTCAAGTGCGTAGCTGCCATTTAAGCGAGGAGTGCTCGGCATTTGTCCTTGACCAATGGACAATGCTGCTTCAATGTTATTCCCCTCATTTAAAACATACTTATACAAGGCTGTCGTTTCAGCATCCACGCAGCTATTTATGGTTACCAAATGAACATGGCCGTCTTCGAACATAAAGTACTCTGCATGAAGAAAGGAGTTGTCAAAACCTGCCATGATGAGTCGTTTAGCATCCTTCTCAAATTCCTCCCAGAGACATTTCTCAAGAAATGCATTGAGTTTTGTGGGAGCTTTCAGATCCGAGAAAGTTGGTGCTCACCTCCTTGTCTCCATGGGGCAGGGTAACAGCATCAAGTACACACCACGGAATATACTTCTTTTCAACCACGCAGGCTTTGATCGCCACGTTCTGCCAGCGATTAGTCTCCAGCGCCAGTTTTCTATCCAGGTAGCGCTGCACGAGAACAATAGGGTCCGTCGCCCTGGGGTATTTCTCTGCATCCACATACTTGTTAAGGAGCCAGCGCTGCTGATCGACAATGACCTTAATATCCGTTCTGCAGGATCGCAGCGCGTTTATGAGATGATCTCGGTTCTGAAAGAAGTAAACTGAATTCCCGCTGCCCAGGCAGGATCGTATTATCCCTGGACAGCCAATAGTGTTCAGAATGTTAAAGGCAATATCGTATAAGTCACCACTGACATCTATGACCATGTACGGCAAACATGAGCGACTGTCCACTTCCGTTAGGGTATACAATCTGTGATTGCACCGGGGATTGCACAGGAAAACAGACTCAAAACTTGGCCCTTTCAAATGAGGGTATTCATCACACAGAATAGCTTTAAGAAAGGCACTTGTATTCTTGTTGCAATAAAGCACTGTAATGTTTTCCTCGTCAATGATTTTGCGGCACTGTTCCAGCAATTTCTCGTAGTCTATGGCAGCATTTTTTCTCCTAGGTATGTTTTTGATACAGTGAAACTGGTACAACTTTCTAGTCCATTCATCTAAAGATCTGAGAAAGTTTTCCAATTTGCGTTCCCATAATGGTGGGATCAGCAATATCCTGCAAAGCTTCTTCTCTCTGAGAGTCCAAGGATGATCCATGCCTGTACACCTTGAACAAAAAAAAAAAAATGCATCACCCATCAAAATATTCATGTTTCAATGATCAAACAGAATGCCATAATGCATATTAACTACTCTAACACTTAAGTATACAGGTCATGTAACTGAAAAGATGTACTTCTAAACTTGAACCATCAAAAGATCAATTTTTAGTACATGCATTTGATCCGGGGAGGGGGGGGGGGGGGGGTGGAGTTTTCTTAACGTATTTGCTCTATGTGTTTCAATGGTTAGTATATATTGAATGAAGTGGTGGGGGATTAGGGAGTTTTCTTAATATATTTGAGGTGGAAAGTATGAAGTGTAATGAAATTTACAGGAAAAGTGTATCTCATCATCAAAGCTGGTTTCTAACCAACTGTTATCAAATGCAGCTCATTTCCTGTCCATACAAGCCATTTTCCACTGATTTGACCTTTGACCTTTACATGTACTTATTGACCTCAGTTTAAACTTTACTGAGTAAAACACTGAAGCTCTGTGTATGAAATTCACTTATCAAGTGTATTTCATCCTAAACAGCTGGTTTCTAACTACATTGAATCAAATGCAACTTGTATCCGGTCCATGCAGGGCATTGTTCTGCATTTTTACTGTTTATTTTACCCTTTAAATGGACCCATTTGTTACAATATCATATAATGAACACTCCCTTAAACTTAAATAATAAAGCCTCCCTTATTATACTGTATCACGGAGCATGCGTATGCTCACTCTCTCTGATCTGCTACAATAAAGCTAAGTCACACTACAAAGTGTCTGAGTATATTATTCTACATGCTGAGGCCTAGAGAGCAGCCCCGAGCATGTAACATGGTGGCAGCGGTGCACTAACACATAGAGAACAAAATGTGTTAAAGGAGACCGTCAAGTCTAGAATATTAAGAAGAAATTGTAGCATGAACATTCCATCTTCCGTAGAAGTCAAAGCAGCACTAGCGTAGCAGTAGCGTGCATAACACCGAGCCAGAGATAAGGACATTCCATTGGGCAATAAAACGCTGGACTTTGTACCCAAGCCACTTGAGATGGCTGATGCAGGGGAAGTCGCGGCTGAGGCAGCCGGGGAACATCAGAATACCCTCCCACCAGGGATCACAATGCAAATGCAGGGTATTGCTCCTCCCAAGCCTTTAGATCTATCAAGTGCTAGCACAATTGACAATTGGAAAACGTGGAAACAAATGTGGGAGAACTATTCAATTGTTGCAGGAATAAACAGACAACCTGAACATTTCAAGATAGCTCTATTCCTACACTCTATTGGCCCAGACGCATTGAAGGTGTACAATACATTTGTATACACAGAAGCAGAAAACAGGGATAACATCAAAATCATCATAAAAAAAATTGATGACTTCATCATTGGTGAATCCAATGAAATCTACGAGAGATACCTGTTCAACAAGAGATCGCAGGAATCAACGGAATCCATTGAAAACTACACAACTGTGTTACGTACCATGGCGAAATCTTGTAACTTTTGCGACTGCCTACACGATCAATTAATTCGTGATCGAATGGTTCTGGGAGTCCGGGATCAGCAGACAAGAAAGAAGCTTCTCCAAGAGCGAAATCTCACTCTACAAAGATGCATTGATATATGCAAGAGTGCAGAGATTACTTCATCACAAATGAAGTCTATGAGTGGCCAAGCTGAGGAAATCCACAAGGTCAACTTCTCGAAAAAGAAGACGGATGGAGGTGTCAGAGAAATTGACTGCAAATTTTGTGGTCTCAGACACCAGAAAATTAAGGAAAAATGCCCGGCATGGGGCAAAGTATGCCTTAAGTGCAAGAGGAAGAACCACTTTGCAAAGAAATGCACAAAGAAAGGGACCTCTCGCAAATCGGTCAATGCCGTGACCAATGATGATGAATACTCTGATGACAGTGAGGTAGAACTCATTCAAACAGTTGAAACTGTGGGACAGATCATCACATCTAAAAACAAGAAATCCATCTTTGCAGAAATGGAGATTGGCGCTAATCCTGTCCGATTCCAAGTTGATTGCGGAGCAACTGTAAACATACTGCCAAAAAAGTATGTAGGCTCCAACAAGATCAAGAAGACGTCTAAAGTCTTACAAATGTGGAACAGGAACAAGCTGAAGCCTGAAGGAACTTGCAGACTCATAGTGAAGAATCGCAAGACTAAGAAGAAATATTCTGTGGAATTCATAGTAGTGAAAGAATCACTAACTCCATTGATTGGTGCCAGTGCAGCCCAGCAGATGAAGTTGATAACAGTGAACACTGATCACTTCAAACAAGTGAATATTTTGACTGAAAGTCAAATGGAAGAAGACAAAAATGATATCTTCAAGAGTTATGCTGATGTGTTTGATGGTGGCCTAGGCAGACTGCCAGGCAAAGCACATCTGCAGGTGGATCCTACTGTAGCACCTATGATAGCTCCACTACGTCGCACTGCAGTTTCCTTAAAACCGAAATTGAAACAGGAACTTGAACGACTACAGAAAATGGAGGTTATCCAAGAGGTGGATGAGCCAACTGACTGGGTCAGCCAATTTGTCACAAGAACAAAGAAGTCCGGCGATCTCCGAATATGCATCGACCCAGGTCAATTGGACAAAGCTCTGAAAAGAGAACATTATCAACTACCGATTATCGAAGAAGTGCTTCCTGAACTAGCGCAGGCCAAAGTTTTCTCAAAACTTGACCTGGCATCAGGATATTGGCACATAGAGCTAGATGAAGAATCAAGTCTACTTACCACTTTCAACACACCGTTTGGAAGATACAAGTGGCGCCGCCTACCATTTGGTATTTGCGTTTCGTCTGAAATCTTTCAGAAACGTCTTCATCAAGCTTTAGAAGGTCTAGATGGTGTTCTGTGCATAGCTGATGACATAATAGTATATGGCAAGGGTGAGACGCTAGAAGATGCCAACAGAAACCATGACCAGAGCCTTCAAAATCTCTTACAGCGATGCAGAGATAAAGGAATCAAGCTGAATAAAGAGAAAACAGAACTTCGTAAATCGGAGATATGTTTCATAGGTCACCGTGCAACTAAAGATGGCCTAGGACCAGATCCGTCCAAAATAGAGGCAATCAAGAATCTTCCAAAGCCTACAGATGTAGCTGGAGTCAGAAGATTTAGTGGATTTGTCAACTACTTGGCAAAATTCCTGCCAAACTTATCCGATGTCATGGAACCAATTCGACAGCTCACACGAAGTGATGTAGAGTGGCATTGGGATGACCCCCAAGAAACAGCCTTTCAAAAGGTTAAAGAATTGGTCATGAAAGCACCAGTCCTAGCATACTACGATCCTAGCCAAGAACTGGATGTAGAATGTGATGCTAGTGAAAGAGGATTGGGTGCTGTTCTAACACAGAATGGAAAGCCAGTAGCATATGCCAGCCGAGCACTTACCGATACAGAAACTCGGTATGCACAAATCGAAAAAGAGATGTTGGCAATCGTCTACGCACTGGAGAAATTTCATCAATACACGTATGGTCGTCGAGTCACTGTGTACAGTGATCACCAGCCCCTTGAAACTATAATACAGAAGCCGCTATGTCGAGCTCCAAGGAGGCTACAGAGAATGCTGCTGCGTACACACAACTACGACATACAAGTGAGATACAAGAAAGGAACTAAGATGTTCACCTCAGATATGCTTTCTCGTGCATATCTACCACTCAAGTTGAATGGACAGACTGAGTTTGAGCGAGTGAATATGGTTAAATTTCTACCGATCAGGGAGGAAAGGCTTAATCAGATTCGAGAAGCAACTCAGCAAGATGAAACCATGCAACTCCTGAAAGATGTCATACTACATGGATGGCCAGAATCTAAAGTCAAAGTTCACACACTTTTGACACCTTACTTCAGCAGTAAAGACGAACTTTCACTACAAGATGGATTCATCTTTAAAGGTGAACGAGTCGTTATACCAGAGTCGCTGAGAGGTATCATGAAAGAGAAAATTCACAGTTCTCACCTGGGCATAGAAGGATGTCTACGAAGAGCTCGCGAATGCATCTATTGGCCAAACATGACAAGTGACATGAGGCAGTATATCTCCTCCTGCGAAACATGCAGAAAATATGAAACGAGTCAAGGCAAAGAAACCTTGATGAGCCATGAAGTCCCAGACAGGATGTGGCAAAAAGTTGGAACTGACCTGTTCCAAATGGATAACAAAGATTTCCTTCTGACTGTAGACTACTACAGCAACTTCTGGGAAATTGATCGACTAGAAGACACCAGATCAGCAACAGTGATCAGAAAACTGAAAAATCACTTTTCTAGATATGGCATTCCAGAACAATTGGTCAGTGACAACGGACCTCAATTCTCTTCAGAAAAATTCGAGAACTTTGCTAAAACCTATGATTTTGAACACCTGACCAGCAGTCCAGGTTACCCACAATCCAACGGCAAGGCAGAATCTGGCGTTAAAGTAGCAAAACAACTTTTGAAAAAAGCCAAGGATTCTGGAAGAGATCAATATCTGGCTATTCTTGACTACCGAAATACACCTACACAAGGAGTCAATAGCAGTCCTGCTCAACGCATGTTAAACCGACGCACCAGGACTCTACTACCAACTGCTGCTAGTCTACTGGAACCTCGTCACGTGGATATCAAATCTGAAAGATCCAAACTGAAATCCCGTCAGGATAAACAGGCTACCTACTACAACAGGTCAGCAAAGGATCTACCACCCCTCTGTGAAGGTGATGTGGTAAGAATGAAACCATTTAAGCTTGGAGAGAAAAAATGGAACAAAGGAGTCATTCAACATCGCCTTGACGAACGCTCCTATGAAGTAGAAACTGATGATGGTACTTACAGACGCAACAGAGTGCATTTGAAGAAATCTAATGAAGGCTCATCAACAACCGATCGAGAAATCAGAATGCAACCTATGAATGTTGAGCCCACTAAACTCAACAATAAGCCTGAGGATACTACTTCAAATACCTCGGTCTTGCAGTCACCAAAGAAATCAGCGGTGAGCAACACTGAAGTGAAAATGGAAGCACCAGCTCCACGGAGATCTCAACGTGTGTCTAAACCACCTTCACGATTTGGTGATTTCATTGTTAACACAAAGAAGTGATTCACAAAATGAAGAGAGAACTTTTCATTTCGAGAAAAAAAAGAAGAAAAGAAATGAATCACCAAATATAGTTAGAAAACACGACGCGAAGTCTGTGTTTATGGAGTGACGTGCTAGTAACCTCTCCTCCAATTGTTAGATTAGAAAAAATGACAAAACTGTGTTTCTACAAAGCTCCCCCAAGAACATTACTGTATGTGACTACCAGAAACTAGACAGAAAATCACACAAGAACTGTTTATGAACTCTAACAAGAACTTTATACATGAACTTATGATGACCACAAAGTTATTAGAATTTCTAACCTAACTGAACTGAATATCTAAGGAAAATGAACACTTATAATTTCCAATCAGAGTTAAAGAATCATTATTCATAGGAATAAGAATTCGAGGCTTATAAACTATATCACTGGTAAATGCAAGCAAAGTTTATTAATCATGTTACTGATGAACTACAGTAAATTCTATAAGGTAGACTACTTTCATAAAAGAGGAAGGATGTTACAATATCATATAATGAACACTCCCTTAAACTTAAATAATAAAGCCTCCCTTATTATACTGTATCACGGAGCATGCGTATGCTCACTCTCTCTGATCTGCTACAATAAAGCTAAGTCACACTACAAAGTGTCTGAGTATATTATTCTACATGCTGAGGCCTAGAGAGCAGCCCCGAGCATGTAACACCATTAACCTCAGATATAATCTTTAAGATGGAAAATATGAAGTGTGCTTTAATGAAATTTATTGAAAAAGTGTGTCTCATCATGAAATCTGGTTTCTACCCAACTTTTATCAAATACAGCTCAATTTGTCCATACAAGGCATTTTTCACTGATTTGGCCTTTAACCTTTCCTTTAAAATGTACTTATTGACCTCAGATTTAAACGTCAGTGTGGATGATTAAATCTTTGTGTATGAAATTCACTTATTGACTGTATTTCACCCTAAAAATCGAGTTTCTTATCAAATGCAGCTTATTTCAAGTCCAAACACGGCATATTAAGGATTCTGAACTTTGACCCTGACCTTTGACCTTGAAAAAATTGTCGAAAAATTGGAAACATGTCTTTTTGAAGTCCTCATCCAAAATTGGTCTTGAAACACCACCTCTCCAACAATTAACATGAGTTTCCCACGGACCCCCTAATTTCCTACATAAGCTGATGACTTTGTTTATATCTTTATATTTTCTGGAAATGCCTCCTTTGTTGGAGACAGGCATAACAGTTTAGGTGGTGATGAAGCATGTGTAGACATTGATTTAAACCAGTGCATTTTGTCACTGATGCATAAATGCTGGTATATCTAGTATGCATGCTCTGGTCTGTGCACTCAGTGAAATATTCAGAGATTGGGAATCCAAACAACCTAGACAAAATAGTTAATGCAATCCAGCTACTATCACCTCTCAAAAATTCCTTTTGTCCCATCCCATAGCCCCAGAGCACACAGTCCCATAAAATAAGGGCATGCACTGCCCGGCTTTGAACAAGCTATGCACGTATCTCTACTACGTTGCCAATGTCAGTGACACGAAATGTACTACATCCATGGACTATATCAACCCTTGCTCTACTCTATGTTACATTCACTCTTCCTGAATATATTAATGGGATAATACTGTGAATAGGTAACTTTAATGGCACTTCATTGTTACAATGCCTGAACCTGAATGCCTGTGAAAAAGTGAACACTTTTTGCATTGGGAATGGTTATTATTAATGGTAAAATATAGATATGTGAATATGAGAAAATTTCAAAGTGAATAGGATAGCTGGAACTAATCTAAAGAAAGAATATGAATAGAAATGTGGCAGTGTCATAATATATTGGTTACCTGGCTAAAAGACTGAATATGTCAGAAAATGTGATGAATAACAGAATGCAAGTCCCTAATTCAGTCATAACCTAATGTAATCCAGAAATGTGAAAATCGCTGGTTATTCTATAAAAGACTATGTTTACATCCAATTTATAAAGGCCTTTATGATTGTACTAAAATTGTTCTTAGCTGAAACAGGCCTAACATTCCTTTGCCCATTTGCAAATGAAGGACAATTGGTATTGATGGTTATTCAAAGATCATGTATAACATGATCATATTAAAAACTGATTAAATAATTAAGTTTTGAATATATGTGTATCCTAACTTGGGTGAGACACCGTTTTGAGGTTCCGGTAATGGCACTGGTACCTTTTCATACAGTACCATATTGTACCATTGTATTGGTAATCTTTGACAATACTAACCACTGAGAAATTATTATTCTTAAGGGATTGTCCAGGATCCTGAATCTAGGATGACTATTCAAAACAAAATTAATAAGGTAATATAGTACTGTAAACAGTACCATTAATGTTCAATACCGTCTCATTAGTACCGACACCGGTACCATACCATTTCATTCTTAGCCGTATCCATCCCTAATACTAACACAGTTTAGTGACAAAGCTAACAGGTCACATTATCAGCTGTCATCATGGGTTTCCCTACTATGCAATCCCTCAGCAACTTTATAATGTATTCTATGGCCCCTAATCATATTGTTTGGCCACAATGTTACCTTTTTTGACGCAACACAATTAATTTTATGGCAATAACCTTGAAACACTGGCCATCTTGAATTTCTTCAAAAAGTAAATCCAACCACATCTCCTGGATAGTTCAGTGAAGTTCGTGCCCCAACAAACATCTGTTTGGACATAATGGTACTTGTTCCAGACTAAACAGAATGAAAATTATGGATAATACCCTAAAATGGCGGCCACATGGGATGCCATGTCGGATTTCTTTAAAATTGCAAACCCCAGGCAACTTCATGGAAAGTTTCATTGAATTTCTTGAACACTAGAAGTATCATCATAGACCTGGTATAAAGGAAGTTATGGCTAAAACCATAGAATGGCGACATTTTTGGACGCCATTTTGGATTTCTTCAAAAAGCAAACTCAACCTAACCTCATGGATGGTTTCAATGTATTCCTCGACCCCAAAAACATATGATTAGACACCAAAAATTTCATCTTAGGGCAAACACGAGTGGAGTTATAGCTTATACCCTGCATTGGCAGTCATCTTGATTGCCATCTTGAATTTCTCAAAATGCTCAAGAGTGACCAACTGGCAGATTCTGATAGAGGACACTCTAAGCTATCAATATCAGTTGAGAAGAAAAACTTCATAAAAAAATTCTAGGTTCACTCAAAATATTAGGTTTGGCTACTGCACTAAATAGGGTCATTTTAGAATGTCCATTTGACCTTAAATGATAATCATTGGGTTATTATTATAGGTGTACCACGTTGGTACACCTTATCAGGTAGGTCACCTCCTCCATATGTTGTATCCCACCCTATTTAACATCCATCATAGTTAGGCAAAGTGCCATTATCTATTCATCTCAAGTGCCTAGAGTACCATTACCTATTCATATCCAATTACCGATTTCAACTGAGCTAATCTCGAATTCTGAATCATAATTTCAAAATATAATGTACTTACCTTTGTCAACTAGTTATCTAGATGTTTATTTTCCATATTTTGGGGGTTATAGTCCATTTTTGGAGAGGATCTCCTACTGGAATAATGGCCTAGTACAACTTATCCTGTGGTTATCAAATTGTCATAAGTGACCACTTGATACCTCTCCGTTTGAAAGGGTGCTTCCAGGAAAGCAAGTATATGCCCAGATGATTTGGTTTCCATAGCAACACCATGGGGTGGTTGAAGGGAAGATGAGCATACTAATTTAATGAGGACACCTCCTATGCTTTAGAGGGTTGAACCCCTCAGTTAGTTACAGATAATGACACCATTGCTAGGACTGGGTTGGACCGTAATAGTGTCTAGATCAGCAGAAAGGTGTACAGTCAGTGGTTGAGCAGAATTGTTTTCAACCAATAAAACCAATATATTTCACCCGTCTCATACTTGAGGTGATTTGTTTTCATCCTCACTTAAAACCACCTATAAGGTAGCTTATGGGGTTAATTTCTTTAACTCAGATTTCCCTCTACCCTGCTTTTATTTGTCAATTTAGCTTTCAAAAGACCTCTGTCTGTGTTGTCGCATAAACACCTACTTGCTTTATGATTCCTCATGATTGTTTAACTTCTACAGACACCACTAGTTTTATTTCGTAAATCATGTTTTATTTGTGAACCAGTCACCAAAAGAGGCTGTTCATTTGAGGAGAAAACAACTTAAATACGAAAGATTCCTTATGCAAATATGTTTGCCCATTTCCCTACCCTACACATTCAACCACTGAGAAGTTCCAAATAAGATTGTGACTCTTCAAGGAACTTGATAGTAACACAAAATACTGTTGTTTAAAAGAAACATCCATCCACTTGCAACATGTGCGAAAGGAAAGTGTCAGATTTAATGTATGACCCTAACAGCATGACGCCTAATTTAACATTCATTGCCACTCAAGTTACCATGGAGATGCTTAATTGTTACCTGGACAACATACCAACATTGATCGCATTTCCTATTTTTTTCTGTTGTTTCCATCCGTACGCTAGGCTAGTGCTTACTCAGGTTTTGGAAACAGGGGGTCACTTGGTAATGACAAACACCTTTGTAAATTACAATCTCAATTTTTTTATTGCATTTTAAGTACAATTATATCCGCATTCGCACTTGGCTCATTGTTCATCTAGCTGTTTTGTCATCCAATCATTCCACAATACAATACAGAATACAGTCCCACCAGAACATAACCATGCAAAGAAAAAGATACCACCCCCTAAAATAAGAGTAAAGAGGATATAATGATACAAGGATATAAAGCCCACTTCTCTCGTTCAATATCCAATGGCTGACTTCTCAAAATGTACTTTACCTAGATCAAGAATATTTTCAGGGCTATATAAGTATACAGTAGGGGTAGAGTATAGGGGGGTGGACCTTTCTTGCCACTTTGTTAGTTAATTAGGGTCATTCAAAAGTACCTGTTTGACCATAAAATCTATACGTTTGGTTGTTTTCTCAACTTACTTAACTTGCTTTAACCAGTGTTTTCGGGGCTAGAAAGGTGTATAACAGTGATGCTATATAATGAAGTATGTTTTTTCTTGTCATTTTCTCGTCAAGAATAGAATTTTGAAAATAACACCATGGGCTGGGTGCAACATTTGGACTAATTGGTGACATTCTAGGAGCCTGCAAATACAAGTTATACTTTTATTTTGAAAGCATTTGATCACCATTTCAATTTTTGGATGAGGGACTTTCATACTAAGTAGTTTGCAGACAGAATTTTGCCTTTTTGACAGGTACCATGATACATTATGTAATTGTATGAATAATATCAGATATATAATATTTCCACCTTTCAAACACCACCAAACCTTATGATAAAATTTAGTAACAAACACCATCATTGTATAGAATAGCTTTTATTTGCAAATTTTCATTAAACAGTGTGACGAAGGTACGTCACCAACATAATGTTAAGGTTTTAACAATGCTCTATAATAAATACAGGATCGCATCATCAACTGGCTATGTTAGATTAAACGAAATGAAGTGCAATGTGTTTACAAGAAGAGCAAAAGTATGTTTAATCTGCATAACCAACCCACATTATTAAACTTAGGGAAAGATGTTGTAATTAAAGTAGAAAAAAATCTCATTATTTTCCAGTCCTCCTGACACTGGTGGATAATTAAGTCTACTTTACAAACACGATTTTCTCGTCATCCACTTGTTGCTTGTAATCTACAAAGTTGCTCAAACCTGAGGGAAGAGAATGACTGAACAGGCCACCAGTCCCCATTTAAATGTGGGAATGGTTGATAATTATCCTCGTGTACTATGTGTTTCCTGCATCATAGGCAAATGGCTGGTCCTGATTTAGCCATAGTGTGGCAGAAGACATAATGATAGTTACAATACCACATTACCGTTCGGTCAAAGGTAGAAAGAAGCAGGCAAAATGGCCTTATGTTTGGCATTAAGTGTGAACAAAAAGTAAGGTTTTACATAGAATGTGTGAAGAGTTTACAGAGCTGATCCACTAAAAGGTTATATTGATTTGAGCTTCCTCCCGGCGGGGGCACTCAGGGATAGAGGGGGCCGCACCCGCGTTACGTATTTCGCGGAGGAAGGGGTGTTTTTTAAGATCTCCGCATGTCCGCGATTTTGTAAAAGAAGGGTACTTTTTTGTACCCAGTCACGAGGAATGGGGGTTGAAAATCCCCTTACGAAATATACGCGGCTCTGACGCCTAGTGACTCCCGAAGTGACTAGGCTTCCGAGTCTGCGGTTCAACAATATTGAACCTTACTTATGCATCTGATGTTGTTATTGTCGATGTTTATGTCTGAACTACCGAGTCTGCTGCCGCTAAACAGGCAGAGGATTATAAAATCTAAAGTTAAAATACGTGTTTCCGTTCATCCAATGTCAGTGTTTTGATAAAAGAAGGGGTGTTTTTTACTGAAAAAAGTCAGCGTTTTTTTTTTAAATAAGGGTGCTTTTTTGGCCAGAAATCAGTGCTTTAGTGGTATTTTTAAATTTTGATAACGAGCGTATGTACCCCCCTAAATACCTAAGTGACCCCCCCCCCCCCCCCCGGGAGCTTCCTATGCTCAGAAAAGGTTATGGGTTTTGTTTTGTTTGTTTATTGACTGTCGGGCATACGTGGAAAGCACATATTATGTACACACTATAAATAAAACGAATACCTGAATAAACATAATTAGTGACAAGGTGTTTAACCGAAAAGTGGTTTATTCACGCATGCTGTAAAAATCATACATAATGAACAAACAATAATCAAATACGGAAAGCTGTGTATACAGAAAACGTGAGGTTGCTATTCATCCAGAAAGTGGTTAGAATCAGGTTGCCAATGACGATGATACATATTGTACAAACTATAATTAAAGACGGAAAGTATGTGATGGTCCAACGGATAAGGGAAAAGCTGTGTATATAGAAACAGTAAAGTCGCCATTCATTCAGAAAATAGTCAGGATCTATGCGCCAATTTGGATTATATTATGATAATGATCATGTTGATGATGAATTTTCGAACATAATTTCAAAATTGCCAAATATTGGATATGTATATACGATGATACAACAACCATGGTCGGTTCAGTTGTAAAAACCAATACCGCTCTACTCCTCTTTCCCGGATGAACATGAAGTCTATTGTTTACAGAAGCTATTGTGTTCCGCGTATTTGTAAAACCATTGTAACTAGTCAATATTACCATAGCGACGATAATAGCGACATTGCTTATGCTGTCCATTTTATGTAAATACAATGGCATGCGAGTTTTGAAATGCTGATGGCTTCAGGATAATGCTCGTCATAATAAGAATCATCGCAGGAATCTGCTATCTAGGATGGCTGGTAATTTCAACCCGTGGCCAAGACGTAAGTAGTAGAAAATAAACTAAGTCAATATTCTGTAACAAAGATCCTTTTAATGTGTTAAGTTGTTTGGCAGTTTTATGCAAGTAGCTGGCATTGTTCATACAAAAGATTGAGAATCACTGATTTATTATAATATGTATGGATGATATGACCCATGACTTATAATATGTCAATTAAAAGGCTGTAAGGGGAACTTCCAGAAATCGTTATGACATATTTGGCATTTATTAACCAACACTTGAGTGTCATATTGTGAACATAGCTGTCATTGTGGTTGGCATATACCTTGGGTTATGAGCTAATTTTAGTAAGATTTTGCCACTTCTAATATTATTCTCACGCAGCCAAATCGTGTTTTACATGACTAGCTGACTGCTTTTGTATAAAGGGAGGAAGAGAAGTTGAACATACATGTATTTCAGACTTTTAACAAATATCGTTCATTGAAACCTCATGCATTCCTTTATAGATTCTATGAACTGAACCGTTAAAGGATAACTATACTAGATAATTTGACATGATGCCTGTCTCTGGAGTTAGAGTATGTAACAGTGGTTGCTTTCTCTCTTATTTAGTATAGTGTAGCCCCCACTGAAATTCCAGACAATCGTTAAAGAATCAATCATCCTTGTTGCACAACTCATATATTATTCAGGTTACTGCAATAACTGCTGAATACTTTTTGCAATGTGACAAACCAATCCTCTATGATTCCCCTCATTTTAAACTGGAGACGGCACAAAGGAGATGAGAGATTAAATCGCCATTCATCAAATTTTAACATGCTAGTATTACCCTTACAGATGAGGATGCAAACTTTCTTAACACATAGGAGTTCTTGGCCTGATGAAATGCATCAGTCAGAGAGCACGGCTGTTATAAGGTGCGCCCGTGAATGCCTATCAGTTCCATCTTGCAAGGCCTTCACCTATGAAGGAGATCGTCAACTTTGCAGCCTTCACAATGCAACGCTTGGAATGGATCAATACCTGACCGTCAGGAAACGCCAGGGAAAATATGTCCAAATGGGCAAATTGGTTCGTTCATTCATACACCCCAAGCAAAAAAGAACATTACACACACACACATATATTGTTTAATATATATATATATATATATATATATATATATATATATATATATATATATATATATATATATATATATATATATATATATATATATATATATATATATATATGTATATATGTATATATGTATATATATATATATATATATATATATATATATATATATATATATATATATATATGTATATATATATATATACATATATATATATATGGTCCTATATATATATATATATATGTGTGTATATATATATATATATAAATATATATATATATATATATATATATATATATATATATATATATATATATATATATATATATATATATATATATATATATATATATATATATATATATATGTATGTATATATATGTATGTATGTATGTATGTATATATATATATATATATTCATATATATATATATATATATATATATATATATATACATATATATATATATATATATATATATATATATATATATATATATATATATATATATATATATATATATATAGTTTGTTTGTTTGTTGGTTTTGGATCCTTAACAGCATTTGTCCCACAGGATCAACTCCCTACGGAGAGCTCCCCTACCACCCAGGCCACACGTCACCCCCTCCCCCCTTTGTATAGGCTGAATTGTCAAAATAGTATAGTTTCTTACTTGTTTGACCTTCCTCGGGAGCCAGCGACATTTTGCTATTTGATATAATGATAGCTCCCCATACCAATGGGAAAATAGAAAGGCAACTGAAAAAGGGAAAAGGGAAATTAAAGTTATATTTACCGTGCCTGTAGTGTAATAGGGTAAAATAAAGTTTTATTTGCCCACCCTCTAGAGTGGGTGGGAAAAATAGTATTATTTTCTCTCCCCAAAAAAAACAGTTGTGTAAAGATGATTTTTATTTTCCCTCACCCCCCAAAAAACGGTGAAAATAAAGTTTTTTCTCTCCCCAGAGAACGGTTGTGAAAATAAAGTTTTTTTTATTTTCTCTTCCCCCAAAAAGGTGAGAATAAAAAGGTATTTACAGTCGTGAAAATATACAGTTTAATGCTTGGTCCATCGTACCTTTGAAGGGAAAGCAAGTTCAGAATTTGATGAAATGCCAAAACATACAAACAAAAACAGATCTAATCGAGTGCTAGATGGTAATTTACGCATTTTGCTCTCTTTCAGTTTGCAAATCCCTGTGATGAGTACCTGGTGAGTGGCGTCAGATATAAGGTTCCAGACAGTGCAATATCGGCATCATCGGTTTATCTCTCTTACCAAGCCCCCCGCTATTCTCGACTCAATTTGCTGTCTGGCCGCCAGGCCACTGCTTGGTGCGCAAATACCCCCATGAATGGACGCCAATGGATCGCCGTCGATTTAGGTTTGTATCGTAAAGTTCTATCATCTTCAAAATTTAAACTAAGTGAATTGTTTCTATAGTGAATAATCTATATATAAATAGCGAGTTTTCCCAGCGGTAGTACAAGGTTTTCTCGGTGGTTGTGCGTCTTTGTGTTGCGCTGCTGCCGTGAAATGGTTTTACCTTTAAATTTGGGCATTTAATGCCTTTATTTGCTAAAAATGCCACGTTGTCAATGGCAACTGAAATTATAAAATTGTTATACAATGTATTTCATACATTATAACTGTATCTATAAAATAATATGTTGCAAAAACTGTATCTATAAAATGATACAAAGTTGCAAAAAGGTTGCTCTCTCTCTCTGCTTCCCCTCTATCAAATTGCTGCAGTATATCTGGGGAGGGGGGGACTATTTTCCTAAATTGTTTTGATTGAAATTTAATCATATCTCTCTCTCTCTCTCTCTCTCTCTCTCTCTCTCTCTCTCTCTCTCTCTCTCTCTCTCTCTTTGTGTTGTACTTTGTGCATCTCTATTTTTGTCTTTGTTTCTTTCCCTACTCACTGTATTTGCTTTCTTTTGGAACAAATTTTGCATTTTTTGAAATTTAGTATCCTGTTGTTTTTTTACTCTCTCTCTCATGTCCTCTTAAAATTACTTATTCCTGTTAGGGGGTGATGGGAGGTGGTGGAGATATACTATATACTGCTTATTGTATAAATATTGCAGGTGTACCCTATCTTTATCTCATTTCTTTGCTTTCTCTTCCCATTATGTTTGCATTTTTTTCTTTTTTGTATTCCTCTTTAGAGGAACTCTGATTTGTTCAATTTATCATATTTTGCAATTCTTTTCTCCTGTATTTACTTTTTGTCATCTCTCTCCAGCGTACCTAATTTATGAAGCATCTTTTTATCATTTAACTGATTTTTCTTTCCCTGCAACATATTTTTTCTTACCTTTGTCACAAAGGTTATGGGAATGTGAACTTTTCTTTTCCTACTCTCTCAAATGTTTGTGATAGATGAGTGATTATTTTTTTATCAATTGGTCGGATTTTAGAGTCCAAACCGTGCCTTCCCTCTTGAAATTAGTAATTCCTGTTAGGGGGGGGGGGGGGATGAGAGGGGGGGGGGTAAATATATACTATATACTGCTTATTCTATATATATATATATATATATATATATATATATATATATATATATATATATATATATATATATATATATATATATATATATATATATATATATATATATATATATATATACCCTATCTTTATCTCAGTGTCTCACCTTTATGCTTGCATTGTTCCCTCTCTGATGTATTCATTTTATCATATTTTGCATGCAGTTGCTTTCTTATGTATTTACTTATTGTCATATCTCTTCACTTGAGTGTACCTGATTTATGAAGCATTTTCTTATTGTTTTACTGATCTCTCTTTCTCTTTCTCTGCAAAATCTTTTTTTTTTTACCTTTGTCACAAAGGTAATGGGAATGTAAACCTTTCTTTTCCCCTTCTCTCAAAAGTTTGTGATATATGGGCGATTCTTTTTTCTTATTTGGTAGGGTTTTAGAGTCCAGACCCGTGCTGTGCACGGGAGCCAGCTAGTTATAATAATAGTTATATACCTTCCTAGTCAGATTTGGTGGCAGTGGTGAAAGAGAGTGGGCAGTGGAGATTTCTCTGTGCTAGTTGGGCATACTGTATATTGACATACCCCATACTTTATAGTAAAATAATGTGAACACTAATAAACAAAGGTGCATTTTATTTGTTACTTTGCTTTATCCAGGTGACAAAAGACTGATAACTGGTGTAACTACGCAAGGTCGAGAAGCGATTAATGATCTAAGGGTTACATCTTACACCATTGCACATGGCAATGATCCCTCTCAGTTCCAGATGTACAGAGAACGCATCGGACAGGATAAGGTAATATGAAGCGCATTTGACAATGCACCTAACGCAGGTAGTAGTAGTAGTAGTAGTTGTAGCACTAGTAGTAGTAATTGCTGTAAAACATGTTTGACAAATCATACACACATACTCAATATATGAAAAAATGCAACGCCTAAAGAGGCAAAAGAAGAGTAAAAACGGCGCATCAAATATCCATGCAATGTTTCGCTTTTTTTTGCAAGAGATCCTTACTCATCTAGTCTCATTAGACTTTTTCATTTCAAATCGCACATATGTGCAACAGGATTTCTATTCTCCATAACATGTCATTATTTTGACACTCATAATCAATCATAACAAAAATGGTACTAATTTTCAAATTTGGGTATTCAACCTAAACACAATTCAATCTTCATATGTTTTTACTGAGTCAACGATACTCAACTTGTTGATGAGTATGTAGTAACTTCGCTAATCCTCACCTCACTTATGATAATTCACGAAATGGTGAAAGTGGGCCATCAAATTGCAGTGGTCCAATATTTGTAAAGTGATATTTGTAATCTTTACACGATACTCTGCGACATTGGAAATTGGACCTCTTGAGACAGTATGATCACATTGTTATTACATCCTTAGGCAGTAGCATAAGTTAGATGCCATGGTTTTGAGTGATTTCTTAAGATTTTTAGGAGAAAGAAACTTGATTTTACACACACAACCTAAATACACACATGCAGACATACACACAAATGCACCTATACTGACATAGCAAAACCGTTTTTTTCTATTATCTCCTTTTCAATAAGGTCAATCATACCTGGTATAGTTACTGTGGAAGGTGGGGATTGGTGGAGTTTTTACTACAAATATGGGGCTTACTACATTTGTGGTAAAGCTTTTACTGAACTTGTAGTGCTTACTACATTTGTGATAAATATTACTACATATGTGGGGCTTGTTACATATGTGGAAAATTACTACATTGTTGGTTTTAACAGATGCTCAGATCATGAGATAGCCGGAGTACAATCTAACCATAGCCGCCAGTTGGTTATCAATAGTTATGTATAGTATACTCTCGTTTCTTTTTATACCTGTAGGTGTTCCCTGCCAACGTCCATGGTGTGGCAGCGGTCAACAACACGCTGAAATTCCCATTCATCGCTCGCTATGTGCGAATTCACCCAAAGACTTGGTTTAAACATATCTGTATGCGGTTCGACTTGATAGGATGCGCAGTGTGACTTCTTTTCCGACCTCGATTGAGAAATAGAGATATCAGGATATCCAAGAAAATTGCCACTATTTGAACTTGCATGGAGATTCATCAACACTATCATGAGATTAATACCCGCAAGGCAGCGAAGTGTTTACGATGATACACCAGTGTTCCACCCATGTTGGTTCTTAATTCATCTCAATAGGCAAAAGAGACATTTATCAAAATCAAAAAGGCCACCATAGATTATTCATAAAGTTAACAAGTGCCATTGTAAGTTATGCATTTTAGTATGCCGAAGATATTGCTACTAGATGCCAATTGTTCTAAAAGTTCTTTGAAAATAAATCTGATATTAAGCAATTTCATTTTGAAGTAGACATTTCTATAGTGATGATCAATTACAGATCTGAAGACTCAGAATAATATTGACCACTCATTAAGCACACCATGACTCCATTGGGTAGTGACGATTTTAATGCCCACCCCCTCAACACGACTAGTAGTCAGGCATGTCTTATTGGAAGCGGGTAGTATTTCCTGGAGCTATTTTGATACCTGAATCTCTGAATATCAATATTTCAACCAGTCATGGCCAACTTGCCCTAAATATCGAAATATCTTTTGGATATTCAGGTAGAAATGTTGCTCATCGTTAACATTTTGAAAATTCACAAAAATTCAGGTAGAAATGTTGATCATGATCCAAACAACAACTCTCGTTAACATTTTGAAAATTCACATTTATTGCCAAGATTATTGTCAAAGCTTTCATAGATCCAAAGAACATGGAGATCTCTATGCATGGGTGGACTAAGCTCTGAAGGTATGGCATTTTACACACAGCTTGAACTTCCACTAATTTGACTGTACCAAGTACACACTGTGTTCATCATTGTGCATTATATTGAATTGAATAAAAACACCAGTTCATTCACTGATTTCATTTGACCTGATGTTGTGTTATCATTCAGATTTGCTTCTAGATCTATTACCTGATTATTTGATTAGGTCCTCATTAGGTCCTCATTGGGCTGGGCGAGTTGCAATACAAACATGCAGTGTTGTGAAGGGGTTGTCTTTGGTGCCTTTGCAACTAACAGACCTCTTGTAACTATCGAAAATAGAAGGGACTTTGCCCTAGTTCAGGGTTTCTATCTAGTTGAGATATGACTCAATTTGTTAGCAAATAGGGCCATTTAGATGAGGGGAATGTACCTATTTGACTATAAAATTAATACTTTTTGTTGTTTTCTCAGGTTTTGCAGATCAATATCACGAATTACTCAACTTGTTACCGGGCTTCTTTTCAGGGCTAGGAAGATACTAGTATATAACAGTGATGCTCTATAATGAAGTACGGTTTTTCTTCTCATTTTTTCTGCAAGAATATAATTTTAAGAATAACACCCTTCTGCTGGTGCTGGCTATTTTGGTCAATACAAAATTATGCAAAAATCTGAAACTCTGGCACATATCTGAGAGTACTAAGTGAGCTATCCAATGAATACTAACATGTCAGGGTTTAGATGGTAACCTATGGCACTTGTTTTGTTTGACTGGGGGGCATACATGGAAATCATATTTTATGAACAAACTATAATTAAAACGAATACCTGAATAAACATAATTAGTGACACGGTGTTTAACCAAAAAGCTGTTTATTCACGCATGCTGTAAACATCATACATAATAAACAAACTATAATAAAAAACTAGTCAATATTACCATAGCGACGATAATAGCGACATTGCTTATGCTGTCCATTTCATGTAAATACGATGACATACGATTTTTGAAATGCTCGTGAGCGGATGGCTTCAGGATAATGCTCCTCATAACAAGAATCATCGCAGTAATCTGCTATCTGGGATGGCTAGTAATGTCAACCCGTGGCCAATACGTGAGTAGTAAAAACTAAACTAAGTCAATATTCTGTAACAAAGATACATTTAATGTGTTAAGTTGTTTGGCAGTTTTATGCAAGTAGCCGGCATTGTTCAAACAAAAGATTGAGAATCACTGATTTATTATAATATGTATGGATGAAGAGTTATGAACAATTGTGTAAATGGAAAAAGAGTGAGCTAACTTGTTATGTAAAATTATACTTTTTACGCAATATTAAAGCGTAATTGACAGGTATAGTTGATTTTGACATCAAATAAGATCGGTGATATGACCCATGACTTATAATGTGTCAATTAAAAGGCTGTAAGGGGAAATTCCAGAAATCGTTATGACATATCTGGCAAACAATCATTTGACACTTGAGTGTCATATTGTGAACATAGCTGCCATTATATTTGGCAAATACCTTGGGTTATGAGCTAACTTTAATAAGATTTTGCAACTTCTAATATTATTCTCCCGCTGCCAAATCGTGTTTTACATGACTAGCTGACTGATTTTGTATAAAGGGAGGAAGAGAATTCTCCTCAGTCTATATTGCACTTTACTCTTAGTTGAACATACATGTATTTCACACTTTTAACAAATATCGTTCATTGAAACCTCATTCCTTTATAGATTCTATGAACTGAACCGTTAAAGGATAACTATACTAGATAATTTGACATGATGCCTGTCTCTGGAGTTAGAGTATGTGTTTGCTTTCTCTCTTATTTAGTGTAGTGTAGCCCCCACTTAAATTCCAGACCATCGTTAAAGAATCAATCATCCTTGTTGCACACCTCATATACTATGCAGGTTACTGCAATAACTGCTGAATACATTTTGCAATGTGACAAACCAATCCTCTCTGATTCCCCTCATTTTAACCTGGATACGGCACAACGGAGATGAGAGATCAAATCGCCATTCGTCAAATTTTAACATATTACCCTTACAGGTGAGGATGCAAACTTTCTCAATATATAGGAGGTCTTGGCCTGATGAAATGCATCAGGCAGAGAGCACGGCTGTTATTAGGTGTGCCGCTAAATGCCTATCAATTCCATCTTGCAAGGCCTTCACCTATGAAGAAGATCGTCAACTTTGCACCCTTCACAATGCAACGCGTGGAATGGATCAATACCTGACCGTCAGGAAACGCCACGGAAAATATGACCAAATGGTAAGTTTAACAAATTGTCAAATTGGTTCGTTCATACATACACCCCAAGCAAAAAAGAACATTACATAGACACATTCACACACACACACACACACACACACACACACACACACACATAAATATATATATACTAGCAGCTCCCCGTGCGCTGCACGGTTTTGGATTCTCAGTCATACTCAATCATGCGCACTGAGTAAAGAGGCAGAAAATAAAACGAAACACAATCAAACTACCTTCACCACTTAAAACATTAGAACCCTTACCAAACCATTGGCATCGCTCAGGGTTAAATGAGTGATCGTAAGGTTCGCTGGCTATGAATGGATTAGTAAACCATTTTCTGATGAAAATAATATGTACTTACCTTCATGCTCTACATAATACATTTATATAATAGCAATGATCAACTTGAAGAAGAAACAAACACGTGCGTGTGTGTGTGCATCTTGACTTTATTTCAACAATTCATTGATATTCATTTTAATAAATCATGTTTATAACATTTTTCAATAGAACACATACATTTGATTAATAAAATAATAAAAAAAATTAAATGATAGTGGGTTAAATGGATTCTAAGGTGCCCTGGCCATGAATGGGTTAAAAAATAACCCTTAACTAATTCAGCGTGGCAATTACATGTAAAGGATTACATGAATAAATTAAGGTGCTTTGGCCATGAATGGGTTAATTTAACAACTTTTAAGTCATACTCCATCACGTGCGGCAGAGGCAAAGTAACTTTTGATATATTCTTGGTGGGTTGAGGGTTAAACAAATGGTCATCATGTTCTCTGGCCATGAATGGGGTTATTCAATATACCTTAACATTACCTGGGTTGCAAAAGATTAAACGATTGATATTTAGGTGAATTTGTTGTGAATGGGTTAACTTAATAACCTTTGGTATATTCTTGGTGGGTAAAGGGCAAAATGAATAGTCATCCGGTGCTCTGGCCATAGATGGGTTAATAAAATAGCGTTTAAATAATTGTGGGTGGCGAAAGTTTACATGAATTGTGATCAGGTCCTCTGGCCATAAATAGGTTTATTAAATAACCTTTAACATATCCTGGATTGCAAAAGGTTAAATGAATTATATCAAGGTGCATTGGCCATGAATGGACTAATGAAATAACCCTTAACCAATTGTGGTTGATAAAGGGTTAAACGAATATCATTATGATGCTCTGGCCATGAATGAGTTAACAACCCCTATTATATTTTTTGTGGGTAAAGGGTTAAATGAATGGTCATCAGGTGCGCTGGCCATGAATGGTTAAATCAAATAACCCTTAACATATTCTGGTTTTCAAAAGGTTAACTGATTTGTTCGAAGGCGCATTGGTCATGAATGACTTTACTTAAGAACCTTTAACATATTATCGGTGGGTAAAGGGTTTACTGAATTGTTTTCGGATGCTCTGACCATAAATATGTTAATAAGATAACTCTTCACTAATTCTGGGTGGCAAAGTGTTAAATGAATAATCTTAAGGTGAATTGGCCAAACATGGGTTAACTTAACAACCTTTGATATATTCTGAATGGGTAAAGGGTTAAATGAATTACCCTAGGATATTACATAGATTAATGTTTTACATAATAAAACATACATGTAAATAGCAATGATGAATTTGAGCAACAAAGAGTGTGTCTGTGCATGTGTTAAATACAATACCAACTATATTGCATTCACTCCTTCCACCAAAAGAGCGTAAAAATACTGCCTCACTTAAAGGAAATATGAGGAACACAGAACTATGATAAAATAAACTTAAATTGTTACTATGAAAAGGATTAATTGTTACAAGTCGGTAGTTATTTTTATAACGATTAATGTGAGCGTTTTTTAGGTGAGTGGATCTATGGCATAAATACCATCCGAACCATAGCAAAACAGTAGTGAATAAAAATAATCTTGCACCCCCACCGAGATTCGATCCGGGTCCGACTGCTGTACAATTCAGTACGCCAACCTGCCTAACCATTGCCCTAACCTGCTGTTCGATTTCTGTTCAATCAAAATTAATTTAGAATAGATGGCGCTGTAAGTCAAAGATGTCGGCCATGACATACTCTCTACTACAAATTCTTCCCCCATTAAATTCGAGTCTTACGGGAGCAGGAACGTAATTACCGTAACCCTTTCGTGCCGACTGACGAAAACGGCCATGCAGGAACATATTGCAGGGGTCAAACACTTGCCAAATGGCACATGCTCCTCTAAAAAGGGATCCAACCGTCGCCCGAACTCCGTATTAATATAATAGACTAGCAGCTCCCCGTGCGCTGCACGGTTTTGGATTCTCAGTCATACTCAATCATGCGCAGTGAGCAGAGAATAAAACAAAACACAATTAAACTACCTTCACCACTCAAATTATTAGAAACCCTTACTGAACCATTGGCATCGCTCAGGGTTAAATGAGTGATCGTAAGGTTCGCTGCCTATGAATGGATTAGTAAACCATTTTTGTCGGTAGTTATTTTTACAATGGCAAAGGTGAGTGTTTTAGTTGACTGGATCTACGGCATAGAGTGCCATCCGTAACATAAGAAAACAGTCCATGAGCTGATGGGCGAAACCCTCCCCCCCCCCCCCTGGGGAATTTCGGAGACCTATATTTCCAAAAACCTTATACCCTCAGCTGTTCAGATCAGCTTGTCTGCACTTATATCGCGGGTACATTTGCCCTGGAGGGCCGATTGAAGGTCGGTACCTCCCTCATGTTAGGGGTGGGGGTGACATTTTCTAAGTGGGGGTGGTATGGACACTTGCAATTCTCTAGGATACTCCAAATTTGCTATGCTGGTCAAGTGATCAACAGGTACAATTACCAAATACCTTTCAGAAGCACCGTTTTCCTATCCTTGGAAAAAAATTCAAAAAACGTCTCAAGAAATGCCGTTTTTTTGCAGTATTTTTCAAAAATTTCACAAACTTTAAGTTTTTAGTGGTCAAATGAGTACAAAACCACCCCTTATTATATACCTAAATTACAAGCAACCTCTTATCTGCTTAATAAAACAAAAATGAGCTCCATTGGTTGTTCGAGCGTGATTTTACGGGACTTTCTTTTCCCCTACCCCTATGTTGAAAAAATAACCGAAAAATAGCTAAAAATGGTGAAAAATATTTTTAAAAATCTTGAATGTTCATGTAACACATATTTGGTACTAGAAATGGTTCAAGCATGACAAAGACTGATTGGGCCGAAAAAAATGGATTGCCCAGTTGCCCGGGACAACCAAATTTTACCAAAATTTGGTAAAAATCCAGTTTTAGGCTAGAAATCACAGTTTAAATAACAATACGACTACGAAAAAGGTATTTAAAGCTAGTATTGTGACACTGCAGGTGTTCTACAATTGAAATTAGTTATAGCTGGATACATATCAATTGTTTTATTTCAGTTCACCCCTTAATTCAGAAGATAATCTAGAAGGCCAAAGGTCTCAAAATGTAGTTTTACTACAATAAATGTAGTAAGTCAATGCCAGTGTATGATTTTAACACAGTCAGAAGATCAGGATAGACTGCTGTTGGGGCTGAACCTGCATGGGCTTATCAAATTGATAGCCCAGTTGCCTGGGACTACTGAATTTTACCAAAATTGCTTTAAATCGAAATTTTAGTGTCAGCTAGAAGTCAAGTAATTTTGAGAAAGTGATCCTATGTGCTGTATTAAACCTCTTTTGTGACATGATGCTGTTTTCCAGTTGCTTGCATTCTTCTTGCTTAATGATTTTGACCATTTGACATATGTGAGGGAGCCCCATTCATTATCAGAAGGAAAGCATAGGACATTTTTGTGCCACATAGGACAGTGTTTTGCACCATAAATCGTAACTGTAACTCACAAAGACCAACACACACTGTTGACAGGCGACATTCAAACCATACTACCTGATTATCAAACACACTCAATAGTTCCTCCAGTATGCCTGAATGGCCGCAACAATGGACACCTGTATCCCCCCCCCCCCCCCACACACACACACACACATACTAGCTATTTGTGGTAAACACACAGCCTTTAGGTTGGCATGAAGCATTCAAACTACATTGTCTGAATATCAAGCTGCATCAAAAGTTGAACTCGGCGCAATCCTCCCAAGAAGCATAACGATGAGTACCTGTGTCCTATCCTTTTCGGTTTTCCTTAACCCTAAGAGGTTTGGTACCTGTATATAATCTAACCTTATACCATCTATCCTTAAGATTTGGGTACACATACCTCATTTGAAACATTATCCAAATCCCCATTCAGTTGGGTACTTTTATTTTATCCTAGCCATTGACCAGAGCTCTCAAAAGTAAGTATATCATTACCTCATCTCTGCCATACCTACTCTTATGGGTTTCGGGTACTAAACTGTTTGAGTTCCAGGGCAGAAGGTAGGATTGTATACAAGTTCAAACCCTTTGTTGTATAGCTATGAGATACAGTTACCTAACTATTAGTGGGATGGTATGACATATAGTTACCTATCCTGTAAGGCTTGGGGTAATAGTTGGTATGGGAATCAAGTACGTAATGTATAAAGATTCAGGATAATAGACACATTGTTGACAGGGAAATTTACACCATAGTGCCTGATTATCAAACACTCACAATATTTCCTGAATGGGCACAGCAATGGACACCTATATCCACTCCCTCCCATACTAGCTATTTGTGGTAAACAAACCGCTAGTAGCTAGTTGGCAGAAAGCTTTCAAACACACTACCTGATTATTAACCACTCTCAATAGATTCCCCAATTCCTTAAGGGGCACAAAGATGTATTCCTATATCCTATCCCTTCTCCTCTGTTTGTATCAACATTAAGCGATTGGGTACCTAAATCCACCCCATCTACTTTACTAATCTCCTACCAGCTGAGTACATATATCTCATCCAAACCATTGCCCTGATCCATATCCAGCTTGGCATCTGTATCATCCTAGCAATATTGACCAGATTCCTACTAGGTTAGAAGCGATACCTCATCTTAGCGATTACCCTTAGAAATGTACAGGCTGAATACATGTTTCTCTTCTGTGCTACCACCCTTAGCCCCAGTAAATTCTGTTCATAGCTATGAACCTATAACCCTGAGATCCTATAGCCTGGCTACCTGTTTTTCATTCCACATATTATCAATATCCCTAATATGATTGATACCAGTATTCCATGACATCCATTCCCCATCCATTCCATCCTTTATAGGCTTGGTAAAACTATGCCATTCCCACTATTGCCTTTAAATCTTGTAGACTGGGTACATGCATCTCATCCGGCCTCTTTCCATGAATCACTATACCTGTATCTTATCCTATTACCCTGCACTTCTAAAGGCTGGCTACCTGCATTTTATCCTGATACCCTGAACTCCTATAGGCTGGCTATCTATATCTCATGCCATCAATTACCCTGATACCCATGATGTTTGAACCTGTACCGCATCCTAACTATTGCCCAAAACCTTTATAGACTCGGCTCTTAGATGCCATCTCAGCCATTAACTCTAAAACCATGGATTGGGTATCTATATCCTTACCCATTTCTACTCACCAATTACCCTGAATCCTAATAAGTTAATCAGATGCCTGTACCTCTTACATCTATTAATGCTTGGTACTTATATCCCCAACCCTGTAATTATCCCAATTCCTTTAGGCCTATATAAGAGTATCTTATACCAGCTATAACTGCTAACTGCTATCAGCCTCAAGAGTTTGGGTACCTCCATCCCACCTTATATCAGATGGAACTATAAGTTAACCTTAAGTGTGTGTGAGGGGGGGGGGTTACCTATGTGCAATTATGGTTATTATCCTGAGCCCTAAAATGTAAGATACATGTTCCCTTACTAGCTATGTACCTCATCAATCTATTACCCTAAATCTTTACATATTACATACTTGATATCCATACCAGCTATTACCCTCAAGCCTTTCAGGTCCTGTAGGATAGGTTATTATATCTCATATCATCATACTAATAGCTAGGTAACTGTATCTCATAGCGTAGCTCATTTAGGACATATGACCCTTGCTACTTGTAACCGTATACAACAATAGACTTTGTACTTGTATACCATCCTACCTTTTACCCTCAAACTAATAAGGTTTGGGACCTGAAACCCATACCAGCAGGTATAGCAGGGATGAGGTAATGATATTTGCTTTTAAGGGTTCCGGTCAATGGCTAGGATAAGATAAAGGTACCCAGCTGCTTAGGGATTTGGTATTAGGTTGGATTATATACGAGTACCAAACCTCTTAGGGTTAAGGAAAACAGAAAAGGGATAGGATACAGGTACTCATCGTTATGCTTCTTGGGAGGGTTGCGCTGAGTTCAACTTTTGATACAGCTTGATATTCAGACAATGTAGTTTGAATACTTCATGCCAACCTAAAGGCTGTATGTTCACCACAAACAGCTAGTATGTGTGTGTGTGTGGGGGGGGGGGGGCTACAGGTGTCCATTATTGCAGCCATTCAGGCATATTGGAGGAACTATTGAGTGTGTTTGATAATCAGGTAGGGTAGTATGGTTTGAATGTCGCCTGTCAACAGTGTGTGTTGGTCTTTGTGAGTTACAGTTACGATTTATGGTGCAAAACACTGTCCTATGTGGCACAAAAATGTCCTATGCTTTCCTTCTGATAATCAATGGGGCTCCCTCACATATGTTGAATGGTCAAAATCATTAAACAAGAAGAATGCAAGCAACTGGAAAACAGCATCATGTCACAAAAGAAGTTTAATACAGCACATAGGGTCACTTTCTCAAAATTACTTGACTTCTAGCTGACACTAAAATTTCGATTTAAAGCAATTTTTGGTAAAATTCAGTAGTCCCAGGCAACTGGGCTATCAATATGATAAGCCCATGCAGGTTCAGCTCCAACAGCAGTCTATCCTGATCTTCTGACTGTGTTAAAATCATACACTGGCATTGACTTACTACATTTATTGTAGTAAAACTACATTTTGAGACCTTTGACCTTCTAGATTATCTTCTGAATAGGGGCGAACTGAAATAAAACAATTAATATGTATCCAGCTATGACTAATTTCAATTGTAGAACACCTGCAGTGTCGCAATACTAGCCTTAAATACCTTTTTCGTAGTCGTATTGTTATTTAAACTGTGATTTCTAGCCTAAAACTGGATTTTTACCAAATTCTGGTAAAATTTGGTTGTCCCGGGCAACTGGGCAATCCATTTTTTTCGGCCCAATCAGTCTTTGTTATGTTTAAACCATTTCTAGTACCAAATATGTGTTAAATGAACATTTAAGATTTAAAAAAAATATTTTTCACCATTTTTAGCTATTTTTCGGTTATTTTTTCAACATAGGGGTAGGGGAAAAGAAAGTCCCGTAAAATCACGGCCGAACAACCAATGGAGCTCATTTTTGTTTTATTAAGCAGATAAGAGGTTGCTTGTAATTTAGGTATATAATAAGGGGTGGTTTTGTACTCATTTGACCACTAAAAACTTAAAGTTTGTGAAATTTTTGAAAAATACTGCAAAAAAACGGCATTTTTTGAGACGTTTTTTGAATTTTTTTCCAAGGATAGGAATACGGTGCTTCTGAAAGGTATTTGGTAATTGTACCTGTTGATCACTTGACCAGCATAGCAAATTTGGAGTATCCTAGAGAATTGCAAGTGTCCATACCACCCCCACTTAGGAAAATGTCACCCCCACCCCTAAAATGAGGGAGGTACCGACCTTCAATCGGCCCTCCATGGCAAATGTACCCGCGATATAAGTGCAGACAAGCTGATCTGAACAGCTGAGGGTATAAGGTTTTTGGAAATATAGGTCTCCGAAATTCCCCAGGGGGGGGGGAGGGTTTCGCCCATCAGCTCACGGACTATACTCTCTACTCCAAATTCTTTCCCCATTAAATTTGAGTCTTACGGGAGAAGGAACGTAATTAACGTAACCCTTTCATGCCGACTGACGAAAACGGCCATGCGGGAACATACTGCAGGGGTCAAACTCTTGTTAAACTGCACATGCTCCTCTAAAAAGGGATCAAACCGTCGCCCGAACTCCGTATTAATATAATATATATATATATATATATATATATATATATATATATATATATATATATATATATATATATATATATATATACATATATATATATATATATATATATATATATATACATATATATATATATATATATATATATATATATATATATATATATATATATATATAATATATATATATATATATATATATATATATATATATATATATATATATATATATATATATATATATATATATATATATATATATATGTATATATATATATACATGTTTATCAAGTCATATACTGTACTCCTATGTTGGTTCATACTACATATTTTAATGTTATCCAAATACTTCTTTGCGCGTTGTATGAACACCGTTTTTGTCGTGTCCTCAACATCACGTGATAGCACAGAATGTAAAAAGAGCAATTTCTTGATTTAGATTATATGTCAGATTGTGTGTGTAAGTTTTTCTGTTTCCTTATTGCTGTTCTAGTTTATTACATAATATTATTTGTATGAATTGTATTTTATGACATTTTGTCGTAGTCAATGAAGAACATACATACATATGTATCAATAGTTCAGAAAGCTCGGCTAACATAAATGAAATTGACGAATGAGATGTTAAACCAGCTGAAGCACATGTCACTCATCCTAGTTATTCTCCACAAACTTTGGTTAACTTTACATATTTGTTCGTATTTTCATAATGATACGAGCATTCTCGGGGTTAGGACGTAGTGAAGGTATTGCATGCTACACGAATGCGATCTTGCAGTTGCTCAGGAACGCGTTGAGACCAAAATTTGGAATTTTCTTTTTTTGTCAGTTTTTCTGCCAAGTTGATGCTAAGGCGCATATAGGCAGGTGAGGCAGATAGGGAAACCAGAGAAATCCACCGCTTGCTCCCATGTCAATGGCATCATTCTATCATGCCCAAGCAGGGATTCAAACCCAGGCAGTGGTGAGAGACAGCTAGCAGTCACTGGCACCGCCTTAGACCACACGGCTATTGGGGCAGGCCACGTAGGACGCGGCAAAGGTCTGCAGAGGGTGCCGGAGTGAACCACCGACACACTCTCACTAACAAAGGACTGGCACAACCTTCGATTCTCGTATGAGAAATAGTTCGTCCTTAAACACGGCCATTAGCAACATAAAAAAACGCAACGACACTAGCAACGCCAAATATACAACATTTTATTGACAGACAATTATTATAGAATGATTTTAAACATGATAAAACGCATTGTACATTTAGGAAAAAAGTACCAGACAATGACGTCACTTTATATTCTAGCGCATAACCAAGTAAACCGGTGGCCTTTTAACGCCTGTGTAACCTTCCATTTTTATGAAGAAAAATTTCCTTCCTAACACGGCTATTCACAACATAGAGGGCGCCTAACTAGTAGCGAAGGCAAGGATACAACATTTCACTGACAGACGATCATAATTGAATGATTATAAGTGTTTAAAGAATGCATTGCACGGATATTTGTGTGGTCACGTGATCACTATCTGTCCACGGCCTACTCTAAGTATCTAAAACAAACAATGAATAAGCGCGAAACCGATGTTGAAATAGTGGCCAGGGCCACAACCAATCAGAGAATTGGGCGCACGAACGTTGAGAGGGAGGCGAGGGAAGCGCAACAATCAGAGACTGTGCTTACCTTACTCTAGCCAATGATGCTATTTATAAGTAGATTGGAGTACAGTAATGAGCTTAGAGTAGTTAACCAAATTTTAACGTTTGCAAGTTATTTGATTGAATAAAACTGTTTAACTATAACTTTATCCAAATCGTAAATAGTTTAGAATATTTCTATTGAAAGATATATTCTTTATTTTGTCACATTGCGGAATTAAGTACTCTTTACACCTCTATGGGCGTCTTCGCATCTTGTTTTATAGCCGCTCATGGATATTAACAAACCATAGTTCCGAATTCATTTGTCATACGTCCACCGTGATTATGTCACATTTTCGAAAATTATTTACTTTGCGTATGCCACGATATAAAACACATTTGAAGTTAGTTAGTGGTATACTATATACTATCTATTGAACTGTTGATAACTGTTCTAATGTAATATTTTTGTTGGGAAACGTTAAGAGCTGGTTCTTTATCTCATTTCAAGGTCAAAACTAAAATGACTGGAGAAGAGTCAGCACGAACCACTGACTTCTCCTGAAAATGTGTTTTTAATATAGAGGGTAAACACCTCCAATTCTAAAATGGTTACAGTAGTGAATGAGGCTTTCATTGCAGTAGATGATACTGTTTCTGTTTACTATCCCCTTTGAAATTGAAAATAAGTTCTGAATTTGGTGAAACGCCAAAACAAACAAACAAAAACAAACTAGACAAACCTAACCGAGTGCTAGATGTTAATCTTCCTATTTTGTTATCTTTCAGTTTGCGAATCCCTGTGATGAGTACTTGGTGAGTGGCGTCAGATATAAGGTTCCAGATAGTGCAATATCGGCATCATCACAGGGTGGCGAAGGCCACGATACCCGCTGTTCTCGACTCAATTCGCACATTGGCGTTGGTGCGTGGGTTACAGGAATCCGCGATGCACACCAATGGATCGCCGTCGATCTAGGTATGTATCGTTAATTTGTGATAAGTAAGTGAATTTGTACTTAGAGTCAACTACCTACCTAGTCATATTTGATGTCAGTGATGAAAGAGAGTGATGGCTGATGGAAATACTTGTGCGCTATTTGGGCATACCCATTCTTTATAGTAGAAGAATATGAACGCAAATACTCAAATATGCTTTTTGATTCTAAACTTTGCTTTAAGCAGGTGACAAAAGACTGATAACTGGTTTAACAACGCAAGGCCGTGTCGACTTCAGGTATGATCAAAGGGTCACATCATACAGCATTGCGCATGGCACTGCTCCCTCACAGTTCCAGATGTACAGAGAACGCACCGGACGGGACAAGGTAACATGACGTGCGTTAGACGATGCACTTAACTTTGGTTATGTGAATGAAAGACCGCAGGAAAGCTATGGTTCATGTTATAAGCCCAAGGTGTTGCAAGGTGAAAGTCATATACATCCTACTCTCTGAGGGGCACATGAAGGTTCTGCCATAGTTGACTCCCTCCTACCTATCGTAGGCCAGAGACAGCTTTGCTGACCACCAGGGCTGAGTACCTTTGAGTAACGCTTTTTTGGTTTCATAAAGAACTAAGTCCCACAATGTGGGCAGTACGCATATATCATACACTTCTTTAAGCCAGTGAGCGATGGATGGTAGCCAATTGTTGTATTAGTAGCTGTAGTAGTAGTAATAGTAGTAGTAGTAGTAGTAGTAGTAGTAGTAGTAGTAGTAGTAGTAGTAGTATGTTAGTTTACTGTAAAACATATTTTATGTATCAAACACACACATACTCAATATATAGAGAAATCAGCAACGTTTCAGAAGACAAAAGAAGAATGCAAACGACGCATCAAATATCCATGCAGTGTTTGGCTCCTTAATTAAATGATGACTTAAGATCAGACCAAATATTGTCTAAGCTAATACATATTTGACCAGGCGGAAGTGTTGGGGAAACACTTTAATCTTATAAGCCCCAGTTTTATTAAGTCGATAATAGAGTACCTGATTTTAAACTTCTTTAATCAAAACCAATTGCTAAAAGCCATACTCAGATATTTGGAAGAAAATAACTACAAGTTACGTAAGGAAATGCAATTGCCCTAAATATGTAATATATTTCACCAAAATGACCAAATCCTGACTTTGGACCGTTTCATCTCAATCATAAGAAGAAGTAAAAACCAAAATTTATTTTAAACCTGTTTCACTAGAATAATGATTTATTAACAAAGAAAATATTGTTTTTCTAATCCTGCTACATCTTTATTACAGATGTATTAAAAGTTTCCAATAAACGAAATATAGGCATAATTGACAATGACAAAGATGAAATAATATTGAGAAAGAATAGTAGTCTTAAAATACTTTCACCCATTACATAAGGATATTTTACATATTCAAACGGCGGTGATAGTAGATAATTCACAAGATAGTCAAAGTGGGCCTTCAAAAGGCAGTGGTCTAATTTTGTAAAGCGTGTGTACCCAAATTCTGGCTTATTAAAAAAAATAGCTTTCCTTTTTCAGAACAGCCTTACAACTCGACAGTACAAATCGAACAAAACATGTCATCAAATGTAAATGATGATGTAGGATAGGTGCCCAGGAAAAGAATAACAACAAATGAGCAAAAACAGGTTTTCGGCCATTTTATCTTTAAATCTACTAAACGTATGAACAAAATTCGTCAGAAATTGCGGTGCATTGAAAATGGTTCAGCATACTTCTTATATTCATGAGTGCAAATAGGACCTCTACCCCCTCCTATGTCTTCTACCGTCCTTCTCTCATTGACCTTTTAAAATAGTAAATCGAAAGATCGAACATGAAATTGCTTTTCACATAAACGCTCATATTAAGAAAATCAATTAATATTTTTGATGACTAACGCCTATCATGAACATTGAATCTCCTGAGACACGATGATCACATTGTAGTTACATTCCTAGGCAATAGCATAAGTAAGATGCCTTGGTTTTGAGTGACCTTATGGATTTTAGGGAAAAAGAAAACTTGATTGCACACACACACAACCTAAATACACACATGCAAACATACATAATAATGTATCTACACTAACATAGCAAAACAGGTATTTTCTATTAACTCTTTTTCAACATTATCAATCATACCTCGAATTGTTTAATACTACATTTGCGGTATTTTTCACTTTATTTGTGGAAGATGAGGATTGGCGGAGATACTACATTGTCTGTATTTTTTTATTACATATGTGGGGCTGCAACAGATGCGCAGAGGGCCGGAGTACAATCTGACCATAGCCACCAGCAGTTTATCAATAGTTATGTATATTATACTCTCGTGTTTTTTATACTTGTAGGTGTTCTCAGGCAACATCCACGGTTGGGAAGCGGTCACCAACATGCTGAAATTCCCGTTCATAGCTCGCTATGTGCGAATTCACCCCAGGACCTGGAATAACCTTATCGCTATGCGTTTCGACTGGATAGGATGCGCAGCGTGACTTCTTTACCATCCTCAATTGAGAAACAATAATATCATAATATCCAAGAAAATTACCACTATTTGAACTTGCATGCAGATTCATCAACACTGTCATTAAACTCAGTACCACTAGATCCACAATCTAGTTGCCTTTGTGAACTTGATAGTGGCTCTAACGAACA